>CM019699.1:19390974-20014294 GCA_009760885.1 Achatina immaculata
GCACTTCACACTGCACCTCACAGCCATACACACATGATCTCTGCTAAGACTTTTTTCAGCCTATTTCGGATACTAGAGAAAACCACTGTAAGCAGCTCACTATCCGAGTTCAAGACTGTGATAATTCTCTCTCTCTGCCTCTCTTGTTTTGCGGTTGATGTGTGCGTTTATGTGTGTTATATGAATTAAATCTTGATCGGAAGGTTGATGTCTGTGCTTCGAAACATTCACAATGAAGTTGATGTCTGTGCTTCGAAACATTCACAATGACGTTGATGTCTGTGCTTCGAAACATTCACAATGAAGTTGATGTCTGTGCTTCGAAACATTCACAATGAAGTTGATGTTTGTGCTTCGAAACATTCACTATGAAGTTGATGTCTGTGTTTGAAAATCTTAACTATGACCCTGACCGAAAGAAATCTCGGAGTTCAGGAAGACAATCAACAATCCTGATACTTAAAATATCAGCCAGAAAAATTGATTGATTTTCAGGTTGTGACCTCATAAAAATCCAGGGGATCAGCTTGATTTGACGGATGAAAATACTTTCCTTAATGATATATCTGGTACTAAAAATTTATAAGGTTTTTCTTTTCCTCTTCTCTTTCTAGCCCTTTTCTTCTTACGTAATTTTTGACAGCCAGTGTTTCTGGCCTTTTCTTGGTCATAGTAAGGGCCCATACTTTGAACAAAGCTCTTATCACCATTCAGCGCTGCACTTAAAGCGTACCTGAGCAAGCACGGGCTTGACGTCAAAAAACTGAGACCAATCCATCAAGTTTCAGACCAATTTTAGGTTCCAAGCTGTCGGCCTCAGGAGGTAATGGGGGATTGAAATAAGTCACGTGTGACAGACTTCATCTGTATCCAGAGCATCGGGTTCAGTATTACATAATGTCAAAAGTCTCACGGATCGCTGTTAAGGGATCAACTCATTTTTTTTTCACTTTGGGGCTGGGATAACTGGACTGATAGCGACCCGAGTTTATTGGGCTCATTGTTCATGGGTTCTGGTCCTTGTCGTCCCGACACCACTTGTCTTTTTTTTTAATGGCTCTCACTTGTGCTACGGAGTTAGGGCACTCTGTTTGTTCATATTCTCCATTCGATGTGGATATCTGAATGTCACAGTTGTAGGCAGTCCCGGAAACTCTTCATAGGGCGGGAGGCAAAAGACTTGCCCGGGGTGGGGGGGGGAGTGTGTGGGTGATCTGAAAAGAGCGTGGACGGGTTAGGGTAACCTGCAGCTGGTAAATGTTGCTCAGAAATTCTTGTTCTGTTCGGTTATGCAGTCCCCGCCATGTCAGCAGAGTCAAAGATGTCTAACTCAGAATCACTGTGCTATTCGGCTGTAGAGTCTGAACTTTGTGAACAGAAGGTTGGGTCTCTGTCAAGCCAGTTGTTATTCTTCTTGATGCCAGAGTCCACGCTTTGTGAGAATGAACACAGATTGGGAACTCTTTGTGCTATTCGGTTCTAAAGTTCCCGCATTATGAGCATAAACACAGATATCTAGCTCTGGAGATCTTGTGCTGTTCGGTTCTAGAGTTGCTGCCTTGTCAGCACAAACAAAGATATCTAGTTAGGGAACTCTTTTGCTATTCAGTTCTAGAGTTGCTGCCTTGTCAGCAGAAATACAGATATCTAGCTAGAGAACTCTTCTGCTATTCGGTTCTAGAGTTGCCGCCTTGTCAGCACAAATACAGATATCTAGCTAGAGAACTCTTCTGCTATTCGGTTTTATAGTTGCCGCCTTGTCAGCACAAATACAGATATCTAGCTAGAGAACTCTTCTTCTATTCGGTTCTTGAGTTGCCGCCTTGTCAGCACAGATACAGATATCTAGCTAGAGAACTCTTCTGCTATTCGGTTCTAGAGTTGCCGCCTTGTCAGCACAGATATCTAGCTAGAGAACTCTTCTTCTATTCTGTTCTAGAGTTGCCGCCTTGTCAGCACAAACAAAGATATCTAGCTAGAGAACTCTTCTTCTATTCGGTTCTAGAGTTGCCGCCTTGTCAGCACAAACAAAGATATCTAGCTAGAGAACTCTTCTGCTATTTGGTTCTAGAGTCCACAGTAGCTCAGGTGTATAGTTCGAGCTTATATCAGGCTAGGGAAGTGCCAACTCAGCTTTCGATTTTGATTTCAAGGATACAGATGATCCTCTCTGGGTCAGATATACGTATATAGTTTGGAAATCAATATCTATTTAAATTTTCTGAGACGGTGTCTTGCATAACCAAATACAAAGATTTGAGACTGGAATTATGAGAAGATTTTATGGACCGCTAAGAGACCATGTAACGCAACAAGGGAAGATAAGAAGTAACAAAGAAATCTAAACATTGTTTAACTCTCCGTTTGTAACAGCCATTATGGAAAAAACAACAGACTGAGGTGGCTCGGGTATTTTGAGAGAATGGAGGAGGATAGACAAAGAAAGATGGCCTATACAGAAGTGATGAAAGGAGATAGACTAAGCGGTAGATCTAGACAACGGTGGCGGGACAATCTAGAAGAAGATATAGGCGCTCTTGGAGTTGATAATTGGCAAGAAAAGATCAAAGAACAAAGAGGAATGGAGGCGTGTCTTGTCTGTGGCAATGAGTCTCAGTGGCTTGGAAAAGTGTTGAATTCAGCGACTGCAAGAAGAAGAAGAAGGAGAAGAAGAAGGTTTTTTTTTTCATAGCATGTTAATATTAAAGGTGAAATAAAGTATTTTGTAAAGCGGGTTCAGTATGGTTGTTGAAGTGTCTCTGTGTGAGAGACAGTCTGGATCTCTCTCACTCATTCATTCGACTCACTCACTTATTCACTCACTCACTCACTCACTCGCACACTATAACAGAGGTAACCCTGGACTTGTCTCGTGAGCAAGGACAATAACCGTTGACACCGTACAGCTCCTTACCAGCGTTTGCCTGTTTAAGAAATATAAAGAAATTATCTTCCCCAGTTCTTGATTCTGTTGACACAAGCCCAAGCGTTCGGATATTGAACACAGGTACAAAAGACATTCAATACAACGGACAGAAAAAAAAAACCACAGGACAGGCAGTTTTATTGAGTTATTTCCCTTCCATGGCAGGGTTTACCCAATTAGAGTTTAACTCTTTCAACTCGCTCAATTTAGGTGTATGACCAAGATGTCGATATATATATATTGCGAGCTGAGCACAAACACCCTTGCGCCTTCAATATCTTATATATTTCACAAACCACCGAATTACAGATACCAGTAACAGTTAAAGAACAAGAGAAATTATAAGATTCCGGTTGAAATAAATCAAATCTGAAGATGCATAAGGTCGAAGATGAAAATATGCAGCCCTTTTCCTCTTTCTTTATTTTGGGTGTATAAGATAGGAAGGACAATATTCCGGCTTTCAAAGCATCTATATTGTCAAGAACAACAAAAAATTTTCCCCAAAATATAAAAAAATTCGGGCAAATTTCATTTCTTTTATTCTGAACAGCCTCATCCATAAATATGCTGAATTTCGCTTACTTTTTAAAACAAAATATATGGCCAAAGAGTTAAAGCGAAGATTCCACAATTTGCTTTAGCAGGGGATATCACCCTAAATATTTTCACATTTGCCATTAAAAAAAGAGCAGTTTTTAAAAATGAAAGTAGCAGAACTTTCTCTTTACCTTTTTTGTGTGAAAACAGAAAGCTTTTTATTTTTTACTTTTTCGTTGTGAAAATAGCAGATTTTGTCTTCTCTTTTTGTTGCGGAAACAGTTAATTTCTCTTTCTTTATTTCTTGTGAAAATAGAGGACTTCTGTTTACCTTTTTTGTCGTTAAAATAGTAAACTTTCTCTTTTGGATTTCATAATAAATTATTTTCACGCATGCTCTTTAAAAAAAAAAAAGCTAAATTTCCCCCTTCCCCCCCCCCCCCCTTTTTTTTTTGTCGTGAAATATCTTTTCTTTTTCTGTAGTGAAAATAGTAAACTTTCCATTTTTAATAATTTTTGAGGGGTTGTGAAAATAGCAGACATCAGTTCTTTCTCGTTTTTGTTGTAAAATACCAATAGTTCTCTTTTCATGAAAATCGTTTCCTTCAGCTACATACGTACCCACTTACATGTTACGATTAGAAGTTTTAGAATACAGTTTTTATTATCTAAAGTACAAAAATGAGCACGAAGTTATCAGATTTAAACAAACCGATTCTTGGTATTTTACTTTCTGCCTCCATAAAAAACTGTCTCCTTGTGAGATGATATGTAATTACAGAGACAACGATATTCAGAAAGACTGTGAGATACAGTGTGTTCGGAAAAAATCTGTGCACTAAACCAGTATCGATTTCGGTATCGTAATGATATTTTAATGACTGCGACAAGTAGATGTGCCTAGATACCGCAGAAATTAAGATATCATTACGATATCGGAATCGATACTGGGTTAGTGCACAGTTACTTATGGAACATCCTGTATGAAGGTGAGAGTCTGTATCATGGATTGTCAAAGACGCTTCACATAAGAACCACATACCATAAATGCCATATGTCTGAGAGTCGCAAGGCATGAGTAAACATTACACGCATGTCTTTTATTGTCAAATGCATGCTTTCGTACAGAAAGTTGTATAAATATTTAGAAATACATGTGTTAATTTGTATTAGTTTAATAAAGAAAGAACAAACATGAGATATACACATATATACTGCTCAAAACAAACAAAAAAAAAAGAAACTCGACGCTACTGTAGTCGTAATAGACGCCAAATTTCAAACTTGTATCAAAAGTTTATTTTATGGAATTAATGTTTCAATCTTGGCATGAAGAAACTTTACGACTTTAACAATGAAATGACGTTCATTAAATTTGGTTTGGACTTTTATTCTTTGCGACTGAGGCCTTCGTTTCATGTAAGTGTATGGCCTCCTCTGCCCTGTATCAGAGAACGACATCTCCTTTACTTGGATCCGTTTAGCCGTTGGATCTGTTGTTGTGGGATGGCTGCCCACTCTTCCCGCAGTGTAGGAGACAACTATCGGAGATTGGTTGGTGCCACGTCTCGCTGGCGGACTTGTCTGTTGAGTTCATCCCATAAGTGTTCTATTGGGTTGATGTCTGATAACATGGATGGCCACGGAATGGTCTGGACGTTGTTGTCAGCGAGGAACTGGGTGGTAAGTGTTGTCACATGAGGTCGAGCGTTATCATGCTGAAAGGTCGACCCTGGTGCAGACAGAAGTGGAAGGACGTGAAGACGAAGAGTTTCAGCGACGTATCGTTGGGCATTCAGGAGTCCTTCAATTTGCACCAGGTCACTTCTTCCCACGAAGTTGATCGTCCCCCACACCAGTACACCTCCACCACGATGTGGAGGAGCCTCATCCACTTAGCTCTGGGCGTAGCGCTCATGGACTCTGTGGTAAACTCTTCTCCGCCTATCGTGTCGCTGGAGTAGAAATAATGATTCGTCACTAAACCAAACCCTTCTCCAATTATTCGCAACGTTCCACTGACGATGCTGGTTTGCCCACTGCAGTCGGTTCTGGCGATGCCAGTTCGTAAGAAAAGGACCTCTGAAGGGTCTTCTAGCCCAAAGACCAGCGTCGTGCAGCCGGTTCCTGACCGTTTGATCTAAAATTCGACGAGCTGCTGTTATTGACTGGACTGTTGAGGACGAAGATACAAATCGTCCTGAGGTGACGCAGCCGTATGAAGCGGTCTTCGGCAGGAGTTGTGACTATGTGTCTTCTACTGCCCGGCCGGTCTGCAACTGAGCCAGTTTCTTGAAATCGTCTCCAAAGGCGATTAATGGTGCTTCTAACCACATTAAATTGTCTGGCCACTACACTTTGTGACTGTCCAGTCTGTAAACGTCCAATGGTGATGAGTTGTTGTTCTGTTGTGAGATGAGCCATACTTGTGCATTGAATTTTCAAATGAATTTATTCGAGGAGCGTCAATCGTGTATAGGCATTCAATAACATGAGCAGTGAGTTTTGTGATCAGTCCGTTTCACAGGATTCTCGTGAACCTGTCATGATTTATTGTCAAAAATGTGTTGACTAGTGTCGCTTTTCTGTGCTCATGAATCAATCTGCTGAGTACAACTCAGGTCAGCACGTGAAGTTGATGTCCAAGTGAGCGTTTCAGGCAATTTGGCCTTGTCTGATCACTAAACTTAGTTTAAATCGCAACATCGTATTTGTTGCGTTTTTTTTTAACAGTATATAATAGCTGTTTTCAAAATTCTGTTTACCGTTTCAACCTTAATGATGTGCGTATTTAATACAGCAGTGTGATAAACTACTTCAAGAACATTAAACTGAAGTTATAATCCAAGGATACTTACAGTTTATATCATATGGATATTTATATAGCTTGAATACATTTTAATGTACCTCTTATGTACATAAAACATAATGAGAAATGTTAGAGAATATGTAGACAAAAACAATATTACGATGCGATAACAATTGGAAGTTATGAAATACCAGAGATTAGATATGCTGATGACACAGTGTTACTGTCAACAACACAAAAAGGAATGAAAAAACTAATTATGTCAGTCCGTAAGAACAGTGAAGAGCAAAACCTCTATCTTAATCCGAAGAAAACTAACTTGATGACAACTGACAGAACAAATAAGGCAGCTGAAATATATATCAATGTGGACAAATTGGAAAAGGTGGTGAGTTTTGAATATCTTTGATCATTACTAACTAATAACGGAGATACAATGAGGGAAATTAAAAAGAGGATATCTATCGCTTTTCGGAAGCTAAAACAACTCAATAAGTTGTGGAGAGGAACAGACAGAATCACAAAAATAAGATTTTTACGGGCATGCAACTTTCCAATCGCAACATATGCCTGGACACTTAACAATACAGCTGATAAATATATAAATAAATGCCTTTGAATGTAAATCCTACAGAATAGTTCTTCAAATATCATGGGCACAAAAAATAACAAATATATCCATACTACAAGAACTTAATATTGAAGAAGGCTGGCTAGTAAAGAGGATTAAACAGAGAAAATGTAAATATTTTAGACACATTAAACGTCATGATAATTTAGAGAAGACCGTCTTGGAAAGGGTATATGATGGGGAAAAAGAAAGAGAGGAAGACCAAGGCGAAGATGGCTGCAAGACATCGTTGATAATCTGCAAATTGCTGCATCAGCAGAAGGGCATCTTGCTCACAACCGAGAGGCCTACAAGAGAGCTGTTAGGGAGGCAAAGTTCTTATGTTAATCGTGATAAAAGGCGCGGCCTCGGTCGGCACATTTTACATGTCAGAAGGAAGATCAAGCCACATAGTTTCTATGTGAAACTCACCTAATATATTTTCCATCTGAAAAGGATAATCAGTCAACATATTTTCTACTGGAAGGAGAGCTTAGCTAATATATTTCCTATTTGAAAAAGGATCTCTCTCTATCTATCTATCTATCTATCTATCTATCTATCTATCTATCTATCTATCTATCTATCTATCTATCTATCTATCTATCTATCTATCTATCTATCTATCTATCTATCTATCTATCTATCTATCTATCTATCTATCTATCTATCTATCTATCTATGAACATCAGGTGTCCAAGGCACATAGGGCTTCTGCAAGGGTTTTCCACAAATGCCTCTCCTTTGCCTTTTTTCCGCTCTTGTCCAAGTGAGCCATCTATTGCTCAACATCCTCTCTGTTGTTCTTCTCCATATCTCCTTTGGTCTACCCTTACTTTTGTTCCCTTGTGGTGTCCATCTTAGTGCTATTTTTTTTGTAGTGAGTCATCAGTTATCTGGAGCACATATCCCAACGATCGCCAGCGTCTTTCCTCAGTAATTGCTATCAATTGCTTCATCTGCATTTCTGCCAACAAGATGTTATTTCTGATCGTGTTTGGCCAAAATATTATTCTAATATGAAATAAACTCAGTCAACATATTTTTCTTAAACAGCGAATTCTACTATCAAAATCAACAGAGCACAATGCTGTATGATGAACCCTAGAGAAACATTAGTTTCTGCTCTTCAGACATGAGCACAAAAAAAGAAAGCTGATAGTCACAAGAGTCCACGAGACGTTAGATAGCCCAGCGAACAGAGCGTGGCCAACTCGCTGCAAAAATTCTATCAGAGTCCGTGATTCCAGTCCAGGGCATTAATTTGCTACCTTTTTTTTTTTCGTCACGTCTAAAGTGCTTTGTCCCTTACTGGGGAGTCGGATAAAGAAGAGGCGGTCAGAGTGGTTTTCTATAAATAAAATAACAAGAGTGGTTGAACAACTAAGAGAAAGCATGTCCAATGTGAGAGCTCCCTCATACGCTCAGTGAGAAACTAGTTCCAACCTTTTCCATTCAAGGCCATTTTTGTGATCAAACCTTTTCTCTCTATGCAGATACAATCAATATTTCAACTAAACTGCACAGTCGCGGACGAAATTTTATATATCACCCGAAAATGTGTTTTTTTTTAAAGTTTATTTGTCTTGTAAAAATTTGTAAAAATCATATGATCATGTGACAATTTGTTGGAGATAAATATTTGTTTATATAAACAAAAAGTGCTTTGTCTACAATTTTTCTAAGACTAACCACACAGCACTGTGACATGTGCCTATCGCTTTTACGCAGTGCGAAAGCTTTCGTTGTTTCTTATCTGACCAATCCTATGTCAGAGAGCCGCATGCGGCACGTGAGCCGTGGTTTGCCTACTTATCTGTATACATTTGTTGGTGAAACAGCCAAAGATGGGGCGTGATAAGATAAGAGTCCGATCACGCTGCTGCAAGTAACGGTGCTAGCGTTAGGCCTGAAAGTCAGTCGCTTAAGCAGCAGACCTCAGAAGTGCAAGGTACTGACCACTGGAAGAGCAGAGTTAGACTAAAATACATTGTGCACCTTTCAAAAAAAAAACAAAAAACGGAGGGGAAGTAAAAGTAACACATGAAGAAAGGAAAAGCGACTGGGCCTGATAATATAACAATAGAAGAAATAGAGGCATTAGAGGAGAGAGGAATAAAAATAATAACAAAGTTACTGAATGACACTTACAACAGTGGTTATATGCCCAGTGACCTGCTTAAATCCACGTTTATAGCACTACCAAACAAACCAGTTGCAAAAGAATGTGATGACCACCAGACTATCAGACTCTCATGTCACATAACGAAGCTACTTCTGAGAATAATTATGAGAAGAACAAGGAAAAAGATAAAAATGGAAATAGCAGATGAACAATTTGGATTTGTTGAAGGAAAGGGAACACACAATGCCATTTATGCTTTACGAACACTAACAGAAAGAGCTTTAGAAGTACAGAAAGATCTCTACTTATGCTTCATTGATTACACCAAGGCATTTGACAAGGTGAAACATAATGAAATTATTAAAATGCTTGAAGACATCAATATAGACGCCAAAGACCTGAGGATTGTAAAACATCTATACTGGCAGCAAGAAGCAGCAATTCGAGTTGAAAATAGAATTGGAAAATATCAACCTATAAAACAAAGGGTGCGACAAGGATGTGTACCATTTCCAGACCTTTTTTCTTTGTACAGCGAGAATATTCTAAGAACGATCATCACAGAACCAGGCATAACAATTGGAGGATACAATATTAACAACCTCCGGTATGCTGACGACACAGTACTGATAGCTGAGAACCAACAAGACCTGCAAAATCTCTTGGATAAAGTCGTCAAAGAATGTGAACAGAAAGGCCTTACTTTGAACATCAAAAAGACAGACAATGGTTATATATCAGAAACAGAATCCACCAACATGCAGTATAAAATTAAATGGAACTATTCTAAAGCAGGTGCAGAAATTCAAATACCTTGGAGCAGTAATAACTTCAGATGGGAAATGCAGAACAGAAATTAGGAACAGAATAGGCCAAGCAAAGACTGCATTTCAGAGAATGAGAAACATATTAACCAACACATCCTTATCAATGAATGTTAGAAAACGAGTCCTAAAATGCAATATTGAACCTATCTTGTTATATGGAAGTGAATCATGGACAATAGGCAGGTCTGCACAAAAATCATTGGAAACAGCAGAAATGTGGTTTATTATAAGAATGTTGCGAATCCCCTGGACAGCAAAAATAACTAATGAAGAATGTATGAGAAGAGCTGGAGAGACAAAAAACTTGTCAAAAAAATAAGAGAGAGACAATGTACTTTCATAGGACATGCAATGAGAAGAGGGGGCATTGAAAATATTATAACAACAGGAAAAACAAAAGGAAGAAGATGAAGAGGAAGACCAAGAGAAATGATACTGGACAGTCTGACGGGATGGTGTGAGAGGAGATCACCAACTGAGCTGATGGCCGGCATGAAGGATCGTGTACTCTGGAGAAGCGTAATAGCCAACGCCAGTCGGCACAACTCCTGATGATGATGATGATGAAGAAAAAAGTAATCGCATGCAAAGGGACATAACCATTGATAAATATATGAAGCAATTTTTGCTTAGTCTCGAGTCTTTCCAGAAATTTTTCAATGAATACATCCTTTGATTTGCAGGTGTTTTCTTTTTTATAATGTTGATGGTCATGCCTCTCCATCTTTTACGTTCCTTTGTGTTTCCAATTAGTTCAGATGCTTTTCTATTTCCATACCACCTGGTCAGTCCATTTGGTCTTCCTTCCTTCCTTTTTCTCTTGAATTTTCCAGTCCTTATTAGGTTCTCCAACTTCTGCCTTCTCTTGACGTTGTCCAAGAAGTTTTCACTCTTCTTTCTTGTCAGTTTAATTGGTTTCGGTTGTCCTGGGTCTTCTTTGAGGACCTCTTCGTTTGTTTTTCTTTCTGTCCAGGGTATTTGTTGCATCTTTCTTCAAAACCACGTCTCCGTCGTGTCCAGTTTCTTTGTCATCATTTTGTTGACTGTCCAAATTCTCGCAACTATTTAGCGATATACGGGTGTGAAACATGGACACATAACAAACTAGTAGAAAAGAGAATAGCATAACAGCGTTTGAAATGAAATGTTATGGAAGTGCAGTTAGAATATCATGGATAGAACGAAAATAAAAAAAAGAGATATTGACGGGATTAGGTGTCGCAGAAAACTGGCTCGTTAACACCATACAAATTAGAAAGCTGAGATACTTCGGCCACATCAAGAGACACAATAACTTGAAGAGGCTGGCAGTAGACGGCATAAGTGACCCGCAAAAGAGAAAAGAGACGACCGCGCCGCAGGGGGGACTCATGGCATCACGGAAAGTCTGAATATGCCACTGCAAGACTCCTGTCAACTTGCGAAAGACCTTTTTGCATTCAGGTAGGCTGTGAGAGGAGATAACGTTCTGGAAAGGATATGTACGTGAATGAATAGCAATACTGGCTCTGTAGTACTCTTTTTACTTTCAGAAAGATTTTCTCACTTGTTAGCATCTTATTAATGTCATTTAAAAAACTGTCTGACAATGGAGAAAGAAAGAAGCAAATTAGAGAAACAAACAAGAATCATCACGATTATCATCTCTTGTCGTCTACTTTTGGGTGATTGATGACTGGGGACATAGGAAAACAATAACAAACCTCCTAAATATGATCGATGACATAAACCATCAGATCTATGACACGGGACGCAAACCATCAGATCTATGACACGGGACTTAAACCATCTGATCTATGACACAGGACATAAAATATCAGATCTATGACACGGGACATAAAACATCAGATCTATGACACGGGACACAAACCATCAGATCTATGACACAGGACATAAACCATCAGATCTATGACACGGAACGTAAACCATCAGATCCATGACACGGGACGTAAAACATCAGATCTGTCCAAATCAGTTTTCATTGAAATTCCAAAGAACGCTGGAACAACAGAATGTGATAAACTCGAAAAATCAATTTAATGATCCACATCACAAAAATACCCTTAAGAATCATTAACCTGAAAATACGAAATACGACAAAAAACTGAAATAGCTAGAAGAGCAATCTGGTTTTGTTTGAAGGAAAATGCACAAGTAATCAAGAACTATAATAGAACGATCTCTAGAGATAAACAGAGACTTATAATTGAGCTTTATTGATTACACACAAATATTTGACAGATTTAGACACGAAGATACGATACGAATGCTAGAAAAAACCAAATAAAGACGGTAAATATATGAGAGTTATTAAAAATTGTACTGAATCAAAGGGCAGCAATAGAAGGCCCCAACCAAGGAAAATGAGTTAAAACAACAACGGAGGATACTAATTGCGTACGCTAATTTGTCCCTTATTCCTCCATATTTCTATCTTCTTTTTTTTCAACAGCTACATCATATACCTTCTTCTGTATCTCCGCTATAACCAGTTTTGCCTCCACCATAATCACACTTATTCTAATCTTCGAAAGACGTCGTTTTATTTAGCCCTGTCTATGGCGCAAAGGAGCACTGGTGTTTGGGGCCATCCGTTGAATCAAGAAAAGATCGATGTGGCAGGCCCTGATTAGAGCAAGAGAGGCACAAGAAAGATTACCACAAAACACAGAAGCAGCGAAAAAAGAAACAGGGAAAGAGGCCTTTAAATCTGGAATTGTTCAATATAACAACGCTGCGGACTGAAAAAAAGAACAAGGAAAAAAAAAGCACAGAGGAGCTATTATTAAAAAATGGGTTCTTGGGACACAATTTAACATTTGCCGAGTTTTAAAGAGCCGTTTGGGGGACACTGATCCTCAAGAGCCGAGAAACAAGAGAGAGGATCTCTCTTCTCTCTTTTCTCTCTCTCTCTCTCTCTCTCTCTCTCTCTCTCTCTTTCACTCTCAACCTTAAGGTGCTCAAGGCACATGGCGATTCCGCGAGGGTTCTCCACAAACGCCTGTCCTTTGTCTTTTTTCCCGCTCTTGCCCAGGTGAGCCCTCTACTGCTCAACATCCTCTCTGTTGTTCTTCTCCATGTCTCCTTTGGTCTACTCTAACCCCTGTCCCTCTGTGGTGTCCATCTTAGTGCTGGCTGTTTTTTGTTTTTTGTGCAGTACTCTGCAGTCATCAGAAGCCGATGTCTTCATCGCTGGCGTCGTTCCTCAATATCGGAAAACGAGAGACTGAAGTAAGATGACAATATCAACTGTTTAAAAGCGATAAATTTTGTTGAAAAAAAAATACTTCAAAACGAGTTTTCGCAAGCTTCGACTATGAAGTGCCGATCTATCTATGTCAGTCTTTCTGTCTGTCTGATTGTCTGTCTGTAGTCTCTTTCCAACCTAACTCTTTGCTCAAATTCTTGTGTTTCTTACTCCAAGTATTAATATATGCTCATGTATGCATACACACATCTCCCATCTCCATTCACAGCTAGCAAACAGCTTCATCGCCATTCACAGCTAGCAGACAGCTTCACCGCCATTCACAGCTAGCAGACAGCTTCACCGCCATTCACAGCTAGCAGACAGCTTAACAGCTAGCAGACAGCTTCATCGCCATATACAGCTGGCAGACAGCTTAACATCAAACCTTCCAGCATTTCACATCAGTCTAGAGATAATCTGCCTATTCAGAAAAAACGTTTCTAAATCTTATCTGCCTGCTACAGCGCGGTCAATACCTCTTCATTTAGATGAGCAATAGATTTGTATGTGGGCGTACCAGGAGGTTTTTTTCCCCCTTCTCAACATAGGCTTTAAAAACTAACTGGACTGTTCTGGTTTAGTAGAGAGTAATATCCCAATATCGAATATGAGTTTTTAAGTGGGATTGTAAGGGTATTTCACAGGAGAGCAGCTGAGTAAGCAAAGCTTTCCTTGTACAAATCAGTCATAGTTTCTGTGAGAAAGCAATTGTTGGGTCGTTGGTTCTGTCGCGGGTTACGTTCCTACAGCAACCACAGATTTGAATATGACATCCTCAGATATAATTATATGAACTAACGTGGCTTTGTTGAAGATGAATCTATTTTTTTTTGAGAGGTATGATGATTGTGTTGATCTGTAGTCTGCTGGATGCCTGTTAGTGATAATAAGGTGCTTTTGCTCTGTAAAGTGAGTAAAGCCTTTAGTTTTTTATTTTGAATAGACATTCGAGATTGTGAGTGAGAGTGAGAGTGAGAGAGAGAGCGCGTTTGAGCGAGAGAGAAATGTGTGTGAGTGAGAGAGTGTCTGAGTGAGAGAGAGAGTGTGTGTGTGTGAAAGGAGAGAGTGTATGATGAGAGTGAGAGAGAGTGTGTGAGAGGTGAGAGAGTGTGTGATTGAAAGAGAGAGTGTGAATGAGAGAGAGTGTGAGTGAGTGAGAGTGAGAGAGAGAGAGAGTGCGTGTGAATGAAAAAGAGAATGTGTGAGTGTGTGAGTGAGAGGTGAGAAAGACAGAGTAAAGAAAGATGCTGAGAGAGTGTGAGAATGAGAGAGATTGTGTGAGTAAGAGATAGAGCAACAGAGAGTGAGAGATAGTTTGAGTGAGAGGGAGAGCGAGTTAGGGGCAGTGAGAGAGAGAGAATATGAAAGGAATAGTGTGTGTGTGTGAGAGAGAGAGAGCGAGAAAGAGAGATAGAAGGTGAGACAGTGAGAGAGAGAGAGAAAGTTAGAGAAAGATTGAGAGAGAGACAAAGAGAGCTAGAAGGTGAGAGTAGAGAGATAATGAGAAGCAGTGGGAGAGAGAGAAAGAATAAGAAGCAGTGGGAGAGAGAGAAAATTAGAGAAAGAGTGATAGAGTGAGCGAGAGAGAGAGTGAGAGGCAGTGAGAGAGAAAGTTAGAGAGATAGAGAGTAAGAATAGAGAGATAATGAGAAGCAGTGGGAAAGAGAGAAAGTTAGAGAAAGAGTGATAGAGTGAGCGAGAGAGAGAGACAGTGAGAGAGAAAGTTAGAGAGATAGAGAGAAAGAGAGCTAGAAGATGAGAGTAGAGAGAGAATGAGAAGCAGTGGGAGAGAGAGAAAGTTAGAGAAAGAGTGATAGAGTGAGCGAAAGATAGATAGTGAGAGACAGTGAGAGAGAGAGAGAGAAATTTAGAGAAAGCGTAAGATAGAGAGAAAGAGAGAGAGAGTGTGAGGGACCGACTGATTGACTGAATGATCTTTATTTTCAAAGGATAAGAATTTGTCACGCAGAATCGTCTGACATTCTGCCATTTGTTATACAACATTTACTTTCTCCAAGAGAGAGAGAGAGAGAGAGAGAGAGAGAGAGAGAGGTGAGGTTTATGGTGTATTTTCCTTATGTCTTGATCGATGAACTGCTTATTTGAAGCAAATTTTCAACTGTCTTCATGCTTTCCGTTTTTTGCTAAACTTTTCACATAAGAGAGTTCCAAGATGGATCTTGACACACAATGAACTGGAACAGGAGTCTTTCTGAAAATGAATTGGAGCTATGAAATATCATATACATAAAAGAGGTACAGCATGACAGTAAGAGTGTGTGAGAGGGTGTGAGAGAGAGAGGGGGTGAGAGAGTGATAGTGACAGGGAGAGTGTGAATGAGAGAGTGAGAGAGAGTGACAGGAAGAGTGTGAGAGAGAGTGACACGGTGAGTGTGAGTGAGAGAGTGAGAGTGACAGGGAGAGTGAGAGAGAGTGAGAGTGAGAGAGTGAAAGGGGAAGTTGAGTGAGAGTGACACGGTGAGTGTGAGTGAGAGAGTGAGAGTGACAGGGAGAGTGAAAGCGAGAGTGATAGAGAGGGTGAGAGAGAGAGTGACAGAGAGAATGAGAGTGAGAGTGACTTCGAGAGTGAGAGTGATAGGGAGAGTGAGAGTGACAGGTAAGTGTGAGAGTGAGTGACAGTGACAGTGAGAATGACAGTGACAGGCAGAGTTAGAGAGTGACGGGGAGAATGAGAGAGTGAGAGAGAGAGAGAGCTACATTTTACTACATTCACTAAATGTACAGCACATAAAAATGTTCCAGCGAGACAACCTAGCCGCCATCTCCAACCACCGTCCCCTGGAAGGAATACTAACAAAATATAAAACAGCACTTCGGACTGACTCCGAAAAATAAACCATATAAACGGGTCGTGACATTAAAACATTAAATCATTTAAAACCAGCCAATGGGCCACAGTCTGAGCTCGACCTCAATTTGTCAAGCCCGGCCACCCTATTTATGATATCAGTCAATAATACAATTCTATTACCGCTTCGGTAAAGTGGCGAATGTGCTTAAATGAGAGCGATGAGAGAAATGACGACTGCAGTAAAATTGATTCTAGTGATAAAATAGATAGAAGTGGGGTGGGGATGGGGGTCAGTTTCACAGGAAAGATAGAAAGAGTGAGGAAAGTTGCCAGAAATAAGAAAAGGTAAAATGAGCGTGTATAAATGCAGGTAAAGGTAAAATCCCCCCCCCCCTCTCCTTCCTTTCATTATGGCATACTGGAGATACGGTGTTAGGCCCGTATTTGCAAGAACTTCGGCACCTGAGAGTCTGATGCGGTCAGTATCATGATTGGCCTCTTTTACCTTCCTAGATTTCTCTGGTACCCATTTTTAGAGGCTGGGTGGACCCCAGTTGGGGGGGGGGGGGTGTACCAGAAAAAATTCCGTTGCTGGGATTTGAACCCGATACCATTGGATTAGTAGACAGATCGCCTAATCACTCAGCCAACCAGGCCTCATTCATTCATTCCTTTGCATGTCCCTTGCGGAACTTTGCCTCCCAAACAGCACTCCTGTAGGCCTCTCGGTTGTGAGCAAGATGGCCTGCTGCTGCTGCATCCATTTCCAGATCATCAACGATGTCTTGCAGCCATCTTCGTTTCGGTCTTCCTCTTTTTCTTTTTCAACCAGGCCTATATAGACAAAAAATCAATATTTATGTGCTCTTTTTACTTTCTGCTGTTCGTTTTCTCTCTCACTTTCTTCAGTCTGTCTTCTTTGTAAGTCTGTACAGCCTGTCTCAGTGTCTAGCTTGGGAGCCTCTTGTGTGAAAAGTTAACACATGAGGATAGTTTAAAATTTGCCTCGTTAAGTTCCATGTGGCCTGGCGTAGGTGATCATTTCTTTCCTCAATTCCCTGTCTTTTGCGTTGATTAAGAGATCCTCCGGTGAGTTTCTTCCTAGCCACACTGACAGCCCATCCAGTAACTTCTCTCTCTCTCTTTCTCTCTCTCTCTCTCTCTGTCTTCCTCTTTCTCTTCTTCCTTCAATTTTTCCACTTGCCACAGTGTGTTACACTTTTCCTCTTCTCAGAAAATGTCCTACAAATCTCCCTTGTCTGCCTCTGATCTTTGCTATAATTTGCTTTTTAACTCCAGCCTCTCTTAAGACTTCATTGTTTTTCTTGGCTGTGCATGGTACCTTCAACATCCTTCTTACAAACTATATTTCCATGGCCTCCATTTCTCGATGTACTCTCTTATTCATAACACAGAATTGGCTCGATGTAATATTTAAGTACTCGGAATCTTGTTTCCATTGATATGGATCTGTTGCACAAGATGTTTCTCATTTTCTGGAATGCTGACTTGGCCTGAGCACGTCTGCCTTTTATTTCGTTGTGACATTTCCCATGAGCTGTTTTATAATCGTTCCTAAGTACTTGAATCTATCAATTTGTTTCAGTTATGTGCCATTGATGGTAATGCTACATTTTGATGATATTCTTTTCTTTGAGGTGACCATCCCTCCAGTCTTCTTTTTGTTCAGGCTGAGATCTTTATTTTTACTTTCACGAACTACGATGTCCAGAAGAGCCTGTAGCTCCCCTTCACTTTTAGCGATCAGAACTGTGTCGTCTGCATATCTTAAGTTGTTAAGGTTTGTACCCTCCAACTGATATTCCTGGCAAACCTTCTATATTTCTCAATTCGTTTTTGCTGTACAAGAAGAAGAAGAGGTCAAGAGATAGAGCACATCCTTGCAGGAGATAGAACACATCCTTGCAGGAGATAGAACACATCCTTGCCTCACTCCCAGTTTTATGTCTTGGAATGTTCCTATTTAGTTCTCAACCTTCATTGCTGCAGATTGCTGCAAGTATATGTTTTTGATGAGTTTCAGATCTTTCCCATCTATGTTGATGTTTTCCAGCATTCTTATAATTTCTGTGTGTCTCACTTTATCGAATGCTTTACTGTAGTCTATGAAGCATAAGTATAGGTCTGTCTTTACTTTTATTGATCTCTCCATAAGTGTTTTCATTATATATATATATATATGACATTACTTATACCTTTTCCTTCGACGAAGCCGCACTGTTCTTCAGCGATTTCTGGTTTTATTTTGCCCATGACTCTTCTCATGACGATACGAAGCTGGAGTTGGATAACATGGTTCATAAGACATGTTTTTTTTTTTAAATATACCTAAATTAAGCAATTCATCTATCAAAACATAAGGAAAACATACCACGTATCTTGCGTGCTGTCACTCTCTCTCTCTCTCTCTCACTCACACACACACACTCTCTCTCTTTATTACAGCTAATTTAAATCAAAGATGAAGAATATTTCATTGGTTTTGACATTTCATAGGACGGATAGGTAAAATTATACGACAGATTTTGATGTTAATTTCCGGTTAAATTTTATATCTTTATTGTTTTGTGGCACTTTCAACATCGTGTACTTTTATAACTATCTCCTGTACGCCCACGATATCAAGTATAGTTTCATGGCCCGTTTTGACAAAGTGGGGGGAAAATGGAATTAACATTGTCCCGGACTAGAGAAGTAAACACTTTTTTTTTATTTTGTTAAATACTTTCCTATACGGTGCATTGGTGTAATTGTAAGCACCGAGTTAGAGGAGAGAGAGAGAGAGAGAAAATGTGTAAGTGACGGGGGGGGGGGGGGGGGGTGTATGAATCAGAGTGAGTGAGTGAGTGAGTGCGTGAGTGAGTGAGTGAAAATGTGAGAGATAGAGAGCGAAAGTGAGGGAGAGAAAGAATGAGTGAGAAAGAGAGTGAGTGAGTGAGAGAGAATGAGTGTGTGTGTGAGAGAGAGAGTGAGAAAGAGAAAGTATGCGAGTGAGAGAATGAGAGAGCGAGAGAGTGTGTGTGAGAGAATGTGAGGCAGTAATAAAGAGAATGTGCTCGAAAGAGCTTGAGATGATGATAGAAAGAAAGAGGTAGAGAGTGTGTGTGTGTGAATGGGAGAGAATGAGAGTGACAGAGTGAATGAGAGTGCTCGAGAGTGATTGAGAGAGTGAGAGGTAGTGGGAGAGAGAAAACGAGAGAAAGAGAGAGAGAGAGAATGACAGAAAGAGTGAGAGATTCGGACAGTGAGAGAGAGAGTGAGAGAGAGGTAGAAAGTGAATTAGAGAGAGAGTGAGAGAGTTAGAAAGAGAGAGAGAGTTAGAAAGAGAGAGAGAGAGTGAGAGAGTTGTAAAGTGAGAGAGAAAGAGAGAGTGTGTATGTGTGTGTGTGTGAGAGAGAGAGAGTTAGTGCGAGACAGAGTGAGAGAGCGAGAGTTGGAGAGAAATGATGTTACGTAAGCTCCGAGAAAAACAGAATCATTACACTAAGTAAGACCTCTACACTCCATTAATTGCACAGATAATCAATAAAATGTGTACTGTTGGCAGTTACAACTGCGTATTATTTAAACCTCGCTTATTTTGTTGTTATCGTTACTTTTGTTGATGAATATCTCATGCCTAGCTCTTGGTGAGTTTTATAAACAGGGGCAAAACCTGTTTTTCCTACCTACGCAACCCGGCCCCTCAAACAAACAGAACCCCGCCCCCGATATAAATGATTGGCTATTCTGTTTTCATCGTCTACGTATCTTACTTTTAAAACAAGAGAAACTCTCCAGCCCCTTGCCCGACCCCCCCTCCCCTCTGTCGATGTCAACCTTGAGTTCTTTGAGGTAGATGGCGTGGTGAAGAAGTGTTTAGCGGAAACATCATATCGGATGTGGAGTGGGTCATGGCTGTCTATCATTAGGCGGTGAATATGATGGCAGTGGTGTTTCTGTATTTTTTTTTCTTTTTGGGTTAGTTTGAGTGTATTTCCTGTGCTACTTGGTCAGGTCTTGAGTTTTCCTCTGTCTTCCTTTCTTTCCCCTGGGGTTTTCCTGTGATCAGGTCTTCCGTTATAACTTTTGCTACAAAATGAGAAGTATTTCAACCGTCAGGCTAGCTCAGTCAGTGGGAGCATGATAGAGGATATGGGTTCCAACC
This sequence comes from Achatina immaculata, assembly GCA_009760885.1. NCBI lineage: Eukaryota > Metazoa > Mollusca > Gastropoda > Stylommatophora > Achatinidae > Lissachatina > Lissachatina immaculata. The sequence goes on from CM019699.1 coordinate 19,411,042, forward strand.
CCGCTATTGGCGAATTTTTTATTTAGCTTTTTAAAAGTTGTATGTTAGATTGTGACACTGTTTATTTGTCTTTTTATTAAGAAAAATTTTACTTTTAACTTTTAGAAAAAACTAGCAATTTCGCGTGCCCACTGACCGTTTGTCCCGGACGGAGTAAACGTTACACCCAGAATTCGGTGGTAGGACCATGGTTCGACTGTCTGTCCTGGAAGAAATAAACGCTCCACATAGAATTCGATGTTAGGACCCTAGCTCGACTATCTGTCCTGGAAGAAGTAAACGTTACACCCAGAATTCGGGTTTAGGACCCTGGCTCGACTATCTGTCCTGGAAGAAGTAAACGTTCCACCCAGAATTCGGTGTTAGGACCCTGGCTCGACTATCTGTCCTGGAAGAAGTAAACGTTACATCCAGAATTCCGTTAGGACCCTACCCCCATTGTCCGTCCTGGCTCGACTCAGGAGCAGGGATTAGGGAAAAGTGTTAAAGAAATTCGCTTTAAATACTTTCCCCACAAATCCAATGTTATTGGCATGGGGTCAAGGGCCGCGGGACATGCGCAGTATCAATGTAGGTCACACTCTGGAGTGCGTATAGACTCAGCCTCCCTCTCCTCACTCCCCACTCCTATTTATCTGTTTTCATCCAGGTCGTGTCTCCCGAAGCCCTCTGGACCCACCCTTAAAACAAGGGAGAGAAACTTATGGGCCCCAGAGCGATGCACCGGCTGGGTCCATACTATAAGGCTTGTCCGTGATTCGCAGAGCCTCACATTTCATCTCATCTTCTCGCATGTCCAAAAATTCTACCTTCGTCGTATCTTCCTACTTGTAACAATATGTCCACATTCTGCAGCTTCTAGGAAAACTTCTTTGTGTGTGTGTTTTTTTTTCTAGCAATCCAAGATATACGTGTCATGCCTTGCCTTGTCTTTAGTCTTGTCTTGTATTATCTTCTGTTTTGTCTTCTATCTTGTCTTGTCTTCTGTCGTGTCTTCACTTGTCTTCTATTCTGTCTTCTATCTTGTCTTGTCTTGTTTTCTATCTTGTTTCATCTTGTCTTCTATCGTGTCTTGTCTTGTCTTCTATCTTGTCTAGTCTTCTGTCTTGTCTTCTATCTAGTCTTGTCATCTATCTTGTCTTGTCTTGTGCTCTGTCTCCATGAAACTGGGAGCTGATATTCTTTGTGGTTAAGATGTCGAGGCACAGCTTCTTGTCGGCTTGGAAGCGGGTCACGGCCCTTATATTTTTTCAGTTCCTGAGCGCTGCTAAAAAAGACAGGAGGTGTTATCATCATCATCATCATCATCATCATCATCATCATCATCAGATGCCGTGCCGACTGGCGTTGGCTATTATGCTTCTCCAGAGTACATGATCCTTCATGCAGGCCATCAGCTCAGTTGGTGATCTCCTCTCACACCATCCCTTCAGACTGTCCAGTATCATTTCTCTTGGTCTTCTCTTGGTCTTCCCCTGGCTCTTCCTCCCTCTATTTTTCCTGTTGTTTTCAAAGCCCCCTCTTCTCATTACATGTCCTATGAAAGTACATTCTCTCTCTCTCCTTTCTCTCTCTCTCTCTCTCTTATGTTTTTGACAAGATGTTTTGTCTCTCCAGCTCTTCTCATACATTCTTCATTAGCTATTTTTGCTGTCCAGGGGATTCACAACATTCTTCTAATAAACCACATTTCTGCTGCTTCCAACGATTTTTGTGGAGGTGTGCAGAACTTAATTATAAGACTGTACAGCCATGCGGGTTCACGATGGTTCGTTAGCCAGTTTAGGCCTGTTACTGGGAGGGGGGGGGGGTAGTATCAACGGAAAGGTGGGGCCAGGTCTTGGTCAGATATGGTTTATCAACCATTACCTCAGCATACCAGATATGGGTTACTTAGTGCCAAATCGGACAGCATCTCCACCCCCATATATATATATATATATAGAGATGTATATATACATACAAACCATATCTCACGACATATTGGAAAAAAAAAGGGGGGGGGGTTTAACAAAACTCCCTACAAAAATTTACCCTGCGTCTTATATACACGGAATGTTAGCTTAATGTTAGAAGTTATCGGGTTCATTATCGGTATCACTAGTTTACTAATGCCTGAACACTCATATTTAGGGCAGTGTTCTCCCCATGACCCTAGAATAAACTCTATATGCGTATAAAAGAATAAATTTAACTTGAAGAACCCCCATGCTCTGCTGCTGGCCTAGAGATGGGCCTTCCTTACACTCTGGACACTCCCATATGTGCTCGGCCTGTAATCTCACTGTTGATCGTAGTGTGTGTTGGGTGATGGTGCCATTAATTTTACACAGCACCATCTTTTCCGCGAAGTTCTGACTGTCTGTCGCTGCCCTTTGTTATTTCCCATTTCTCATAGTCTTTGGTGGTAGGTGCCGTCTTCAAAGTTGTTTTCTCATCTCCCTGTAATTTTTGATAGGTCTGGCTGTTATGAGGTCTGTTTGTCCTTGTGTAGGTAGCCCAGGGTTGTTGCTTTGTTTGCTAGTTGATCTGCCTTTTCAATGCGCTTAATAATGGCATGTCCTGGGCAATAAATCCATGTTAGGAAGAAGATCTCTGGCTTTTTTAGTTGGGCCAACCGCTCGCGACGCATCTGCCTGTTTTCAGTTTTTTCGAGCTTGCTTTGTGAGTCTGATAAGATTATGACTCGCGATGCTCGCTGCTTTGCGAGCCAATTTATGGCTCGAGTGGTTGCTTCGATTTCCATTCTCATGCTGAATGCCGTTGTGGCTAAGTCTCCCGCCTGGCTGACGATGGTGTGTCGATTGCAATAGAACATGAATCCCCTATCCGCCTGTTTGCCCATTCGTGACGGTTCCATCTGTATTATATATAATAGGGGTCATCCGAGTTTGAGTGTTCAATGATTCGCTGTTTGATTTCTGAACCTGCTCTTCATGCAGCCCAATTTCGGCATTCTCGACTGAACTGAACCGCGTGTGAACTTAAGAATAAAGCCCGAAACGGATATTAAAGTGCAAAATAAAAGTTTTATAACCAGCAGCAGCTCGCTCAATAATCCTACTTTACTTGTTTCCAGACACTTGATTTCCCTTAAGAAGTTCAGCAGGTGAATATCTAGTTTCATAAGAGTCTGGGCCAGAACCCTACAGCGGGAAAAGAGTTAAGTTCATGGAAAATGTGGATATTTTTTAAAAACTATTCCTTGTTAAATTCTAGATACGACCAGGTTCTTTGACAGAAGGGGCCCAATCGGTGCATCGTATTGGATCCCGGAGGAATTTCCCTGGTTTAAGGATGGCCCCAGAGGGCTTTTTAGCTGGAGGGGGGGGGGAGGTGCGAGCTGTAGTGGATGATAATGTACAAGAGGGGTTGAGAAGGAGGGTGGGGGGTTGTGAGAGAGTTATGTACTGGACTACAGAAAAATCTGAAGATTCTATGTGTCTTATAAAAATGTAGTAGACCTGATCTTTCTCTACAACTATGTTTCTACTTTACCCAGTTATAGGAGAGTAACTCTCTCTCTCTCCCTCTCTCCGTCGCTCTCTCTCGCTTTCTCTCCCTTGCTCTCACTCTCGCTCTCTCTTGCACGGTCTCTCTCTCGCTCTCTCTCATTCGCTCTCTGTCGCTCTCTCTCTCTCTAGCTCTCTCTCCCTTTCTCCCTCTCTCGCTCTCTCTTTAAAATCCATTGGTAATACTTCATCCTTTAACTCAAATCTGTTTCATTATTTACTTGCTTGTAATTATATGCCTCCATAAAATAGCCAGTACTCTCTCAACACATGGCTCGTAAACCATCAAGTACTTTAATGACATAGTTAGAAAAGCAACTTATTAGATATTGTTAGAAATTATTTTAATGTTTGTTAAAAAAAACATATGTTAGAAGATGATTTACAATGTATTTTATTTATGTATATGTCTGCGTGTGTATGTGTGCGTGAGTGCTATTTTATTAGGTTAATTACTTCTTCTCTTTTACCTTGAATGTAATAGTTAAATCTTACACTCTTTTGATATGTTTTTCCTAATTTAAATTGTATTTTTGTACTAAATCAAGTGTGTGGGAAGAATGAAGGATGGAGTGATGAAGGGCAGAATGTAAGACGGGCCTGCGTGCCCAATTCTTTACCCTTGAAAAATAAAGATTATTCATTCATTCATTCATTCATTCTCTCTTCCTCGCACGCTCTCTTTCTCGCTCTCTCTCTCGCTCTCTCTCCCTCTTACTTCTGTATTGAGTGAATGGATAAGAATGAAACGTAAATGTTATATTTTATCTTATGTCTCTCAGCTTCAATGTTAATTATGTTTGTTACATGAACAGCATATTTGTAGAATGTCTGGAATAGAGTGAAAGATGTATGATAAAGGACAGAATGTCAGACAGGCCTGCGTGCCCAATTCTTAGCCCTTTTGAAATAAAGATCAATCAATCAATCTCTCTGAACCTGTAGGTGCCCAAAGCACATGGGGATTCCGCCAGGGTTTTACGCCAGTCTTTCTCTTTTTTTTTCTCCCTTCTTGTCCAGTTGAGCCCTTTATTGCTCAACACCATTTCTGCTGTTCTCCTACATGCCTTCTTTAGACTACTCCTGCTCCTGTTCCCCTGTGGTGATCATCTCAGTGCTGTTTTCGACACGGTGTCACCAGTCATTCGGAGCACATGTCCCAACCATCGCCACGTCTTGCCTCAGTAATCGAAGTCAATGGCTTCATCTGCATTTCTGCTAGACAGGTGTCACTTCTTATGATATTTGACCAAAATATTCGTCTAGTCCTACGTAAACATTAAGTCTGGAAGGAGCTCAGTTTAGTTTTTGGTGATTTTCCAGCGTTAACTTCCGTAGAGAAGCACGCTTAGGACATGATTCTTCATTCATTCATTCATTCATTTGCATGTCCCTTGGGGAACTTTGCCTCCCAAACAGCACTCCTGTAGGCCTCTCGGTTGTGAACAAGATGGCCTGCCGCTGCTGCATCCACATGATTCATAGTTATCATAAATTTTTGTTTTCCTTGATGGTTTATGCTAATTTTTTCGGTCCGATTACGTGTTCTTACATTCCCAGCTGCCCTATATGCATCTTGTATATAGGTCTCAGGAGGTCTGCTGTCAGGCTGGGGACTTCCAGTGCCTGGTTCTCATCCACCATCTTCACAAGGTCAGTTTCTCTGATGTGCCTTCTAAACTAGAATGGGTATGTGGAAGAACGTGCCTATCATTGTTCTACTGAAGTAACAAGAGTGCCTGTCACTGTTCTACTGAAGTAACAAGAGCGCCTGTAACGACTCTACTGAAGTAACAAGAGCGCCTGTCACGGCTCTACTGAAGTAACAAGAGCGCCTGTAACGACTCTACTGAAGTAACAATAGCGCCTGTAACGACTCTACTGAAGTAACAATAGCGCCTGTAACGACTCTACTGAAGTAACAAGAGCGCCTGTCACGGCTCTACTGAAGTAACAAGAGCGCCTGTAACGACTCTACTGAAGTAACAATAGCGCCTGTAACGACTCTACTGAAGTAACAATAGCGCCTGTAACGACTCTACTGAAGTAACAAGAGCGCCTGTCACGGCTCTACTGAAGTAACAAGAGCGCCTGTAACGACTCTACTGAAGTAACAAGAGCGCCTGTCACGGCTCTACTGAAGTAATAATAGCGCCTGTAACGACTCTACTGAAGTAACAATAGCGCCTGTAACGACTCTACTGAAGTAACATTAGCGCCTGTAACGACTCTACTGAAGTAACAATAGCGCCTGTAACGACTCTACTAAAGTAACAATAGCGCCTGTAACGACTCTACTGAAGTAACAAGAGCGCCTGTAACGACTCTACTAAAGTAACAATAGCGCCTGTAACGACTCTACTAAAGTAACAATAGCGCCTGTAACGACTCTACTAAAGTAACAAGAGCGCCTGTAACGACTCTACTAAAGTAACAAGAGCGCCTGTAACGACTCTACTAAAGTATCAAGAGCGCATGTAACGACTCTACTAAAGTAACAAGAGTGTCTGTCACGGCTCTACTAAAGTAACAAGAGTGTCTGTCACGGCTCTACTAAAGTAACAAGAGTGTCTGTCACGGCTCTACTAAAGTAACAAGAGCGCCTGTAACGACTCTACTAAAGTAACAAGAGTGTCTGTCACGGCTCTACTAAAGTAACAAGAGTGTCTGTCACGGCTCTACTAAAGTAACAAGAGTGTCTGTCACGGCTCTACTAAAGTAACAAGAGCGCCTGTAACGACTCTACTAAAGTAACAAGAGTGTCTGTCACGGCTCTACTAAAGTAACAAGAGTGTCTGTCACGGCTCTACTAAAGTAACAAGAGTGTCTGTCACGGCTCTACTAAAGTAACAAGAGTGTCTGTCACGGCTCTACTAAAGTAACAAGAGTGTCTGTCACGGCTCTACTAAAGTAACAAGAGTGTCTGTCACGGCTCTACTAAAGTAACAAGAGTGTCTGTCACGGCTCTACTAAAGTAACAAGAGTGTCTGTCACGGCTCTACTAAAGTAACAAGAGTGTCTGTCACGGCTCTACTAAAGTAACAAGAGTGTCTGTCACGGCTCTACTAAAGTAACAAGAGTGTCTGTCACGGCTCTACTAAAGTAACAAGAGTGTCTGTCACCGCTCTACTAAAGTAACAAGAGTGTCTGTCACGGCTCTACTGAAGTAAAAATGGAATTTCTGTTTCAGCCAAGTCTCGTGCAAATTCATGTTTTACAACTTTTTTGGTGTCTTAAACAAACATGTCACCCAAAATGTTGCCCAAGCCTGACTTTAATTGCTCTGTTGTGTCAGACGAGCTACCTACAGTTTTCACGAGCTTACTGACCAAAAGTTACATGTATAAAACAAAAAAAGTTTAAAACGTTACGTTTTGATTCCAAAATTGATGTGACCACTACTCATTTACGAAGTAAGTACCAGCACAGTAGAGGCAGTCGAAAGAAAGATAAATAAGTAAGTGGCTGGGCGTACCACCAGGATTAACTGATGTAGCACTGTACTGCAAGAAGACCAAACTGCAGATACCATTCAAATCTGTGGTCGAAGAATACAAGGTAGGAAAGACAAGGCTTACAATGATGCTACAAGAATCTACAGATCCGGTGGTACGAGAAGTGCAGCCAACACTTAAAACTGGACAGAAATGGAAAAAGTAAGTGAGGAAGTGACCGCAGCCAGGGGAACACAGGAGCTGAAAGAAGTAATAGGATACACCCAAACCAACAGAAGGGGATTTGGTCATGGTGAAATCAAATGGTGGCCAAAGGCCTCCCGTAAAGAAAGAAGGGATATGATCATCAGTGAAGTAAGGAAGTCAGAGGATGATAAGCGGGTCCAGAAGGCAGTCCAACAGGCACAGCAAGGTCAATAGATAACACAGAAGGAAGTCCTGCAGAGGTCACTAACATGGAATGACATCTGGAAAACGGCACCCTTGAAGCTCAGCTTCGTCATCAGAACTACTTATAACCTTCTGCATACAGGCTCCAACCTATACAAATGGGGTGTATAAGAAGACACAAAGTGCCCTCTCTGCAACGAAAGGCAAACATTGGAACATGTGCTGTCAGCAAGCAGAGTATCATTAGCCCTAGGACGCTACACCTGGCGGCACAACAGAGTGCTGCAGTAACTAATAGCCATCGTAGACAGACAAAAGATAAAGCAAATAACAGCAAAAGAGTTGAGATCCCATCTAAATACTTCATAGGCGCTGGTACGACATAGAATACTGAAATCAGGGACATTCCCTTACCATCACTGCTAGATGGTACAAATGACTAGGATGTGATAGCGGATCTTCTAGAAAGAAGAGAATACCCGACTGCCACCAAGAACACAGGAATGCGACCGACATTGTAGTGTACTCCATAGAAAAACAGGAACTAATAATGATCGAGCTTACGGTTCCGTACGAAACAAGAATAGAGGAACAGCATTTATTCAAATGTGAGAAGTACAATGATCTGGTCAAGCAACTGAGGCAGGGGGCAGGAATCAGGGCAAAAGTGATAGCTGTAGAAGTGGGAGCAAGAGGATTCGTAGCAACATCAGCATACGACTTATGTAAGCAACTGGGCATAAAGGAACAAGCAAGAGCAAGGGCATTGAAAAGTCTTTCGGAAATAGAAGAAAAGGCCTCATGCTGGCTGTGGAAAATGCGAAACAATCATAAAGAACTTAAATAATTTCGCTTGCCACAACCAATACTAGTCCTCCGTAGCTAAATCGCTAAAGACGCACTTCAAAGTGCAGTGCCAAATGGAAGATCATGGGTTCAATACCGAGACGAAAAAAAAAACCAAATCACAAGACCTCTGGAAGTCATGACCCAGAGGGCCCCACCCTTTACAATGTCAGGAGTCTTAGGGGGAGTACTTCCTCTGATGATCTGAAGGAGCTGTTTTGTTGTTCAGCTCTCTACAGTAGAATTTCCTGCACACATGTGAGCTTTTTATTTTTAGAAACGTACGTCTTTTTTTTGCTGGACATGTTTGTTTGCCCTATACCGAACCCTCCTTAGTGGCTCTTAACGATAATGCATATTAGGGTACAGTGGCCCAATTCTGTGGTCCCCAGGCATATGCCCACAGCCGGGGTACCACTCTATACACCACTATAAAAGATTAGTTTTTCTCACTGTTAAGTAAATTTTCTTATATATGATCACAACGGCATTCCATAACTCCGTGAGGAGACCCGAGAAGGAGCTTATCAGTATACACTCCGCCATTAAACTGAAAACGTCAGGACATTTTCCAGACTGCATTAACAACAAGAGATTGTTTCTAGGATTACAACAAGGAGGGGAGATAATGTTTCTTGCCAGCTCTGGTTCGCTCGCCCTGATAACTGTGTTGTCTAGAACTGTTATTTTGGATCGTCCTACATCGTAGAACGATGGCGTCTCATTGTTTCTTTTCATTTAATGGCTGTCTGTAATCGCCAACCCATTTACTTTATTATTTCCCTTCGAATGTGTCAGGTGTTGTCAGGCAACAGGGGAAGTAATTAGAATCAAGAGAATGTGTTTGGAGAGACTTTCATGTTTACTTTCGTTTCAGAAGATGTTTTTCAAGGATATAGCTGCTATTTTTCAAGGACATAGATATTCTATTTTCAAGTACATAGATGCTCTGTTTTCAAAGACACAGATGCTGGTTTTTGTTCAAGGACACAGATGCTGTTTTTTCAAGCTCATGGATGCTGTTTTTGAAGGACATAGATTATGTTTTTCAATGACATAGATGATGTTTTTGAAGGACTTAGATGCTGTTTTTAGAACAACATAGGTGCCATGTTTGAAGACATAGGTGCTGCATTAGCTTTATGTGTTAAGTTGGTGAACAATATTTTTGCTGAATAGGTCTTCTAGTAACTGATTCTACAAAATATTTCCCTGGTCATATAAATCTTGGCAAGAACAAGTCATGCTTATTGTGCAAAGGCCAGTCTTTCATGTTTACTGTATTCTGTTATCAGATTTGGCTTTCACAGCTTTCTAAAACCTCTTTATCTGCGTTACGTGTTCTTCGTCTGGCACGGTCATTCCCCGGTTATTCATAATCTTCGTGGCTGATTTAAACTCATTCACTTAAGTGGCCAAGGTTTACTTTAAGACACAGTCTCCGTCGCTATGGCTAACGCAAGAAATGAGATCAGTTTCTTCTTGTGTCATTTGCTTTCCCTTGATTTACCATTCATCTCAGGTTTTCGTGAAGAAACATTTAAATATTTGTATTAGTCCCAATTAAAGTTATATACTTCTAAGCCAGTTTCTATGATGATCATTCTAACCGCCCCAACCACAGAGATAAGTCTGATTTTCTACTAACTGCCATTGAACACTTTCACTCTGATGACAGAAATCGAATGGCCCTTCAGAACCACTACATTCAGGAATATGGGACGCTGGAACCACATGGTTTGAACTCGAATTTCAGCTACACTGAACATTCCTTTTCCCCGTAATCTTATTCCCTCTCTACTAAGGTCTACTCTTTCCTCACCTGTAACGTATATCACAGAACCCTCTCACTTGTAATTTATATCCTAAAACCCCCTCACTGCACTAGATTACAAACCCTCTACCCCAACCACACCCATCTACTCCACCAACCCTTCTCTCGATCATATTACCATTCTCTCTTTTTCTCTCTCTCTCTCTTTCTCTCTCTCTCTCTTCCTTCCTCTTTCCCCACCACTCTTTATTACCAACTTATCACACAGTCCGAGCCCGCCATTTGAATAGACACAATACTCTGCTACGTGCAGCTCCTGGAAGCGGCTTCTTATAAGTGCTATATTTTTTCTAACCTCTTTTTTCTAATCTTTTTTCTAACCTTTTTTTTCCTAACCATTTTTTTCTAACCTTTTTTTTTCTAACCTTTTTTCTAATCTTTTTTTTCGAAGCTTTTTTTTAACCTTTTTTTTCGGTCACGTTAGCAGCCACGTTAAATGATATTTTATCTTTTCCTATTTCTTTTTCCCGTGTTCTTTTTGTTTGTGCTTTGTTTGTGTATAATTACGTTGTGCTCATCGAAGCGTTACAACTGCGTGCTCGTTAATGAATAAAATTGTTCCTACTTTTATTTTAAATAATTTTAACATTTTATTATCACATGATTATTCCAGTGGCTTTCTGTACGTTTATATACTTGGTTTATATATATATATATATTTCATATACAATTATGTCATCATAATTCGTTCAACAATTGTTATCAGTCCTCTGTACTCCTAATTGGAGCAGAAGGCATCAGCAGATGTTCTCCAGCCAACCCCGTCTAGAGCAAGTCAGGACAGCTCGAACCACGTCTTTCCCGGCTTCCTTTAGTTCTTCCTCTATCCCCGACGGGCTGCCATTCTTTCTTTTCCCCCTTGAGTCAAGTTGGTATAAGGGCGTCTCGTTCTGTTTTTTTGTTTCCCCCTTCGGAGTATGTGGTCCGGTCATTTCTATCTTCGTGTTTAGACCTCTTTGGTAATGTCCTCAATGCCCGTTCGTTTGGTTATTTCCCCGTTTGTCACACGTTCGTCCCGGTGCGATCTTTAAATTTTCCCTGGGAAAAAAAAACTTCCTTCAAGTCCTCCCAGTCTGCGTTCAATTCTCTAACTGGTTATCCATGTTTCGGCTGCATATAATAAAATGAAACGTAGAGTGGTTATATAGATCATGAGCTTTGCGATCTTTTAGGGAATGGGAGATTTCCATACGTTTGCTGATTTGTGACTATACTACGGTCCTAACTTCAGTTTCATACGCTGGACTATCAAGACAAGGAGACTAGCTGCCTCTGTAACATCCAAGACTAGCTGCCTCTGTAACATTAAAGATTAGCTGCCTCTGTAACATCCAAGACTAGCTGCCTCTGTAACATCCAAGACTAGCTGCCTCTGTAACATCCAAGACCAGCTGCCTCTGTAACATCCAAGACCAGCTGCTTCTGTAACACCCACCATCACTAGGAGACCTTCATGCGCATTTCATATCATTCCATTCGTTCTCTCTTCACTTCCAAGTGCCAGTTTTTGGGCTTCTAACTGTTTGTGAAGGATGCCTGATCACAGAATGTGTATTAAGGGTCTGGGGACAGTGTTGACAAGTACAAAAATGTATATTTAAAGGTTTTTCACTTTATATAGATGCCTCTGTATTGCCGATTATCCTCTTCAGAACTACCTTTGTTGGTATTTCTCTGTTTAGATACAGAGACCAACGCAACAAAAAGCAATGCTACTTTAGCTCGGGGTACAAACTTTCAGAGTTTGTCTCTCGTGCATCCATCAAAGCGCTCAAAACACAGCCTCTATTTCCCAGTCTTCTGTGCGTTTGTATTTCGTTTCCTTGAGGTTCAAATTTTCTGGGATTTAGAAGATCACTGGGGAAAAAAAAATCTCTGTGAAATCTCTGTTTAAGATTTCTCGCTCTTTTCTCCCCCTTGGCACTCTTGATTGACAAGTCTCTATTGATCGCCTCCCTTCGCCTTCGCACCGTATCCCTTTTTCGCATTGGTTCTCTTTTCGTCAAGTTATTAAATTACTGCCGCCTTACCTATAATTAAGACATGCACTTGACTTTTGAAACTAGCGAAAATGAAGAGAATGTGGCAATATACCAGCAAGAAAGCTAAGCTATGTTCACTAACAGCTTACACATCCCCCGTGGCCACGTACGGATGCGAAACATGAACGCAAAAACAAAAAAATCATTAGAAAAGAAAATAACAGCATTTGAGATGAAATGTTATAGAAAGGTACTTAGAATAATATTCATGTATAAAAAGAAAATCAAATAAAGAGATACTGACAGAACCAGATGCAGAAGAAAACTGTCTTGTAAACACCATCAAAGTCAGGAAGCTGAGATACTTTGGCCACATCACGAAACATAATGATTTTAAAGAGGTTGGTAGCAGAAGGTGTCGGTCAGTCATTTGCACGTCCCTTGCGGAACTTTGCCTCCGTAACAGCACTCTTGTAGGCCTCTCGGTTATAAGCAAGATGCCCTGCTGCTGATGCATCCATTTGCAGATTATCAACGATGTCTTGCAGTCATCTTCGCCGTGGTCTTCCTCTCTTTCTTTTTCTCATTATGTACCCTTCCAAGACGGTCTTCTCTAGATTCTAATGACAGAAGATGCAGTTCCTGGAAAAGAAAAATGGTGAAAAGGACGAGCTCGCCATAGATGGATTCAGGAGATCATGAAAAGTCTGAGTGTATCGCTGCGAGATGGTGGTGAACTTCCTGCAGACCACATTGCATTCAGGGAGGCAGTGAGAGAGGGACAACGTTCTTGAAAGGACACATCACATTAAAATCGTATGTGCCCCTCTGTTTTTGCTGTACTCTGTTATTGGGGGCGCACGTAAGCTGTGCTGCCCTGCCCTGATGCCCACGCTAGATTCTGGTTTGTACCTATCTTAAAAGCCATGTTTGCTAAGTGTTGCTGGATTGTCCTGCACATTACTCCAGCCATCAACTTCACGTATCTGTATTAGCTACTCACTGACTCCAGCCATCCTTCACTTCCAGGCTCTTACAACAATAAGTTGGCAACCCACTGATACAGGAGTCACGCCAATCCTGCGTATCACTTGACATGGGGATTTATTGATGGAGCTGATGATAATGCTGATGGAGATGACAGTAATCTGACTGCTGGCAGGTTACCCCTGCCATGTGGGGAGTCCATTCATACTAAGTCCAGAACAGACATAACGTCCATATACTCCACGGAGACATCACGCAAAGCGATCACATCGGTTCACATTCAGAAGAAGACTCAATCACTCAGGCTTTCTCCCACAGTTCTCAGTCACCGGATTCACAAAACCACGTGACCTTCTGGACGTTCAAAATAAAGACTCAATAGGCCAGAAATTAGTGTATAGGTATACAGCTATACACAAAGCGCTACAGTAAAGACGTGATACCAAAATGCATAAACCAGGAAAAAAAGTAGGAACAGCTTTATTATTTAACGATAACACGCTTGTGACGTTTCGGCGTGAGCCTTCGTCAAACCAAAACAAACAGGACGAAGAATCAGAGAGAGAGAAGGCGAAGTACAGATTTACATTATTCTACAACTAATAAACAACTATTGTTTATTCCTCTATCGAGGACATACATGTGATTTTGGTGCTGTGTTGATCCAGAGGCTGAGATAAGTCCTGTTACCATTAATTTAATGTGAATCTAAAATTTTGTCTCCTCTCTCTGATTCTTCGTCCTACTTGTTTTTTGTTTGACAAAGGCTCGCGCCGAAACGTCACAGGTGTGTTATCGTTAAATAATAAAGCTGTTCCTACGTTTTTTTTTTCCTAGTTTATCCATTACACTAGAAATGCGCTTTGTGTAGAGAAAAAAAAAAGTATCTCCCATACTGCTACAACATGACAGTGACTTGACTTTTATAAAACGTTACAGAATTCTCCGCGTTCTAAATTCATATATATATATATATATTCATAATAGACGAATATGCGATTAGTACATGAATAAAAGCAGATAAAGGCGTCCTGGCTGGCTGAGTAGGTAAGCGCTTGATCTACTAATCCGGTGATACCGGGTTCAAGTAGGGATTATAATAGGGCTTTTTTTCTGGTACCATCACACCAAAAAGGCCCCGGGGGTCCACCCAACCTCTATAAATGGATATAAGAGTATTCTGGAAAGGGCCAGGCGTGATACTGACCACATCACGCTTTCATATCCCGAAGGTCTTGGAAATACGGGACTAACCCCATATCCCCAGTATGGCTAAATGGCATGACAGGGGGGGGGGGTATTATTATTATTATCATCATTTATATTATCCATAAAGACGGCAAAATCAGCTTCGAAATCACATGTATAGAAAGTTAAAGGTTGAAAATTCAAGTCTTTGTGCTTGTATCCAAGCATTTCAAAATGTGGAGCACATACTCCAAAACTGGCAAAAGCTAACTGTGAAATCCTGTAACTTCCAGTTCCAGACCAGTGAAACCACTCAGAAATTAAAGGTGTAAGATTTTGTTACATGAACTACAAAAAAATAGTCCATTTTACCCAAGAGACGGAACTGTAAATGTAGAAGAAGAAGAAGAAAAGAAGAAGAAGAAGAAGGGCCAACAGAGCAGGACAAGAAGTGGTTCCACATCTCCACGCTGCTCTTATAAAAACAGGCTGTCCTGCAACAGCCTGTTCAATGAACTACTCATTCACACTTCAGTGATGTACTCATTAACACCTCAGTGGTGTACTCGTTCACACCTCAGTGATGTATTCATTCACACTTCACTGATGTACTCACTCACACCTCAGTAATGTATTCATTCACACTTCAGTGATGTACTCATTCATACGTCAGTGATGTACTACTTCACAACTCAGTGATGAACTAATATACACCTCAGTGATGTGCTCATTCACAACTCAGTGATGAACTCATTTACACCTCAGTGATGTACTCACTCACACCTCAGTGATGTATTCATTCACACTTCACTGATGTACTCACTCACACCTCAGTGATGGAACGAAAGCGTCAACTTTGAACTCTCCCCCCACGAACTCGGATTGACTCATGAAATGTGTCTCATTTTAACCAGCAATTCACCGAGTTCTTAACAAGTTACTATTTTATCGTTATCATTACTATTATCACTACAATTACCATCATCAAACTTTTATGTTACTTAAGCGAAACACGCACATTAACAATAATTGGAAATGAAAACTTCAGCGATTTAAAGTTCATTGAACAAACTATCTAAAACAAATGGTTCATTTAACCCTTTAGGCCCGATACGATTCCAGACGTTTAATGTGGATATTAAGAGTTAATAATACATTTCATTGAGATGGTAGCATAGGTCATCATCATCATCAGCATCATCGCCTTTCACTCCTTTGAGAGCATATGCCACCGATAAAGGCTCTCCAGTCATCCATGTTCTTATAATTATTCTCTGTTTCCTTTCATGTGTATCCCTTGTCTCTGAGCACTGTCATAGTTTCTCTTCTCCAAGTATGTCTAGGTCTTTCTCGTTTTCTATTTCCTTGATGATTCCTTGCCTGTCTCGCTATGCTGGTATCGGGTTTTCTCAGAGCGTGACCAATTCACCTCCACTTCCTAGACATGATTTGTAGGTTCATAGGTTCTTCTCCTTCCATTTCCCAGACCTCCTTGTTCCTGATCTAGTCCTGCCACTCAGTGTTTAAAATCCTCCTCAAGCAGTAGTTCATGAATGTTTGTATCCTCTGTTGTATTGTCTTGGTCATAACCCATGTCTCTGAACCATATAGAAGGACAGTGTTTACGTTTGTATTGAAAAGCCTAAGTTTGGTTCTTGTTTTGATGTTCTTAGATGACCATATTTTGTTAAGTTGGATAAATGCTGTCCTGGCCTTGGTTATTCTAGCTTTAACATCCTTATCCGTTCCCCCGTATTTATCCACTATGCTGCCTAAATACGTGAAACACTCTACTTCCTCAATTGGCACTCTCTCGATTACCATGAGGCTATTTTTTTGTCTGTTAATGTATAGTTCAAGTTTAGCTGAATTCTTGCTTAAGATCTTTAAAAAAGTCAAGATCTAGTGAACAATTCGCATTATCGTCACCTGTCTATCGGAACCTTGGATTTCAGAATCTTATTCACAGTCCGCTGACACGGGCAGCTAAAGAGAGAAGGCAAACCACTATAAGAGAAATGAAGTGTTTTGAAAGAAGACTCAAAGAGGCGAGAAGAGATAAGATTAGATATGATGTCATCAGGAAAAGAATTGGGGCAACATTAGTGTTAAGACTATATCCAGATACCGCAAATCAAATTATTTGACCTCGTCAGCTCGGCTGCCACGGGTCAACATACCCACAGAAAGGATTCGTTCTTACGAGTAATGGAAACTGGTGAGAGAGGAGGGGAGATGGGGTTGGGATGGTCGATCAAACAAGAGATGATGGACGGACGGACGGACGGACGGACGGATGGATAGATGGATGGATGGATGGATGGATGGATGGATGGATGGACGGACGGACGGATGGATGGATGGGACTAATATTATATTTGTCTCCTCCACAAAACTGCGTGGTAATTGAAAAAGGAGACAGATAAGATAAGATAAGATAAGATAAGATAAGATAAGATAAGATAAAACAAGGCGAAGCAAGACAAGACAAGGCGAGGCAAGACAAGACAAGACAAGGCGAAGCAAGACAAGACAAGGTGAAGCAAGACAAGACAAGGTGAAGCAAGACAAGACAAGGCGAAGCAAGACAAGACAAGGTGAAGCTAGACAAGACAAGACAAAGCGAAGCTAGACAAGACAAGACAAGGCGAAGCAAGAAAAGACACGGCGAAGCAAGATAAGACAAGACAAAACAAGGCGAAGCAAGACAAGACAAGGTGAAGCAAGACAAGACAAGACAATGGGAAGCAAGACAAGACAAGACAGGGCGAAGCAAGACAAGACAAGACAGGGCGAAGCAAGACAAGACAAGGCGAAGCAAGACAAGACAGGGCGAAGCAAGACAAGACAAGACAAGGCGAAGCAAGACAAGACAAGGTGAAGCAACACAAGACAAGGTGAAGCAATACAACGCAAGACGCGCTTCTCCACACCAAAAAATAACAACACAGACACATTTGTTATTGTTGCTGTCGACGTTGTTATTGTTGTCGTTGTTATTGACTTTGTTGTTGTTGCTGTAACTCCTAAGAACTTCGAAAATATGAAGATTCAGCATTCATTACAAGGTTCCCTGTATCATCGCCAAGAAGATACTCCCAAAATCGCTCCACCACCTGTGCCAGTGAATATCTCACATGATGTTCTTCGATGCTACTTCGCATCAGTCCTTGATGGCAAGCCACCCAGTGAGGACGCCATTTTTTTAAACTACAAAAGTCCAAATGCGAAACCAGTCATCGGTAGATAGAGGTGTGTGGTTCAGCTGTACAAAACGAGGGAGGGAGAGAGGAAAGCGAGGAAAAAAAGCACAAATGGCAGAGAGTGTGAAATTATGACGAGAATATATAAATGAAAAACACACAACATCCAATATTTCGGCGTCGGCGTCGCTCGCGGCACGAACTCCGTAGCTAAGGCGCCAAGCCGAACCAGAACACGCAAAGACCATCATAGTTCCATGTAGCCGAGTAGACATAACGAGGAATCGTCAATGCCGTCTACGCGAAGTTCACAGCTCACAGCGGTGCCATAGCACTAAGCTCAGTAGCTCGGCACACAGAACCTACCTCCATCTTGAAAGTATTGTTACGAAGCTGTTCTAATTAGGAAACCATGTCTGGCGTGGAGCAGGTTACCGTGACCAGCTTGAAAACTGGGAGTGGACCCAACAGAAAAAGCAGGTTTCTCCACATTCCAGAGAACGATTAGCCAGGTTTATTTGGGGAAAAAAAAACACCGTACGAAATAACACTTTGCTGGCAGAAATGCACATGAAGCCATTGACTTCGATTATTGAGGAAAGACTTTGGAGATGGCTGGGACATGTGCTCCTGATGACTGGTGACTCAAAACCTAAAACAGCACTGAGAAGACATCTCATGGGAATAGGAGTAAGGGTAGACCAAAGGAGACATGGAAAAGAACAACTCAGAGGATGTGGAACAATAGAGGGTTCACGTGGTCGAGAGCAGAAAAAAAGCCGAAAGGCAAATGTTTGCAGAAGCCCCATGTGCCCTGGGCACCTAAAGCATCAGAGAGAGAGAGAGAGAGAGAGAGAGAGAGAGAGAGAGAAAGAGAGAGAGAGAGATTTAGGAAACAACAGAAACAAATGGCGCCTCAGTTTGTCTCCATTGTTACACATGTGTGCCCGGAGAAGGGTTCAGATTTGGCAAGGCCCTAAGCTGAAGTATCAGGTTTTGACTTGATGAGGCCCCAAGCTGAAGTAAAATGTTTAGTCTTATTAAGGCCCTAAGCTGCCGTAGGAAGCTTAGTCTTGATGGGGCCTTAAGTTGCAGTACAAAACTTAGTTTTGATGGGGCCCTAAGTTGCAGTACCAAGCTTAGTCTTGATGAGGCCCTAAGTTGCCTTACCAAGTTTAGCCTTGTTGAGGCCCTAAGTTGCCGAAACATGTTTAGACTAGATGCGGCCATTAGCTTCATTACCAGATTTAAAGTAGACGAGGCTTTAAGCTGCATTACCAGATTTAAAGTAGATGAGGCTCCAAGCTGCATTACCAGATTTAAAGTAGAAGAGGCTCCAAGCTGCATTACCAGATTTAAAGTAGAAGAGGCTCCAAGCTGCATTACCAGAATTAGATTACATAAGGCATAAGCTGACAGAAAGCTTAGATTTCCCCCTTGTTAAAACATTACAGAAGACGGAATGCGGAACCCTCGGCTGTAGCTCCTTCACGTTATGCCTACCTCAGCCTGCCTACCTCAGCCTGCCTAACTCAGCCTGCCTAACAGCCTGCCTAACTCAGCCTGCCTAACTCAGCCTGCCTACCCCAGCCTGCCTAACTCAGCATTTATTACAACTTTATGTGCCAAAAATAAAAACGGCGAATGCAGTTCCGGCCAACATTGCATCACCGCACAGCTCTTCTGGAACAACAAGCCACGTCAATATATGCTCCTATGGTCAATATACTTTTCTATTTTTAATCCTAATCATGGAAGAAAGCCAATACTCAGATGTGGTGTCATTAGTTGTGTCTCCCGTCGTTTGACCGAGTCCTCGCTTGCATGACATTTCCTGCACCGAAGACTGAATTGATTTTTGATGAACACAAGACGGGCAAGTGTCTCCCTTGACAGTTTTACATGTTCTGGGTCTTCATCTTTTTTTTTTCGAGTTTTGTACATAAGTGTGATACGGTCCTTATAGCAGAGAATCCACAGAATCTACAGAAATTAATGGACAAGATAAACAGCACAAACCAAGACTGGAGACTAGACATCAATATCAAAAAGACCAAAGTATTGGTGTTCTGCAGGAAAGATCGGAAGCCACAGATGGATATAACCACAAACAACGAGAGACTGGAACAAGTGACAAACTACATCTATCTAGGACAAATACCAACTGATGATGGGAGATGTGAGACGGAGGTAAAGAAAATAATATGACTGTAAAAGAAGAAAAAAAAAACAATTAAAACCAAGAAGACAGTGCTGTTATCTAGAAATCTGCCCATTACAACAGCCATTCATTCATTCATTTACATGTCCCTTGCGAAACTTTGCCTCCCTAACAGCACTCCTGTAGGACTCTCGGTTGTGAGCAAGATGCCCTGCTGCTGATGCATCCATTTGCAGATCATCAACGACGTCTTGCAGCCATCTTCGCCTTGGTCTTTCTCTCTTTCTTTTTCCCATTATGTATCCTTCCAAGACGGTTTTATCTAGATTATCATGACTTTTAATGTGTCCAAAATATTTAAGTTTTCTCTCTTTAATCCTCTTTACTAGCCAGCCTTCTTCAATATTAAGTTCTTGTAGTTTGGATATATTTGTTCTTTTTTTGTGTCCATGATATCTGACGAACTAGCATTTACATTCAAAAGCATTTATGTGTTTCTCAGCTGTTTTGTTAAGTGTCCAGGTCTCACAGGCATATGCTGCGATGGGAAAGATGCATTCCGACAAAAATCTTATTTTTGTAGTTGTGTCTGTTCCTCTCCACAGATTCTTTAGCTGTTTTACTTTCTGAAGAGCGATAGATGTCCTCTTTTTAATTTCCCTCATTGCATCTCCATTATTAGTTAGCAGTGATCCAAGATAATCAAAACTCTCCCCTTCTTCCAGTTTTTCCTCACTGATACATATATCAGCCGCCTTGCAATAGCCACAGGAAGAAAATACTAACAGGAATTTCAGTCTATGAACATTTCATAGCTCTCAGTGAGGTAGAGGAGATAGATATAGATGAATTATGGAATTCTTATAGCACAGCCATAATCACGGCAGCACAAGCAAGCGGTGCACTGAAAAAAATCAAATAGAAAAGCATAGATAACAGAAAACACATGGAAGTACATACATGAAAGACGAGCAGCCAAATTATCCATGTTGAATGCAAAGACAGATCTTGGAAAAGATTTGGCAAAACAATATCAACGAATTAGACAATAAAATAAAAAGTTCACCTGGAAGAGACAAAAGAGAATACATGGACAATATGGCGAAATAAGCAGAGAAACGAGCAAAATCAGGAGACAGCAAAACTTTATATAACATACAAAAGAGGCTAACAGGCACTATTACATCTAAAGAAAGACCAATCCTTAGCAAGTATCCTCAAATAAGGCTCACGCCGAAATATCGGATGTTGTATGTTTTTCATTTATACATTCTCATACTTCTATTTGTTTTTTCTCACCTTACTCACTCCCTCCCTCACTTTGTAAAACTGCACCATACACCTCTATCTAGCAATCCTTAGCAAAACTGGAACACTATTAACATCAAGTAAAGAACACAAAAAAATATGGGCTGAACACTTCCAAGAAATACTTAGTCGACCACACCCAAAAGAATTGTTAAACCTTGAAACCGACTTATCAATCCCACAACTAAATGTCAACCTAGATGAAATTACATGGCATGAAACTGAAACAGCAGTGAATCTAATGGCAAAGAACAAAGCTGCAGGTGAATATGAAATAAAAGCAGAAATGTTAAAAGCTATTAACAGTGACAACATGAGCCAACTTCAAAGAATGTTTAACCTTAACGATTAACTGGAGAGGAGTAACCTTACTATCATTTGTGCCAAAAGTATTTTGCAAAGTCATTATGAATAGAATTAAAGATATAGTAGATATTGCAATAAGAGAAAAACAAGGAGGATTTCAAAAATGGAGAAGCTGTCTCGACCAGATCTTTACTATAAGAATAATACTTGAAGAGCATATTGAAAAGCAAAAAAAACATTAATCCTGAACTTCATAAACTTAAAAAAGGCATTTGACAGCATACACAGAGATTCATTATGAAGAATTTAAAGAATATATGGAATACCATCTAAGATTGTCAACATCATTAGAGACTTCTACAATGGATATGTTTGTGCAGTCAACAGAGAAGAAAGAGTAAGCTAGTAGTTTCAGATTGAAACATGCATGATACAGGGATGTATACTATCTCTCATGCTTTTGGAAACTGTCATAGATTTCTTAATGAAAAAAAATATTGCATTGGTAAAACGGGCATTGATTGGGTGCATGGGACCCAACTGGAAGATCTTGACTTTGCAGATGACATAACTCTTATCAGTGACAATATGAAATCAATGCAAGTAAAAACAGATACCCCGTCTTCAATGGCTAGTAAAACAGGACTTGAAATTAACAAGGAAAAAACACACATAATGAAACTTCTTATTAATCAAGAAGGAAAAATATACATAGAGCAACTGTTGAAGAAGTAAACCAATTTGCATACCTCGGCAGCTACATAGACCAGGATGGTGACACCAGAAAGGAAGTTAGAATTGCAAAAGCAGCATTGACCTTCAAGAATCTTGAAAAATACGGCACTTAAAAGTTACAAGAACAAAAACCAAGTTAAGATTATTCAATTCAAATGTAATATCCACCCTTGTTTATGCATGTGAAGGCTGGAAAACAACTAAAGAAATAGACAAGAAATTAAGGAACAATTTTTTATAAATAGGAAACTACGAGGCTTTGGTAGGGTAAAGTATGAGAATAGAATTTTGTAGGATTAGACCTCGAAAAAAAATCATAGACAAAGCACTTTAGTGAGACGTGAGAGAAAGAAAAATCACAAGAGAATTACCTGGGATTCGAACATGGACTCCGGTAGGACGAGCAACCGCGTTCAAATCCCAGGTAATTCTCTTGTGATTTTTTTTTCTCTCACGTCTCACTAAAGTGCTTTGTCTATGATTTTTTTTCGAGGTCTAATCCTACAGAATTGTGTTCTTATACTTTACCAGACAAGAAATTAGACTCTTTTGAAAACAAATGTCTAAGGAAAATTCTCAGTATAAAGTGGAACAAATTCAAGAACAACGCAGAGATCAGACAGATGAGCAAACAACAACCTGTCTCATGGGTGATCAGAAAAAGAAGATGGACATATATCAGTCACGTGATGAGAATAAACAGTCAGAGAATCCCAAATCAAGTGGGACACAACAGGCCGAAGAAAAAGAGGTCGACCACGGTAAACTCTAAAGAGGACATTGTTAAGAGAGGTCAAATTAGTAGGCATAAAATTTCCTGATGAGGTTGTAAGTCCCGCCGAAAACAACATGAATTCTTGGCGAACTATCATCAGAGCTCTATTTGACGTTTGACAACACGGTGATGATGTAAGATGTAAGCTAATATTTGGACTACGACTCAAAGTAATCAAATAGCCCTTCTCTGTATTAAGTATGTAGGTCAGACAGATCAAACGACTCTGATTTCCTGGCTCAGTTCTACATTCCAGTTTTATTTGACCCACATCAGGGAAACTGGGACACTGGGACAGTGTTATTGTTGTAGAACTTGCTGATCTGGCTTTTTCTTTGGCCTACTTTAAGTCTTTAAGCAAACCACCGGAGTCCAAATTCTTTCTCGACGCAAGTCTTTTAGCACCTTCATGGCTGCACATAGCAGCAGATAACAGTCACAGAGGCATAAGAAAGAAACCAAGACGGCTACACGGCTGTCTTTTCTAAACTTTGCTGCATGTCCTTTCTTCTTCTTCTTGGTTTGACAATTTATTTTAATTTTTATTAATATTCTGCCTTTCCTCTGCCTGACTGATGATTCAGATGAGCCTTCTTCTTCTTCTTCTATCTCCTTGGAACTGAGAGCTTGATTTTCTTCACTGCCGATGAAATGAGGATGGTGAGTCACAGCACCGTGTCAGATGGTGAGTCACAGCACCGTGTCAGATGGTGAGTCATAGCTTCGTGTCATAAGATGAGTCACAAAACTATGTCAGATGGTGAGTCACAGCACCGTGTCAGATGGTGAGTCATAGCTTCGTGTCAGAAGGTGAGTCACAAAACTGTGTCAGATGGTGAGTCACAGCACCGTGCCAGATGGTGAGTCATAGCTTCGTGTCAGACGGTGAGTCACAGCACCATTTCAGATGGTGAGGCACACCATCGTGTGAGATGGTGAGCGAGTCATGGCAGCTATTTTTTTCAGACTCTGGCCGGAGCTAAAAAAAAAAAAGCAGCCGACCGTACAGTACTTCTTTAGCAGACTCCACCACCCTGGGGAAGAATTTTGTTAGATGTCTTCAAAATTCTTGCTTTCTTTTAAATCACCGCCTGTACATCCTATGGCGGCCTGGTTGGCCTAGTGGTTGGCGCTCGTTGTGCTAATCCTGTGGCACCAGGTTCAAGCAGTGTCAGTTTTTTTTTCTCTCTGATACCACCACACCAAAAAAAAAAAAAGGCTCA
The DNA here is from genome assembly GCA_009760885.1 of Achatina immaculata. NCBI lineage: Eukaryota > Metazoa > Mollusca > Gastropoda > Stylommatophora > Achatinidae > Lissachatina > Lissachatina immaculata. The sequence continues at coordinate 19,434,947 of CM019699.1, forward strand.
CGGGGGTCCACCCAGCCTTTAAGAGCCTGGGTACCCGAGAAATCAGGGAAGGTAAATGCGGCCAAGCGTGGTACTGACCACATCAGACTTTCTCGTGCTGATGGTCATGGAAATACGGGCCTAACACCGTATCCCTGTATGCCTTAATGACGTGGAGAATGGGATATTACCTTTACCTGTACATTCTATCGAACACGAGGTTGAACTATACATAGTAACATTACTTTCCTGTCCCCTGTCAGAACATTCATCAGCAGTGACAGGAATTCTTCCATCATTCACTTCTTTAACTTTAAGACCCACATAAAGATGCAAAATGCATCATCATCACGTGCCATGCCGGGCGACGTGGGAGGTCATACTCCTCCACAAATCTCGATCCTTAAGGTTTCTGAGTAACTCTGCTGCTGGTTTATATCCAAGCCACAATGCCAGGTCTTCTAATATCTGTTCCCTCCGTCTTCCTCTGCCTCTCTTGCCTTCGGTTTTTCCAACTGTTATGACGTGTTTTTCAGTTTCTCATCCCCCCAAAAATGACGATTGCCTTTTTTCTTATCTTTGTTATAAAACTACGGGTTTTTTTTTCATTATCTTGTCTCAAGCACTGCTCATTAGTTATCTGGGCCGTCCATGGGTTCCTCAACATTTTTCTCAGGAACCAAAACCACAAAAATAAAATTTCATTCATCTTGTCGTTTTTTTCCTCGATCTGGAGTGCAAAATTAAAAAACAAAACGCCGTTAATACTAAAAATAGGCTCTGTGATAATTTCCGGGGGAAAAAAACATGAGATTTGTAATGTGTAACAAAAGATGTTTGTATTGTTGGCGTTGTTTAGCAATGATTCTAAAACTAGTTCTTCTTCTCCTTATCTATACGTGCTATTTCCCCATGTTTCGATCTCGCTGTTGTGTGGTCACGAACGGACTGCAAACTTTAAACTGGGGCCTAGCTCCGCTGCTGATCCTGGGGAGTTCCCACAGCACACTGGGGGTCATGCCCATGCGTGCTCAGCCTTCAACGTCGGGATATCCTTCAGTGGATTTTTTTTTTTAGAGAAATGATCTGAATTTTGTGTGTGTGTGTGTTTTTTTTTTTTTTGGTGTGCATTGCACGTGATCTAGCATTTAGTTGGGATTTGCATCCGCTGCCCTTGGCTTCATGTAATTCAGTGGGTCGTGCATGGTGGGTGCTTTGGTCGTGCATGGTGGGTGCTTTGGTCGTGCATGGTGGGTGCTTTGGTCGTGCATGGTGGGTGCTTTGGTCGTGCTTGGTGGGTGCTTTGGTCGTGCTTGGTGGGTGCTTTGGTCGTGCATGGTGGGTGCTTTGGTCGTGCTTGGTGGGTGCTTTGGTCGTGCATGGTGGGTGCTTTGGAGGAAATTACTTCGCGATTGTTCCTCGAGCCGTTGTTTGATGGATTTGTGTAAAATTAACGTGTCCATTTTGATGAGGCTCTCTGGTCTGGCACTTGGCTCTAGCTGGTCAGGCTTGTCGCTCTCGCTAACTCAATGACCTGGGCAGCTCACCCATGTGATGCTTTTGATGTGCGATTGTTCAACTATTTCTAGCCATTCCCTTCTTACAGCTTTGTGTTCCACTTTTCTCAGTAGACTTTACGAATCGGTAAAGATGGTGATGGGGTGGGTTGTTTGGGGGCACCACTCATTTCATTGCCTGTGTGATGGTCTCTATTTTCACTCGCAAATGGAGAATGATTAAAGACATCACGAACGGACACGAAATTAGAAATATTTTTATTTATACATCTAAATACTGTAAAGCTTTTATATACTTGCTACACCCTCCCTGCTACGAGCAAGAATATTCGTACGAATTTAATCAAAGCAGTGCTCAGGTTTCCGTTTTTTCTCCTTACGCGATAAAAAAAGTAGCCACTAAATATTTAGAAAAAGGCATTCTTTATCGGCAAACAGGACAGACGCTATAAAATTGTGGTGAAAACAACATTAGAAAGGCTGCTTAGCCATTGGGGTACAACATTTTGTAGACAGCTTACTTGCAACGCTTTACCATTACTTCCGGCCGAAGAAAATGGGCCGAGTTATTCGCTGGCAGAGAAGAGGACCTGGCTCCGTATTCAAGGCTCACACAAGGAACAGAAAAGAAAAGGCCTTACTAAGAGCTGTGGATTTTGCCAGAGAGACACGTTTACATTAAATGTGTCATTCGTGACATTGTTCATGATCCTGGTCGTGGCGCACCACTGGCCAAAGTACAGCTCTGTGACCCATACAAGTATCGTATGCTGACAGAGACCTTTCTTGCTGTAGAGGGGATACACACTGGGGCCAAAAAGCCAACCTGCAGATTGGAAACATTCTCCCCATTGGCGTGATGCCTGAAGGTACCATTGTTTGCTGCTTGGAAGAGAAAACTGGTGACCGTGGGAAAACTTGCACGTACATCAGGCAACTATGCCACCGTCATCTCGCACAACCCTGAGACGGAGAAGTCTCGAGTTAAACTCCCATCTGGCGCCGAGAAGGTTGTTCCATCTGCCAACAAGGGCCATGACTGGCATTGTTGCTGGCGGTGATCATATTGATAGGGCGTGCCTACCACAAGTACAAGGCCAAGAGAAACTGCTGGCCTAAAGTCAGAGGTGTTGCCATGATTCTTTTTGACCATCCTCATGGTGGTGGTAATCATCAATACATTGGTAAAGCCTCCACTGTCAGGAGAGATGCTTCTGCTGGTAGAAAGGTTGGTCTTATTGCTGCTCGTCGTACAGGCAGAATGAGAGGTACAAAACAGGTCAGATTGAGAGGTACAAAACAGGTCAGATTGAGAGGTACAAAACAGGTCACAACCAAGGAGAAGCAATAAGCATGTTCACTGTCTGTGTTATGATGAGATTACATTTGTGAAAATTTGCTCAAAAAAAAAAAACCTGACTTGCAACGGCTCCCACACTCAGTGAGAGCACGGAGCATGGATAAGAAGGATAAAGTTTAACCATGCGGTACACAAGTCTCATGCAGCAGTTCTAATACTGGCTGATAACACATAATAGAAACTGGATTACACTAAGCTGGAGAGGATCTTTCAGGGTATCCTGTTGTTCTGTGGTCGCACATTGGTTGAAATTCGCTGGCGTGCAGAATGTATCATTTTCTGTCTTTTGTAGTAATTATGTTTTATTTTTAATGCAGTGCATTAAATTATGGGATGAGAAAAGTTTGGAGTTGATTATCTTTTTCTTGACGTTTAGTTTTTCCTCATATGATTAAACTAGGCAAAATCTTCAGATTCTGAACCGGGCTCTGCAGACTCAACTCTCATCTCCACAAGATAATGCATGTAACAAAATGGCCCTTCTCTGCCCCACCCCCCCCACCCCCCTAGACTCCTGAACACAGACTACAGGCCTGCACTATATACAGAGACATCAGAGCCCAGGTATGGCCCCACACCCCACCCCCCATCCCCGGACTACAGGCCTGCACTATATACAGAGACATCAGAGCCCAGGTATGGCCCCACACGTCACCCCCAGACTCCTGAACACAGACTACAGGCCTGCACTATATACAGAGTCATCAGAGCCCAGGTATGGCCCTTCACCCCCCCCCCCCCAAAAACCCCGAGAGAGAGGAGCATGGAGGAGAAACTCTGAGGTTCCTACGAAGAGCTCCTGCTGACAACGGTACTCATAGAAGCAGCCAGAAAAGCTGTTTAGAAAGCTGAGCATACGAAACTGAGCGCAGAAGAAGGCGGATGAGGAGGAGGAGAAGAAGAAGAAGTAAAAGATGAAGATAATGATGATGATGATTATGAAATATCTGGGCAAAATACTTCCATACGTTAAACGAGTGCTCTCTCGCACGTTAAACAAAGGCTCTGTCGAAATTTAAACGCGAGCCGTCTAACACGAAGGATACCAACTGGCGTCCCGCGGGCTGCATGCGGCCAGCGAGGTTATCATGGAAATGTAATTTTTTTTTATTAATTTTTTTTTAAACATAATTTAATTACATTTTAAAAAAATAAAACATGTAAAAAAAAACAATTTTAGAAGACCTGAAAATCTCATTACAAACAACCAGTGAACTTTTACTTGATAACGTTTTTCTCATTTGTACGCAAGTGGGGACGAACTCGCTGATTCGGACGCCGTCCGCTATTCGATTTCCGAATTCAGTTGCGGATCTACTAGCCACTGAATGTGGACACATTAGTTCTAACACTTTGAATGAGCACTTTTTTTATAAACCCTTTAATGCGTGCTTTCACCGACGACAAATAAGTGTTTTCTCTCACACACGGAATAAGTGTTTTGTCGCACTTTCCTAGATGATTTTCCGTAAGTTGCCTGGCTGTTTTTCCACACAGTATTAAATATAAGAGTGCAGATTTAGGAAGAAGAAGAAGAAGAAGAAGAAGAAGAAGAAGAAGTGGAGGAAGAACAAGAAGAAGAGGAGGAGGAGGCGGAAGAAGAATAAGAAAAAGAAGGAGGAGGAAGAGAAAGAACAAGAAGAAGAGGAAGAGGAAGAACAAGAAGACGTCCAGCTGGATGAAGAGGAAGAAGAGGAGAAAGATGAGGAAGAAGAAGGAGAAGAAGAAGAAGAAGAACAAGAAGAAGAAGAAGAAGAAGAAGAAGAAGATGATGATGATGATGATGATGATGATGATGATGAAGATGAGAAAGATGATGATGAAGAGGAAGAAGAGGAGAAAAATGAAGAAGAAGAAGAAGAAGAGGAAGAAGAAGAAGAAGAAGACTTTTAGCGCATGAACGTTTAGCCATCCATAAATAAGTGGGGAGAATTTGTTGCTATCCTGCAAGACGCAGAAGGGCACACTATACGATGATAGTTTTGTCCGGCTGTAGACAAACTTGCAGCCCGCCATAACATTGGCTCACTGGCCCTTATTTTCTGAAATAATGCCAGAGCCGTGGAACGTAGGAAAATTAAGTTCTGTCAGAGATGACATTGAAAAGACGTTTTCTTACGATTCTTTATATCTGAACTGAATATAACAATAGAAGAATAAAATGCCATATTGTAAGACATTATGTTTAATACTACAATATGGGAGATTTGCGTTGTATCAAATGAAACACAAATAACATTATGGACATCAGCATCTCAGCACTTATGTCTGTTCATTCCTGTATCTGAAATTTGGTGGCCAGAGCGTTGATGTCCACGTCAGAACTGGTCAGTGATGAGATTCTAAAGCAATGTTACCCAGTTTCCCAGACTAAATACCTAAGCCTGCGAAGAGACTTTTCCAAATATAAAACTAGCTGAGTCAAAGATTCGTTGCATCGTTCTCCAAAGTCACATCTCTCAGCCATCAAACAGTCAGGTCGTGTGCTGAAATAAAAGCTTCCATTTCACACAAACAAGCGAGCAGGACTTCGGACGAAACATGTTGACAATTCTCAGAGTTCCTGGCACAGCCACAAAACCTTATATTACAGCACCAAACAAACAAACACATCCGCCCCGGTCATGAGTCTATATTTCGTTCTTATTTTGTTTTCACTTAACAAACATCTCCGCATACCAGACCAGGCTACCCCCCCCCCCCCCCGGGACCTAAGCCAGTCATTCAGGAATGCAACTCGAAATGTAAAATTAAATCATGGGCGTGTCCATCAAAAACCAAAGTAGGGTTTACACCTGTAACATATACTGTTACATTGGTTCTGCGAGTATATAGAACAGAGTCCCGTCAGATCCCGAAAGTCCTGCTGTACTGTGTTTTGCTTAGTTTTAGAACGGAGTCTTATGTCTGTTCTATGTATCTTCATGCAGTGGTGTACCTTCTTTTGAAGAATTTCTGCTTCTTTTAGTGAAGCCTTATGTAGGGATTGTTCTTTTTTATGCTTTTTTTCTATGATTATCAGCTTGTTTCCAATAGCACCGCAATCGATAGGGACCCATAGAAATGCTACTCCGATAGTAAGGGCCAGCTGGTTCAGTTACCTCAGTCGCTGTCTTGGTCGGGTGATCTTCTTGGTCATCGTGGATAGTTTAAAGAGCTGACCTACTGTCACGTAGGAAGATTATCGTTTGAGCTCTTGAGTCTTCATACCTCCAGCATCTTCGTGGCATCCAGGATAGCCCAGGATAGATAGTCGATGGGAGTCTACTCTTTGATGCAGTCGATCCTTTAAATCATAGTTCATTCTCTTGGCTGTAAAGCGCTCTGTCTCCGTGTTCTCCAGGCTCATTGTGAGTTCTCTTCTCTTGGAACTCTCCACATTCGAAAGCGCTGTGTGTTCTTAGATTTCCTAATAAATATATCCGGAATTCTATTTCCGTTTCCTGCGTAAGACACTCAGGCACTTTATAAGAGTGAAAGTAACAGTTCTACACAGCAAACGAAACAAAGAAAAAAAAATGACACCGTGAAAGAATTGACACTTCCCAGCGCAGGAATGTAAATGTTCCAATATGTGAACAGTTTTTTTTTTTGTTATCTTAACTGGAATGTCCTTCCTTTTGGCGATTGATTTCTCTAAATCCTGGAGCTAACCAACATGCCACTTGTGGTCAGAGTGCGGTATTGATTCTTCTGAATGAGCCCAGTGTGAGTAGGAATGGAGGGGATCACTTGAAGAAAATTAGTAAGAGAAAGAGACAGAGAGAGCTAGTATTTCAAAGGTAGGTGGAGCGTGATGGAAAGAGATAGATCTTTCAAGAACGGAAGTTAAAAGTCAAAACTTGCTCCAGGAGGAGGGAAAAGAAAAAGAAATTTGATTAAATTGACGGAACTATTTTCACTTTGTAAAAACTAGCGTCGTGACATACCTTTCAGAAAAAAGAAAATAGTGACATGGCATAGTTTCTGAACGACAGTGTCGTCACTTTAAACTTCTGAAAAATAGTGCAGTGAAGCAATTTTATGAAAAACAAACTATATATATATAAATATATATATATATATAAATATATATATATATATATAGTGCAGTGATTTAACTTTCTGAAAAAAAATAGTGCCATAATACAAACTTAGTAAACACTGGTGCATGGTTCAGTTTTACAAAACAGTTAGAAAAGTTGGCAGTAACAAGACGGCAGAAAGTAAGATGACTACATATAAATGAAGAACATGCAACAATCCAATATTTCGGCAAAACCCTCTTTTTTTTCAATGGTCACATTTTAAAAACAAAATAAGATAAAAACTGGAAAACTATATACAAAAATAAAGACACCTTTTTTAGCCTCCTACTAGTAGGAAAGAAGGACACAAAATGCGCCAAGATAGACATAGTAGAGCACAAGGTGGAAGCCTATAATTGGCTGAGAAATGATATAAAGGGAGGATAACAAAGGGTACCATATGTACAGCCCAATGGCCTGATCAAAAGGGTATCAAATTAAAATTATTGAAGTGATGTTACTTGGATTCAGAACTACTTTAATCGCTTGACTAACTCAAAATTAATAAAGTAACCAGGAGTGAACTTAAAAAAAAAACATATTTAGTGGTTTAACATGAACTCGGAAAAATTTCCACTGGTCGACATCTCGTAAGTATCACTACAAAATCGTTATAAATTCCAAACTAGTATCAGTAGATGAGGTAGGCAGGTATATTCTCCGGTTCCAAGCCGTTAGGGTACATTGGGAATGCGATGTTATGCCCGTATTTCCAAGACCTTTGGCACATGAAAGTGTGATATGGTCAGTACCACGCCTGGTTGCATTTACCTTCTCAGATTTCTCTGGTACCCATTTTTTAGAGGCTGGGTGGACCCTGGGGGCTTTTTTTTTTTTGGTGTGTTGGTACCAGAGAGTTCCATTGCTGTTACTTGAACCCAGTGCTGCTGGATTAGTGGACCAAGCGTCTAACCACTCAGCCAACCAGGCCAGCTAACAAGTACCGTGACACAAACTGAAATCTAGTGCATTAGCGTGACATGAAATCTAAAATTACTGCAGCGGCGTAACGTAAAATGAAAATTAGCGCTGGGATATGAAACAAAACGGGAATTTGTACAGTACCGCTAAATAAACTATACATTCTTGTAGGCGCTTGGCATAAGCTCAAAACTAGTACAGCAGAGTGACAAAAGTTCTATAAATTAGATCATTAACATGGCAGAGACTCTAAATTAGGTAAGTAACGTGACAGAGACGCTAAATTAGGTAAATAACGCTGCGGACTCTAAATTAGGTCAGTAACGTGGCAGAGACTCTAAATTAGCTAAGTAACGTGACAGAAAGACTCTAAATTAGGTCTGTAGCGTGACATAAATGTGTAACCAGATCTCTGTAAATCGGTGAAGTTTGTTTGTTTTTTTTTTTAGTCACATAAATTTGAGTTGAAGTGTCAACTTTGACATGAAACTGAATCTTAACAAGTGTGACCCGCCACTAGAAATGACAGTTTCAGTGACTTGAATGTGCCTGGGTTTAGATCTCCTAATGCGCATGCTCCAAAATCCAGTGGAAATCCCCCCCCCCCTCCCACAACCTGTATACTAAGAGCTTATATACTCCCAGTGGCAACATGCGGATGTGAAACATGGACACTTAACAAATCACTAGAAAAGAGAATAGCAGCGTTTGAAGTGAAATGTTACAGAAGGCCACTTAGAATAGCATGGATAAAACGAAAATCAAATAAAGAGATGTTGATGGGATTAGGTGTCGCAGAAAACTGGCTCGCTAACACCATAAAAATTAGAAAACTGAGATACTTCGGCCACATCAAGAGACACAACAGCTTTGAGAGGTTGATAGTAGAAGGCATAAGCGCCCGGAAAAAAAAAGAGAAAATGTACGACCTCGCCGCAGATGTACTCAGGGCATCACAGAAAGTCTGAGTGTGTCATTGTAAGACGCTGGTCAGCTTGCGTAAGACCGTAATGCATGCAGGGACGACATGAGAAGGATAATGTTCTGAAAAAAGCATGTCACACGAATGAATGAATGAATCTTGTCAATTCCTATAATAAATGACTGCAGTTATCTCCCATAGTTCTCTTGGGAATGGAAAATCGTGAGATTCCCCATCTATCCTGGAAAACATCAAGAGGATCAACGTAAGACCCAGAAAAAAAAAAGATCTTGAATCTTGAATCTAGTAGACATCGTCACCGCACACGCGACTTACCCATAGACACTCTCCTCTCTTGTTCCAGTAGCCACTGAAAGGTATGAACACTAATTGTACCAATCAACTGCTGGTTCTGGCAACCTCGAATACTAACCAACCAGCCAACCAGCCAACCAGCTCTTCCTTCCCCTTTCTCCTCACACCTCTGTCCTTCATCCTCTGTACAAGTAAATATATATTATAACATATGCAATTTCCTTCTCCTGCGTCAGTTTCTCGGCCATCGAGTTCATTATATCCGTCCTGCCCATAGAATCTTAACTGCTCCAATAGCGTTGCGTGCAACGTGATCGGCTACCTCATTGTCTCTCACCACCGCATGCCCTGGGCAATATATCCACCTCAGCTTGGGTGACAGTGGATCTTTTCAAGAGCTGAACCCATTCATGACGTAGCAAACTCCTCTCTATCCTGCGAAACTTGCTTTGAGAGTCCGTCACCACCGGCATACTAAGAGCTTATATACTCCCAGTGGCAACATGCGGATGTGAAACATGGACACTTAACAAATCACTAGAAAAGAGAATAGCAGCGTTTGAAGTGAAATGTTACAGAAGGCCACTTAGAATAGCATGGATAAAACGAAAATCAAATAAAGAGATGTTGATGGGATTAGGTGTCGCAGAAAACTGGCTCGCTAACACCATAAAAATTAGAAAACTGAGATACTTCGGCCACATCAAGAGACACAACAGCTTTGAGAGGTTGATAGTAGAAGGCATAAGCGCCCGGAAAAAAAAAGAGAAAATGTACGACCTCGCCGCAGATGTACTCAGGGCATCACAGAAAGTCTGAGTGTGTCATTGTAAGACGCTGGTCAGCTTGCGTAAGACCGTAATGCATGCAGGGACGACATGAGAAGGATAATGTTCTGAAAAAAGCATGTCACACGAATGAATGAATGAATCTTGTCAATTCCTATAATAAATGACTGCAGTTATCTCCCATAGTTCTCTTGGGAATGGAAAATCGTGAGATTCCCCATCTATCCTGGAAAACATCAAGAGGATCAACGTAAGACCCAGAAAAAAAAAAGATCTTGAATCTTGAATCTAGTAGACATCGTCACCGCACACGCGACTTACCCATAGACACTCTCCTCTCTTGTTCCAGTAGCCACTGAAAGGTATGAACACTAATTGTACCAATCAACTGCTGGTTCTGGCAACCTCGAATACTAACCAACCAGCCAACCAGCCAACCAGCTCTTCCTTCCCCTTTCTCCTCACACCTCTGTCCTTCATCCTCTGTACAAGTAAATATATATTATAACATATGCAATTTCCTTCTCCTGCGTCAGTTTCTCGGCCATCGAGTTCATTATATCCGTCCTGCCCATAGAATCTTAACTGCTCCAATAGCGTTGCGTGCAACGTGATCGGCTACCTCATTGTCTCTCACCACCGCATGCCCTGGGCAATATATCCACCTCAGCTTGGGTGACAGTGGATCTTTTCAAGAGCTGAACCCATTCATGACGTAGCAAACTCCTCTCTATCCTGCGAAACTTGCTTTGAGAGTCCGTCACCACCGGCATAATTATTTCCAGAAAATAGATCCAGATATTGAACTGAAGATAGCAACATGATTGTTTCACTCAGAGCGCAAGACAGATAGGAAAGTGAAGAGAATAAACGCGCACATATTAGAACAACTACATTTATAACGTGACCTTCTCAAAGAAATAAGGATTAGGAAAACAAAATACTTTGGTCACGTAAGACATAATAATATGCATAACACCATACTAGAAAGAAAGGTGGAAGGAGATAGAGCAAGAGGCAGACAGGGATGTAGATGGGGAGATAACAAACAAGCGTGGACAGAACACAACAGCCTGGCTGACAACATCATGAAGACGAGGGAGCGAGAAAACTGAAGATGCATTACCGCCAACCTTCGTTCTGATGACAGCACAGGGTGATGATGATGAGAAAATATGAATGATGCACTTGTCTTGTCTTGTACTATCTCCCTGTAACTGAGACCCGGTGTTCTTTGCAGCTGATGCTGTGAAGATGTTGAGGAACAGCGTCGTGTCGGCGTGGTAGCGGGTTATGGCAGCTACTCTTTTTCATTCCTGCAATACAATTAAAAAGCAGGGGGTGTGCAGTGCTTCTTTAGCAGACTCCACCACCTATGGGACTACTGCGATCCCTTCCCCGTTAGCCAGGCTAGGCCTGTTACTGGGGGTACCAACGGAGAGGTGGGGCAGGGTCTTGGTCAGCTATAGTTCGCTAACCCTGACGGTAACATATCAGCTATGGGTCGCTAACCCTGACGCTAACATATCAGCTATGGGTCGCTAACCCTGACGCTAACATATCAGCTATGGGTCGCTAACCCTGACGCTGGCATATCAGCTATGGTTCGCTAACCCTGACGCTAACATATCAGCTATAGTTCGCTAACCCTGACGCTAACATATCAGCTATGGTTCGCTAACCCTGACGCTAACATATCAGCTATAGTTCGCTAACCCTGACGCTAACATATCAGCTATGGGTCGCTAACCCTGACGCTAACATATCAGCTATGGGTCGCTAACCCTGACGCTAACATATCAGCTATGGGTCGCTAACCCTGACGCTAACATATCAGCTATGGGTCGCTGATAGCCTAATCTGACAGCGCCTTCACTTCACCCCCCCCCCCAGAAATGATGTAGTAATACGCTACGAAATGCGAAGATACGCACAAACACGGACAAATATCTCTCCAAATAGTGTGCAGCTGTGAAAATGACGGCTTATTAACAAGATCCTTCTGTCATTCCCCAGGTCTGGAAAGAGCTGGCGAAAATTCTAGTCACGTGGTGAGCAACTTTGCCGAAAGACGCAACATCTTTGGAGGAGGAAACGGGGGAACAAACTGGAAGCTAGAAGAAACAAACGCAAAGAAGCTGGAGCTAGCTATGTAAATATCCTTCTCTGTTACTAGCCCGATTGCGCAAATCCAGCATTTATACAATCAGCCACGAGAGGCGTTCTCCAGCAAAAGATGATTTCTGGCAAAACCAACAAAGACTCATATCTCCTGCCTTATAAAAACATCAAAAACATCTTCTTAGACGAAACGTGTCAATATGACAGCAGAGCTTTATGTCATTTCCCCCTTTTGCAAGCGTCTCTAAACAGCTCAAAACACCGCAGAACAAACAACTGAAAACACAAACCCCAGACTCACAGAATCCCTCGTGCCATTGATTTTCCACGTGCGAGAAGGCAGCGATCACGTTACAGGAACAAACATAAACCTCTAATTCATCAGTGACTTTCATATCCCGCTGTTTCATAAATCAGAAAGAAACAGCGGTTGCTCCTCAAACATTTATTGCTCCAAAGTGACAGCCCTGCTGGTTATTGGAAATATAAATCAGTTTATATACTCTGGTTTATGAACCTTCAAATCTGATGGCCTTGGTTCGCCTTCACAAAGAAATGCAGGGGAAACAATCTTTTTTTTTTCTTTTATAATTCTTATTCCAGTTCATAAATAGATCATGATTAAAGAAAAGTTCTTCGTCCGCTCCTGTAAATAGTTCATGATTAAAGAAAAGTCCTTTGTCCGCTCCTATAAATAGTTCACGAGTAAAGAAAAGTCCTTTGTCCGCTCCTGTAAATAGTTCATGATTAAAGAAAAGTCCTTTGTCCGCTCCTATAAATAGTTCATGATTAAAGAAAAGTCCTTTGTCCACTCCTGTAAATAGTTCATGATTAAAGAAAGGTCCTTTTCCACTTCTGTAAATAGTTAATGATTAAAGAAAAGTCCTTTGTCCGCTCCTATAAATAGTTAATGATTAAAGAAAAGTATTTTGTCCACTCCTGTAAATAGTTAATGATTAAAGAAAAGTCCTTTGTCTGCTCCTATAAATAGTTAATGATTAAAGAAAAGTCCTTTGTCTCCTCCTGTAAATAGTTAATGATTAAAGAAAGTCATTTGTCCGCTCCTATAAATAGTTAATGATTAAAGAAAAGTCATTTGTCTACTACTGTAAATAGTTCATGATTAAAGAAAAGTCCTTTGTCCACTACTGTAAATAGTTAATGATTAAAGAAAAGTCCTTTGTACGCTCCTATGCCCGTAATGTTTCATATATCAGCCATTATTTGTACCTCTCACAAGTTCTGTGTCATATAGTCCTGTGATGAAACTGCCCGTATCACTTCCGTATATACCTTAGGGGAGACTTTAACTTTCACTAGGTAATGTTATCACTACATAATTTACTAGATACTTCTTCTTCATCTTTAATTGTTGCACTCCAGAAACCCGGAGGACTGCTGATAAGATACTCACAAGACACTCACAGACCCTGCTAGTAAGACACTAACCAGACACTCACAGACCCTGGTGGTAAGAAACTAACAAAACACTCACAGACCCTGGTGGTAAGAAACTAACAAGACATTCACAGACACTGGTGGTAAGAAACTAACAAAACACTCACAAACCCTGGTGGTAAGAAACTAACAAGACACTCACAGACCCTGGTGGTAAGAAACTAACAAAACACTCACAAACCCTGGTGGTAAGAAACTAACAAAACACTCACAGACCCTGGTGGTAAGAAACTAACAAGACATTAACAGACCCTGGTGGTAAGAAATAACAAGGTATTCACAGACCCTGTTGGTAAGACAATAACAAGACACTCACAAACCTTGCTATAAGAAATAACAAGACACTCACAGACCCTGGTTATAAGAAATAACAAGACACTCACAGACCCTTGTGATAAGACATTAACACGACACTCACAGACCCTGGTTATAAGAAATAACAAGATACTCACAGACCATGATGGTAAGAAATAACAAGATGCTCACGGACCCTGGTCATAAGAAATAACAAGATACTCATAGACCCTGTTAGTAAGACATTAACAAGACACTCATAGACCCTGGTGATAAGAAATAACAAGACACTCACAGACCCTGGTTATAAGAAATAACAAGACACTCACAGACCCTTGTGATAAGACATTAACACGACACTCACAGACCCTGGTTATAAGAAATAACAAGATACTCACAGACCATGATGGTAAGAAATAACAAGATGCTCACGGACCCTGGTCATAAGAAATAACAAGATACTCATAGACCCTGTTAGTAAGACATTAACAAGACACTCATAGACCCTGGTGATAAGAAATAACAAGATACTCACAGACTCTGTTGGTAAGACATTAACAAGACACTCATAGACCCTGGTGATAAGAAATAACAAGGTACTCACAGACCATGGTGATAAGAAATAACAAGATACTCCCAGACTCTGTTTGTAAGACATTAACAACACACTCACAGACCCTGGTTATAAGAAATAACAAGACACTCACAGACCCTTGTGATAAGAAATAACAAGATACTCATAGACCCTGGTGGTAAGAAATAACAAGATACTCACAGACCCTGGTGATAAGAAATAACAAGATACTCACAGACCATGTTGGTAAGATATTAACAAGATACTCACAGACCCTGGTGATAAGAAATAAGAAGATAGTCACAGACCCTGTTGGTAAGACATTAACAAGACACAGACCCTGGTGATAAGAAATAACAAGAAACTCACAGACCCTGGTGATAGGAAATAACAAGATACTCACAGACCATGATGGTAAGAAATAACAAGATACTCCCAGACTCTGTTTGTAAGACATTAACAACACACTCACAGACCCTGGTGGTAAGAAACTAACAAAACACTAACAGACCCTGGTGGTAAGAAACTAACAAAACACTCACAGACCCTGGTGGTAAGAAACTAACAAAACACTCACAGACCCTGGTGGTAAGAAACTAACAAAACACTCACAGACCCTGGTGGTAAGAAACTAACAAGACATTCACAGACCCTGGTGGTAAGAAACTAACAAGACATTCACAGACCCTGGTGGTAAGAAACTAACAAAACACTCACAGACCCTGGTGGTAAGAAACTAACAAGACATTCACAGATCCTGGTGGTAAGAAACTAACAAAACACTCACAGACCCTGGTGGTAAGAAACTAACAAGACATTCACAGACCCTGGTGGTAAGAAACTAAGAAAACACTCACAAACCCTGGTGGTAAGAAACTAACAAAACACTCACAAACCCTGGTGGTAAGAAACTAACAAGACATTCACAGAACCTGGTGGTAAGAAACTAACAAAACACTCACAGACCCTGGTGGTAAGAAACTAACAAGATGCTCACAGACCCTGGTGGTAAAAAAACAAGATACTCAAAGAACCTGGTGATAAGAAATAACAAGATACTCACAGACCCTGGTTATAAGAAATAACAAGATACTCACAGACCATGTTCGTAAGACATTAACAAGATACTCACAGACCCTGGTGATAAGAAATAACAAGACACTCACAGACCCTGGTGGTAAGAAATAACAAGATACTCACAGACCCTGGTGATAAGAAATAACAAGACACTCACAGATCCTGGTGATAAGAAATAACAAGGTGCTCACAGACCTTGGTGAGAAGAAATAACAAGATACTCACAGACTCTGTGGTAAGACATTAACAAGACACTCACAGACCCTGGTTATAAGAAATAACAAGACACTCACAGAAAAGATAGAAGGAAGAAGATCAACAGGAAGACCAAGAGAAATGATACTGGACAGTCTGACGGAATGGTGTGAGAGGAGATCACCAACTGAGCTGATGGCCTGCATGAGGGATCGCATACTCTGGAGAAGCATAATAGCCAACGCCAGTCGGCACGGCACATGATGATGATGATGAAGACACTCACAGACCCTGGTGATAAGAAATAACAAGATACTCACAGACCCTGGTGATAAGAAATAACAAGATACTCACAGACCATGTTGGTAAGACATTAACAAGATACTCACAGACCCTGGTGATAAGAAATAACAAGATACTCACAGACCTTGGTGATAAGAAATAACAAGATACTCACAGACCATATTAGTAAGACATTAACAAGATACTCACAGACCCTGGTGATAAGAAATAACAAGATACTCACAGACCCTGTTGGTAAGACATTAACAAGACACTCACAGTCCCTGGTGATAAGAAATAATAAGACACTCACAGACCCTGGTGATAAGAAATGATTAGACACTCACAGACCCTGGTTATAAGAAATAACAAGGTACTCACAGACCATGGTGATAAGAAATAACAAGATACTCACAGACTCTGTTTGTAAGACATTAACAAGACACTCACAGACCCTGGTTATAAGAAATAACAAGAACTCACAGACCCCGGTGATAAGAAATAACAAGTTATTCACAAACCGTGGTGATAAGAAATAACAAGATCCTCACAGACCCTAGTGATAAGAAATAACTAGATACTCATAGACCTTGTTGATAAAAAATAACAAGATACTTACAGACCCTGTTGATAAGAAATAACAAGATACTCACAGACCCTGTTGATAAGAAATAACAAGACACTCACAGACCCTGGTGATAAGAAATAACAAGGTACTCACAGACCCTGGTGATAAGAAATAACAAGATACTTACAGACTCTGTTGGTAAGACATTATCAAGACACTCACAGACCCTGGTTATAAGAAATAACAAGACACTCACAGACCCTTGTGATACGAAATAACTAGATACTCACAGACCCTGGTGATAAGAAATAACAAGATACTCATAGACCCTGGTGGTAAGAAATAACAAGATACTCACAGACCCTGTTGATAAGAAACAACAAGATACTCACAGACCATGTTGGTAAGATATTAACAAGATACTCATAGACCCTGGTGATAAGAAATAAGAAGATAGTCACAGACACTGTTGGTAAGACATTAACAAGACACTCACAGACCCTGGTGATAAGAAATAACAAGAAATTCACAGACCCTGGTGATAAGAAATAACAAGATACTCACAGACCCTGGTGATAAGAAATAACAAGATACTCACAGACCCTGGTGGTAAGAAATAACAAGACACTCATAGACCCTGTTGATAAGAAATAACAATGTATTCACAGACCCTGTTGGTAAGACAATAACAAGACACTCACAAACCTTGCTATAAGAAATAACAAGACACTTACAGACCCTGGTTATAAGAAATAACAAGACACTCACAGACCCTTGTGATAAGACATTAACACGACACTCACAGACCCTGGTTATAAGAAATAACAAGATACTCACAGTCCATGATGGTAAGAAATAACAAGATGCTCACGGACCCTGGTCATAAGAAATAACAAGATACTCATAGACCCTGTTAGTAAGACATTAACAAGACACTCATAGACCCTGGTGATAAGAAATAACAAGATACTCACAGACTCTGTTGGTAAGACATTAACAAGACACTCATAGACCCTGGTTATAAGAAATAACAAGACACTCACAGACCCTTGTGATAAGAAATAACAAGATACTCATAGACCCTGGTGGTAAGAAATAACAAGATACTCACAGACCCTGGTGATAAGAAATAACAAGATACTCACAGACCATGTTGGTAAGATATTAACAAGATACTCACAGACCCTGGTGATAAGAAATAAGAAGATAGTCACAGACCCTGTTGGTAAGACATTAACAAGACACTCACAGACCCTGGTGATAAGAAATAACAAGAAACTCACAGACCCTGGTGATAAGAAATAACAAGATACTCACAGACCATGATGGTAAGAAATAACAAGATACTCCCAGACTCTGTTTGTAAGACATTAACAACACACTCACAGACCCTGGTGATAAGAAATAACAAGACACTCACAGACCATGCTATTAAGAGACAAACAAGACACCTATAGAACCTGCTGGTAAGACACTAACAAGACACCCACAGACCCTGCTGGTAAGACACTAACAAGACACCTATAGAACCTGCTGGTAAGACACTAACAAGACACCCACAGACCCTGCTGATAAGACACTAACAAGACACCCACAGACCCTGCTGATAAGACACTAACAAGACACCTATAGAACCTGCTGGTAAGACACTAACAAGACACCCACAGACCCTGCTGATGAGACACTAACAAGACACCCACAGACCCTGCTGATAAGACACTAACAAGACACCCACAGACCCTGCTGATAAGACACTAACAAGACACCAACAGACCCTGCTGATAAGACACTAACAAGACACCTATAGAACCTGCTGATAAGACACTAACAAGACACCCACAGACCCTGCTGATAAGACACTAACAAGACACCCACAGACCCTGCTGATAAGACACTAACAAGACACCCACAGACCCTGCTGATAAGACACTAACAAGACACCCACAGACCCTGCTGATAAGACACTAACAAGACACCCACAGACCCTGCTGATAAGACACTAACAAGACACCCACAGACCCTGCTGATAAGACACTAACAAGACACCCACAGAACCTGCTGATAAGACACTAACAAGACACCCACAGAACCTGCTGATAAGACACTAACAAGACACCCACAGAACCTGCTGATAAGACACTAACAAGACAAACTAAAAGTTTCCTGCTAGTAAGACACTAACAAGAACGAAGAAGAAGAAGAAGAAGACTAACAAGGCAAACATTTAGAGGTCCTGCTTGTAAGACAGTAATAAGACACTAACAGACCCTGTTGGTAAGACACTAAAAAGACCAGACCCTGGTTGTAAGACACTAACAAGACACTCCAAGACACTGCTTGTAAGACAATAACAAGACAAACACTTAGAGGTTCTGCTGGTAAGACACTCATAAACCCTCCTAGGAAGGCACTAACAAGACAAACACTTAGAGATCCTACTAGTAAGACACTAACAAGACACTCACATACCCTTCAGGTAAGACACTAACAAGACAAACACTTAGAGGTCCTGCTAGTAAGACACTAACAAGACACTCACATACCCTTCAGGTAAGACACTAACAAGACAAACAATTAGAGTCCCTGCTAGTAAGACACTAACAAGACAAATAATTAGAGGCCCTGCTAATAAGACACTGAGAAGACAAACAATTATCGATCCTGCTAGTAAGACACTAACAAGACAAAAAATAGAGGACTTGCTAGTAAGACATAAACAGGACAAACAATTATAGATCCTGCTAGTAAGATACTAACAAGAAAAACAATTAGAGGCCTTGCTAATAAGACACTAACAAGATAAACAATTATAGATTCTGCTAATAAGACACTAACAAGATAAACAATTATAGATTCTGCTAATAAGACACTAACAAGACAAACAATTATAGATTCTGCTAATAAGACACTAACAAGGCAAACAATTAGAGGGCCTGCTAGTAAGACACCAACAAGACAAACAATTAGAGTCCCTGCTAGTAAGACACTAACAAGGCAAACAATTATAGATTCTGCTAGTAAGACACCAACAAGACAAACAATTAGAGGGCCTGCTAGTAAGACACTAACAAGACAAACAATTATAGATTCTGCTAGTAAGACACTAACAAGACAAACAATTATAGATTCTGCTAGTAAGACACTAACAAGACAAACAATTAGAGTCCCTGCTAGTAAGACACTAACAAGGCAAACAATTATAGATTCTGCTAGTAAGACACCAACAAGACAAACAATTAGAGGGCCTGCTAGTAAGACACTAACAAGGCAAACAATTATAGATTCTGCTAGTAAGACACCAACAAGACAAACAATTAGAGGGCCTGCTAGTAAGACACTAACAAGACAAACAATTAGAGGGCCTGCTAGTAAGACACTAACAAGACAAACAATTAGAGGGCCTGCTAGTAAGACACTAACAAGACAAACAATTAGAGGGCCTGCTAGTAAGACACTAACAAGGCAAACAATTAGAGGGCCTGCTAGTAAGACACCAACAAGACAAACAATTAGAAGGCCTGCTAGTAAGACACTAACAAGACAAACAATTAGAGGGCCTGCTAGTAAGACACTAACAAGACAAACAATTATAGATTATGCTAGTAAAACACTAACAAGACAAACAATTAGAGACCCTGGAAGTAAGACACTAACAAGACAAACACTCAGAGACCCAGCTAGTAAGACACTATGAAGACACTCACAGACCTTACTGGTAAGATACTAACAAGATACTCATAGACCCTACTGATAAGACACTAACACAAGACACTCACAGGCCCTGCTGGTAAGACACTAACAAGATAAACACTTAGAGGCCCTGCAAAAAGCTTGTGAAAGGGAAAAGTATCTTCGAAGACCAACAGAGAAAAATAAACTATATTCCTAAAAGAGTCACGAATCTTTGCCCGGCTGGCAAGGGCAGTAACTCGAAAAAAACTTTTGGAATTGCTGACGTAATCTCTTATCAGCGGGATATCGCTTCCTGTATTCAAACATCGATCATACAGTTTTGTTTTGGATGTATTTGTCTGAGATGGCTTTCCTTTAATGAGCAAGTTCCTGCCTCCAAATATAACGGGATAAAATGTGTTTCGAGTTTCTCCTGTGATTAAAATAAAACATTTGCTGTGTTGAGTCGAAAGTTCGTCACGTTCTTGCGATGAATTTCGCTGCTGTACAAACAACAACGAATTCTCGAACCAGTCATCGAACAACTGTCACTGCTACCCTGGCCTAGATGGAGCCATTGCGTACCTGTGTCGGGGGTATCGAGGGATAAATAAGGTAGATAGAGGTGTATGGTGCAGTTTTACAAAGTGAGGGAGGGAGTGAGTAAGGTGAGAAAAAAACGAATAGAAAGTATGAGAATGTATAAATGAAAATCATACAACATCCGATATTTCGGCGTGAGCCTTATTCGAGGATCACATGCACAACGAGACAAAAACACGAAGAACTTTTCTGAATGTGTCTTCCTCCAAGTAGAAAACAGAAATGTGTGTAGTAGAAGGGAGAAGGAAAGACCACGCTGCCCATAACAAAGGATGGCCGATAGAGCCAATCGTAAAGAAGAGGTGGAGAGAGAGGAGGAGAACAAATGGGAGAAAGGGGTGGGGGGAAGGCAATAGAAACATGATAGCCGCTAGAGGAGATGTCGGGGGAGGGGGTGGAAGAGGGGAGGGAAAAGTGGACGCGGAGAGATAATGAATGAAGAACATAAACACCTGCAGGGAGAAAATGTGAAACTGGTGAATAGGACAAGACCCTATAGATACCAATATGTTGGCAGAGAAGAAAATAGGGTGGTGGTAGGGAGGGGTATCGCAGGAAGATCCACTTTTCGTACCCAGTGACGTAATGTTTTCTCATGTGAGTTTTGCCAACAGTTGGCGGCAGACGTCAGCACGTCTCTGCTCTTGCTGGGGAGTGAGGCCGCGGGGGGGGGGGGGGAACTTGTCCAGGCTGCCTGGTGTTGAAGCGGGGCCAATGAATATGCCGAACGATGGACTTCTGAGAGGGACCTACCTGGGCTGTGAAGCGTCGAGTACTTGTACTAGGATTGTCTTCAACAGCCGGGCTGAGAAGCATAGAATACTTGTACTAGGATTGTCTTCAACAGCTTGGGCCGAGGGCTTCATCATTGGTGGTTGAAAGACTTCCTGACATGGGCTTGTCTCTTATGTCGGTATCCCCAGAGTTTTACCTACGGAACCACTTCCTTGCAGCTCTGTCATCAACTATCTCTTCCCTTTCCACATCAACTATCCCTTCCCCTTCCACATCAACTATCCCTTCCCCTTTCACGTCAACTATCCCTTCCCTTTCCACATCAACTATCCCTTCCCCTTCCACATCAACTATCTCTTCCCTTTCCACATCAACTATCCCTTCCCCTTCCACATCAACTATCCCTTCCCCTTCCACATCAACTATCCCTTCCCCTTCCACATCAACTATCCCTTCCCCTTCATCATCAATTATCTCTTCCCTTTCCACATCAACTATCCCTTCCCCTTCCACATCAACTATCCCTTCCCCTTCCACATCAACTATCCCTTCCCCTTCCACATCAACTATCTCTTCCCTTTCCACATCAACTATCCCTTCCCCTTCCACATCAACTATCCCTTTCCCTTCCACATCAACTATCCCTTCCCCTTCCACATCAACTACCCCTTCCCTTTCCACATCAACTACCCCTTCCCCTTCCACATCAACTATCTCTTCCCCTTCCACATCAACTACCCCTTCCCCTTCCACATCAACTATCCCTTCCCCTTCCATATCAACTATCCCTTCCCCTTCCACACCGTACGTTTCACAGGCAGCTGTGGGGGCATTCAGCCCTTTCTTCCTATAACGCCTCAGGAGGACGCGAACGACAACCTTGCTGTCCGCCATGTTTTCTTCTGCTGATCACTTGTCTCACGATTCATTGCCTCAAAATAGGTGTGCCCGTTTTCAGAACAGCACATGACGTTACAACTGTCAGTACATCGTTTAAGACGGGAACCTTGACCGAAAATAGGATATCGAAAACCGGGACAAATTTCTGACTCATCATAATATAAAGTAGTTGTAACATGTCACAAAATGACGAGGGAAAAAAACTGAAAGAAGTTATTTTAAGAGCTGTTATTAATTTTGCTCTAAAATTTCTAAATCGATTGGTGGACAGTTATAGTACGGATATGTCATGTCATCCCTTTCTAGATGTAAGTGTGCGGAGGCATGCTGGCAATTCTAAATGACCATTCCTCTGGAAGCATGCACGAGAGAAGAACAGCGCGCAGTTATTCGTTTCTTTGGTGGTTAACATTTAAAGCTGAGAAAGATTGGTGTCAGTAACGTGTAGTCACTAGAGATGATGTTTGAATCATTCTATCCAGCCAATAACAGGACGAACCGCAAGAAGTGGATACATTCTGTCTCGCCAAAACCACGTAAGCTCCGTACAACTCCATCATCATCATCATCAGGTGCCGTGCCGACTGGCGTTGGCTATTATGCTTCTCCAGAGTACACGATCCTTCATGCAGGCCATCAGTTCAGTTGGTGATCTCCTCTCACACCATCCCGTCAGACTGTCCAGTATCATTTCTCTTGGTCTTCCTCTTGATCTTCTTCCTTCTATTTTTCCTGTTGTTATAATATTTTCAATGCCCCCTCTTCTCATTGCATGTCCTATGAAAGTACATTGTCTCTCTCTTATCTTTCTGACAAGGTTTTTTGTCTCTCCAGCTCTTCTCATACATTCTTCATTAGTTATTTTTGCTGTCCAGGGGATTCGCAACATTCTTCTAATGTACAACTCCGTCAGCCGAAAACATTGATGCCTGCGTTCTTCTGTGAGTGTAAACGTTTAACCCTGGAGCACTACAGAGTTAAAAGGGCGACTGTTAACTTGAAAACCTATTCTGAAATAAGGCCAGAACGTTTCGGTTTTCTCAGTTCTGGTCTGTCGTCACGGCATGATAACGTGGGGCCTCACACAGCATGTGCAACATCTCTACAAATTATGAATCTGCGTTCAGAGTGTCATCTACATCCTACATATGCACACGACCTAGCATCATGCGATTATCAGGGTTTTCTAAACCCCTCAGTAAGGCTCTAGTACGGACGAAATGCTGTACGGGTGAAGAGATTAAAGGGCAGTGCATAGCTGGATACAGGATCAGTCGGCAGATTTTTGTTTTTCACGAAGAATCCAGGGATTATAGAAGCGGAGACAGACTACTGAACGTGGATGGGACTATGTTTGAAGAGTGGTCTGGTGTTCTGCAATCACATTTGTGCATTTTATTCAAATCATTTTAAAAATACGATTACTTTCCAACTGACCCTCATACCACATCTCTACTTCAAACGCTGGATGCTTTCCTGATGTGAATACATCATTTGCTTCATAACCTGCTCTTGGTTTGTTCCCCAATAAATATGCATGCAACGACAACGGTAATAATTCCATAGACAATTTGTATCGTAAAAAAAAACCCACTGATATATTTCAGAATATAATTATTTATTAAAGAGGTAACTATTTTCTTTTATGGCTGAGAATTAACGTTACAATAAAGAGGGTGGTACAGAAGCAGATATTACAGCAAGAACTGGAAAGACTAGAGCAGCATTTCTACAGCTGGGAAATATCTGGAAGGCCAAGGGAGTATCCCTAACAACAAAACTTACACTGTTCAATACAAACGTCAAATCGGTCCTGTTGTATGGATCAGAAACATGGACAGCATCAGCCAAAAGTACCAAAAGACTGCAGACCTTTGTTAACACCTGCCTATGGAAGATCCTTCAGATTAGATGGCCAGATAACATCAGCAATGAAGAGGTATGGCAGAAAATGAACCAACCAACAGTGAAAGAAATGATAAGGAAATGACTTTTGAGATGGATAGAACATACTCATCAAAAGCCTACCACAAACATAACCAGACAAGCTCTCACCTGGAACCCCCCCCCCCCAGGGTAAGAGAAAACAAGGGAGACCTAGGAACACCTGGCGAAGGAGTCTCAAAGCAGAGATAAAAAAACTGACTACACCTGGAGCTATAACACACACACACACACACACACGAAAGCTAAAGAAAACATCAACAAGAAAACTCCACACACGCAAAAGTCACGTCTGTAAACTGGGCAGTTCTGACTTGAATGTGGCCAATTACCAGAACAATAGTTTACGCTGAAAAGATCGAAGCCGATCGATCTGTACGATAAAAGCTGCGCCGCCATTTTCCATTACAGAGACATTGTTTCTGGTTGACGGCATCTTGTAGCTTTCTTAATTTTTTTTCTTTTCCTTTTGTTTTCTCTTACTCGTCATCATCATCATCATCATGATCGTCATCATCATCATCATCGTCGTCGTCGTCGTCGTCGTCGTCATCGTCATCATCATCATCATCATCATCATGTGCTGTGCTTGTAGGCGTGGCCACGCTTTCTTCAAAAATCTCAGTCCTTGATAATTTCCATCAGCTCAAACTGGTGATTCTTTTTTTAAAATTATGCTATCCTGTTAGACTATACATTTTTTTTCTCTTTGACTCCCTCTTCCCTGCCTCTCTCCCCATGTATCTTTCCTGTTGTTATGATATTTTCAAGCCCCCTCCTATTCTCATTATATGTCCAATGAATGATGGCTGTTGTTTTCTTATGTGTTTAATTACGGTCCTTTCTACATTTGCTGTTGTTAGACATTCCCTGTTTGTCGTCTTAGCTGGCCTTCCGTATTCTTAACATTCTTCTAACAAGTAACATCTCTCTTGTTGTCTCTAGTGATCTTTGCATCGATCTGTTGATTGTCCGTGATTCAGTTCCTTGGAGTTGAACAGGTCCGATGTAGTATTTTAGAAATCTTGCTCTCTTTCCGCTTTTCGCTGATGGAAATACACTGCACAATATGTGTCTAGTTTGTTTCTCTTCTTTCTCATTACATTATCCAGCTTGCCACGGGAACTGTAGTTTTCCCTACAGCTCTTATTAATTTGGAATCCTGTGTGGAGAAATCGTTAAATGTTAAGCTTTGCGTCTCTAAGGATTCCAAATTAGCAAAACAGGAAACATACGGGGCGCGGACACGGCACGGCTGCTGTGTAGCACAAGGCTGCATTGTTAGCCTAGCCTTCCCCCCCCCTCCAGTCTAGGCGGTTGCTCGTCCTCCCAGTGTCCCGTATTCAAGTGACGGTCATTCTCTTATTATGGTGTCTTTATCTCACGTCTAAAATGGTTGGCGTTTTCTTTTCCAAGCTGAACACGAAACTCTGTGGTCTGTTACTTCAAGAATTCCATTGTAACATAGTGCTTTGATTATTAGGATAGTATTATAATTATTACTTTTATTAATGTTATTATTATTACTATTATCATGTTATTATAGTTATAATTGTTATCGATAAATAGAAAGTAGCTAAGAAACTATGGAACATTTGAGGACCGGTAGGAGAGGAACACTCTCATGGTATTAGTAGTATTACGATAAAATTAAGTAGAAGCTTAGAAATATCAGATAGGATGATCGCCGATAATATAGATCGGGTTAGGGAATCCATTTAGGGAAACACACCCATAATACGAAATAGGCGGATTTACTCAGATAACAATAGTACAATAGAGGCAAGCAGACGGAAGCTAGTTAAACAGAGATAGACTAATCTCTGATACCTAAGACATGAAAGAGATAGTAGACTTGATAATATCCCCTATGACAATTGAATAGACGGATTTGACGCAACAGACTTATTGACAGGTGAGGCTTATTTGCTAATCTTAGAACCCAATTTGCACACAGTTTTGAAAAAAGGGAGTGGACTGACTCATCCCGAAATTCAATCAGGGCTCAATCAGTAGGTAGTCAGCCAGATGACCATTAGAAAGATCTAGAGGTGTGTCCTATTGGACAGCTTTCTTACTATATATAAAGCCAGGCATGCAGTTTTGAGGGGAATACGGAAGACAGAGATAGACACAAAAAAGCAGAAAAAGAAGAACAGAAGGTTAGATAGGAGAGAAACAACAGAACAGAGGGACAGGTGGAGCCAATACATTCAGGAGATCAGTTTAGAAATAGAAGTAGTTCCGGACAGACGGAAGATAACATTTCAAGATGGAAAATGATGATAAGTGGAAAAGACTTAATGTGATGCTTGTGAATTTCATTTGATGAGTAATAAAGGTGAACTATAATTTGACTCAAGAATGAAGCATCTGAATTTTATAGCGACTATGTGTGTTAACATTTCAGTCTTGTGGTGAACTATATAGCATCAAGCATAGTGACGTTCTGAAATGTCGAAGTGAACAAAGAGAAGATGTAGTAATGTATTCTTTTTTTTTTAAGTGACAATGGAGAAAGACAATATCGTCGTGGCTACAACGTGTTAACAATGCTCTATGAATGTGTCCTAGCTGTTGAGGTCACACCGTGTTAACAATGCTGTACTATAATGTCTTAATCATCACAGAACCAGGCATAAAAATTGGAGGATACAATATTAACAACCTTCGGTATGCTGACGACACAGTACTGATAGCTGAGAACCAACAGGACCTGCAAAATCTCTTGGATAAAGTAGCCAAAGAAAGTGAACAGAAAGGCCTTACTTTGAACATCAAAAAGACAGAGACTATGGTTATATCTAAGAAACAGAATCCACCAGCATGCAGTATTAAATTAAACGGAACTATTCTAAAGCAGGTGCAGAAATTCAAATACCTTGGAGCAGTAATAAATTCAGATGGGAAATGCAGAACAGAAATTAGGAACAGAATATGCCATGCAAAGACTGCATTTCAGAGAATGAGAAACATATTAACTAATACATCATTATCAATGAATGTTAGAAAACGAGTCCTAAATTGCTATATTGAACCTATCTTGTTATATGGAAGTGTATCATGGACAATAGGCAAGTCTGCACAAAAATCATTGGAAGCAGCAGAAATGTGGTTTATTAGAAGAATGTTGCGAATCCCCTGGACAGCAAAAATAAGTAATGAAGAATGTATGAGAAGAGCTGGAGAGACAAAAAACCTTGTCAGAAAGATAAGAGAGAGACAATGTACTTTCATAGGACATGCAATGAGAAGAGGGGGCATTGAAAATATTATAACAACAGGAAAAATAGGAGGAAGACCAAGAGAAATGATACTGGACAGTCTGAAGGAATGGTGTGAGAGGAGATCACCAACTGAACTGATGGCCTGCATGAAGGATCGTGTACTCTGGAGAAGCATAATAGCCAACGCCAGTCGGCACGGCACATGATGATGATGACTATAATGTCTTAATTGTCGAGGTCACACCGTGTTATCAATGCTGTATTAAAATGTCTTAACTGTCGAGGTCACACCGTGTTTACAATGCTGTATTAAAATGTCTTAATTGTCGAGATCACACCATGTTAACAATGCTGTATTACAATGTCTTAATTGTCGAGGTCACACCGTGTTAACAATGCTGTATTAAAATGTCTTAACTGTCGAGGTCACACAGTGTTAACAATGCTGTATGAATGTGTCCAAGTTATCGAGGTCACACCGTATTAACAATGCTGTATTAAAATGTCTTAATTGTCGAGATCACACCATGTTAACAATGCTGTATTACAAAGTCTTAATTGTCGAGGTCACACCGTGTTAACAATGCTGTATTAAAATGTCTTAACTGTCGAGGTCACACAGTGTTAACAATGCTGTATTAAAATGTCTTAATTGTCGAGGTCACACCGTGTTAACAATACTGTATGAAAGTGCCTTAGGTTGCCAACATTTAAACGGCCAAAGTGAGCTACTGGTACGTGACCATCGCCATCACTGAAAGACCACCATCCACTGATTCAAGTGGCAGAATTATAAGACTGCATTGATTCGAACTTCTTCATTTCAATCCTCATTAATATATAAATCACAACAGCACAATATTATACTATATCATCCCTTATATCGTTTTTCTTCTGTTCTACTCCATTTACTTCTATCTACTTCAAAGCTCACTGCTGTGAACTGATCGAATATCCCTCACTTAGTAGCTTTTAAATAAGTTAATCCATGGGTTTTTTTTTCAATTTTCTTTTCAAATAATTTGAACAATAAAACGGGCTTAAATAATACAACCAGCATAGAAGAGATGCACATTGTCGCACAATGTTTATCCTGTCTTGTAAATATTACCCCCTAAAAAAAAAAACAACAACAAAATTTCGTTTCGGAATTATCTTACTTACCACGTTTTAAAAATCACCTGAGCATCGATACTTAACTCGGCACAAAATAATCGCTGCCTGAATACCCCGACGAACTGGAAACTGCATGCAACGCTCGCCGAGATAAGACGAGGGCCCCACGTCAGACGACGGATGGACGAGCTGCAGGAAGTCGAAAGAGGGAAACGAGATGGGCTTGTGACAGTTAAAGGAGGGGAGGGGGGAGCTGTCGCAGTTCCTGCGGGTGCGCTGGAATCACACCCGATTCTCCAGGGATGCGAACGGCCAGCGGCTTTCCGAGTATCTCCAGCAGGATCTTTCCTTTCGGTGAATGTAAGGATTAACGCTTGTATGCTTGAATTATTAAGATCCCACAGAAAATCTTTTAACTTGGAATGGCTTTTTTCCATGGTTTAGTTAGCGATTTGTGGAACTCGATGGCTTTTATCTAAGAAGGTCGGCGAGGGGATTTTTTTTTTGGGGTCCATATCACATCTCTCTGGAGCACTTTCTGTAACTTAACTAGATAATGACTGCGAAGCTTAGAAAAAGTGGGGGGGGGGGGGGATCAAGAAAGACCAGCTTTGAATATGAAGATTTGTCAAGGACTCCTGAAAATAGTATCAGAATTTTTCAAGTTTGAATATGGCTTATTCTTTGTCAGTGTAAAAATATGGGTCACGTTGGTGTAAATGTGTGTGTGTGTGTTTCGTTTGTTTGCCAAGGCTTACAAAGTTTTAGTGAGCATTAGTCACGAATCGTGTCACGGGATTTTCTGTAGTAATACTCTACTATAGATCTAGACATGTATTACTTAAAGTTTTTATTTCATTCTGATTGAAATACCCTTCCTTTATTTTTCTTACTTGTTGTTGTTGATGATGTTGTTGTTCTTCATAACCCATGGTCAGCGAAATGCATGGACGTGTTTGTTGAATCCTATTTCATCTTGTGGCAGTGCTCTTCGCAGCTGTATCTCCCATTTAACACTCTCGCTTAACTCAGAACAAATGAACCACCTTTAGCTGACATTGCATCTCAAACCACAGTCATGTTCTACCTTTAGCTCACACTGTACCTAAAACCAGAGTGATGTTCCACCTTTAGCTGACACTATACCTCAAACCACAGTCAACTATTCCCCTTTAGCTGACACTATACCT
The DNA here is from genome assembly GCA_009760885.1 of Achatina immaculata. NCBI lineage: Eukaryota > Metazoa > Mollusca > Gastropoda > Stylommatophora > Achatinidae > Lissachatina > Lissachatina immaculata. The sequence continues at coordinate 19,464,772 of CM019699.1, forward strand.
CAAACTACAGTCATGTCCTACCTTTAGCTGACACAGCACCTCAAACCACAGTGATCTGTTCCACCTTTAGCTGACACTGTACCTCAAACCACTGCTATGTTCCACCTTTAGCTGACACTGCATCTCAAACCACAGCCACATGTTCTCTTTTAGCTGACACTGTACCTCAAATCACAGTCATGTTCCACCTTTTTGCTGACACTGTACCTCAAACCACAGTCATGTTCCACCTTTTAGCTGACACTGTACCTCAAACCACAGTCATGTTTCACCATTAGCTGACACTTCACCTCAAACCACAGTCATGTTCCACCTTTAGCTGACACTGTACCTGAAACCACATTCATCTATTCTCCTTCACGGACGCTGCATCTCCAACAGAAAGTCTCTCCTGTTCTGTTTACATCTCATCCCAGGTCTCATTCTTTGCTCTACATCTCAAACCAGGTCTCATTCTTTGCTCTACATCTCATCCCAGATCTCATTCTTTGCTCTACATCTCATCCCAGATCTCATTCTTTGCTCTTCATCTCATACCAGGTCTCATTCTTTGCTCTACATCTCATACCAGGTCTCATTCTTTGCTCTACATCTCATACCAGGTCTCATTCTTTGCTCTACATCTCATACCAGGTCTCATTCTTTGCCCTCATTTCGTTCAAAAACGCTTAAAAGAAAGTGACATATTGAACTTTATTTTGACCTTTTTTTCGGATGGCCTCTATGACCATTTTTTATTTCTGCTCCTCGTGAACATCTTCCCAGATTCCTCATAGCGGTTATCTGCTCCTGTGACATTTTAAAGCAAATGTATCTTTGTCAGCTGTGAGATTTGCATAGCTTTATTTTGTTGTGCTATTTTCTCTCACATTCACGTCTTTAGTGCTGAAGAAGAAGAAGAAGAAGCAGAAGAAGAAGAAGAAAAACTGTCTAAAAGGCGAAACAAACTTGATGTCACATTAAAAAAAAAAAATTCTGTAAGTAATTGGAGATTAAGAAGAAAAATCTGAAATATAACATGCCACTTAATATATGTGAGCAAATAAATATAAGGGTTACATCCGCTGCTGGCGAGATTCTTTAGCTGCCGTGCGTGGAGCGGTGCTCCTCCTGGCCAGTGAAGAAAGGTGCAAATGAGGTTGCCACGCGGCACCACTGCGGAAAAGGTGGTAGAAAGAATAAAGCGAAGCAAACAGCCAAATCACGGCACCTCTCGTCTGGAGGTCGGCCACGTCCTGAGTGCACTCATATCGGGTGAAATGCCTGAACCAGCTTAACCCAGAGGTTAGGACACTGCTGGCGAGACTCTTCGGATGCCGCGCGTGGAGTGAAGCTCCTCCCGGCCAAGGAAGAAAAGGCGGAAAAGAAATAAAGGTTGCTGTGCGGCGCCGATGTGAAAAGGTGGTGGAAAGGATAAAGTGAAGTTTAATCGGTATGTCCAGTAGTATCGCTGCGAGAGCTACACATACCCCAGCGCCTCTGCTCTAGAGGCCGGCCACGTCCGAAATACACCTACACTGGTGAGCTTTGCCTAAACCGGCACACACTAGGGGTGAAACTTGAAGGCTACACATGTCACGGTATCTCTGCTCTAGAGGTCGGTCACGTCCCAAACACGCCTATACTGGAATAATATGCCTAAACCGGCTCAACCCAGGGGTGGAAGTCACTAGTGGCGAGGATTGGCCCTCCTGGACAAAAAGCTCCATCCTAGTCACAACTAGGAAGGGTAGCGGCCACGACCACAAAATGCTGAAGTCGGAGACACTGGACCAGTGCAGTCTAGATAGGCAACCACCTCTCACCCGGCGGGGATGTATGCGTATCCTAATCACGCTGAGGTTTTCCGGTGAGAAAGTCCAACACTGGACTGGATGGGCAACCACCTCTCACCCGGCGGTGATACACGGGTATCTCAAAACACGTCAAGGTTTTCCGGTGAGAAAGTCCAACTCTAGCCTGGATGGGCCACCACCTCTCACCCAGCGGGGATATACTGATGTCCAAAACACGTCGAGGTTTTCCGGTGAGAAAGTCCAACTCTAGATTAAACCGGTGCAACTAAAACCACGGTGCCACGCAATCCCGCTTCTGAGACCCACCATTATACAGGCTCAAGCCCTGCGATACCATGAACCTATTGTGGTCCTCTCGGGGATCTCGTGCGGCCCACACGGGGGACCACGGGACTTAACGAGGACCACAGGTGTGAATTCAGTAGGATCACAGGGCGGTCTTGGTGATAGAAGCGAACGAAGAAGAAGAAGAAGATAAGGGTTGCATCACTTCTCTGCATAGTCCCCGGCCAGGTCAACGCACGTCTTGTATCGCTCATACATATATATATTCCTCTAGAGAAGAAGCTTTCGGTGTGCTCCCCCGAATCCAGGTCTGCACCGCGGTCCTTAACTTCATCATCAGAAGTGAACCTGCGACCACGTCGAGATCATTAAATAGATGGAAGACGTGATGATATCTTGACGCCACATCAGGACTGTAAAAGGGGAGGGTTTGGGGGGAGATGAGGAAGAAGTTCAGCTCGCAGATGTTACACTGACTCCACCGATGCTGCCGCTACATGCCTGCATCCCTCTTTCTCTCTCTCTGAACCTTAAGTGCCAAGGGCACATGGGGCTTCCGCTAGGGTTTTCCACAGATGCCTGTCATTTGCCTTTTTTCTGCTCTTGCCCAGGTGAGCCTTCTATTGCTCAACATCCTTTCTGTTGTTCTTCTCCATGTCTCTTTTGGTCTACCCTTACTTCTGTTCCCCTGTGGTGTCATCTTAGTGCTATTTTTGGTAGTGAGTTGTCAGTCATTCGGAGCACATGTCCCAACCATCGCCAGCTTCTTTCTTCAACAATTGCTGTCAGTGGCTTCATCTGCATTTCTGCCAACAAGATGTTATTTCTTATGGTGTTTGGCCAAAATATTTTTCTAATTCTTCGTAAACATTTAGTTTTTTTTATTTCCATATGGTCTACAGCATTGCAAAAGCCTGGTTTGCTTTAGTAAGTCTGCTGTTGATGTCGTCTATTCTGTCTCAGTTTTCTACTACTCTATTGCCAAGGTATACAAATTCATTGACCTCCTCCACTAACTTCCTATCTACATTTCTGTTGTTCTCATTTTGCTTCATTAACTTTGTCTTTCTTACGTTGATCTTTAGTCCTATGTTGTTTTCATTCTGAGTTAGCTTGTTTATTTTATCTTGCATATCTTTGCGGCTGCTTGATTGTAGACAAATGTCGTCCTCAGAGTCAAGGTCCTCCAGCACTGTGTCAAGGGTCCATTGTAATCCTCTGTGTTTGTCTGATGTTGCCTCCTTCATTAACCAGTCCACTACCAAGATAAATAATGGTGATAGTACACATCACTGCTTCACTCCTGTTTGTACCCTAAAGCTGCTGGAGGTATGTTCTTCACAGATCACTTTGCACTGAAAACCCTCGTATAGAGCTTTGATTACATTCACTATTTTATAGGGGAGGTCATGGCATCTTAGGATTTTCCACAGTGCATCTCTGTTGACACTGTCAAAGGTTTTCTCAAAATCTATAATCAACATGCCTGCATAGGGATGTGCATCATTACTTCGTTGTTTTTCTTTTTTCTATCTATTCATAAACTTTTCGTTGCATTATGCTCTTTTTAGCTTCCTTTTACTGAATCAGTATCCTACTAGGAATTTCAACAGGTTTCACTCCCTACGCCCAAAGCAATCTCCCTATGGCGCGTTGTTCAACAATGCTGCCATGCCACAAAGGAGCATCCATTTTATTTGACCTTGGATTATATTAGACTAAGTCAGAGCGCTGAGCTGTGAGTGTTCGAACTACCCATCAGACGTTACGAAAGTGTTGTCTTGCGCTGATGATCTGTGAATTTGACGCATCAGCCTAGACTAAACTGGTGCAACGAAAACCACGGTGTCACGCAATCCCGCTTCTGAGACCCACCAAGACTTTCAGGCTCAAGCCCTGAGATACTCTGAACCTCCTGTGGTCCTCTCGGGGATCTCGTGTGGTCTTTTCGGGGACTACACGGGGGACTACGGGACTTAACGAGGAACACAGGCGTAAATTCAGTAGGATCACAGGGCGGTCTTGGTGGTAGAATTGAACAAGGAAGAAGAAGACGCACCAGCAGCAGGGCATCTTTCTTACAACCGAGAGGCCTACAGGAGAGTTCTTAGGGATGCAAAGTTTCGCAAGGAACATGCAAATGACTGACTGGCCGTACTTTTAGGACTACTGCTTAATTTTCAGATGGTCTTTTCTTTAATTCCGCCTCATAGGTTATTAATGTGAAATCCATCATCACCATCATCATCATCATCATCATCATCCTGAGACTTCTTTCTGTGGAAGATTGGTAGCAGTGGTCACTAGCTGGCTGTGTCCATGCGGTCAAGCTTAGCCCAGTGTGGAGATCAGACCTACGGTCGGAGCTCATGGCGTGAAGACGCTGTCCGATTTTGGCAATCAGCGACCCGTTGCTGTTGGCGTCAGAACTGTTGACCCATAGCTGACATTCTGGCGTCAAGGCTGGAGACCCATAGCTGACATTCTGGCGTCAGGGCTGGTGACCCATAGCTGACATTCTGGCGTCAAGGCTGGAGACCCATAGCTGACATTCTAGCGTCAAGATTGGCTACCTATAGCTGACATATTGGCGTCAGGGTTGGCAAACCATAACCGACAAAGAAGACCCTGTCCCACCTCTCCGTTGGTGCCCCCAGTAACATGCCTATCCTGGCTAACGGGGCATGGATGGCCATAATTCCCTAGGCTGTGGAGTCTGCTAAAGAAGTCTTGCACACCCCATTGCTCTTTTAGCTTCACTCAGCAAGTGAAAAAATAACCGCCATAACCTGCTCCCAAGTCAGCACGATGATGTGTCTCAACATCTTCACAGCATTGGCTGCAAAGAACACCGGCCCGCATTTTCAGGGAGATAGAAGACAAGACAAGACAAATCGGGGCTCAACTCGAGTGACTAGAACAAAATAATAACACATAATTCATAATCTTTATCGGGTGTCATTCTGGTTAACCTTGGAAGTCAATCGGCGCAGAATATACCAGCTCTAATTATACTGGGTGTATTTTGTCTCTTGTTGTACCCATTTATCGCACTCTTCATCATCATCATCATCATTATCATCATCATCTTCTTCTTCTTTCCAAGCCATTAAGACTCATTGATGCAGAGAAAGTTCGCCTCCATTCCTCTCTATTCTTTATCTTCTATCTCCAGTTGGTGACACCAATTTCTTTTATAATCTCTTCTATGTTGTCTTTCCATCTCTGTCTTGGTCTACCCCTTTATCTTGTTTCCTTCCTCCCTTGTGCATACATCATTTTCGTTTGTCTGTTCTCTTCCATTCTTTCTACATGCCCCAGCCAACGTAGTTTGTTCAGTTTCAAGACATTTATAAATTCGCTGGGATTTAAATAAGCTGTTCAGTTCACTGTTCTTTCTAGCTCTCCATTCTCCACTGTTGGTATCCTTTATCGGCCCAAAGATTCTTCTTGGGATCTTGTTCTCAAAGATATGCAATTGTTGTTCATCTTTCTTTGTTGTACTCCACGTTTCTGATCTAGACATGACGGATGGTCTTATTAGTTTATTGCCATGTCGGGTACCTTGTCCTGGCGTGACAGCTCGCGTACCCTGGCCACTCCCCAGCGGGAGGTTTACTCCTGGCAGGTCCAACCAAGCTGGGAAGGTCAACTCGGGTAGGGGTCAGACGAAACTTGCACCCTGGTCCTCCAGGTTGGGGGTTGGAACATGAGACCAACGACCCCATGGCCGTTCAAAAGATTAGTGTTACTGAACAGATAGAGAAGGCATCTTTCTATTACTGGATAACAATTCTTTGGACCTATCATAAGCTATGCTTTTTTTTAACCGTTTACATGTCACATATAAAGATAAAGGCATGGCTATATTAAAATTGCAGAAAATATTTCAAGGATAATTTTTTTCCTTGCCAGTTTCAAAGGAAATAACCCTTTTCAATCAACCTAAACACTGTCAGTAACTCACTATAAACAATGTCTTTGCAGGCTTTCGACACCACATAATTTCCTATGTTTGTGCTTCGCTTGTCAAATAAAAATTAAAGTTCTGATAATAAAGGAAAGAAATGGGTTGGATTCCGCGTGAAAACATACAGATCCAGGAGCTTATGGCGCAGAACCTGTTTCAGAAACAGTCCCATTACTTGAGTGCGAAAGGAGAATTTAAAAATCCACGTCCAGAGCCATTTTGGAGTAAAGTTTTCAAGCTGTAGGCGTGGTTAAGTGTGACGATAAAGCTATTTTTAAAGCTTCTGCATATGTCATATACTATTTTATTATTTATTTTTTTTTAAGTAACAAAAGGATTTTTTAAAAATTCGTTGGAGCGGTCTCCGCTTCACAAAGTTTAAGAACCTCTGAATAAAATGATTTTGATTTAAATATTTTCTGCCGGCGTTCCCAAAACGTGTGCATTAGCTCTACTGTAACACATAAGCGGTTTTTTTTCGGAAATATCTTCATATATCTTACTAGAATGTATAAACTAGGAAAAAAGTAGGAGTAGCTTTATTACGTAACGACTACAAGTTATAACGTTTCGGCGTGAGCTTTAATTATACAAAGACATACAGGACGAAGAAACAGAGAGAAGAGATAAAGTATAGATTAACATGAATACTATTCAATTTTTAAAAAATTAAATAGAGTACTTAGCTGTAAATTGTAAGATATGGCTTGTTTGTCGGTGTGTGTCAAGAATGGATTTAGTAGAACGTAGAGACTGTTTAAATGGAGACATGTGGTATATGGTCGGTGAGTTCAAACTGGGAGTGGTAGAAGGGGAACCGTGGAGAGAGTGATACAATGTAGCCAGGAGAAGGTGAAATAGATGATTAGGGAAGAGGTGTTGCAAAGTGATGCTGTGAGGAGGTTTTGAACTATGTGCTACAAGTAAGAAGGGGGGTGGAGCTTAGTGGAGAGGTATTATGATGATTGAAGAGAATGTTAAGTGTAGTTGAACAGCGAATTTAGTCCGTGTGGCTCCAGCGTCCCATAATTTTGAATGCAGCGGTTCTCAAGTGCCAGGCGGCTTGTGTCATCTGCGTGACATTGTTTGATGGCTGTTACCAGAAAATCAGATTTGCCTCTGTGGTTGGGGCCATTGAAATTATTTGGGACTGATTTCGAAGCATGCTGGGCCATGTCGTACAGATGTTTTTGCATGCGGTCCCCTAATCTGAGGCCAGTCTCACCAATATACATTACCCTGCATCTTTTGCAAACGATGACATATATCACATTACGGGACTCGCATGTGAATCCCTCATGAAGAGTGAGGATAGTTTTGGGAAAGGTGATCGTTTTCGTTTCCCAGACTACCGGGCAGGTAACGCAGCCGGGACGGTTACATTCTCTAGTGCCAACATATATAAGGCTCTGCTTCAAGTGGCTGTGAACAAAGATGTCCTTAAGGTTTGGCTCACGTTTGTATGTCAACAGGGGTGGATCAAGAAAATGTCGAGAGTGTCGGGGTCAAGTTGGATTAGCGGCAGATGACGATAAAGAATTTTTTAACTATCTGACCATGCGGGTGGAAAGGCAGTACTAACTTAACTCTGTCAAATTGAGTTAAAGGCTTTTTCACGAATACTTCTTTGCGGCTCACTAAGCTAATATGGTTGAAGGCTTCAAGAAGGACCTTTTCTGGGTAGTGGCGATGACGGGAAAATTCTAATAACTTGTTGGATTCATCTGTAAAGTCCAAATTGTCCTGACATATGCGGCGAAGACGGAGGAGTTGGGAGTATGGGATGGAGTTCTTACAGGCTTCAGGATGGGAGGAGGTGTAAAGCAAATAGGTGTGGCTGTTGGTTCATTCATTCATTGGCATGTCCCTTGCGAAACCTTGCCTCCCAAACAGCTCTCCTGTAGGCCTCTCGGTTGTGAGCAAGATGGCCTGCTGCTGATGCAACCATTTACAGATCGTCAACGATGTCTTGCAGCCATCTTCGTTTTGGTCTTCCTCTCTTTTTTTTTCCCATTATGTATCCTTCCAATATGGTCTTCTCTAAATTATCATTACGTTTAATGCTTCCAAAATATTTAAGTTTTCTCTCTTTAATCCTCTTTACTAGCAAGTCTTCTTCAATATTAAGTTTTTGTAGTATAGATATATTTATTCTTTTTTGTGTCCACGATATTTGAAGAACTCTTCTGTAGCATTTACATTCAAAGGCATTTATATGTTTCTCAGCTGTTTTGTTAAGTGTCCAGGTCTCACAGGCATATGTTGCGATCGGAAAGATTCATGCCCCTAAAAATCTTATTTTTGTGGTTCTGTCTGCTCCTCTCCACAGATTCTTTATTTGTTTTACTTTCTGAAGAGCGATAGATGCCCTCCCTCCTTTTTTTATTTCCCTCATTATATCTCCATTATTAGTCAGTAATGCTCCAAGATATTCAAAACTTTCCACCTCTTCCAATTTTTCCTCATTAATACATATTTCAGCTGCCTTATTTGTTTTGTCAGTTGTTATCAATTTAGTTTTCTTTGCATTAAGTTAGAAGTTCTGCTCTTCGCTGTTCTTACGGACTGACATAATTAGTTTTTCCATTCCTTTTTTGTGTTTTGGACAGTAATACTGTGTCATCAGCATATCTAATCTCTGGTATTTCTTAACCTCCAATTGGCTGTTGGTTGACTTGTAAAATATAGAGGTGACAAGCCTTTTCTTGCCAATAGAAATTTTAATGTCAAAAATTTCATAAGTGAATTGTATGTTATTATTGAGTGAGTCGGCGAGGGGATTTTTTTTTTGGGGTCCATATCACATCTCTCTGGAGCACTTTCTGTAACTTAACTAGATAATGACTGCGAAGCTTAGAAAAAGTGGGGGGGGGGGGGGGGGGATCAAGAAAGACCAGCTTTGAATATGAAGATTTGTCAAGGACTCCTGAAAATAGTATCAGAATTTTTCAAGTTTGAATATGGCTTATTCTTTGTCAGTGTAAAAATATGGGTCACGTTGGTGTAAATGTGTGTGTGTGTGTTTCGTTTGTTTGCCAAGGCTTACAAAGTTTTAGTGAGCATTAGTCACGAATCGTGTCACGGGATTTTCTGTAGTAATACTCTACTATAGATCTAGACATGTATTACTTAAAGTTTTTATTTCATTCTGATTGAAATACCCTTCCTTTATTTTTCTTACTTGTTGTTGTTGATGATGTTGTTGTTCTTCATAACCCATGGTCAGCGAAATGCATGGACGTGTTTGTTGAATCCTATTTCATCTTGTGGCAGTGCTCTTCGCAGCTGTATCTCCCATTTAACACTCTCGCTTAACTCAGAACAAATGAACCACCTGGAACTCAGCCACAATCCGTGGATTCGAACTGAAACGCTGATGCAGAAACAGAATTAAGCCAATTCTTGATACAAAGACATCATGTCTTTTATTTTCGCTGAAGCATCTCACAACTGTACAATCAGTTCCAGCGGACTTAATATTTTCGTTGGTAGAGTGTTCCACCTTTAGCTGACATTGCATCTCAAACCACAGTCATGTTCTACCTTTAGCTCACACTGTACCTAAAACCAGAGTGATGTTCCACCTTTAGCTGACACTGTACCTCAAACCACAGTCAACTATTCTCCTTTAGCTGACACTATACCTCAAACCACAGTCATGTTCTACCTTTAGCTCACACTGCACCTCAAACCACAGTGATGTTCCACCTTTAGCTGACACTGTACCTCAAACCACTGCTATGTTCCACCTTTAGCTGACACTGCATCTCAAACCACAGCCACATGTTCTCTTTTAGCTGACACTGTACCTCAAATCACAGTCATGTTCCACCTTTTTGCTGACACTGTACCTCAAACCACAGTCATGTTCCACCTTTAGCTGATTCTGTACCTCAAACCACAGTCATGTTTCACCATTAGCTGACACTTCACCTCAAACCACAGTCATGTTCCACCTTTAGCTGACACTGTACCTGAAACCACATTCATCTATTCTCCTTCACGGACGCTGCATCTCCAACAGAAAGTCTCTCCTGTTCTGTTTACATCTCATCCCAGGTCTCATTCTTTGCTCTACATCTCAAACCAGGTCTCATTCTTTGCTCTACATCTCATCCCAGATCTCATTCTTTGCTCTACATCTCATCCCAGATCTCATTCTTTGCTCTTCATCTCATACCAGGTCTCATTCTTTGCTCTACATCTCATACCAGGTCTCATTCTTTGCTCTACATCTCATACCAGGTCTCATTCTTTGCTCTACATCTCATACCAGGTCTCATTCTTTGCCCTCATTTCGTTCAAAAACGCTTAAAAGAAAGTGACATATTGAACTTTATTTTGACCTTTTTTTCGGATGGCCTCTATGACCATTTTTTATTTCTGCTCCTCGTGAACATCTTCCCAGATTCCTCATAGCGGTTATCTGCTCCTGTGACATTTTAAAGCAAATGTATCTTTGTCAGCTGTGAGATTTGCATAGCTTTATTTTGTTGTGCTATTTTCTCTCACATTCACGTCTTTAGTGCTGAAGAAGAAGAAGAAGAAGCAGAAGAAGAAGAAGAAAAACTGTCTAAAAGGCGAAACAAACTTGATGTCACATTAAAAAAAAAAAATTCTGTAAGTAATTGGAGATTAAGAAGAAAAATCTGAAATATAACATGCCACTTAATATATGTGAGCAAATAAATATAAGGGTTACATCCGCTGCTGGCGAGATTCTTTAGCTGCCGTGCGTGGAGCGGTGCTCCTCCTGGCCAGTGAAGAAAGGTGCAAATGAGGTTGCCACGCGGCACCACTGCGGAAAAGGTGGTAGAAAGAATAAAGCGAAGCAAACAGCCAAATCACGGCACCTCTCGTCTGGAGGTCGGCCACGTCCTGAGTGCACTCATATCGGGTGAAATGCCTGAACCAGCTTAACCCAGAGGTTAGGACACTGCTGGCGAGACTCTTCGGATGCCGCGCGTGGAGTGAAGCTCCTCCCGGCCAAGGAAGAAAAGGCGGAAAAGAAATAAAGGTTGCTGTGCGGCGCCGATGTGAAAAGGTGGTGGAAAGGATAAAGTGAAGTTTAATCGGTATGTCCAGTAGTATCGCTGCGAGAGCTACACATACCCCAGCGCCTCTGCTCTAGAGGCCGGCCACGTCCGAAATACACCTACACTGGTGAGCTTTGCCTAAACCGGCACACACTAGGGGTGAAACTTGAAGGCTACACATGTCACGGTATCTCTGCTCTAGAGGTCGGTCACGTCCCAAACACGCCTATACTGGAATAATATGCCTAAACCGGCTCAACCCAGGGGTGGAAGTCACTAGTGGCGAGGATTGGCCCTCCTGGACAAAAAGCTCCATCCTAGTCACAACTAGGAAGGGTAGCGGCCACGACCACAAAATGCTGAAGTCGGAGACACTGGACCAGTGCAGTCTAGATAGGCAACCACCTCTCACCCGGCGGGGATGTATGCGTATCCTAATCACGCTGAGGTTTTCCGGTGAGAAAGTCCAACACTGGACTGGATGGGCAACCACCTCTCACCCGGCGGTGATACACGGGTATCTCAAAACACGTCAAGGTTTTCCGGTGAGAAAGTCCAACTCTAGCCTGGATGGGCCACCACCTCTCACCCAGCGGGGATATACTGATGTCCAAAACACGTCGAGGTTTTCCGGTGAGAAAGTCCAACTCTAGATTAAACCGGTGCAACTAAAACCACGGTGCCACGCAATCCCGCTTCTGAGACCCACCATTATACAGGCTCAAGCCCTGCGATACCATGAACCTATTGTGGTCCTCTCGGGGATCTCGTGCGGCCCACACGGGGGACCACGGGACTTAACGAGGACCACAGGTGTGAATTCAGTAGGATCACAGGGCGGTCTTGGTGATAGAAGCGAACGAAGAAGAAGAAGAAGATAAGGGTTGCATCACTTCTCTGCATAGTCCCCGGCCAGGTCAACGCACGTCTTGTATCGCTCATACATATATATTCCTCTAGAGAAGAAGCTTTCGGTGTGCTCCCCCGAATCCAGGTCTGCACCGCGGTCCTTAACTTCATCATCAGAAGTGAACCTGCGACCACGTCGAGATCATTAAATAGATGGAAGACGTGATGATATCTTGACGCCACATCAGGACTGTAAAAGGGGAGGGTTTGGGGGGAGATGAGGAAGAAGTTCAGCTCGCAGATGTTACACTGACTCCACCGATGCTGCCGCTACATGCCTGCATCCCTCTTTCTCTCTCTCTGAACCTTAAGTGCCAAGGGCACATGGGGCTTCCGCTAGGGTTTTCCACAGATGCCTGTCATTTGCCTTTTTTCTGCTCTTGCCCAGGTGAGCCTTCTATTGCTCAACATCCTTTCTGTTGTTCTTCTCCATGTCTCTTTTGGTCTACCCTTACTTCTGTTCCCCTGTGGTGTCATCTTAGTGCTATTTTTGGTAGTGAGTTGTCAGTCATTCGGAGCACATGTCCCAACCATCGCCAGCTTCTTTCTTCAACAATTGCTGTCAGTGGCTTCATCTGCATTTCTGCCAACAAGATGTTATTTCTTATGGTGTTTGGCCAAAATATTTTTCTAATTCTTCGTAAACATTTAGTTTTTTTTTATTTCCATATGGTCTACAGCATTGCAAAAGCCTGGTTTGCTTTAGTAAGTCTGCTGTTGATGTCGTCTATTCTGTCTCAGTTTTCTACTACTCTATTGCCAAGGTATACAAATTCATTGACCTCCTCCACTAACTTCCTATCTACATTTCTGTTGTTCTCATTTTGCTTCATTAACTTTGTCTTTCTTACGTTGATCTTTAGTCCTATGTTGTTTTCATTCTGAGTTAGCTTGTTTATTTTATCTTGCATATCTTTGCGGCTGCTTGATTGTAGACAAATGTCGTCCTCAGAGTCAAGGTCCTCCAGCACTGTGTCAAGGGTCCATTGTAATCCTCTGTGTTTGTCTGATGTTGCCTCCTTCATTAACCAGTCCACTACCAAGATAAATAATGGTGATAGTACACATCACTGCTTCACTCCTGTTTGTACCCTAAAGCTGCTGGAGGTATGTTCTTCACAGATCACTTTGCACTGAAAACCCTCGTATAGAGCTTTGATTACATTCACTATTTTATAGGGGAGGTCATGGCATCTTAGGATTTTCCACAGTGCATCTCTGTTGACACTGTCAAAGGTTTTCTCAAAATCTATAATCAACATGCCTGCATAGGGATGTGCATCATTACTTCGTTGTTTTTCTTTTTTCTATCTATTCATAAACTTTTCGTTGCATTATGCTCTTTTTAGCTTCCTTTTACTGAATCAGTATCCTACTAGGAATTTCAACAGGTTTCACTCCCTACGCCCAAAGCAATCTCCCTATGGCGCGTTGTTCAACAATGCTGCCATGCCACAAAGGAGCATCCATTTTATTTGACCTTGGATTATATTAGACTAAGTCAGAGCGCTGAGCTGTGAGTGTTCGAACTACCCATCAGACGTTACGAAAGTGTTGTCTTGCGCTGATGATCTGTGAATTTGACGCATCAGCCTAGACTAAACTGGTGCAACGAAAACCACGGTGTCACGCAATCCCGCTTCTGAGACCCACCAAGACTTTCAGGCTCAAGCCCTGAGATACTCTGAACCTCCTGTGGTCCTCTCGGGGATCTCGTGTGGTCTTTTCGGGGACTACACGGGGGACTACGGGACTTAACGAGGAACACAGGCGTAAATTCAGTAGGATCACAGGGCGGTCTTGGTGGTAGAATTGAACAAGGAAGAAGAAGACGCACCAGCAGCAGGGCATCTTTCTTACAACCGAGAGGCCTACAGGAGAGTTCTTAGGGATGCAAAGTTTCGCAAGGAACATGCAAATGACTGACTGGCCGTACTTTTAGGACTACTGCTTAATTTTCAGATGGTCTTTTCTTTAATTCCGCCTCATAGGTTATTAATGTGAAATCCATCATCACCATCATCATCATCATCATCATCATCCTGAGACTTCTTTCTGTGGAAGATTGGTAGCAGTGGTCACTAGCTGGCTGTGTCCATGCGGTCAAGCTTAGCCCAGTGTGGAGATCAGACCTACGGTCGGAGCTCATGGCGTGAAGACGCTGTCCGATTTTGGCAATCAGCGACCCGTTGCTGTTGGCGTCAGAACTGTTGACCCATAGCTGACATTCTGGCGTCAAGGCTGGAGACCCATAGCTGACATTCTGGCGTCAGGGCTGGTGACCCATAGCTGACATTCTGGCGTCAAGGCTGGAGACCCATAGCTGACATTCTAGCGTCAAGATTGGCTACCTATAGCTGACATATTGGCGTCAGGGTTGGCAAACCATAACCGACAAAGAAGACCCTGTCCCACCTCTCCGTTGGTGCCCCCAGTAACATGCCTATCCTGGCTAACGGGGCATGGATGGCCATAATTCCCTAGGCTGTGGAGTCTGCTAAAGAAGTCTTGCACACCCCATTGCTCTTTTAGCTTCACTCAGCAAGTGAAAAAATAACCGCCATAACCTGCTCCCAAGTCAGCACGATGATGTGTCTCAACATCTTCACAGCATTGGCTGCAAAGAACACCGGCCCGCATTTTCAGGGAGATAGAAGACAAGACAAGACAAATCGGGGCTCAACTCGAGTGACTAGAACAAAATAATAACACATAATTCATAATCTTTATCGGGTGTCATTCTGGTTAACCTTGGAAGTCAATCGGCGCAGAATATACCAGCTCTAATTATACTGGGTGTATTTTGTCTCTTGTTGTACCCATTTATCGCACTCTTCATCATCATCATCATCATTATCATCATCATCTTCTTCTTCTTTCCAAGCCATTAAGACTCATTGATGCAGAGAAAGTTCGCCTCCATTCCTCTCTATTCTTTATCTTCTATCTCCAGTTGGTGACACCAATTTCTTTTATAATCTCTTCTATGTTGTCTTTCCATCTCTGTCTTGGTCTACCCCTTTATCTTGTTTCCTTCCTCCCTTGTGCATACATCATTTTCGTTTGTCTGTTCTCTTCCATTCTTTCTACATGCCCCAGCCAACGTAGTTTGTTCAGTTTCAAGACATTTATAAATTCGCTGGGATTTAAATAAGCTGTTCAGTTCACTGTTCTTTCTAGCTCTCCATTCTCCACTGTTGGTATCCTTTATCGGCCCAAAGATTCTTCTTGGGATCTTGTTCTCAAAGATATGCAATTGTTGTTCATCTTTCTTTGTTGTACTCCACGTTTCTGATCTAGACATGACGGATGGTCTTATTAGTTTATTGCCATGTCGGGTACCTTGTCCTGGCGTGACAGCTCGCGTACCCTGGCCACTCCCCAGCGGGAGGTTTACTCCTGGCAGGTCCAACCAAGCTGGGAAGGTCAACTCGGGTAGGGGTCAGACGAAACTTGCACCCTGGTCCTCCAGGTTGGGGGTTGGAACATGAGACCAACGACCCCATGGCCGTTCAAAAGATTAGTGTTACTGAACAGATAGAGAAGGCATCTTTCTATTACTGGATAACAATTCTTTGGACCTATCATAAGCTATGCTTTTTTTTAACCGTTTACATGTCACATATAAAGATAAAGGCATGGCTATATTAAAATTGCAGAAAATATTTCAAGGATAATTTTTTTCCTTGCCAGTTTCAAAGGAAATAACCCTTTTCAATCAACCTAAACACTGTCAGTAACTCACTATAAACAATGTCTTTGCAGGCTTTCGACACCACATAATTTCCTATGTTTGTGCTTCGCTTGTCAAATAAAAATTAAAGTTCTGATAATAAAGGAAAGAAATGGGTTGGATTCCGCGTGAAAACATACAGATCCAGGAGCTTATGGCGCAGAACCTGTTTCAGAAACAGTCCCATTACTTGAGTGCGAAAGGAGAATTTAAAAATCCACGTCCAGAGCCATTTTGGAGTAAAGTTTTCAAGCTGTAGGCGTGGTTAAGTGTGACGATAAAGCTATTTTTAAAGCTTCTGCATATGTCATATACTATTTTATTATTTATTTTTTTTTAAGTAACAAAAGGATTTTTTAAAAATTCGTTGGAGCGGTCTCCGCTTCACAAAGTTTAAGAACCTCTGAATAAAATGATTTTGATTTAAATATTTTCTGCCGGCGTTCCCAAAACGTGTGCATTAGCTCTACTGTAACACATAAGCGGTTTTTTTTCGGAAATATCTTCATATATCTTACTAGAATGTATAAACTAGGAAAAAAGTAGGAGTAGCTTTATTACGTAACGACTACAAGTTATAACGTTTCGGCGTGAGCTTTAATTATACAAAGACATACAGGACGAAGAAACAGAGAGAAGAGATAAAGTATAGATTAACATGAATACTATTCAATTTTTAAAAAATTAAATAGAGTACTTAGCTGTAAATTGTAAGATATGGCTTGTTTGTCGGTGTGTGTCAAGAATGGATTTAGTAGAACGTAGAGACTGTTTAAATGGAGACATGTGGTATATGGTCGGTGAGTTCAAACTGGGAGTGGTAGAAGGGGAACCGTGGAGAGAGTGATACAATGTAGCCAGGAGAAGGTGAAATAGATGATTAGGGAAGAGGTGTTGCAAAGTGATGCTGTGAGGAGGTTTTGAACTATGTGCTACAAGTAAGAAGGGGGGTGGAGCTTAGTGGAGAGGTATTATGATGATTGAAGAGAATGTTAAGTGTAGTTGAACAGCGAATTTAGTCCGTGTGGCTCCAGCGTCCCATAATTTTGAATGCAGCGGTTCTCAAGTGCCAGGCGGCTTGTGTCATCTGCGTGACATTGTTTGATGGCTGTTACCAGAAAATCAGATTTGCCTCTGTGGTTGGGGCCATTGAAATTATTTGGGACTGATTTCGAAGCATGCTGGGCCATGTCGTACAGATGTTTTTGCATGCGGTCCCCTAATCTGAGGCCAGTCTCACCAATATACATTACCCTGCATCTTTTGCAAACGATGACATATATCACATTACGGGACTCGCATGTGAATCCCTCATGAAGAGTGAGGATAGTTTTGGGAAAGGTGATCGTTTTCGTTTCCCAGACTACCGGGCAGGTAACGCAGCCGGGACGGTTACATTCTCTAGTGCCAACATATATAAGGCTCTGCTTCAAGTGGCTGTGAACAAAGATGTCCTTAAGGTTTGGCTCACGTTTGTATGTCAACAGGGGTGGATCAAGAAAATGTCGAGAGTGTCGGGGTCAAGTTGGATTAGCGGCAGATGACGATAAAGAATTTTTTAACTATCTGACCATGCGGGTGGAAAGGCAGTACTAACTTAACTCTGTCAAATTGAGTTAAAGGCTTTTTCACGAATACTTCTTTGCGGCTCACTAAGCTAATATGGTTGAAGGCTTCAAGAAGGACCTTTTCTGGGTAGTGGCGATGACGGGAAAATTCTAATAACTTGTTGGATTCATCTGTAAAGTCCAAATTGTCCTGACATATGCGGCGAAGACGGAGGAGTTGGGAGTATGGGATGGAGTTCTTACAGGCTTCAGGATGGGAGGAGGTGTAAAGCAAATAGGTGTGGCTGTTGGTTCATTCATTCATTGGCATGTCCCTTGCGAAACCTTGCCTCCCAAACAGCTCTCCTGTAGGCCTCTCGGTTGTGAGCAAGATGGCCTGCTGCTGATGCAACCATTTACAGATCGTCAACGATGTCTTGCAGCCATCTTCGTTTTGGTCTTCCTCTCTTTTTTTTTCCCATTATGTATCCTTCCAATATGGTCTTCTCTAAATTATCATTACGTTTAATGCTTCCAAAATATTTAAGTTTTCTCTCTTTAATCCTCTTTACTAGCAAGTCTTCTTCAATATTAAGTTTTTGTAGTATAGATATATTTATTCTTTTTTGTGTCCACGATATTTGAAGAACTCTTCTGTAGCATTTACATTCAAAGGCATTTATATGTTTCTCAGCTGTTTTGTTAAGTGTCCAGGTCTCACAGGCATATGTTGCGATCGGAAAGATTCATGCCCCTAAAAATCTTATTTTTGTGGTTCTGTCTGCTCCTCTCCACAGATTCTTTATTTGTTTTACTTTCTGAAGAGCGATAGATGCCCTCCCTCCTTTTTTTATTTCCCTCATTATATCTCCATTATTAGTCAGTAATGCTCCAAGATATTCAAAACTTTCCACCTCTTCCAATTTTTCCTCATTAATACATATTTCAGCTGCCTTATTTGTTTTGTCAGTTGTTATCAATTTAGTTTTCTTTGCATTAAGTTAGAAGTTCTGCTCTTCGCTGTTCTTACGGACTGACATAATTAGTTTTTCCATTCCTTTTTTGTGTTTTGGACAGTAATACTGTGTCATCAGCATATCTAATCTCTGGTATTTCTTAACCTCCAATTGGCTGTTGGTTGACTTGTAAAATATAGAGGTGACAAGCCTTTTCTTGCCAATAGAAATTTTAATGTCAAAAATTTCATAAGTGAATTGTATGTTATTATTGAGTGAGTTGGCGAATTCAATAAATTTTTTAACCCTTTTTATGGCATATTTGTGACTCCAATGCCATCATCGATGTACCTTTTTTAGAATTATGGAAGTCTGCCAGCGTAGGTTTCCCTTAATGTGACTTCCAGAAAGATCATAAGTAGACATGCATAACTGGGACCCATTTTCACTCCAATGGCAACACCATTGATTTGCTCGAAGTATTCGTCGTTGAATTCGAAAGAATTTAGGTTTAGTACTAGCCGTGTAAGTCTGATTATGGTTTCAGTGTTAGTGGTGGGGTGAGGGTCTTTGTCGAGAAAAAACTGGAGTGCTAATAGTCCATCGTCATGGGGGAAAAGAAGTGTATAGGGACCAGGTATCAAGGATTAAGATGTGATAGGTGTGGTGTTGAGAGAGTGTGATCGTATTTGTTTGATCTTAGTTGTTAAGGCGTAGTTGGTATCTTTCAAAAAGGCGGGTAGTTTGTGCACTAGCGGCTGGAAAATGCTGTCCAGAAAGTCAGAAATGTGCTCAGTGGAGCATGAACACGCTGATATAATGGGGCGTCCAGGGTTACCTGGTTTGTGGATTTTAGGAAGAACAGCACTTTCGGTATGAGTCACTGTTCTTTGCGAGCGTCTCAACCTCATCAAGGGATTTGATGGCCGTCATCTTAGCCTCTCTCGCCAGTGTTCTCTTCATGGTTTTCCAGATAAGTTTCTTTCTCATTTTTCCGTGCTTCCCATTTGACGACTTTCCTCTGCGTTTTCTTCTGATTATTTCTTCTCCTTACTTTGCCCACATATGCCCGCCAAATGAGTTTTCCTGCCACAACCCCCCCCCCCCCCGCTGAAGTTTTCTTCTCATTACTTGGCCCACATATGTCCGACCAAGGAGTTTGGCTGTCCCCCTGCTGAAGATTTCTTCTCATTACTTGGCCCACATATGTCCGACCAAGGAGTTTGGCTGTCCCCCTGCTGAAGATTTCTTCTCATTACTTGGCCCACATATGCTCGCCCAAGTTTTGCTGCCCCCCACTAAACCATACCTTGGGGTCCCATCAGAGTTAGAATAATACGTCAAATTGTTTAAAAGCCAGTTCGTTGAGCAAGCATATCCTACCATTACTTTTAAAGAGTATTAACAACAGAACAACATACAGTACTACGAAGTAAGAACCATTGACAAGAAACAAATGTAAATACAATTACTCCCATAGATTTAATGCTCGCAACATATAGAACGAAGAACTGTTAACTATCATACGTTCATGTTTTAGTTTTTAGCACACGCATTTTTTTTCACATTACTTGCACTTCTGTTGTTCCAGGGAAATATTTGGCGTCTAAAAAAATAAAAATCAGATTTCATGTCCGTAATATTTTCTTAAATTCAGAAATGAAGTCAGTTTTGTTTACTTTTCAACCAATTCCGTGTCATGGCAAGTTTTTCCAATCGGTTTCGGGCTTTTAAATAAGTTTTATTAAACTTTAATTTTGAAAAAAAAAAACTACGCTCTCTGCTTGCAACCATTTCTAGAACTGACAATATTATTCTTAATACTAAAGGGACATTACTGGCAAATTATTCTTAATGCTAAATGGACATTACTGGCAAAATAATTCTTGAACAATATTTTCGCAGGGCTTGAGGCAGCGAGCATTTTCAAGACAAACCGGGGAACAAATAATCCAATGGCGTCACTGCCCTTATTTTCTTCATGTGTTAAAACGCTTTCTAGATTTCTGCATTTGTTTAGAGAAGCTCATTTGTCGTTCTCGGATTTTAATTTACGGATGTCATATAAAAAGGAGCAACATGAACTGTGGTATTTCAATTTCCTTTAAACCTTCCTTGAATATAGCTGAAGGCGACATCAGTTATAGAAAAAAAGGAAAACTCTGTTCAGAATTTAGTTTCAGAATAATAATCCTGTTGTTTTTTCGACTGCCGTGTTCTGTTACTTTCAAATTAGGATCGGGTTCAGCTTTGTTTTCCAGGTTAATGTTGCAGCATCAACAAGAAATTTTTTTTTAATGATTCATCATTTCTGAGATTTTTTTTTAACGCTTTTGGGGAATATTTCCTAAAGTTGAAGTGGCAGTAGACAATTTCATTGTTATGATCTGCAGTAGTTTACCAGCAACATTAATTTCATCTCTATGCTTTACAATAGTTTACCAGCAATATTAATTTCATCTCTATGCTTTGCAATAATTTACCAGCAATATTAATTTCAACGGTATGCTTTGCAGTAGTTTGCCAGTAATATTAATTTCATCTCTATGCTTTGCAATAGTTTACCGGCAATATTAATTTCATCTTTATGTTTTTCAATAGTTTAACGGCAAAATTATTATATTTTTTTATGTTTTTCAATACTTTACCACCAACATTAATTTCATTTAAAAACGCATCGACGTATACGAAGACACCACACAAATTTAAAATCTCTGAGTTTAAGGTCAGTTGTTTCAGTTTCATGCTTCGCAAATTTGTCTACTGACTCATCATCAGCAGTCACTATCAAAGTATCTTAGAACTGGTAAGTATAATATCTTAAAAGACGAATGGTTTCTAGAGCCCCAGAGGGGGTGCTACTTAGTGCCATGGGTGTTAGGACTGCAGTTTTTTTTAAGGGTTCCCAAAGGCGAGCTCGACCAGGTGAAACCCTAAAGAAGACACTGTTAAGAAATGCCAAATTAGTAGGCATAAAATCCCTTGATGAGGTCGAAAAGCTCGCTAAAAACATGAAAACTTGGGGAACTATCATGCGAGCTCTACGTGACGCTTAACGGCACGGGAAGGATGTGAGATATAAGAAGGAAATGTTGACGCTGAAAAAGATTTTTAAAAAAATAAATTCTGAACTGATAGAAAAATAAAACTTCTTCTCTAGGTCCTAGATAAGACGGCAGCAGCACTGACGGGTAATCTGAGAGTATAAGAACAACAAGGGATACCATAAAAAAAAAATTTCTATACGTTTCAAGTCTTAAATGAGTTATTGAATTCCTGTAAGCTTTCCTTTCATATTTGATCCTTGTCAGGAGTATATTATCTCCCTTGAATATTGGAATTTCCATAGACTTCATAATGAAAAAAATGCTGCATAAGTAAAACGGGCATTGATTGGGTACATAAGACCCAACCGGAAGATCTTAATTTTGCAAATGACATAACTCTTATCAGTGACAATGTAAAATCAATGCAAGAAAAAAAAAACAGAAACCTTGTCTTCAACGGCTAGTAAATAGGTCTTGAAATTAACAAAGACGGAATCAAAATATTGAAACATCTCACTAATCATGAAGGAAAAATATGCATATGAAAGAACAGCTGTTGAAGAAGTAAACCAGTTTGCATATCTCGGCAGCTACATAGAACAGGATGGTGACACCAGAAAGGAAGTTAGAATTCGTATTGCAAAAGCAGCATTGACCTACCTTCAAGAATTTTGAGAACATATGGAATTCAAAAGTTATAAGCACAAAAACCACGTTAAGATTAATGAATTCAAATGTAATATCCAACTTCATTTATGCATGTGAAAGCTGGAAAACAATTACACTCTTTCGAAATTAGACTCTTTCGAAAACAAATGCCTAATGAAAATAGTCGCATCAAGTGGAACGAATTCAAGAACAACGCAGAGATAAGACAGATATGTAAACAACAACCTGTTTCAGGGGTGATGAGAAAAAGAAGATGGACATATGTTGGTCACATAATGAGAAGAAACAATTAAATAATCCCAAAACACGCTATCAAGTGGAACACAAGAGGCCGAAAAAAAAAAGAGGTCGACCACGTGGAACTCTAAAGATGACATTATTAAGAGAAGCCAGTTCAGTGGGCATAACAACCTTTGATGATGTTGAAAAGCTCACCGAAAACAGGAAATCTTGGCAAACTACCATGCGAGCCCTATGTGACGTTTAGCAGCACGGGAAGGATGTAAGATGTGTACCATAGAAACCATAGAAAATGGTTTACCATAGAAAATCGTATGGCTCCAGAAAATGGTTTACCATAGAAAATCTTATGGCTCCAGAAAATGGTTTACCATAGAACATCTTATGGCTCCAGAAAATGGTTTACCATAGAAAATCTTATGGCTCCAGAAAATGGTTTACCGTAGAAAATCTTTATGGTTCCGGAGAGGAGAAAAAAATCAACTTTTATGTTTTCTTTCTAGATAATTTCGGGTCTTTTAAAATCCAAAATCATGTCCGAAAACACCAAGATAACAGTCCACAAAACTATGTAAGACCAGCCGTCATGTATGGAACAGAAGATGAACAACAACTGCAGGTCTTTGAGAACAAGATCCTAAGAAGAATCTTTGGGCCAATAAAGGATACCTACAGTGGAGAATGTAGAGCCAGAAAGGACACTGAACTTAGCAGCTTACTTAAATCACAGTAGATAATAAATGTCTTGAAACTGAACAGACTACCCTGGCTGGGCCATGTAGAAAGAATGGAAGAGAACAGACAAACGAAAATGATGTATGTACAAGAGATGAAGGAAACAAGACCGACAGGTAGACCAAGACAGAGATGGAAAGACAACATAGAAGAGGATATAAAAGAAATTGGTGTCACCAACTGGAGAGAGAAGATTAGGAATAGAGAGGAATGGAGAACTTTCTCTGCAGCAATGAGTCTTAATTGCTGGGAAAGCTGACGATGAAGAAGAAGAAGAAGAAGAATGTTGAGTCGATCCATGAGTTATTAAATGTTCCGACACAGCGCTATCAAATCTGGCAATTAATTTTACAAGTTTTAAAGAGGAATTTTTGTTTCTTTTATTAACAACATTTAATTTCTCAGTAGTTGTACGAAAATAGCAGACGCTGACTATTTTAAAACTGGACAAAGGCAATTAGGCGTTCTGTTATGCTCCTCTAGTGCCGAACTTAGAACATTTAATCATTGCCGAGTTTAAATATTTAATCATTGCTGAACTTAAAACGTTTAATCATTGACGAACGTAAATAGTTAATCATTGCCAAACTTAAATATTTAATCATTGCCGGACTTAAACATTTAATCAACGCGGACTTAAGCATTCAATCATTGCCAACTTAAATATATAATAATTTCAGAACTTAAACATTTAATCATTGCTAAGCTTAAATATTTAATCATTATTGTAGCACTGAATTACTCGTCTTTTCTAATTTAAGTGTGGGCAATAACTCATTCCACTTTTTATGGAGCTGAAATGATTTTTTGGATTTTCATGGTCATTACAAAGCGTATATAAATATAAAAACATCTTACATATATAAATATAAAAACATCTTACATATATAAATATAAAAGCATCTTACATATTTAAATATAAAAACATCTTACATATATAAATATAAAAGCATCTTACATATTTAAATATAAAAACATCTTACATATATAAATATAAAAGCATCTTACATATTTAAATATAAAAACATCTTAGAGTAAAAACAAAATACATAATATACAGGGTCCGGCATAAAGCATAGCTTTAAACTGACGTAGTGCGCAGAAACTGAAAAAGTGTGAAAAAAAACATGACGTCAGAGATGAAGCAGACAAACGGTTATTTTTAACAATGGCTTCTTGGCAAACACAACATGGCGCATTCAACGTTGAAACTTATTTTAAAAGGGGAGAATAGTCTATCACTCGTCGCGAGTTGCATCCCCGTGATAATGTTCCCGATCGGAGGACAAAACAATTTTGAGGTGGGTCACCAAATTTAAGGAAACCGCTAATTGCCATAATAACAAGTCTACTGGCCGTCCAAGAACTCAACAGACACCTGAACGAATTCAAGAAGTCCGCAACGCATTGCTGAGTAGCCCTCGGCGATCAGCTGTTAGGAACGCTTTGGCACCTGGCATCCTCTTACTGTTAATATTGATCTTTATGTGCATATGCTAACTGAACACTTCATTCCAGACTTGGCCAATAGAAATAAAAGACTAATATGGTTTCAACAAGATGGAGCAACTGCCTACACAGCCCATCAGTCCATGGCCGTGCTGCTACAAGCATTTCCCAATCGTCTTATTTTCAGATTTGGGGATATTCATTGGCCGGCAAGGTCACCAGATTTTTTTTACCTCTTTTTTTGTGGGGGTATCTCAAGAACACGGTGTATGCCAGTCGACCACAGTCAGTTGCAAACCTAAAAGATCGAATCCGACACTGCATTCAAAATATCTCTTTGAACATGTTAAATAGTGTTATGCAGGAATTTTCCAGACGCCTGGCTGAACATATCAAATGTAATGGCGGTCACCTAACTGGCGTAATTTTCAAAACCTAAATATGATTGTCAGTAATAATAAAAAAATACCCACTTTTCTGAGTGTCATTTCACTTTTTTTTTTTACCAAAAACATGTATAGCGCTTATTTATTATCCATTCTTAAAATCCAGGTATGCTTTATGCCGGACCCTGTACTTCTTCTTTGAGCAACTGCTGAACTCAACAGCTTTCCGAGCCAATGAAGCTCGCTGCAGCAGACAAGACACCTCTCCGTTCTTCTCCGTTCTGCTATCGTTTCCGACAACTTGTGGATTATATGAGCGCGTATATTTTCTTCTAGGTTGCCTCGTCATTGTTGTCTCTGTCTGCCTCTTGGTCTATTCTTTTTCATCACTTCTGTATAAGCCATTTGTTCTTGTCTATCCTCCTCTAATCTCTCTAAATGCCTAAACACTTCAGTCTGTTGCTTTTTGTAATGGCTGTTATAAGCGGAGAGTTAATCAATGTGTAGATTTCTTTGTTACTTATCTTCCATTGTTGTGTTATTTGGTCTCTTACTGGTCTATAAATTCTTATCACGATTCTATTCTCAGATGTTTTTACTTGGTTTTACTCGTATATTCTTTAACTAGGATCGGCAAATATAGTCTCCTTATTTTAGTTCCATAGTTTAACTAATTAGTTAAAATGTCCGACTATTAGAACTACGTGGATACGTGAAAATACTTCTCACTTGTAAGCAAGATGCCCTGCTGCTTGTCTTGCAGCCATCTTCGCCTTGGTCTTCCTCTCATTCTTTTTCTCATTATACCCTTCCAAGACGGTTTTCTCTAAATTATCATGACGTTTAATGTGTCCAAAATATAAGTTTTCTCTGTTTAATCCTCTTTACTAGCCAGCCTTCTTCAATATTACGTTCTTGGATATATTTGTTCTTTTTTGTGTCCATGACATTTGAAGAACTCTTCTGTAGCATTTACATTCAATGGCATTTATGTGTTTCTCAGCTGTTTTGTTAAGTGTCCACGTCTCACAGGCATATGTTGCGATGGGAAAGATGCATGCCCTTAAAAATCTTATTTTTGTAGTTGTGTCTGTTCCTCTCCCTTAATTTTACATTCTTTTGATATGGTTTTTCCCTCATGTAACTTGTATATTTGTATTAAATCGAGTGAGAGGGAAGAATGAAAGATGGAGTGATGAAGGGCAGATTATAAGACGGGCCTGCGTGCCCAATTCTTTACCTTTTAAAAATAAAGATCATTCATTCTCCACAGCTTCTTTAGATGTTTTACTTTCTGAAGAGCGATAGATGTCCTCCTTTTATTTTCCCTCATTGTATCTCCATTATCAGTTAGTAAAGATCCAAGATATTCAAAACTCTCCACCTCTTCCAATTTTTCATCAGTGATACATGTATCAGCTGCCTTGTTTGTTTTGTCAGGTGTCATCAGTTTAATTTTCGTCGCATTAAGTTACGGGTCTTGACCTTCACTGATCTGTTTTAACTAATGCTTCAGCTGTCGGGTTCTTTCTGAGTTCTTTGCTATAAAAAACGTTAACTGCCTTTGTGTCTTCACCACCGTCGTTGTGTCTTCACCGCTGTCTTTGTGTCTTCACCACTGTCGTTGTGTCTTCAATACCGTCGTTGTGTCTTCACCACTGTCGTTGTGTCTTCACCACTGTCGTTGTGTCTTCACTATCGTCGTTGTGTCTTCACCACTGTCGTTGTGTCTTCACCACTGTCGTTGTGTCTTCACCACCGTCGTTGTGTCTTCACCGCTGTCTTTGTGTCTTCACCACTGTCGTTGTGTCTTCAATACCGTCGTTGTGTCTTCACCACTGTCATTGTATCTTCACCACTGTAGTTGTGTCTTCAATACTGTCGTTGTGTCTTCACCACTGTCGTTGTGTCTTCACCACTGTCGTTGTGTCTTCACTATCGTCGTTGTGTCTTCACCACTGTCATTGTGTCTTCACCACCGTCGTTGTGTCTTCACTACCGTCTTTGTGTCTTCACTACCGCCATTATGTCTTCACTACCGCCATTATGTCTTCACTACCGCAATTATGTCTTCACCACCGCCGTTGTGTCTTCACCACCGCCGTTGTGTCTTCACCACCGCCGTTGTGTCTTCACCACCGCCGTTGTGTCTTCACTACCGCCATTATCTTCCTCAATCTAACCAGAGCACACCTTAACAAACATGACCTGGATTCTTTGTTAAAGCTCCCGAAATCCTTATGCAAAGTATAAACTGCCCGTTATGGTAATAGAAACGAGAAACCCTTTGGCTTGTAAGAGTTAAAGTTGTCAGTGCCTTGAAAGATTTGAAATTAAATGTGAACTTTTTTGAGAACATTGTAGAATGTCAGCGACGAAGTGAAAGTTTAGAGACAAAAGATAGCAAGTAAAGACGGCCTTGTGTGTCTCTAGTTTGTAAACCAACTGTGGAAGAAAAAGTTTTCTCTCTCTCTCTCTCTCCCTCCCTCCCTCTCTTTCCCCTCTTCTCCCCTTTCTCACTATCCCATCTCTTCTCTCTCTCCCTCCCTCCCTCTCTTTCCCCTCTTCTCCCCTTTCTCACTATCCCATCTCTTCTCTCTCTCCTCTCCCACTGCTTCTCTCTCATCTCTCACTGCCTCTCGATCCCTCTCTCTCCCGTCTCTCTTTCCTCTCACTTTTCCTCTCTTTCATCTCTTTCCTCTGTCTCCTCTCTCCCGTCTCTCTTTCCTCTCACTTTTCCTCTCTTTCATCTCTTTCCTCTGTCTCCTCTCTCCCCTATCTCCCTCTCTCTCTGCGTCTCTCCTTCTCTCTCTCTATCTGCTTCTTCTTTCTCTTCCTCTCCCTCTCCCTCTCTGCCCTTCTTCAGATCCCTCTCTGTCACTCTCTCTCTCCTTCTATCTCTCCCCTTCTTCCTCTCCTTCTCTGTCACTCTCTCTCCTTCTATCTCTCACCTTTTTCCTCTCTGTCACACTCTCTCCTTCTATCTCTCCCCTTCTTCCTCTCCCTCTCTGTCACACTCTCTCCTTCTATCTCTCCCCTTCTTCCTCTCCCTCTCTGTCACTCTCTATCTCTCCCTCTTCCACTATCTCCCTCCTCTCTTCCAATACACGTGCAATCAAAACCTTTAACAAAAAAATTATAACAAGTACTACACTTAAACAAACAAAGAAAAAAAAGCATAACCACGTCGGACCAAAACAATCCCCAGATGAAACGATTAGACGAGGGTAGGAGAAACACGACGAGATGTCTGGGACCGTAAACCTCCAGAGTGAAATTACAGCTCTGCTCTCTAGGCAAGTAAAGCGAGGAACTCTCCATCGTAAAACACGGGTCTACACAACTCCCCAGACTGCCCTGGGAGAGCCATCTTCAGACGCGCCACTAGCCAGCCATTTAAACATCTCATATTTCAACTGAATGGAAATAACAGTTGTTTGTTTGTTGTTTTTTTGTGTATATTTTCTTTTTCAGAAATATCTGCTTCTTTCCCAATTTTGCAGTCTCCTGTCCCGTCTCCCCTTTCCCGTAATGTTTGGTAGGTTTTCAATAACTTACAGGACCGGGTGAGTAACTTCTTTACGGGACAGAGTAAGTAACTTCTTTACGTGTATGTAGTTATTTCTTCTACTGATGACGTGTGTACGAGTGAAATGTAAGTTTTATTATTTCAGTTCTATTTAGTTTTTGTTATACAGTAAAAGTAAAATCCCAGTTTCGATGTCATTAAGGCATGCTGGGGAATACGGTCTTAGGGCCTTACTTCGGCACATGAAAGTGTGATATGGTCTGTACCACGCCTGGCTGCATTTACCTTCCCAAATAACTCTGGAGACCCATTTTTTTAGAGGCTGGGTGGACCCCGAGCCTTTTCTGATGTTGTACCAGAATAAAAACAGGCCGAAGAAAAAGAGGTCGACCACGTGAAACTCTAAAGAGGACGCTGTTAAGAAAGGCCATATTAGTAAGCACAAAATCCCTTGATGAGGTATAAAAGTTCGCCGAAAACAGGGAAAACTTGGTGAAACTACCATGTGAGCCCTATGTGACGTTTAACGACACGGGGAGGATGTAAGATGTACCAGATGGGAAAAAAAACCTAATCTCTATTGCTGGGACTCGAACCCATTACCACCGGATTAATAGACCTAGCGCCTAACCACTCAGCCAGCCTAACCGATAACAAATGTTAGACACATAATATATTTATATTTATGCAAACAGATGTAGGATGTCTGACTTAGTTCTAATAGTCGGAAATTTTAACTAAATTCTTATACTAGGGAACTAAAACAAAAAGACTATATTTACAGATCCTAGTTAATGAATGAGGACAAGTTGGAAGAGGTGGAGAGTTTTAAATATCTTGGATCATTACTAACTAATAATCGAGATACAATGAGGGAAATTAAAATGAGGACATCTTTTGCTCTTCAGAAACTAAAACAGCTAAATAAGCTGTGGAGAGGAAAAGATAGAACTACAAAAATAAGATTTTTAAGGGCATACATCTTTCCCATCGCAACATATGCCTGCGAGACCTGGACACTTAACAAAACAGCTGAGAAACACATAAATGCATTTGAATGTAAATGCTACAGAAGAGTTCTTCAAATATCATGGGCAAAAGAAAGAACATACTACAAGAATTTAATGTTGAAGAAGGCTGGCTAGTAAAAAGGATTAAACAGAGAAAACTTAAATATTTTGAACACATTAAACTTCATGATAATTTAGAGAAAACCATCTTGAAAGGGAACATAATGAGAAAAAGAAAGAGAGGAAGACCAAGGCGAAGATGGCTACAAGACATCGTTGATAATCTGCAAATAGATGCATCAGCAGATGGGCATCTTGCTTACAACAGAGAGGCCTACAGGAGAGTTTTAAGGAGGCAAAGTTCCGCAAGGGACATGCAAATGACTGACTGACTGAGTTAAAGAATATAAAACAAAGTACAAACATGTGAGAATAGAATCTTGAGGAGAATTTATGGACAGGTAAGAGACCCTATAATATATGGGCATAAAAGAACATCAAAACAAGAAACATATGGGGCACAAAAGAACATCAAAACAAGAACACGTGGGCATAAAAGAACGTCAGATTTGTGTGAGATAAGACAAACGACAACCGCTGTAAAAGCGGTTCTTGTAATGAAAGTAGACGAAAGTGTATGGTTGAGTTTCACAATATGTTGCCTTCTCGCTCTTAAAACATCTGCACCTTTTGTTTAGGCCATATGTACCCGATGGTGGCAAGCTGGCGCTATCTGGGATACAACCCCATGTTGTTTACCATAAAACCTTTTGTGTTCCTCCCTTAACATCATTTTTCAGCCAATCCCTGGGCTTCCATTTCGTACTCTACTACGTCTATCTGGGCGCATTTTGTGTCCGTCTTTCTTACTTAGAGGAGACCAAAAATACTGAGTCCGTGTTTTTCATGAATCTTTTTTTTCCTGTTTTTATCTGTTGTGTTATTTTTGTGTGTGATCCTTGAAAACGGCTTTTACTGAAATATTGGACTTTTGTGTGTTCTTCATTTGCATCTGCTCATTTGGCGTTCTTCTGTTCTTGTTTCAGCCCACTTTCCTCACTCATTCTATGTTTTTTGTTTTCTAAAATTGAACCATACTCCTCCATCTGTCAGGACTGGCATGCATGCACGATTCTTCGCTAAAAATAAAGTTCTTCCGTTCGTTCATTCGTTCTTTCGTTCTTCTGTTCGTTCATTCGTTCTTCCGTTCGTTCATTCATTCTTTCGTTCTTCCGTTCGTTCATTCGTTCTTTCGTTCTTCCGTTCGTTCATTCATTCTTTCGTTCTTCCGTTCGTTCATTCGTTCTTTCGTTCTTCCGTTCGTTCATTCGTTCTTTTGTTCTTCCGTTCGTTCATTCGTTCTTTCGTTCTTCTGTTCGTTCATTCGTTCTTCTGTTCGTTCATTCGTTCTTTCGTTCTTTCGTTCGTTCATTCGTTCTTTCGTTCGTTCATTCATTCTTTCGTTCTTCCGTTCGTTTATTCGTTCTTTCGTTCTTCTGTTCGTTTATTCGTTCTTTCGTTCTTCTGTTCGTTCATTCGTTCTTTCGTTCTTCCGTTCGTTCATTCATTCTTTCGTTCTTCCGTTCGTTCTTTTGTTCTTACGTTCGTTCTTTCGTTCTTACGTTCGTTCATTCATTCTTCCGTTCTTCCGTTCTTCCGTTCGTTCTTTCGTTCTTCCTTTCGTTCATTCGTTCGGGCAGTCCCCGTCTCCCACCCCCTCCTAAAATGTTACAGTTGTTAAGGACCCACATTTCTCTAGCCCGGAACAGGAACATTCCAGGTCTCAAGCCCATTTTCAGTACCTGAAGCCCATCCAAAACGCCTTTCTGCGCATGCCAAACCGATCTCCGGTCAGGTCTGTCCACTCTGTAGGGACTTAACAGCAGCAGAATAGTCCCCCCCCCCTCATCCGCCCCCCTTCCTGAAGGAAAAGGCATGCAAGAAGAACTGTTTTACACCTGGTGAGGATGAGAGTCAGGCAGGCAACCATGTCAAGAAGTAGAATAGTAAGAGGAGGGGTAGAGATAGAAGAAAAAGACGAACAACAACAACACAGAACAGGACTGGTAGAGATAGAGGAAGAAGACGAACAACAACAACACAGAACAGGACTGGTAGAGATAGAGGAAGAAGACGAACAACAACAACACAGAACAGGACTGGTAGAGATAGAAGAAAAAGACGAACAACAACAACACAGAACAGGACTGGTAGAGATAGAAGAAGAAGACGAACAACAACAACACAGAACAGGACTGGTAGAGATAGAGGAAGAAGACGAACAACAACAACACAGAACAGGACTGGTAGAGATAGA
Organism: Achatina immaculata; assembly: GCA_009760885.1. Taxonomy (NCBI): domain Eukaryota; kingdom Metazoa; phylum Mollusca; class Gastropoda; order Stylommatophora; family Achatinidae; genus Lissachatina; species Lissachatina immaculata. The sequence goes on from CM019699.1 coordinate 19,496,386, forward strand.
GGAAGAAGACGAACAACAACAACACAGAACAGGACTGGTAGAGATAGAGGAAGAAGACGAACAACAACAACACAGAACAGGACTGGTAGAGATAGAGGAAGAAGACGAACAACAACAACACAGAACAGGACTGGTAGAGATAGAGGAAGAAGACGAACAACAACAACACAGAACAGGACTGGTAGAGATAGAAGAAGAAGACGAACAACAACAACACAGAACAGGACTGGTAGAGATAGAAGAAGAAGACGAACAACAACAACACAGAACAGGACTGGTAGAGATAGAGGAAGAAGACGAACAACAACAACACAGAACAGGACTGGTAGAGATAGAGGAAGAAGACGAACAACAACAACACAGAACAGGACTGGTAGAGATAGAGGAAGAAGACGAACAACAACAACACAGAACAGGACTGGTAGAGATAGAGGAAGAAGACGAACAACAACAACACAGAACAGGACTGGTAGAGATAGAGGAAGAAGACGAACAACAACAACACAGAACAGGACTGGTAGAGATAGAAGAAGAAGACGAACAACAACAACACAGAACAGGACTGGTAGAGATAGAGGAAGAAGACGAACAACAACAACACAGAACAGGACTGGTAGAGATAGAAGAAGAAGACGAACAACAACAACACAGAACAGGACTGGTAGAGATAGAGGAAGAAGACGAACAACAACAACACAGAACAGGACTGGTAGAGATAGAGGAAGAAGACGAACAACAACAACACAGAAGAGGAGAGATAAAGTTAGAAGAAGAAGACGAACAACAACAACACAGAAGAGGAGAGGTACCGATAGCAGAAGAAGAAGAACAACAACAACAACAACACAAAAAAGGAGAGGTTGAGGTAAAAGAAGAAGACGAACAACAACAACACAGAAGAGGAGAGGTAGAGTTAGAAAACGAAGACAAACAGCACCAACAACAAGAACACAGAAGATCAGAGGTACCGATAGAAGAAGAAGACAAACAACAAAAACAACAACACAGAAGAAGAGAGGTAGTTTTAGAAGAAGAAGACGAACAACAACAACAGTACCAAAGAGGAGTGGTAGAGGTAGAAGAAGAAGACGAACAACAACAACAGTACCAAAGAGGAGTGGTAGAGGTAGAAGAAGAAGACGAACAACAACAACAGTACCAAAGAGGAGTGGTAGAGGTAGAAGAAGAAGACGAACAACAACAACAGTACCAAAGAGGAGTGGTAGAGGTAGAAGAAGAAGACGAACAACAACAACAGTACCAAAGAGGAGTGGTAGAGGTAGAAGAAGAAGACGAAGAACAACAACAATACCAGCAACAACAACAGAGGCACAGAAGAGGAGGTGTAGAGTTAGAAGAAGTCGAACAACAACAACAACAACACCAGTAGCAACAACAAGAACAACAGCATAGAAGAGGAAATGTAGAGGTAGAATAAAACGAACAACAATAACAACAACAAAAACAACAACAACAACAGCAGCAGCAGAAGCAACAAGAACAACAACAAAAACAACAATAACAATAAAAATAACAATAATAAAAAAAACCCAAAAAAAATAACAAACAAAACAAAAAGCAATAATACCAACAAAAACAACAACAATAGCAACAATAACAACAAGTATAACAACAAAAATAACAAAAATAAAAACAATAATAACAATGGAAACAACAATTAACATCAACAAAAACAAGAACAAAAACAACAACAACACCAACAACAACAAGAACACCAACAGCAACAATAACAACAACAGAAAGAACAACAGCAACAAGAATAAGAACAACAGCAACAAGAATAAGAACAACAACAACAAGAATAAGAACAACAGCAACAAGAATAAGAATAACAGCAACAAGAATAAGAACAAGAACAACAGCAACAAGAATAAGAACAAGAACAACAGCAACAAGAATAAGAACAAGAACAACAGCAACAAGAATAAGAACACGAAGAACAACAAGAAGACTCCTGCTAGATACTGGATATCCCTGTTACTGTGATACGAACAAGAGCATCGACGGTTATATATGTATAACGAATTTTTTTTCGATATTTAATTTAGAAAATAAATATATTCTGAGAAAGACTACAGTTAATCTAGTAACATTTCCGTAACTAAGAAGAGTCCAAGCTATCTCAGTAACGGAAAGAATAGCATGCAATAATAAGAATGTATGATACAAAAAAATCATGAAACTTTCAATTAAATATATGGCTTATTTATATTTCCCTTGCTTTCCCCAAGGGCAGCCCGGGAATGGCCGGATTCCCCCCCCCCCGCCATACAGTGTAAATAATGAAACCTCTGACGCAAAAACACATCAATAATTTATCCACCCTGGCCTAAGCTTACCATCAATGAGGGCGAAGTTTGATGAAGAAAAAAACAAAAACAAAAGCAAAGAAACCCAAGCGATATCAGAGATAGAATCTATGAAGTTTTGTGTGTCTAGAGACGGAAGTTTGAGTTATTTTTGTAGTTATCATTTTTTCCAGTGTTTCTAAATTCGCACCACTCTTAAACTACACGCGGGCATAAAAAGAACATCAGAACAAGAAACATGTGGGCATAAAAAGAACATCAAAACAAGAATATGTTAGTATAAAAAGAACATCAAAACAAGAAACATGTGGACGTAAAAAGAACATCAAAACAAGAAGCATGTGGCCATAAAAAGAACATCAAAACAAGAAACATGTGGACATAAAAAGAACATCAAAACAAGAAGCATGTGGGCATAAAAAGAACATCAAAACAAGAAGCATGTGGGCATAAAAAGAACATCAAAACAAGAAGCATGTGGGCATAAAAAGAACATCAAAACAAAAAACATGTGGGCATAAAAAGAACATCAGAACAAGAAACATGTGGGCATAAAAAGAACATCAGAACAAGAGTGTGTGGGCATAAAAAGAACATCAAAACAAGAAATAAACTTGGGGCTTTTTAATACAGATGTAAAGGCTATCCTACTTTATAGTTCTAAGTCATGGACGACGACACAAAGACAATACAACGGAGGATGCAGACATTCACGAACTTCTGCTTGAGAAGGATTCTAAACGTTAAATGGTAGAACAAGACCAGGAACGAGGAGGTCTTGGAAAGAGCAGAACAAGAACCTGTGAACCTTCGGATCATTGTCTAGAAAATGGATGTGGATTGGCCACACAGTGAAGAAGCCGACACCAGCATAGCAAGACAGGCACTGGCGAAGAACCTAGAACGGATGAAGAAGCCAAGGAAGGCATAGAACCAGGTGAAGGAGGGAAACCATGAAAGTGCTCAGAGACAAGGGAGAGGAACAGAGAACAAATCCAAGAACAGTGAAGGCTGGAGGTGTAGGGAGGTTCTCAACAGGGCACACAAATGTAGGTTCTCAACAGGGCACACACATGTAGGGCGATTCTTAACAGGGCACACACATGTAGGGCGATTCTTAACAGGGCACACACATGTAGGGAGATTCTTAACAGGGCACACACATGTAGGGAGATTCTTAACAGGGCACACACATGTAAGGAGATTCTTAACAGGGCACACAAATGTAGGGAGATTCTTAACAGGGCACACACATGTAGGGAAGTTCTCAACAGCGCACACACATGTAGGGAAGTTCTCAACAGCACACACACATGTAGGGAGATTCTTAACAGGGCACACACATGTAGGGAAGTTCTAAACAGTGCACACACATGTAGGGAAGTTCTCAACAGCGCACACACATGTAGGGAGATTTTTAACAGGGCACACAAATGTAAGGAAGTTCTCAACAGGGCACACACATGTAGGGAGATTCTTAACAGGGCACACAAATGTAGGGAGATTCTTAACAGGGCACACACATGTAGGGAAGTTCTCAACAGCGCACACACATGTAGGGAAGTTCTCAACAGCACACACACATGTAGGGAGATTCTTAACAGGGCACACACATGTAGGGAAGTTCTCAACAGTGCACACACATGTAGGGAAGTTCTCAACAGCGCACACACATGTAGGGAGATTTTTAACAGGGCACACAAATGTAAGGAAGTTCTCAACAGGGCACACACATGTAGGGAGATTCTTAACAGGGCACACAAATGTAGGGAAGTTCTAAACAGTGCACACACATATAGGGAGGTTCTCAACAAGGCATACACATGTAGGGAGGTTCTCAACAGGGCACACACATGTAGGGAGATTCTCAACAGGGCACACACTTGTAGAGAGGTTCTCAACAGGGCACACACTTGTAGGGAGGTTATCAACAGGGCACACACATGTGGGGAGATTCTCAACCGGGGCACACACATGTAGGGAGGTTCTCAACAAGGCGCACACATGCAGAGAGGTTCTCAACAGGGCACACACATGTAGGGAGGTTCTCAACAAGGCACACACATGCAGAGAGGTTCTCAACAGGGCACACACATGTGGGGAGATTCTCAACCGGGGCACAGACATGTAGGGAGGTTCTCAACAGGGCACAGACTTGTAGGGAGGTTCTCAACCGGTGCACACACATGTAGGGAGGTTCTAAACAGTGCACACACATGTAGGAACGTTCTAAACAGGGCACACACATGTAGTTGTCACAGAAAACTAGATCCTGCATATCAGTGTCAGATCAGTTTACTCTATCATCAGTTACCGAACACACTGTCACTTTATTTAAGGTATATGATGTCGGGCTGTTTTTTTTTAGCCCAATACTCATAATTAGCAACAACCTGTACAACTAACACACACTGCTAGCGGCCGTCATGCATCGCTGTGTGTGTCTGACGTCACACTTCCCGCCAGTCGCACGCAGTCAACATACACATTCATTCCTTTCTCATACAGAGAAACATTATCAGTGGCCTATACTCATAAAACAGTGAGTAATAATAATGAAACTACCTAGGTAGCGACTTTAAAAGAAAAGTAAATTCGCCGAAAAGCGGAACCTAACTTTTTTTTTTATTTGCATATGTATTAAAAAGCATGCAAATATATTTATACTATCCGATATCAGGGTTACAATAGAGCTCTAAAAGATGGATATAAATGTCAAACGTATATGCAGAAATGTATTCTTCATGATATTAAGGCATGTCGGGAATACGGTGTTAGGCCCGTATTTCCAGTACCTTCGGCACATCAAAGTGTGATGTGGTCAGTATCACACCTGGCCGTATTTACCTTCACAAATATCTCTGTCACCCATTTTTAGAGGCTGGGTGGGCCCCAGGGCCTTTTTTTTTTCTTTGGTGCGATGGTACGCTGGGATTAGTAGACCACATGCCGAACCACTCTATATATGTGGACGTACGTAGACATTCGTATAAAGTTGCATACATAATAAATCTACAGAATATGCATACACCTACATACATTACTTCATGAATACAAACAACGTAGACATTTATATTCACATAACAAAAATTGCACTACACTCCCGTTTAATTCGTCTCGTACTCCACATTCAAGATTACAAAAACGTCAAAAAAGAGAAAAAAAAAACACACACATACACAACTTCTAGAATTGTAGAAAATTGTATAATTTTCTCTGACATAGCTTATGTTTCAGTAATGTGTATGCTGAACATGGGAATAACCTTTAGAATACCGTATTCGATCTAATAATGCGTTAGATAAATAAACCCTTTTTCCCCAAGTTTCTTGGCGTAGTCGACGCAGACAAATATGATTGTCTTGAAAGTAAAGTCTTTAAACCAGACCAAGGCGAAAGTTCTATATTACTTCCCCCAGGTAATTTTCTGAAATACGAGGTGTTACCTGAGCCTTGGAGAGAGGGAGAGAGAGGGAGAGAGAGAGGGAGGGAAGGAGAAAGGAGAGAGAGGGAGGGAGGGAGAGAGGAGAGAGAGGGAGGGAGGAAAGAGAAAGAGAGAGTTAATTCAGAGTGCTTCAAAAGACTCTGAAGTAGATTACTCGTGGAATTTCTTTGAAAAAAAATTAGAGAATGCCACTGCTGTCCCACTCACAATCCGGATCCACACCTGTGTTTCTTGATCTTTGCAAAGAAGCTACTGCCTGTTAAGAGCTGGGTGTCACCATTACAAAAAGATCACCAACTAACTGGGCACTGTCTACGGTACCTTGTATACTTGTCCCTTAGAATGTCCCTTAAAGTGAGAAAAAGAGCATTGCAGTGCTATATAGAGCCAATGTTGCTCTATGACTTTGACGGTCAACAAAAAGATGACAAAGAAATTGGAAGCAAAAGAAAAGTAGTTTTGGAGAAAGATGCACCAAACACCATGAGAAAATAGAAAATAAACGAAAAAGTGTTCAAAGAAGTTTCAGAAGAAAGGAAACTAGCTGAAATAATGAGAAGAAGACAGTTAAAAATGTATTGGACATGTCATGAGAAGACAGAAGTTGGAGAGCCTGGTCTTACATCTTACATCCTTCCCGAGCCGTTAAACGTCACACAGGGCTCGGGTGATAGTTGGCCAAGTTTTCCTGTTTTTCTTCGACCCTTTCAACCTCATCAAGGGATTTTATGCCTACTAATTTGGCCTCTCTTAGCAGTGTCCTCTTTAGAGTTTCAGGTGGTCGACTTTTTTATCTTCGGCCTGTTGTGTTCCACTTGATAGGTTGTTTTGGGATTCCCTGATCGTTTCTTCCCACCACATGACTGACATATGTCCAACTCTTTTTCCTGATCACTCATGAGACAGGTTGTTGTTCCTCATCTGCCTTATCTCTACGTTGTTCTTGAATTCGCTCCACTTTATACCGAGTATTTTCCTTAGGCATTTGTATTCATGTTGTCTATTTCTTTAGTTGTTTTCCAGCTTTCGCATGCATAAATGAGGATGGATATTACATTTGAATTGAATAATCTTAACTTGGCTTTTGTCCTTATAACTTTTGAGTGCCATATGTTCTCAGGATTCTTGAAGGTCAATGCTGCTTTTGCAGTTCTAATTCTAACTTCCTTCCTGGTGTCACCATCCTGGTCTATGTAGCCGCCGAGGCATACAAAATTTGTGTACTTCTTCAAGGAGAAGCCTAGTAATGACTGGAAAGAGGAAGAGAGGAAGACCAAGGAATAAATATCTCGGCGGACTGACCAAGTGGCATGGAAAAAGAAAAGCATCTGAACTAACCGGAAACACCGGCAAGGACCGTGAAAGATGGAGAGGCGTGATCGCCGACGCTGTCCAGCACGGCATATAACAATACTATAATTCAACGGCATCTCGACCACAAGTACAAATGGCCGTAACTGGGCCGGCCGTAACTCGGTCGGCCGTTATTCAGTCGGCCCTAAGTGGGCACACGTCTGTATCAAATTAAAACCGTGGCATATTTTTAACATTTCACATGAGCTATATTTTCTCAGTGGACGCCCCTGTATGATCTATAATAGACCGCGCTTTTGGAGCTGGTTTTGTGAGAGATTATAGTCAGGTTTGTAGTTCAAGGATCTCCAGCCGCTGACGAGCACGTATTTAACCTTAAGTGCTCACACGAAACTGCTCGGAAACTCAGGGACCAGGGACGGAAATTAGAACGAGCATTTCACGAAAGTTGGTTAGATTTGAAGGACACACACAGTTCCAGCTCTACAGAATATTCCTTCCTTTTTTTTCCCTTTTCATTCATCAAGTTGTTATTTCAAAGATAAAATGTGGATTATATTGACATTTTTAGCTTTATCTTTCTATAATCTTCAGTCTATTTCTCCTAAGTAATGCATGTTTTAATAATTCACGTGTCGGTAAACTGAAAATGGAAAAAAAAAGAATTAAATCTTATATGACAATTATTATGTGCCATCCTGGACAGATCCTTGAAGAAGGTTGGCTAGTAAAGAAGATTAAACAGAGAAATAAATGCTACAGAAGAGTTCTTCAAATATCATAGACACAAAAAAAGAACAAATATATCCATACTACATGAACTTAATATTGAAGAAGGTTGGCTAGTAAAGAGGAAATAGAGGAAACTTAAAAATATTTTGGACACATTAAACGTCATGAGAATTTAGAGAAGACAGTCTTGGAAGGGCACTTAGTGGGGAAAAAGAAAGAGAGGAAAACCAAGACGAAGATGGCAGCAAGACATAGCTTATGATCTGCGAATGGACGCATCTGCAGCAGGGCATCTTGCTTACAACCGAGAGGCCCACAGGAAAGCTGTTAGGAAGGCAAAGTTCCTCAAGGGACATCCAAATGACTGACTGACTGGTTGGCCGGCTGGTTGGCTGGATAGCCTTGTTGATCCATCTTGCACCGTGCTTTTCGGTGTTTAGGATTATTTCAGATGCTTTTTTTTTGCAATGCCACTTCATCAGTCCGCCTAGATATTTTTGTCTTGGCCTTCCTCTCTTCCTTTTTCCCTTGAGTTTTCCAGTCGTAACTTAGTTCTCCAACTGTTATCTTCTCATGATCTCATGGCATGTCCAAGACACTTTGATCATCTATTTCTTGTAACTAGTTTCCACTGCTCTGAAACGTCTTTGGGAGCTCTTCATTTATTTTCTGTTTGTCCAAGATATTTGATGCATCTTTCGACAAAACCACGTCTCTGTTGCTTTTAACCCTTTGGAAATAAAGATCAATCAAGAGATCAATTAGTTTCTTTGTCATATTTTTGTTGACTGTCCAAGTTTCACAGCCATACAGCAATACTGGCTCTTTATAGCATTGACACTCTTTTCCTCGCTTGTACTCTTTCCATGGCGGAAGCCAACACGTTGCCACATCCGGAAGGGCAGATCCATGCCGCGAGCCACTATACTGGCTCATGCTTCGTTTTTATTAAAAACGGTGTAACTTTTTAATTGTAAACATTTTATTTGCGCATGTCCGGTGACCCTTCATAGTTCAATCCGAAGCGTGGTTAGAAACAGATTGAAATGGATGTTGTTTGTATCGAGAATTTTCAACTTTTGTTTTCCTTTTGTGATTTTGAAGGCATACGGACATGCCCTATGACCAGACCACTGTTCTTGAATGTACCCCCAAGTAGATCTAGACCTATAAAACGGACTGGAGAAGTATTTAGAAGGTTATTTCAGACATTATTTTATTCAGCATGCCACATATTATCACAAGATGAGATCATATAAATCCACAAGTAGGTCTAAACTTCGCCGATGGTAGATCTAGACTTAGGACACAATTATCAGCTAAAATCATGAAACTACTTCTTTTTTTCCTAAAAGAAACTCTGCATTTATGGAATCTTTATACATTTACAAGTTTTTATGCATAATAATTATACTTTTAATGTGGAAATACTTTGTTACATTCACTTTTACATGTATACCCCCTATACATATCAAGACCCGCGCTTTTTATTTGGCAAAAGTGGAACGTCCGCGTTTTTGTCTCTGGCATGCGATGAGCTTTAGAAACATTTTTTTTCATTTGTTAGTGTCTTCTTCGTGTCATAAAAACCCCACTAACAAAAAGAGAGAACTGAATGAGAGAAACAGACGAGAATCATCAACATTATTATTGTTTGTTGTCTCCCTTTGAATGATTAGCTTTATTGACCTTCACATGCTTTCTGTCTTCAGCTGTTTTCACAGCAGAAAAGCTCAAGATGAATCCAACCTACCTCTTTATGTTTATCCACTCATCTATATCGCTGTCGTCCTCTTACATTTTTTTCTCTTCAACTTTCCTTCAAGAATGGTTTTCATTATTGCCGTTTGATACGACTGAAATATTTTGTCAAAGCTGTTTTGATACGACTGAAATATTTTGATAAAGCTGTTTTTAGCTGTTTTCAGCATGGCCACGTTCGTCCTCATAGGTGTAGGGCACGTTCTAGTAGTGGATGAGGGTATATGTACGATGATTCATGTTGTAAGCAGAGACAGCTTTGTTTAGTCCTGCAATGAAGAACAAGTCCAAGCATGAGTCCAGCTCCAAGATCTCGTATGTATGTTACATGTTTAATCCCTTCCTCGGTACTCAAGTACACAGATAAAGAGACCTAGCATGCTTCTATGTGCCAATCCTGTAACTTCCCATATCCCTGTTCTCCTGTAACTTCCCATATCCCTGTTCTCCTGTAACTTCCCATATCCCTGTTCTCCTGTAACTTCCCATATCCCTGTTCTCCTGTAACTTCCCATATCCCTGTTCTCCTGTAACTTCCCATATCCCCGTTCTCCTGTAACTTCTCATATCCCTGTTCTCCTGTAACTTCTCATATCCCTGTTCTCCTGTAACTTCCCATATCCCTGTTCTCCTGTAACTTCCCATATCCCTGTTCTCCTGTAACTTCTCATATCCCTGTTCTCCTGTAACTTCCCATATCCCCGTTCTCCTGTAACTTCTCATATCCCTGTTCTCCTGTAACTTCTCATATCCCTGTTCTCCTGTAATTTCCCATATCCCTGTTCTCCTGTAACTTCCCATATCCCTGTTCTCCCTCCAGAAATCCAGCAAACACCCCCCCCCCCATGTCATGACAAAATCCAATAACAAATCAGTCACCTGACATCATCGCTTTCTTAAACGTAAGTTGTTATAGTGTAAAATATGTTTTTGTTGTTGTCGGTGATTGTTATTAATATTTAGTTGATAATTGGTGTTGATGGATGGTGGATGGGTGAGTATCTTTTCTACTTGATGACTCATTTAGCTTTTAAATGTCCTTGAAGGTACTAATGTCGTCTTAGTTCTTCTCTATCTCCAACTGTACTCTTGTACTTCTGCAGAATGTGTTGTATATATTTATAGGCATTCAGTCTCCTCTACCCCATGGTACTTCAGACTTGTGGGCCGTTCGTACATCCTTTCTTTCACTGATGCTCGTCTTGCAACCCAAGATTCTTTCAACCACAACGCTAAATAACTCGACTAAATGCGGCCATCGCCGATCATAAAAACATTTCATAAACGCCAGATGATGATGATGATGATGTTGGCCGATGAATTCATGTTAGTGAAAATATGTGATGTCACACCTGAAACTGACCAGCAAAACAAGAAGAAGAAAATCCAGACCGCTTACATCTCAAACACACACATACACACAAAAGATAGCCTCCACAGGATACTAAATTAATTATCTCACTATTTCTTACAAAACTTCTCTTAATATCAAGCAATATAACTATGCTGACAATCACTAGTTCTATAGTTACATTACTAACGAAAGAAAAATACGTCATAACCCTAGGAAACCTAACTCTGAACTGATGGAAAGTTTAATCCAGGGACTGGACAATCCAGAAAAACATGCCCTTCACGCATTGTCCACGCAGAAACTTCTCGACTAACTCATCCTGTGTATTCATGGGGAATCAATACTTTCATTTAAGTGACAGGATTTACATGAGTTACTTCTCTTTACCCATGAAACACATTACTCGCAATAGTAAGACATGAACATGATATCATGACTTCCTGAAACGTAAGTTGTTGAAGTAAGACACGAACAAGACATCATGACTTTCTTAAACGTAAGTTGTTGAAGTAAGACACGAACAAGACATCATGACTTTCTTAAACGTAAGTTGTTGAAGTAAGACGTATTTAATGAAACACGAGGAATGATTGATAAGTTCTCGGCATAAGGTACAACGGATTATCTGTGGACAACTTTTTGGGGTTATTTCTCAACATAGTCCCCTTGCAAGTTTATGCACATCGTCCAGCATACGGATTCCTTCTTTGTAAAAGTCAGCACTTTGTGCCAGTAGAAAATGGTCTACAACATGAATGACGTCATCATCTGAAGTAAATATTCCACCACTGAGCTCCTTTTTGAGTTTGGTAAACAGATAATAGTCCACAGGGGCCAAATATGGGGTATAAGGAGAATGTTCAAGACGCTGGAAGCCGCATTCATGAACGGCAGCCATTGCCACCGCCGACTTATGAATTGGAACATTGTCTTGACGAAAGATGACTCCTCTTGTCAATTTCCCTCGACACTTTTCCTTCAATTTGACCCGCAGTTGCTTCACAAGATAACGTAATAGGCCTTAATGACCGTTCTGCCCTTTTGAAGAGTCTACCAATAGTACACCTTCTGAATCCCAAAAGATGGAAGCCATCACTTTGCCTGCAGACAAAACCACCCTTGCTTTCTTTGGAGGTGGGGATCCATGATGTTTCCACTGCTTTGACTGTTCTTTGGTTTCTGGTTGAAAATGATGAACCCAAGCCTCATCCATAGACACAAATTGCCGAAGAAACTTTTCACGATCTGCAGAATAATGGCCAAGATTGTCTCTTGACATGATGAGATGCTGTAGTTTGTGATCAGCTCCAAGAAGTTTCGGGACACATCGAGCAGAGACCTGTGTTATTTGAAGATCATTGTGAATAACGGCATGAACACGTTCCTGGGAGATGCCATGTACCGCTCAGTTAATCGTCTATCCTCCATTATCATGTCATGGATTCTGCTGGTAGCTTTATCAGTGGTTATCGCTCTTGGTCTTCCTGGACAGGGATCATCTTCCAGACTCTCCCTTCCATTTTTTAGCTGAGCTGCCCATTTCTTCACTGTGCTGTAAGAAGGGGCACTCTCCTCTAGAGTCTTTGACATATCCTTATGGATCTCCATAATCTTATCATAAGCCCTTGATGCAGAGGTAGTGATTTTATCCATTTTCTCAATTTCTGCCACCCCTTATCACTTCTGTAGCCTGTAAAAATATTGGTTGCAGTTAATTTCTTGAAACTTAGTATTTAATCTTACATTAACTTGATCTACAAATGCACCTAATATCAACTGTGTGTTTCAAGTATTTATACCTTATGCCGAGAACTTATCAATCACCCCTCGTAATTACTTCTCTGCTTATGTTTTTTCTTTAATCCATGGAATTTGCCCTCTTAATCTTTATTTCCACATTTTGAGGATCGATCTCAGTTCTCTTTTCGAGTCTCTTATTAAATGCCCACACTTCTTACACTACAGAAGACAAAGAGACAAGAATAAGAAACATCCAACTGAAGAGAAAAAGAACATTATGTTAATTAAATTCTTAACGTATCTCACTGAATCTCAGAATATAAAAAATACGAAACCCAGTTTCCATAAGACGGCCTAATTTCCAAGACACCTCCTACATAAATCACAGAGTAACCAAGCCACTTTGTGAGACAGCTCCTTATAATAAACTATTACAAGTTTTTTTTTCCCTGCATCTCCCAACTGAGTCCCGTTTCTAATGGGACTTGTCTCCCTTGATGCATCATTAAGCCTGTGATGTATGTTACAATGCGATGCAGCTTCCTACGACTTGCTGGACTCTAAGCATTTTCGAAAGAAGCCATTTCTTGCTATTCTGTGCAGTGAATTAATCAGAACATGCTTAATAAGTCTTTAAAAGATGTTCAAATGGAATTTATAAAGTCAGTTTCATGCCCGGATTTCGAAATCATGAAGTTAGTAAACTAACATCATCCACAAACAGCAAATCAAAAATGACGTCTCCATGTCACACGATTGTCCCAGAGCAGTCAGTTATTTCCATGTCCTTTGCGGAAATTTTGCATCCCTAACAGCTCTCCTGTAGGCCTCTCTGTTGTGAGCAAGATGGCCTGCTGCTGATGCGTCAATTCGCAGATCATCAACGATGTCTTGCAAGCTTCTTCGCCTTGGTCTTCCTCTCTTTCTTGTTCCCATTATATGCCCTTCCAAGACTGTCTTCTCTAAATGCTTATGACGTTTAACATGTACCGAGCAGTATGCCAAATAAAGCACCCACATTCAATATTAATAGAAACAGAAAGGAAGCCGACCACACAGGAGGTGGATGGAAGGATTGAAATGAAGAATACTTGAATATCTCCTTGTATGAAGCCCAGTCCCTGAAGCATATCATGAATTCTGTCAGCTGCCTCAGCATATCATGAATTCTGTCAGCTGACTCAGCATATCATGAATTCTGTCAGCTGCCTCAGCATATCATGAATTCTGTCAGCTGCCTCAGCATATCATGAATTCTGTCAGCTGCCTCAGCATATCATGAATTCTGTCTGCTGCCTCAGCGTATCATGAATTCTGTCAGCTGCCTCAGCATATCATGAATTCTGTCAGCTGCCTCAGCATATCAGGAAGTCTGTCAGCTGCCTCAGCATATCATGAATTCTGTCTGCTGCCTCAGCATATCAGAAATTCTGTCAGCTGCCTCAGTATATCAGAAATTCTGTCAGCTGCCTCAGCATATCAGAAATTCTGTCAGCTGCCTCAGCATATCAGAAATTCTGTCAGCTGCCTCAGCATATCAGGAATTCTGTCAACTGCCTCAGCATATCATGAATTCTGTCAGCTGCCTCAGCATATCATGAATTCTGTCAACTGCCTCAGCATATCATGAATTCTGTCAACTGCCTCAGCACCTCTAAGTTCCTGGATAAGAAGCCAAGACTTCTTCTTACTTGTCCCCTTGTGCCATTAGCTTCTCATGGAGTTTCAGACTTTGGCCCAGAGTAAGGTGAGAGGCCTGGGTAGCTGTCATGTTTGTTTCCTCAGTTTGTCCTTCACCCCATCTATCCACTTCTTCATTGGTCGTCCTTGTGCTATATGTCCAGAGGTTTTCGGGTTGTATGCACTTGCAGCTGGTTGTTCTGGATTCATGCGTACCAAATGCCCGAACCACTCAACTCTCTGATTTTTCGATGGTAGTCCTTGAGATGTGTTGTTCCCAGAATTTGCCGGATTGTTTCATTTCACACTTGATCCCTTCTTGTCATGTTTACCATTTTTCTTAAATCATTTCATCTCTCTTGTTTTATCTTTCTCTCATTGCTAGGTTTTCGGCGAAGTACGATGTGGCTGTATGCCATTGAAGGGCTACGCTAGCCTGTGAAGGCCAGCATGGGTCGCCCTGAAACGACTTGGCAATAACGGGGATCTGGTAAAGCTGCGACAGACACAGCAGGCCGACAGTGAATCTTTTGAATGCTCAAGAGAAATATGAGAGAAATAGTCCAACGAATCTAACGGATAAACGACCTGGAGATGAACAAATGAAGACGAGCTAGAACAACGGACAAAACAAAAGGAAGTTGGAACATCGGCTGAGTCAGTCATAAAGAACCAGAAAGTGTAGAGTTTATGGAGTCAAAACAAAACAAATAAAACGATGGGTTGATCGAGCAGCGTCAAGATCAACGGTATTTTGTAAATTATGAATATACATCATCAAATAACAAGGTAATCAATAGTGAGGCCAGTTTTACGAAAGCAGCATCAGCATGTTTGTAGTGTACTTGTCTAAGGAAGTTCACTTGTCTGGTTTACACGGAGCTACCTATAGTGATCTGGTGACCCCCCACCCCACCCCCACCCCCACAGCGACAAGACTTGGGCGAAACAGACTGATGGCCTGCTGGCGAGTTGGGAACTGAATGAATGGGCCAAACTTGCTGTCTTCTTTTTTCTTTTTCTTCATCTTCTTTGTCTATGTTCTCTCTGAAAACGGCGTTTGTTTACATTGTGTCACGATGTGTATCCAGCATGTGACGCCTGCGTCTTTCGACCTGATACATCGGTCTTCAGTCTGGTGTTTTAAAAAGAAAAAAAAAAAACAGCCTTCACATTTCGATCCCTATTTGCTTAGCCAGACTATCGTCTGTTACCAGGGATACTACGTGGATAGTCAGCTATGGCACACTATGTGGATAGGCAGCTATGGGACACTGCGTGGATAGGCAGCTATGGGACACTGCGTGGATAGTCAGCTATGGGACACTGCGTGGACAGGCAGCTATGGGTCGCTGGCTGCTATCTCGTTCTGCTTGAATACTGCGTTTAAGTCCCCAAGTTCTTACATCTTACATCCTCTCCATGTCCTTAAACGTCACATATGGCTCGCATTGCAGTTCACCATGTTTTTTTTCTGTTTTTTTTTGCAAGTTTTTCAACCTCGTCAAGGGATCTTATGCCCACTAATATAGCCTCTCTCAACAATGTTCTCTTTAAAGTTTCACGTGCTCGATCTCTTTTTCTTTGGCCTGTTGTGTCCCATTTGATAGTTCATTTTGGGATTCTCTGTTTGTTTCCTCTCGTCACGTGACCGATATATATGTCCATCTCCTTGTTTTTTTTTATCACTAATGAGACATGTTGATGTGTGCCCATCTTCCTTATCGCTGCTTTGTTTTTGAATTCGTTCCATTGTATACAGAGTACTCTTCTTCTACATTTGTTTTCATATGCGTCTAATTTGTTTTCTATTTTTTTAGTTGTTTACCAGCTTTCTCACGCATAAATAACGATGGGTATTACATCTGAGTTGAAGTCCTAACTGTGAAGTCAAATTTTCTTTTCCTTCCCAATCATTTACGATGGGTTGACTCCAAAGTAGTACCAATGACAACGTAACACTATGAAAGTCTAGAAAATGCCCCTAACACCATGAAAGGCTAGAAATGCCCGTAACACTATGAAAGGCTAGAAATGCCCTAACACCATAGAAAGGCTAGAAATGCCCTAACACCATAGAAAGGCTAGAAATGCCCTAACACCATAGAAAGGCTAGAAATGCCCTAACACCATGAAAGGCTAGAAATGCCCTAACACCATAGAAAGGCTAGAAATGCCCTAACACCATGAAAGGCTAGAAATGCCCTAACACCATAGAAAGGCTAGAAATGCCCTAACACCATGAAAGTCTAGAAAATGCCCGTAACACTATGAAAGTCTAGAAAATGCCCGTAACACTATGAAAGTCTAGAAAATGCCCGTAACACTATGAAAGTCTAGAAAATGCCCGTAACACTATGAAAGTCTAGAAAATGCCCGTAACACTATGAAAGTCTAGAAAATGCCCGTAACACTATGAAAGTCTAGAAAATGCCCGTAACACTATGAAAGGCTAGAAATGCCCGTAACACTATGAAAGGCTAGAAAATGCCCGTAACACTATGAAAGTCTAGAAAATGCCCGTAACACTATGAAAGTCTAGAAAATCCCCGTAACACTATGAAAGTCTAGAAAATGCCCGTAACACTATGAAAGTCTAGAAAATGCCCGTAACACTATGAAAGGCTAGAAATGCCCGTAACACTATGAAAGTCTAGAAAATGCCCGTAACACTATGAAAGTCTAGAAAATGCCCGTAACACTATGAAAGTCTAGAAAATGCCCGTAACACTATGAAAGTCTAGAAAATGCCCGTAACACTATGAAAGGCTAGAAATGCCCGTAACACTATGAAAGTCTAGAAAATGCCCGTAACACTATGAAAGGCTAGAAATGCCCTAACATTATAGAAAGGCTAGAAATGCTCGCAACACCATCTCTTTAAAAAAAAAAGAAGCTAAGACTGGACGATCACACAATGTTAAAACTCCACCACCTACATCACCTTGCTAGGCACACCACGTGACAAATCGACCACACAGCCAAGTTAACACGTGAAACACGCCAAGACTTAATAGAGTCCCGTCCTCTCGTTGGAATACTCCGCTCGTGCCCCAGAATAAATTACACACAGGAAGCTGGCCCTCAGCATCTATTCTGGAGCTCGGCCGATCCGTCGGCAAACAGGAAACAGAACTCGCCGATCGGAAAAACATACATCTGGCCAGAAGAACTAGATGACCGTCAGGAGAAAGATTTGAATAATTCTCTTTGGCAGAAAGACAGCCTCGGCTGTGAGGGACAATCTCTTTGTGTGTGTGTGAGTGTGTGTATGCGTGTGTAGGGAAAATCACGCAGGGCATTTCTTCTTCGTCTTTTCTACAGAAGTCGGACTCAATTTTTCCTTGTGGGACTCTTGTCTTTTTTCCCTGTTTTAAAAAAATTGTGTTTCATTGTCTGATTTTTCCATGCATGGACAGGACTCTTTATACATAGTAATGAGATAAATATTAGAGACATTATACTTACTTGGGGCGTTAAATGTTAGAGACTATATACTTACTATAGGCGATAAATGTTACAGACTTTATACTTACTATAAGCGATAAATGTTCGAGACTTTATACTTCTTACATCCTTACTGTGCCGTTAAATATCACATAGGCCTCTCATAGTTGTTTGCCAAGTTTTCTTGTTCTCAGTGAGTCTTTCAGCTTCATCAACTTCATCAGGTGGTGTTATGCCCACAAAACTGGTTCTCTTAACATTGTCCTCTTTAGAGTCTCACGTGGTCGACCTCTTTTTCTTCGGCCTGTTGTGTTCCACTTGATAGCTTGCTTTGGTATTCTCTGATTGTTTCTTCTCATCACATGACCTACATATGTCCATCTTCTTTTTCTGATCACCCATGAGACAGGTTGTTGTTTGCTCATCTGTTTTATCTCTGCGTTGTTCTTGAATTCATTCCACTTCATACCAAATATTTTCCTTAGGCATTTGTTTTTTGGTTTTTTAAAAAGTCAGACTTCTTGTCTATTTTATACTTCATACTTACTACAGGCGATAAGTGTTAGAGACTTTATACTTACTATAGGCGATAAATGTTCGAGAATGTATACTTACTTGGGACGCTAAATGTTAGAGACTATACATTTTCTATGAGATTATCATCTAGTCTTTCTCCCATGACAAGAGGAAGTGAATATATTCGGTTTGCACTGGGAAGTTAAAAAATCTTATCAGTGATAGTACTTCGTAAGCTGATGAATTTAAAAGAAACGAGATAAAAATTAAAAACACTGATACAATCCGACTAAGTACGTATGTGCGAAAGAAAAACGAAACACACACACACACATACACACACAGAGAGCTAAGAATCGGTAACATAAAGGTAACCCTGTTAAGCTATGGAGACACCTAGGGAACACATTGTTAGGGTTCATATTCTCTGGGTAAAGCTGGGGCCACCATCCCCAATCCAGCACGTTACGGCTGGTGGATGGTGAAAGTCCACCAGATATGGAGGGTCCCTGGGTTTACCCAAATAAGCAGGGGCGGATCAACCGGCGGTAGTCTCAGAGAGCAAGGTTTGGCAGCAGGTGGCACTATCATTCCTCTATAAAGTGCATCACGTGTTCATTGAAGGGCATCATCATCATCATCATCATCATGTGGCATGTCCTTTCCAGAACGTTGTCCCTCTCACAGCTTCCCTGAATGCAATACGGTCTTACACAAGTTGACCGGCATCCTGCAGTGACACTTTCAGACTTTCCATGATGTCCTGAGTCCCCCTGCGGCGCGGTCGTCCCTTTTCTCTTTTCGCCGGCCACTTATGCCTTCTACTATCAGCCTCTCCAAGCTCTTGTGTCTCTTGACGTGGCCGAAGTATCTCAGCTTTCTAATTTTTATGGTGTTAACGAGCCAGTTTTCTGTGACACCTAATCCTACCAATACTTCCTTGTTTGATTTTCCTTCCATCCATGATATTCTAAGTGCCCTTCTGTAACATTTCATTTCAAACGGTGTTATTTTCTTTTCTAACGATTTGTTAAGTGTCACATTCGTATTTTGCCACTTGGATTGTGTAAGCTCTTAGTAAACATATCTTTGTTTTCTTCTTGTAACGCGCAATAATTAGTATATACGCCTATAACTATACACGGAGCCACTGCAGTAAAGGTGTAATAACAAAATATATAAACTAGGAAGACGTAGGAACAGCTTTATTACTTAACGAGTACACAGTTGTGACGTTTCGGCGTGAGCCTGCTTTTTTTCTTAGTTTATACATTTTCTTTTCCTGTTGGTATCTTGCCACATACTCTTCATTTTGTGCTAGTTTCTGTGATGTAGCTGTTATTCTTCTTTTGATTTCCCCTACGCAGTCGCTGTTGGTGGTGATGGCTGAATTTACGTATTCAAATTTATTTACGTTTTCAAGCTCCTGATTGTACAATCTAATTTAGGCTTACGTTGAACGATCAAGAACTAGAGAACGTGAAGGGAATACTAGCGGGGGGGGGGGGGGGGGCGGGTAAGAGGTGGCTTAAGATCTTTAGTTCCCACTGCCTTGCTGGTAGGACAGGGAGTCAAAAGGCTAGCGGAGAGTCTATAACCAACATAACCAACACAACCAACATAACAAACATAACCAACCAACATAACCAACATAACCAACACAACCAACATAACAAACACAACCAACATAACCAACACAGTCAACATAATCAACATAACCAACACAACCAACATAACCAACACAACCAACATAACAACATAACAAACACAACCAACATAACAAACATAACAAACACAACCAACATAACAAACACAACCAACATAACCAACACAACCAACATAACAAACATAACAAACACAACCAACACAACCAACATAACAAACACAACCAACATAACAAACACAACCGACATAACCAACACAACAACATAACAACATAACCAACACAACCAAAATAACAAACACAACCAACACAACCAATATAACCACCATAAGGCAAAGGGAAACCACTGCTTTAGCTCCTAAGATTTATATTTATCTGGATTAAAAAAATACGAGAGAGGCAATGTACTTTCGTAGCACAAGCAATGAGGAAAGAGGAGGGGGGGAGGGGAGCCAAAGAAGATATTGTAACAACAGGAAAAGTAGAAAGGGAAAAGATCCAGGGGTAGGCAGAGAGAATGATACTGGATAGTCTGACGAGATGGTGTCAGATGAGATCACTAACTGAACTGACGGCCTGCATGGCGGGTAAGGGTACTTTGATGAAACATAATAGCCAACGCCAGTCGGCACGCCTCATGCTGATGATGATGATCATGCCCATATTTTTTTACCTCTCGGCACAATGTAGGATGAGGTGGTAGCACTTCCTGCCGGGTTCGAACCACCGACATTTGCCATGAGGGACTAGTGCACCAACCAGTTCGCCACTTGCAGACTTCTAAAATGAATGTGAAGTTGAAAGATGTAAATATTGTAAATATAAGGGGTGTAACCCGATCTATATTTCTACGCACTAAGTAGTAGAAATTACTTCCCTTAAACAATAAGCGCTCACCCTTGCGATGCCCCAGTCTCATTGAGAGTATAAATTCTGCAGTCTGCACGGTTCTTGTCTTTGGTTATAAATGTACGAGTATATGAGCCTCAGTTAATGAAATATGAGGGGTGATTGATAAGTTCACGGTCTAAGGTACAACGGATTATTTATGGACAACTTTTTGGGGTTATTTCTCAACATAGTCCCCTTACCCACATAAATGCCATTGAATGTAAATGCTGCAGAAGAGTTCTTCAAATACCATGGACACAAAAAATAACAAATGCATCCATATTACAAGAACAATATTAAAGAAGGCTGGCTAGTAAAGAGGATTAAACAGAGAAAACTTAAATATTTTGGACACATTAAACGTCATGAGAATTTAAGAAATAATGGGAAAAAAATAATGGGAAAAAGAAAGAGAGGAAGATGAAGGCGAAGATGGCTGCAAGACATCGTTGATGATCAGCAAATGGATGCATCAACAGCAGGCCATCTTGCTCACAACCGAGAGGCCTACAGGAGTGCTGTTAGGGAGGCAAAGTTCTGCAAGGGACATGCAAATGAATGAATGAGTCCCCTTTGCCCAGATAGAAGAGTGTGAGACAGGTTGGTACTAGTAATTGTGATGATGGACAAAATATTGACATCAGAAGTGTGGAAGAGATAGTGAAATGTTTAAGGAAATGAAGACATTGACGAGGAATGTCATACCTAAGCTAAATGTAATTTGTGACGAGATAGGGAATACCTTGATAGAGACAGAGGAAATTCTAGAAAGATGGAAGAAATACTGAAGAGGAATGTATGAAACAACCGAGTGTGAAAGCAGAAATCAACAGTGTGATTTATTATTGGAGGAGAAAGAACCTGAACTGACAATAGAAGAAGTTTTATATGGGCAATAAAGAATCTGAAAATTGGTATATCACCAGGATGTGATGAGATAACAGCTGAACTTATTAAAGCAGGAGGAAAGGAATGTGTAGCAATCTATCATGCACTATGTAAAAAGATATGGCATTCAGGTATTTGGCCAAAAGAACAGAAAAGAACTGCATTCATACCACTGCCTAAAGAGGGTAAGCTGAAATTATGCACAAACTACAGACCTGTTGCCCTGATTAGTCATGCCAGTAAAATTCTGTTAAAAATCATAATAGGTAGACTTCGTAAGAAAATAGAAGAAGATGTCAATATGGTTCAAGCTGATTTCAGGCAAGGAAGAGGATCAAGAGATCATATATTCAATATAAGATTAATAATAGAGAAATGCAGAGAGTTTAATGTGAATCTATATTTATCTTTTATAGGCTACTCAAAGGCATTTGACTGTGTACAACACCAGAAACTTTGGGAAATAATGGAAAAAATGAGATTACCAACACATTTCATACCATTAACATCACTGCTGTATCTAGACCAACAAGCAGCAGTAAGAATAAATGGTGAAACAACAACTTGGTTTGACATAAAACAAGGGGTCAGTCAGGGGTGCATATTGTCGCCTTACTTATTTAACTTGTATACTGAAAATGTAATGAAGAATGTTAGAAAAGATGTAGACAAAGAATATTATGATGCCATAACAATTGGGGGTTATGGAATACCAGAGATTAGATATGCTGATGACACAGTATTACTGTCCACAACACAAAAAGGAATGGAAAAACTAATTATGTCAGTCCGCAAGAACAGCTAAGAGCAGAACCTCTATCTTAATGCAAAGAAAACTAAATTGATGACAACTGACAAAACAAACAAGACAGCTGAAATATATGTCAATGAGGAAAGATTGGAATAAGTGGAGAGTTTTTAATATCTTGGATAACTACTAACTAATAATGGAGATACAATGAGGGAAATCAAAAGGAGGACATCTATCGCTCTTCAGGAAGTAAAACAACTAAAGAATCTGTGGAGAGGAACAGACAGAACTACAAAAATAAGATTTGTAAGTGCATACATCTTTCCCGTCGCAACATATGCCTGTGAGACGTGGACACTTAACAAAACAGCTGAGAAACACATAAATGGCTTTGAATATAAATGCTACAGAAGAGTTCTTCAAATATCATGGACACAAAAGACAGCAAATATATCTATACTACAAGAACTTAATATTGAATTAAGGCTGGATAGTAAAAGATGATTAAACAGAGAAAACTTAAATATTTTGGACACATTAAACGTCATCATAATCTAGAGAAGACCGTCTTGGAAGGGTACATAATGGGAAAAAGAGAGGAAGACTAAGGCGAAGATGGCTGCAAGACATCGTTGATGATCAGCAGATGGATGCATCAGCAGCAGGCCATCTTACTCACAACCAAGAGGCCTACAGGAGTGCTGTTAGAGAGGCAAAGTTCCGCAAGGGACATGCAAATGAATGAAGTCCCCTTGCAAGTTTATGCACTTAGTCCAGCGATCCTTGAGCATACAGATCCATTCTTTGTAAAAATCAGCATCTTGTGCCAGTAGAAAGTGATCTACAGCATGAGTTATGTCATCATCTGAGACAAATTTGCAACCACTGAGCTCCTTTTTTTACTTTGGTAAACAGGTAATAGTCCAAAGGGGCCAAATCTGTGGAATAAGGAGGATGTTCAAGAAGCTGGAAGCCGCATTCATGAATGGCAGCCATTACCACTGCTGACTTGTGAACTGGAGCATTGTCTTGATGAAAGATGACTCCTCTCGCCAATTTCCCTCTACAGTTTTCCTTCAGTTTGACTCGCAGTTGCTTCACAAGATTAGCGTAATAGGCCCCGGTGACCGTTCTGCCCTTCTGAACATAATCTACTAATAGCACACCTTCTGAATCCCAAAAGATGGAAACCATCACACTGCCTGCAGACAGAACCACCCTTGCTTTCTTTGGTGGTGGTGATCCATAATATTTCCACCCTCGGAGTACATCTAAAATTGCAGGGGGTGTGCATTGATTCTTTAGCAGACTCCACCACCATGGGGAGTATAGCAATCCCTGCCCTGTTACCCAGTTATGCCTGTTACTGGTGGGGGGGGGGGGGGGTGGGACCAACGGAGTGGTGGGACAGAGTCTTGGTCAGTTATGGTTCGCTAACCCTGACGCTAGCATATCAGCTTATGGGTCGCTGCTCACGATAATACGTAACATAACAGAATGGGCAGTCTTTGATTGGTCTGAATACTGTAAATCTTGAATTCAAAAGCAAACTAAAACACAGAATGTACGACTATTTATATATACAACTATTCTTATCTTATATCTTATATCCTTCCCGTGCCGTTAGACGTCACATAGGGCTCGCAAAGTAGTTCGCCAATTTTTCCTGTCTTCGGCGAGTCTTTCAACCTCAACAAAGGATTTTATGCCTGTTAACTTGGCCTCTCTTAATAATGTTCTCTTCAGAGTTTCACGCGGTCTGCCCCTTTTTATTCGGCCTGTTGTGTTCCACTTGATAGCTTGTTTTGGGATTCTGTGCTCATTTCTTCTCATCAAGGGGCCAACATATGTCCATCTCCTTTTCCTGATCACCCGTGAGACTGGTTGTTGTTCAGTCATCTGTCTTATCTCTGCATTGTTCTTGAATTCATTCCACTTGATGCCGAGTATTTTCCTTAGGCATTTGTTTTCAAAAGAGTCTAATTTCTTTTCTATTTCTTTAGTTGTTTTCCAGCTTTCGCATGCATAAATGAGGGTGGATATTACATTTGAATTGAATAGTCTTAACTTGGTTTTTGTGCTTATAACTTTTGAATTCCATATGTTCTCAAGATTCTTGAAGATTGATGCTGCTTTTGCAATTCTGATCCTAACTTCCTTTCTAGTGTCACCATCCTGGTCTATGTAGCTGCCAAGGTATGCAAATTGATTGACTTCTTCAATATCTGTCCCTTCTATGTGTATTTTTCCATTTTGATTGATGGGAATTTTCATTATTTTTGTTTTGTCCTTGTTAATTTCAAGTCCTATTTTGCTAGCCAGTGAAGACAGGCTATCTGTTTTTTCTTGCATGAAATTCACATTATTACTGATAAGAGTTATGTCATCAGCAAAATCAAGATCTTCTAGTTGGGTCCCATGTACCCAGTCAATACCTGTGTTACCTGTGCAGCATTTTTTCATTATGAAGTCTATTGTAATCCCAAAAAGTAAAGGAGACAGTATACATCCTTGTTTCACGCCTGTTTCAATCTGGAACCATTCACTCATCCCTTCTTCTGTCTTGACTGCACAACCATATCCATTGTATAAGTCCTTAATGATGTTGACAATTTTAGATGGTATTCCATATAGACATAAAATTCTCCATAATGAATCTCTGTGTATGCTATCAAATGCCTTCTTAAAATCTATGAAGTTCAGTATTAATGGTTTCTGCTTTTCAATATGTTCTTCAAGTATTATTCTGAGAGTAAAGATCTGGTCGAGACAGCTTCTCCCTTTTCGAAATCCTGCTTGTTCTTCTCTCATTGCAGTATCAACTACATCTTTGAGTCTATTCAAAATGAGCTTGCAAAATACTTTTGACACAACTGATAGGTTACTCCTCTCCAGTTGTTACAGTCACTAAGGTTGCCCTTTTTTGGTATTTTAACAATGATTCCCTTCTTCCAATTAGAAGGGACCTTTTCTTCTTTCCAAATCTTGTTAAACATTCTCTGTAGTTGTCTCATGTTGTCTCATACAACTATTATTGACCAATTATCCTAGTGAGCGGGGAAGCGGATGGTGGCCTGCAAGGAGAGGCTATAATTAAAATGTTTTGGGAAATAGCTAAACATTATCATTTATGTAACACTGTTGCATAATATTATTTAATAATCTTTTCTGGTAGATTCTATCATTAAAAACAAGCTTCGCGTTTGCTGGTTAGGGGCTTTAAGTGTCTATTACAATATTCATCTCATATAATACTAAAATGTTTGATTTCACAAAATTCGTTTAAATAGGCTCTTTCGTTTAGTTGTGAGAATAGACGTTTGGCGGATTAAGAGACCCGGGTTTGATCGACAGGTGTTTGTCGACAAACTAATTCCTGATGTGATTGCTCAGTAATTCATTCATTTGTTTGTGAAGCATTTCTACGAATTATTATACGTCGAAAATGCCAGGTCAACTGAAATACATCGAAGTGGAGAATTTCAAATCCTACAGGGGAAAGCAGAAGATCGGTCCTTTCAAACGATTCACGGCCATTATTGGTCCAAATGGATCAGGTACGTTTTCTTCCGTGAGCATTTTTAGTTTACTCAGTTAAAGTAGATTTATAGGAAATCATAGCTCAACGACATGTATTCCGATGTTATTCATTCATTAGGATGCCCCTTGCAGAACTTTACCTCCCTAACAGCTCTCCTGTAGGCCTCTCTGTTGTAAACAAGATTGCCTGCCGCTGATGCATCCAATTGCAGATCATCAACGATGTCCTGCAGCTATCTTCGCCTTAGTCTTCCTCTCTTTCTTTTTCCTATTATGTACCCTTCCAAGACTATCTTCTCCACCCTCTTATGACGTTTAATATGTCCAGAATGCTTAAGTTTTCTCTCTTTAATATTGAGTTTCTCTGTTTAAATCTTTGCTAACCAACCTTTATCAGTATTACATTTTTGTAGTTTGGATATTTTTTTTTTTCTGTGCCCGTGATATATTCTAGAAAGAGACTCTTCTATAGCATTTACATTCAAAGGCACTTACGTATTTCTCAGCTGCTTTGTTAGGACTCCAGGTATCTCAGGTATTCGTTGCTGTGTGAAAAATGCATGCCTTTGAAAACCTGTTTTCTCTGTCCATCTCCACAGCTTCTTTAGTTGGTTTAGCTTCTGAAGAGTGACAGTTGTCCTAAAGCAGGATTCTCGGGGATTCTATCTTCTGCTTGTCTATGTGTAGATGTAAACTGTAGATGTAAGCTTGTTGCTTATAGTTATTCATCTCTCTGTCAATATTACTATTGTCCACTGTACTGATGTTCTTTCTTACATTACTGTTAGCTTTTATCTCATTTTAATCCACGGCTGTTCTGTATTGTTTCGCGTCTGTTTTGTTATTCACTTCGCAGACTTACTTGCTCCCAGGTACGCTCATCCTCTCTCAGTGGCAATAGTAATACAGAAACATCAACGTTATAATTTGAAATGACTTTAATGATGTGCGGGGTGACAATGAGTCAATGAGCGACATGACGAGGACAACAAGGCATCAGCAAACTCCGTGAACATAAGATTGAACGTAATTTACAATTCCATGATATAACATATGTTCACTGGCAGATGTTTGTCGCCATCAGAACATCCTACCACACGCTATTCTACAACTTTTTCCTCAACGACTACATTTCTAACAACCTAAATCTACATCTTTCCAGACGATACACAAACCACAACTCTCCTCAGGCATATCATTTCTCTCTCACTTGACCTTTCTTTGTCATACCTTATCCATGACCCATGAATCGCACGTGAAATTTGAGACAGTACAAGTGGACTCACGAACAACTGTCTGCTTTAGAAGATAACTCTTTTATATTAATTTTTCCCAATTCTCAGATGAGTTATCTATCTTATATTCTAACATTCTATATACTGTTATAGTCCTTTTAATTTCCCTTGTTTTATCTCCATTGTTAGTAATGATCCAAGATATTCAAAACTTTTCACCTCTTCCATTTTCTCCTCATTGATACATATTTCACCTGCCTTATTTGTTTTGTTAGCTGTCATCAAATTAGTTTTCTTTGCATTAAGATAAAGGTTTTTACTCGTCAGTATTCTTCTTATGGATTGACATAATTGGTTTCTTCATTCCTTTTTGTGTAAGAACAATAATACATGTGTCATCATCATATCTAATCTGTGGTATTTCATAACCTTTAGTGTTTATGGCATTATAATCTTCTGTATCTGCATCTTTCCTGACATTTCTCATTATTTTTTCAGTATACGAGTTAAGTATTCCGATGTACAGGTGTCTAATTTGTGATCCAAGCCATAGTGGAGCTAGGCAAGAAGCTGTCGTTCCTTCTTGTTTGTGTGAGCTCCAGGGCATAAGGAAAGCCATAACATTCCAGCTATCATTGTCATGATATGAGAGCAGGACAGACATGTAGTTCTATCATTGTCATGACTTGAGAGTAGGACAGACATGTAGATTATAATTGTCATGATATGAGGACAGATGTGTAGGTTATCATTGTCATGACTTGAGAGTAGGACAGACATGTAGATTATCATTGTCAGTATTATCTGAAAGTAGAACAGACATGTAGATCTGTCATTGTCAACATTACTTGAAAGTAGAACATGCCTGTAGATCTGTCATTGTCATTACTTGAATAAGAACAGGTCAGTAGATATCATCATCATCAGGTGCCATGGTGGTAGGTACCGGCAGCCACTCTTTTCTGCAGATCTCATTCCTTGATATTTTCAATCAGTTCAGTTTGTTCTTTGTTGTGCCATTGCATTAGACTGTCCATGATTTTTTTCTCTTTTTGTCTTCCCCTGCATCTATTTCCATTTATCTTACCTGTTGTTATATTTTCAAGCCCTTCTCTTCATATGTTCAATGAAAGATGACTGTCATTTCCTTATGGATTTAGTTACGTTCCTTTCCACAGTTGCCTTTCTTGGACATTCCCTGTTTGTTATTTTAACGGTCTATGTTATTTTTAGCATTTTTCTAATGAACCACATCTCTGTTGCCTCTAGTGATCTTTCCATTGATTTGTTGGTTGTCCATGATTCATCTACATAAAATAAGACAGGCTCAGCATAGCATTTTATAACTCTCTTTGTGATGTTCATTGATAGAGAGAGTTGCATTGCACACAGTGTTTCTCATTTGTTGGAGGGTTGTTTTGGCTTGGCATGTTCTTAATTTTAGAGGTGCGTTTCCCGTCCGATGTTACTTCAGTGCCCAGATAATTAAGTGTATGCTCTTGTCTCCGGGTTGTTCCTTGTACCGTAACATTGCATTTATATGGGAGGAGTCTTTTCGTGATATGGCCATCGTTTCTGTTTTCTTGGTATTATATTAGGGTGAATCTTTTATTCTCATTTTCTTTCACTACTCGGTCAGTCAGTCATTTGCACGTCCCTTGTGGAAATTTGCTTTCCCTAACAGCTCTCCTGTAGGCCTTTCTCAGCTCTCTTGTAGGCCTCTCTGTGCTCTCCTGTAGGCCTCTCTGTTGTAAGCAAGATGCCCTGCTGCTGATGCATCCATTTGTAGATTACCATTCACTACTATATTGGGTGTCAGAGTTGCGAAGTGGTTAGTGCGCTGGTCTCTCATGACGAAGGTTGGGGGTTTGAATCTGGCCGGAGGCACCCCAGTCACCCAGCTGTAGAAATGGGTGCCCGACTTCTTCTGGGGTTGGGGAAGAAAAGGCAGCCAGGCGTGGTACTGACCATATCACCCTTTAGTGTGCTGACAGGTCAAGGAGAACATGGGCACTAACACCATATCCCTATGTGCATCTAAGACCTTTTTACTATATCTAATAATTTCTGTAGGCTGCTTTTGATTTTGACTATTTGTACTGTATCATCTGCACATCACAGATTATTCATGTTGTAGCCTGCAACATGAAATTCCTGGTTTAGTTTTGACTTCTCTCATATCTTGACTATACAGTGGGTGAGAGGACATAACTTTCTCCAGCTTGTTGCTTTAGTGGTTGATATTTGCCTGTCATATTTTCCACCCTTATGGCTGCTTCTTGGTGCCATGTTTTGTTTTTTTTTTTTTTTTTAGTCTCAGATCTTTGCCTTCAATATTTATATCCTCTAACATTTTCATGATTTCATCATGTTTCAGTTCATCAAATGCTTTGGTATAGTTAGCGAAGCATACTAATAATTTTTTCTTTACTTCTAAAGTTCTCTCTGTCAGACTTCTTATAGCAAGTATGACATTATGTGATCCTTTTCCTTCTACAAATCCAGTTGCTAATCTCCTATTTTTGTCTTTATTCTGTGTCTGCTTCTTCTCATAGTGACTCTCAGTAGTAGTTTTGTGATGTGACATGAAAGGCTTATTGTTGTGAAGTCTTCACTCACTTTGTCTCTTGGCTTCTTTGGCACAGCTATGAAAGTGGATTTTAATAGTTCATTTGGTATATATCCAGTGTTATAGATGTCATTCAACAGTTTTGTTATTACTTTTACACCGAATTCCTCAAGGACTTCTAGTTCTTCTCCAGGTGTTTTGTCAAGTCCTGTCACATTGTCTCACTTAATAGATGTTTCCTGACAGATGTAGCATAGTGACACTGTCTGCAGTGACATATGTCTCAAATGAGGTCCAACAATTTAAGAATCTGTGTAGGTCCACTAGGCCGGGCATTGTCGTGTGTTGTGAATATCCTAGATAATGAAGAAAGTTGTGATGGTCACCTAAGACGTGTGTGTATCCTCACTATCACAGGGGAAGATGGGAAATCTCTTGGTTCACAGCATTCAAAAGACCACCAGCATTATTTCTTTGGCATCTTAGGTTGGCGTTATAATCTTAAATCTTGTGTCAGATTCATTGTCCATAATACAAACACTGAAATACCAAAAGATTAAAGACCTAGACAAGCTGACAGAAGTCTTATCACCAGCAAGCACAATATTCAGTAAAGCATTCATTCAGTGGATACCTATCCACTGTAGCATCCAGGGAAATGAAGTGGCAGACATACTGACAAAAGAGGGAGGAAGAATATAACAGACTGGTAAAAGCACAACATGTGAACAGATGAAAAACACACTGAAAGCCACATATAAAGACAAACGTGCTCAGGCCAAGTCAGCATTCAAGACAGTGAGACACATCTTGTGCAACAGATCCATTTCAATGGAAATAAGATTCTGAGCACTTAAATGTTGCATTCATTCATTCATTCATTTGCATGTCCCTTGTGGAACTTTGCCTCCCAAACAGCACTCCTGTAGGCCTCTCTGTTGTGAGAAAGATGACCTGCTGCTGCTGCATCCATTTGCAGATTGTCAATGATGTCTTGCTGCCATCTTCGTTTTGATCTTCCTCTTTTTCCTTTTCCCATTATGTATCCTTCCAATACGGTCTTCTCTAAATTATCATGATGTTTCATGTGTCCAAAAATTTAAGTTTTCTCTCTTTAATCCTCTTTACTAGCCAGCCTTCTTCAATATTAAGCTCTTGTAGTATAGATATATTTGTTCTTTTTTGTGTCCACGATATTTGGAGAACTTTTCTGTAGCATTTACATTCAAAAGCATTTATGTGTTTCTCAGCTGTTTTGTTAAGTGTCCAGGTCTCACAGGCATATGTTGTGATGGGAAAGATGCATGCCCTTAAAAATCTTATTTTTGTGGTTCTGTCTGCTCCTCTCCACAGATTCTTTATTTGTTTTACTTTCTGAAGAGCGATAGATGTCCTCCTTTTAATTTCCCTCAATGTATCTCCATTATTAGTTAGTAGTGATCCAAGATATTCAAAACTCTTCACTTCTTCCAGTTTTTCCTCATTGATACATATTTCAGCTGCCTTGTTTGTTTTTTCAGTTGTCATCAATTTAGTTTTCTTTGCATTAAGATAGAGGTTAAGTGTTACATCAAGCCAAATTTGTTTTATGGGTGTGAAGCATGGTCTGTGAATAAGAGAGTACAGCGAGAAATGGAGGCCATGGAAATGTGGTTCCTAAGAAAGTTGTTGAAGGTAGTATGGACAGCCAAGAAAACCAGTGAAGAAGTCTTAAGAGAGACTGGAGTTAAAAAGCAAATTATAGCAAAAATCAGGGAGAAAGTAAGATTTATAGGGCATTTTCTGAGAAGAGAAATATTGGAACACACTGTGGCAGTTGGAAAAATTGAGGGAAGAAGAGACAGGAAGACAGAGAGAGAAGTTACTGGATGGGCTGTCAGTGTGGCTAAGAAGAAAGTCACTGGCGGATTTCATAGTAGTGCAAGACAGGGAATTGTGGAGAGAAATGGTTGCTTGTGGCACAGCACTTAGAATCTTAGAAAAACAAATAGACAAAACAGCACCACACAGCAAAAACAGATGACAAATACTATAAACTCTCAAGAAATGACCAAGTGATAGTCTTCCAAATAAGATTAAGACATTGCAGGCCATCCAAATAAGAATAGGAGATTGCAGGCCGAGACACCACCTATACCAAAAGCTGAAAATTGGTCTAACAAACCTGTGTGCCTGCAGCAAAGAGCAACAGACTCCACATCACATCCTCCAGAGTTGCTGGGTACACAACTCACTGCAGCAAAGAGTAACAGACTCCACATCACATCCTCCAGAGTTGCTGGCTACACAGCTCACTGCAGCAAAGAGTAACAGACTCCATATCACATCCTCCAGAGTTGCTGGCTACACAACTCACTCGGACACAGGACCTGGCCAGAACCCAGCAGAGAGAAGCTTTACGGTGCTGCTGAAGACCTGGGATGAGCTGTCTCATGTTTTTTGGTTTTTTTTTTAGAAATTGGCATTGATGTCTGGGTGAAAACAAAGAAGAAGAAATCTTGTGTCAAAGAAAGGCAGTTCTGCTGCTGCAAGCTTTCTGGTCGATGCTTGGTAGTAACAGAGATGATATGGTTTATACGCTAAATCCATAACTATGCAATATGTGTGTCTTCTTTAACAAAATCAAATTTATCTTCATTTCATTGCTCACAGTGTATATTGTTTTGTGTATATTGTTTGTTGTTAAGTGCTCTTATCTGAGGAAGGTAAAATTTGAAAATGATGTTTATTCAATGGATAAAACTTGCACATTGAAATTCTAAAAATCATTAAGAGGTTATGCTGATAAAATTTACTTTAAATCAGTCCTCGCTCTAGGAATTTTCAGAACCAGTAAAATTGTACCTGTCCTTCACCTTGCATACAGTACTTTCTGAAATAGTGCTTTTCTAAGTACAACATTCAGTGCCCAATATTTTTTTTTTTTTAATGTAAAATTAATCCACTTTAGAAACATTGGGGAGAATTGATTGTTCACGTGAGACTTTTCTTGCGGCAAGATTTACTTTTACAAAATTCTCGCATATTGAATCAGAGAGAAAACTGGCTGATTCACCTGCATACAAGTTGAGCATTATCAATCATCCTGCTGGTCTGGTTATCCTCCAAGCAATTTCACTGATTTTTTGTTTTCTTTTTTTAACTTGGCTTTTTTTTAAATAATGGAGATACATTGAGGGAAATTAAAAGGAGGACATCTATCGCTCTTCAGAAAGTAAAACAACTAAAGAATCTGTGGAGAGGAACAGACAAAAATAAGA
This sequence comes from Achatina immaculata, assembly GCA_009760885.1. Classification (NCBI taxonomy): domain Eukaryota; kingdom Metazoa; phylum Mollusca; class Gastropoda; order Stylommatophora; family Achatinidae; genus Lissachatina; species Lissachatina immaculata. The sequence continues at coordinate 19,529,502 of CM019699.1, forward strand.
TTTTTAAGGGCATGCATCTTTCCTATCGCAACATATGCCTGTGAGACCTGGACACTTAACAAAACAGCTGAGAAACACATAAATGCCTTTGAATGTAAATGCTACAGAAGAGTTCTTCAAATACCATGGACACAAAAAAGAACAAATATATCCATACTAGAAGAACTTAATATTGAATTAAGGCTGGCTAGTAAAGAGGATTAAAGAGAGAAATCTTAAATATTTTGAACACATCAAACATCATGATAATCTAGAGAAGACAGTCTTGGAACGGTACATAAGGGGAAAAAAAGAAAGAGAGGAAGATCAAGGCGAAGATGGCTGCAAGACATCGCTGATGATCTGCAGGGCATCTTGCTCACAACTGAGAGGCTACAGGAGCGCTGTTAGGGAGGCAAAGTTCCGCAATGGACATGCAAATGAATGAATGAATGAATGAAACCAGCTGCAGTAACCGACAACCTCCGAAAGTTTCAGTTTTTCACTTGTTTAACTGGTATCAGTTTTCACAGTCGACACAATGACAGCTTTAAATAGTTTTAAACATTTACACGTAGTTATAAACTTATGCACTATGTATGCATCTGTGCCAGACACCGTAATAAATACGTCGTTCATAGACACGGTGAACGGTTTACTTCAGTTTTACTTGGTGCCATGGTTGGCCCCAACCCCTGACAAGAAAGGAGGAGAATTGGACAAAGTGCCATCATCCAGTTCTATTTAAAAAAAAAAAAAATACTGCAGCCAAAAAAAAAATGTCATATGATTGATCATTGTTTGTTAATAGTGGTCCATTATCATCACTTAGTCTGGTTCTTTGCTTATTAATTGTGTTTCTGTAGTCTTACTCAGTATGTCCCTGCTTCTACAGGAAAATCAAACCTCATGGATGCCATAAGCTTTGTTATGGGGGAGAAAACTTCAAACCTTCGATCAAAGCGTCTTGGGGTAAGAATGCTTTATGTAATCGGTGATCATGCTAGGATTGTGTGAAACCGGTACAGTTGTATGTGTCTTTTGTCTTGCATGAAGTGCTTTGTAAAATACGGGTTTTCTCAGTACAGCATTTGATACTTTATAATATTTTGTGATGAAAAATTAAGCACACTTTATGAATATCGATGAAAAGTAAATGTTCATGTGAACTTGTGTTCTTTTTTTTTCTTTTTTTCTAATCTTATTAGTGGCAAGATTTAATCTTTATAAAATGTTCACATGTTGAACCAGAGTGTACACTGGGTGATTCCCCTCCATGCAAATTGAGCATCATCATCCTGCTGGCCTGGTTATCCTCCAGCCAATTTCACTGGTTACTTTTTTACTAAGCATTTGATAATGTAATCCAGTTACGGTAACCAGCGATCTCCAAAATGTTCAGTTTCTCTTGTTTTTAATCAGTAATTTACGGGTGATTGCTGGTTAACGCGATCATTGTATAATGTTTCTTCATTGTGTGGTTCACATAGGTGATGTCTGTTTGGTTTAGCAGTTGCAGGAAAAGGTGTGATCTTCAAGTTTGTTTGCCTAACTTAGTTAGACTTTTACGTGTTTGTGTGGTAGGGCGCAGTCATAAACTTATGTGGTAGGGCGCAGTCATAAACTTATGTGGTAGGGCGCAGTCATAAACTTATGTGGTAGGGCGCTGTCATAAACTTATGTGGTAGGGCGCAGTCATAAACTTATGTGGTAGGGCGCAGTCATAAACTTATGTGGTAGGGCGCAGTCATAAACTTATGTGGTAGGGCGCAGTCATAAACTTATGTGGTAGGGCGCAGTCATAAACTTATGTGGTAGGGCACAGTCATAAACTTATGTGGTAGGGCACAATCATAAACTTATCTGCTAGGGCACAGTCATAAACTTATGTGGTAGGGCACAGTCATAAACTTATGTGGTAGGGCGCAGTCATAAACTTATGTGGTAGGGCGCAGTCATAAACTTGTGTGGTAGGGCGCAGTCATAAACTTATGTGCTAGGGCACAGTCATAAACTTATGTGGTAGGGCGCAGTCATAAACTTATGTGCTAGGGCGCAGTCATAAACTTATCTGCTAGGGCACAGTCATAAACTTATGTGCTAGGGCACAGTCATAAACTTATGTGCTAGGGCGCAGTCATAAACTTATGTGCTAGGGCGCAGTCATAAACTTATGTGCTAGGGCGCAGTCATAAACTTATGTGCTAGGGCGCAGTCATAAACTTATCTGCTAGGGCACAGTCATAAACTTATGTGCTAGGGCACAGTCATAAACTTATCTGCTAGGGCACAGTCATAAACTTATGTGCTAGGGCACAGTCATAAACTTATCTGCTAGGGCGCAGTCATAAACTTATGTGCTAGGGCGCAGTCATAAACTTATCTGCTAGGGCGCAGTCATAAACTTGTGTGGTAGGGCGCTGTCATAAACTTGTGTGGTAAGACACAATCATAAACTTGTGTGGTAGGGCGCAGTCATAAACTTATGTGGTAGGGCGCAGTCATAAACTTATCTGCTAGGGCACAGTCATAAACTTATGTGCTAGGGCACAGTCATAAACTTATCTGCTAGGGCACAGTCATAAACTTATGTGCTAGGGCACAGTCATAAACTTATCTGCTAGGGCACAGTCATAAACTTATGTGGTAAGACACAATCATAAACTTGTGTGGTAGGGCGCAGTCATAAACTTGTGTGGTAGGGCACAATCAAAAGCATATCGGACAAATGAGAAAATTATTTGCTCTGCAAGATGGCTTACAGATATTACATTTTGAAGAGGCGAGCCTGTGAAAGGGTCTTGAGTAGTACAAGGCTTGTTAATTTTATCACCACCCTCGGTAGAAGTCTGGTTTATCCAAGTGGATCTAAAATATCCAGGCTGAGAATATGAAGAGAGTCCATCTAATGTAGCTGTTGTATCCAGGGAGACAGCATTCTCTCGTGAGAGCGAGTAATAGAGTCATATCTTGACCTGCGCGTGTCTGATACAAAGTTAATTTCTTCCATAATCAAACTAGTGAAGTCATTTAGTTATGTATGAGACACCCTTTCGGGTATCTCTCTAGACAAATGTTGGATAGATGAACAGGCAGTTGTAGAAATTGGATTTTTTTTTTTTTTTTTTCTACAAAAATATTTATCATTAAATCCATATTACTAATTGTGCATTTTCTCTAACTGATTAACAAGACCTTTTCTGCTACAAACATTTTTAAAATTTATCTTTTATTTTCAATAAAGATGAAGTGCTAATATTTCTTGATAAAAAAATAAATGTTATGTTTTCATGTAAGCAGAGACATGTGCTTTACTTGTAGCAATGTTCATTGTATAATTGTCTCTCTTGGATAGTAGTGAGGCTTGAGTTACCAAACTATTAAAGCTATAGGGTTTTTTTTTCTGACAGTTCACCAATGTGATCTTCAGGTTAAGTTATGCTTGCTCTCTCTCTCAATGTACTTGCATGTATGAAAAGTATATAGTATCAAAGTCTAAATTAGTTTAGTTTAAAGTACAGCTTGATTGTTGTATTTCCTATGCTGCTTTTCTCTAAATTTGTTAGTTTGGAATGAATGTGAAAATGTAAGTATGTTTATTTCATGTAGTTACATAAATCGGAGTCTGGAGATGGTTTATTGTTTATGTATTTATTGTTTCATTCATTAGTTTCTTCAAGGTTATTATGCTTACTAACAAATGCTGAATGTCTCTGTTTGAGTGAAAGCTGTATGATGGAGGGCAGAATGTTAGATGGGCCTGCGTGCCCAATTCTTAACCCTTTGAAAATAAAGTCCATCCTTTTGTTCATTCTCTCTCCATTTCTATCTCTCTCCTTCTCTACCTCTCTCCTATTAGTTCTACTCTCTCCTCCCTCTCTATCTGTCTCTTCTATCTCTCCCTCTCTGTCTCTCTCTCCCTCTCTGTCTCTCTCCTCTCTCTCTCTCATTCTCTATCTCTCTCTCCCTCTCTGTCTCTTCCTATCTCTCCCGCTTCATCTCTCTCTTCCTCTATCTCCTTCTCCCTCTCTATCGCTCCCTTTATCTCCATCTCTCCCTCTCTACCTGTCTCCTTCTCTCTACCTCTCCCTCTCCCCTTCTCCCTCTCTATCTCTGTCCCCCCCCCCCCCCCAAAAAATATCGAAGTAACACCCTAGGATTGCTCAGATTTCTGTGCGTGTTTCCTAAATACGTGATGCTGTATAGCAGTTAGGCATGGAACATACTTAAATCAGTTTATCACAAAATTCTTGCCCTGTGTTGGCTTGTGTCATGTGACATGCCAGACAGCTAATTTTAACCTCTGCTACCCTAGGACCTAATACATGGAGCACCAATAGGCAAGCCTGCCTCCTCCAAGGCTAGTGTGACGGCTGTGTACAAGGATGATGAGAGAGAGACCCACTTTCAGAGAATCATCAACAACAACACATCAGAGTACAGGATTGATGGCCATGTTAGTTATTTGTCTTGTTTATGGGAAACACTGTTAAAATTATTGATAATTCATTCATTTGTTGCCCATCACTCCCTTGGGAGTATAGGCCACCGATAAAGTTTCTGTGATGAACTTGTGTGATAGGTATTGTTATTTGATGAAGTTGTTTAAGAGGTATTTGTTATATGATAAAGTTGTGTGAAATGGATTTGCTATATGATTAAGTTGTATTATAGGTATTTATTATACTTGTATGATGAAGTTGTATGATAGGTATTGTTATATGATGACGTTGTATAATAGGTATTGTTATGTGATGAGGTTGTATAATAGGTATTGTTATACAAGGTGTGTCTGGTAAGTAATGAGACTTGAGTTACCAAACTATTAAAGCTATAGGGTTTTTTTTTCTGACAGTTCACCAATGTGATCTTCAGGTTAAGTTATGCTTGCTCTCTCTCTCAATGTACTTGCATGTATGAAAAGTATATAGTATCAAAGTCTAAATTAGTTTAGTTTAAAGTACAGCTTGATTGTTGTATTTCCTATGCTGCTTTTCTCTAAATTTGTTAGTTTGGAATGAATGTGAAAATGTAAGTATGTTTATTTCATGTAGTTACATAAATCGGAGTCTGGAGATGGTTTATTGTTTATGTATTTATTGTTTCATTCATTAGTTTCTTCAAGGTTATTATGCTTACTAACAAATGCTGAATGTCTCTGTTTGAGTGAAAGCTGTATGATGGAGGGCAGAATGTTAGATGGGCCTGCGTGCCCAATTCTTAACCCTTTGAAAATAAAGTCCATCCTTTTGTTCATTCTCTCTCCATTTCTATCTCTCTCCTTCTCTACCTCTCTCCTCCCTCTGTATCTCTCTCCTCCCTCTCTATCTGTCTCTTCTATCTCTCCCTCTCTGTCTCTCTCTCCCTCTCTGTCTCTCTCCTCTCTCTCTCTCATTCTCTATCTCTCTCTCTCCCTCTCTGTCTCTTCCTATCTCTCCCGCTTCATCTCTCTCTTCCTCTATCTCCTTCTCCCTCTCTATCGCTCCCTTTATCTCCATCTCTCCCTCTCTACCTGTCTCCTTCTCTCTACCTCTCCCTCTCCCCTTCTCCCTCTCTATCTCTGTCCCCCCCCCCCCCCCAAAAAATATCGAAGTAACACCCTAGGATTGCTCAGATTTCTGTGCGTGTGTTTCCTAAATACGTGATGCTGTATAGCAGTTAGGCATGGAACATACTTAAATCAGTTTATCACAAAATTCTTGCCCTGTGTTGGCTTGTGTCATGTGACATGCCAGACAGCTAATTTTAACCTCTGCTACCCTAGGACCTAATACATGGAGCACCAATAGGCAAGCCTGCCTCCTCCAAGGCTAGTGTGACGGCTGTGTACAAGGATGATGAGAGAGAGACCCACTTTCAGAGAATCATCAACAACAACACATCAGAGTACAGGATTGATGGCCATGTTAGTTATTTGTCTTGTTTATGGGAAACACTGTTAAAATTATTGATAATTCATTCATTTGTTGCCCATCACTCCCTTGGGAGTATAGGCCACCGATAAAGTTTCTGTGATGAACTTGTGTGATAGGTATTGTTATTTGATGAAGTTGTTTAAGAGGTATTTGTTATATGATAAAGTTGTGTGAAATGGATTTGCTATATGATTAAGTTGTATTATAGGTATTTATTATACTTGTATGATGAAGTTGTATGATAGGTATTGTTATATGATGACGTTGTATAATAGGTATTGTTATGTGATGAGGTTGTATAATAGGTATTGTTATACAAGGTGTGTCTGGTAAGTAATGAGACTGATTCCATAAAATTCGATTTGTTCAAAATATACTTACATATACTTAAAATTCCTTGAAATAACGTTGAGCATCAATACACCATTGCCATTGGTTCTGCTATGTGTCGTAGGTCGGCTAGAAGTCTTGAACAAGGATCTCCTTCAAAGCACTCATCACAGCAGCTTTTGTGTTATTAACAGTCCCAAAATGGTGGCCTTTCAAGCTTGATTTGAGCTGGGAAGACAAAATAAGAAGTCAGCCGGGGTCAAGTCCGGGCTGTATGGAGGTTGGCACAGTGTTGCTACGGTTTGTTTCGCCGGAAACTCTCTCACTAGCAGTGACACTTGGCTTGGTGCATTTTTGTGGTGAAGAACCCAGGTGTTGGCAATCTCTAGGTGGATGCGCACAACTCTGTTCTTCAGCTATTTAAGCACTTCCACATAAAATGCTGCATTAACCATTTGTCCGGGTGGTACAGACTCCTTATGGACAAAACCTTTAGAGTAAAAAAAGACATTGAACATCAATTTCATCATCGATCTGCACATTGTTCACCCTCGACGCTCTCTCTTCCTTCGTTGAATGTCTTATGCCGCTGAAACACTTGTGCTTTCGATAAAGCATCCTTCCCATAGTCTTTATTCATCATAGCAAGCATCTCCGTTGCAGATTTTTCAAGTTTAACACACAGCTTTATCGCTGCTCAACACTTTTGCATTTTGAACGTTATGCAATGCTTAGACAGTTATCCACTTCACAAACAATCTGCACTCTGTAAAAGCTCAGAGCCAAATGACCCTTTACCTAACCCCCCCCCAACCTTCAGGCCTGAGGAATCTCTTCCCCCCGGCCCTACTGATTGACTGAATAAAGTAAGTCTCATTACTTACCAGACACACCTTGTATGATGAAGTTATATGAGAGATATTGTTATATGATGAAGTTGTATCAGAAGTATTGTTATATGATGAAGTTAAATGATAGGTACTGTTATTATGATGAAGTTGTATGATAAGTGCTGTTATTATGATGAAGTTGTATGATAAGTGCTGTTATATGATGAAGTTGTATGAGAAGTATTCTTATTGTCTTGTCTTGTGCAATCTCCCTGTAAGAGCTGGTGTTCTTTGCAGCCGATGCTGTGGTGGTGTTGAGGCACAGCATCATATCGGCGTGGGAGTTGTTTTTTCAGTCCTGGAGTATAGCTAAAAAGTGGGGTGTGCAATGCTTCTTTAGCAGACTCCACCACCATGGGGACTATGGCGATCCCTGCCCCGTTAGCCAGGCTAGGCCTGCTACTGGGAGTACCAGTGGAGAGGTGAGACACGGTCTTCAACCCCACGTATTCTTATATGAAGAAGTAGTATAATGAGAATATGAAGCAGTAATGAAGACTTGAAGGATTATAAATAAGTGCATGAAGCCAGAAGTGTGCTTGGAACTGAACAAAATGATAGGACACACCAGGACAAATGGAAGAATTAGCTATGACAGAGTTCAGAGGTGAATTAGGACCTTCAGAAAATGAGCAAAGGGTGTGTAGCAATAAAAAAGATGAGAGCTGTAAAAAGAAACAAACAAATTTAGATCGGTAATATGGAACGGAAGTCAAACTTCCACATGGCAGAAGCAGTGATGGGAAAATCGGTCAATCAAGTGCCGTTCTGTGTGTTGTAGGTGATCATTTCTCTCCACAATTCCCTGTCTTTAGACTTGATTATGAGATCCGCCAGTGACTTTCTTCCTAGCCGCACTGATAGCCCACCCAGTAACTTCTGTCTCTGTCTTCCTCTGTTTCTTCTTCCCTCAGTTTTTCCAGTTGCCATAAAATTCGATTTGTTCAAAATATACTTACATATACTTAAAATTCCTTGAAATAACGTTGAGCATCAATACACCATTGCCATTGGTTCTGCTATGTGTCGTAGGTCGGCTAGAAGTCTTGAACAAGGATCTCCTTCAAAGCACTCATCACAGCAGCTTTTGTGTTATTAACAGTCCCAAAATGGTGGCCTTTCAAGCTTGATTTGAGCTGGGAAGACAAAATAAGAAGTCAGCCGGGGTCAAGTCCGGGCTGTATGGAGGTTGGCACAGTGTTGCTACGGTTTGTTTCGCCGGAAACTCTCTCACTAGCAGTGACACTTGGCTTGGTGCATTTTTGTGGTGAAGAACCCAGGTGTTGGCAATCTCTAGGTGGATGCGCACAACTCTGTTCTTCAGCTATTTAAGCACTTCCACATAAAATGCTGCATTAACCATTTGTCCGGGTGGTACAGACTCCTTATGGACAAAACCTTTAGAGTAAAAAAAGACATTGAACATCAATTTCATCATCGATCTGCACATTGTTCACCCTCGACGCTCTCTCTTCCTTCGTTGAATGTCTTATGCCGCTGAAACACTTGTGCTTTCGATAAAGCATCCTTCCCATAGTCTTTATTCATCATAGCAAGCATCTCCGTTGCAGATTTTTCAAGTTTAACACACAGCTTTATCGCTGCTCAACACTTTTGCATTTTGAACGTTATGCAATGCTTAGACAGTTATCCACTTCACAAACAATCTGCACTCTGTAAAAGCTCAGAGCCAAATGACCCTTTACCTAACCCCCCCCCAACCTTCAGGCCTGAGGAATCTCTTCCCCCCGGCCCTACTGATTGACTGAATAAAGTAAGTCTCATTACTTACCAGACACACCTTGTATGATGAAGTTATATGAGAGATATTGTTATATGATGAAGTTGTATCAGAAGTATTGTTATATGATGAAGTTAAATGATAGGTACTGTTATTATGATGAAGTTGTATGATAAGTGCTGTTATTATGATGAAGTTGTATGATAAGTGCTGTTATATGATGAAGTTGTATGAGAAGTATTCTTATTGTCTTGTCTTGTGCAATCTCCCTGTAAGAGCTGGTGTTCTTTGCAGCCGATGCTGTGGTGGTGTTGAGGCACAGCATCATATCGGCGTGGGAGTTGTTTTTTCAGTCCTGGAGTATAGCTAAAAAGTGGGGTGTGCAATGCTTCTTTAGCAGACTCCACCACCATGGGGACTATGGCGATCCCTGCCCCGTTAGCCAGGCTAGGCCTGCTACTGGGAGTACCAGTGGAGAGGTGAGACACGGTCTTCAACCCCACGTATTCTTATATGAAGAAGTAGTATAATGAGAATATGAAGCAGTAATGAAGACTTGAAGGATTATAAATAAGTGCATGAAGCCAGAAGTGTGCTTGGAACTGAACAAAATGATAGGACACACCAGGACAAATGGAAGAATTAGCTATGACAGAGTTCAGAGGTGAATTAGGACCTTCAGAAAATGAGCAAAGGGTGTGTAGCAATAAAAAAGATGAGAGCTGTAAAAAGAAACAAACAAATTTAGATCGGTAATATGGAACGGAAGTCAAACTTCCACATGGCAGAAGCAGTGATGGGAAAATCGGTCAATCAAGTGCCGTTCTGTGTGTTGTAGGTGATCATTTCTCTCCACAATTCCCTGTCTTTAGACTTGATTATGAGATCCGCCAGTGACTTTCTTCCTAGCCGCACTGATAGCCCACCCAGTAACTTCTGTCTCTGTCTTCCTCTGTTTCTTCTTCCCTCAGTTTTTCCAGTTGCCACAGTGTGATCCAGTTTTCCCCTTCTCAGAAAAATGTCCTGCAAATCTCAAACTTGTCTGCCTCTGATCTTTGCTGTTATTTGCCTTTTAACTCCAGCCTCTCTTAAGACTTCTTCCTTGGTTTTCTTAGTTGTCCAGGGTACCTGGGAAAATAGTAACTGTTTATATAATACCAAGCATGGGGTAGCTATTTTAAGACACAAGAACATTTGTGATCTTTTTTTTTTTCCCCCCCTCTCCAGAATGTGTCCGCTCAGCAGTACACTGAGGCTTTAGAAAGAATTGGTATTCTGATCAAAGCCAAGAACTTCCTCGTCTTCCAGGGAACGGTGGAGAGCATTGCAATGAAAAATGCTAAAGAAAGAACTGCCATGTTTGAAGACATTTGCAAGTAGGTTCATTTTTATTGTTGATTTAACAGTATTGTTATGTAAACAACACAAAGAAAAGGAATTTGAAAGAAGATAGCAACATCCAAGAAAGTGAAGATGGAGTAAGATTGACAAAAGCACTGGATATGAGTAAAAAAAAAAAAACATCAGTAAAAGCCATAAATAAAGTCAGACAGACAAAACAATACCTCACAGCAAAAAATAGACGATGAATACTGTAAACTCTCAAGACGAATACTGAAAACTCTCAAGACAAATACTGAAAACTCTCAAGACGAATACTGTAAACTCTCAAGACAAATACTGTAAACTCTCAAGACAAATACTGTAAACTCTCAAGACAAATACTGTAAACTCTCAAGACAAATACTGTAAACTCTCAAGACAAATATTGTAAACTCTCAAGACAAATACTGAAAACTCTCAAGACAAATATTGTAAACTCTCAAGACAAAGTAGAATATTGATAAAACATCTGAACATTGTGTTGGCGTCTTTTTATTTTTTTTACATCTTCTGACTTTCATACAATAAAGAAAACCATGCTAGAGGGAAAAATTTAAGGAAAAAAGAGCAAGAGAATGACAGTGGCAGTGATGGGTGGACAGTAGCAAGAGAAGGACGATTAGTTTGGCCAAACGCATTGTAAAAGCAAAGAATAAAAGCAGATTGGCGGGTTCACTGCAGTCAGCTTTCTGTGAGGAGATTCCAGCTTTTTATAAGAGCTGTTTATGATACTTTACTGTTGCAGGTTTTTGTATTTGTGATTTAGGTTGTTTATAGCACTTGAGTGTTGAGGTTTTTGTATTTGTGTTTTAGGTTGTTTATAGCACTTGAGTGTTGAGGTTTTTGTATTTGTGATTTAGGTTGTTTATAGTACTTGAGTGTTGCAGGTTTTTGTATTTGTGGTTTAAGTTGTTTATAGTACTTGAGTGTTGAGGTTTTTGTATTTGTGGTTTAGGTTGTTTATAGCACTTGAGTGTTGAGGTTTTTGTATTTGTGATTTAGGTTGTTTATAGCACTTGAGTGTTGAGGTTTTTGTATTTGTGGTTTAGGTTGTTTATAGCACTTGAGTGTTGAGGTTTTTGTATTTGTGATTTAAGTTGTTTATAGTACTTGAGTGTTGAGGTTTTTGTATTTGTGATTTAAGTTGTTTATAGTACTTGAGTGTTGAGGTTTTTGTATTTGTGGTTTAGGTTGTTTATAGCACTTGAGTGTTGAGGTTTTTGTATTTGTGATTTAGGTTGTTTATAGTACTTGAGTGTTGCAGGTTTTTGTATTTGTGATTTAAGTTGTTTATAGTACTTGAGTGTTGCAGGTTTTTGTATTTGTGTTTTAGGTTGTTTATAGTACTTGAGTGTTGCAGGTTTTTGTATTTGTGGTTTAGGTTGTTTATAGTACTTGAGTGTTGCAGGTTTTTTGTTCATGTGGTTTAGGTTGTTTACATTACTTGCCTGTTGCAGGCTTTTGTGCTTGTGGTTTAGGTTGTCTACAGTACTAGAGTATTGCAGGTTTTTGTGCTTGTGGTTTAGGTTGTTTATAGAATTTAACTGTTGATGTTTTTGTACTTGTGGTTTAGGTTGTTTACAATACTTGACTATTGTGGGATTTTGTACCTGTGGTTTAGATTGTTTACAATACCTGTTGTTCATCAACACTCACCTGTCCCAGGTCTGGTGAGATGAAAGAAGAGTACGAGAGGGCAAAGGCTGAAATGTTGAAGGCCGAAGAAGATACTCAGTTTAACCTCAACAAGAAGAAAGGTATTGCAGCAGAGAGGAAGGAGGCTAGATTAGAGAAGGAGGAAGCTGAACGATACCAGAGACTGACTGAACAACTGGTAAATAATTCTGTTATGTATGCGTGTGGTTTTATCGTTTTTATGTTTTGCAGATATCAAGATACCAAACTTTAAGATACCTCTATCTGTTCATGTTACACATGATAGAAGGTGCAAAGAACATATTCCTGCTGCAGTAGATACCTACGCCAAAGCACAAAGTGAAAACAAAGAGATGTTGACGCCGTTACTTATGCAGATGAATCGGTTCAAGGCTAGAGATGTGCCTTGATCTTTATGGTCAGCTGAAATGGTAAAACAGTGAAAAAGGCCAGCAATGCTTTTGCATCCAGAAACTCCAGACAGACAGTCAACAAATAAGCATCCTCACTATTGTTCCCTCTAAGCTGCGTGGCCACGCGCTGAAAAAATCATGCCGTGCACCAAATTTTTGGAGCCGCTCAAAAAAGAAAAATGTAACTGGTACTTTTAATTTCCAAGGTCCAGATGTTACTCCATGCTATAATTGTGATCAAGAAAAATACAATGATGGTGCATGCTTTTCCTTTGCTGCTTTTTTTCTTGTTGAGATATGACTTTCGGATCGGATGTTTCAACTGGTCTTTTATCGTGTTATTTCGGTAATACTGTAGCAGAATTGTGATGAAGTAAATGGGCACACAGAGAATAGAGGGTAATTAAAATATATGGGCAGATGAACTTCCACTGCGTCGTGGAAAAGGAGAATGTCCATTGAGCTGCTGAGGTATGCAAATTGATCTTGTTAACTAACACCAGACGTCATGATCACCAACAATAGAGCCATCCTGTTTTTTTTTAAAACAGCAGTACATTTACAGTCTGTGTGTATGTATATATATACATTTTTAGCAGGGGATATATAATATAAAAAGACGCTGGCGATGGTTGGAACATGTGCTCCGAATGACTGACAACTCACTACCAAAAATAGCACTAAAATGGACACCACAGGGGAACAGAAGTAAGGGTAGACCAAAAGAGACATGGAGAAGAACAACAGAAAGGATGTTGAGCAATAGAGGGCTCACCTGGGCAAGAGCAGAAAAAAAGGTGAAGGACAGGCATTTGTGGAAAACCCTTGCGGAAGCCCCATGTGCCCTGGGCACTTAAGGTTCAGAGATATATATATATATATATAGTGTGTGCAAATGTGCGTAGTAATACATATATATATATGTAGATGATATATATATGTATTTATATGTTACTATGCACATTTGCACACGCTATAATTTTATTGCACACGAGCTAAACATTTTGCACACAGGCTGCAAAACCTTAGAGGGAACATTGATCCTCACATTAGAAAAAAATTTCAAACATTTTCATCTTGAGCGACTCGATCATGCTAAAGAAAACTCAGGCTGGGTCTGTAAGGCAGCAGTGGTTCAGATCCTTGAAGACATCACAGGTCCGTTAACCGACGTTCATTTTTGTGCCAGACCAAGAAGGTGTGAGAGGAAATGAAAGGGCAGATCAGCTGAATCTGCTTGGCTGCCATGGAAGAAGGGCAGACAGTGGGTCGAGCAGGCATCATCAGCACTTTTAGAGAAGCTGGTCAAACAAAGAACTTCACTGACAACTGTGAATTGGCGTCGTTGTCAAAAATGATGGAGTTGGAGTAGTGAAAAATGAAAGAGCGAGTGAACTGACTTTATTTTCAAAGGGTTAAGAATTGGGCACGCAGGCCAGCCTACCATTCTGGAAGGCAGCAGTGGTTCAGATCCTTGAAGAAGTCACAGATCCATTAGTTATGATGGACATTAAATCAGAAACTCCAAAGGATGACAGAATGGCGGATGAAGGAGTAAAATTAGCAAGAGTTCCAGAGTCCCTCTTAAAGAGGAGGAAGCAGACTTCTTCTAACAAAATCAAAGCCATAAAGGCAGACATAAAAAACACAAAGGTAAGTCTTCATTATAATTTGAGAATGTAACTCAGTACTTTCTAATGTGAATGTATAGGCTGATATGTTCTGACCTGAAGACTTGGGTCAGTACTTTTATAAAGTGAAGGTGTAGCTCAATATCTCATAATGTGAAGGTGTAGCTCATTAACTAACTTATAATGTGATGGTGTAGCTCATTATTTCATAATGTGTGAAGATGTGGCTTGTTATCTTATAATATGAAGATGAAATGTGGCTCTTTATCTTATACTGTGGTGCAGTTCATTAACTTATAATGTTAAGATGTAGCTCACTATCTTATACTGTGATGGTGTAGCTTGTTATCTTACAATATGAAGGTGTAGTTTGTTATTTTATAATGTGAAGGTGTAGCTCAATATCTTATAATGTCAAGGTATGGCTCATTATCTTATAATGTGAAGGTATAGCTCATCACACAATTCTAAGATGGTTGATAACATAAGGTTATAATTCACTCTTTAAGTGGCAAGTGTTTTTTTTTTTTTTACTGTTCACTGCAGTGGTTCTAAACCTTTTTTTCTTTTGACTGTGAACTCCTTCCCCATCATGAGAACAGAGAACAGCTGTGAACCCAGTTTTTGGCCAGAGAATGACTGAACCCCTTTTCCTGTCTGGGAACAGCTGTGAACCCCCTTTTTGACCCAAGAATGACTGTGAACCCCTTTCCAAGCCTGAGAACACCTGTGAACCCTCTTTTTGGCCCGAGAATGACTGAACCCCTTTTCCTGTCTGGGAACAGCTGTGAACCCCCTTTTTGGCCCAAGAATTGGAACTTGATGGCTAGACATGTCATGCCACCTCCGCTGTAGAGGTCTGTAACGCCTGATAAACACCCATACTGGTGAATTTTGCCTAAACCGGCTCATACCAGGGGTGAATCTTGAAGGCTATGCATGTCACAGTACCTCTGCTCTAGAGGTCGGTCCCGTCCCAAACACGCCTATACTGGGATAATGCCTAAACCGGCTCAACCCAGGGGTAGAAGTCACTAGTGGCGAGGATTCGTCCTCCTGGACAAAAGCTCCATCCTGGTCACAACTAGGAAGGGTAGCGGCCACGACCGCAAAATGCTGAAGTCGGAGACACTGGACCAGGGAAGTCTAGATAGGCAACCGCCTCTCACCCGGCGGGGATGTTTGCGTATCCTAATCACGCTGAGGTTTTCCGGTGAGAAAGTCCAACCCTGGACTGGATGGGCAACCACCTCTCACCCGGCGGTGATACACGGGTATCTCAAAACACGTCGAGGTTTTCCGGTGAGAAAGTCCAACTCTGGCCTGGGTGGGCTACAGCCTTTCACCCAGCGGGGATGCACTGATATCCTAAACATGTCGAGGTCTTCCGGTGAGAAAGTCCAACCCTAGACTAAACTGGTGCAATGAAAACCACGGTGTCACGCAATCCCGCTTCCGAGACCCACCAAGAATACAGGCTAAAGCACTGTGACACTCTGAATCTCTTGTGGTCCTTTCGTGGATCTCGTGTGGTCTAATTTGGACCACACAGGGGACCACGAGACCTAACGAGGACCACAGGCGTGAATTCAGTAGGTTCACAGTGCGGTTTTTGGTGGTAGAAGTGAACGAAGAAGAAGAAGAAGAAACTCCAAACAGATAGTCAACCAACAAAGAATAGGTGTTATCAGTTATTTTACACCGAAGGAGGTAATGGATACGTCCAGAGTGCATGAGTGGTGATCCTTCCTAACTGATGGATATTGTGCCATGTTCAACATCTTTCTACGATATTTTTTTTTATTTTTGGAAGCAAATAATAGATATTTTAAAAACCAACACCAGAAAGTGAAAATGCAATGAAAGAGAAGGCCTTCAATGATAGCAGTGAAAGAGGAGACCTTCAATGAAAGCAGTGAAAGAGGAGACCTTTAGTGATAGCAGTGAAAGAGGAGACTTTCAGTGATAGCAATGAGAGGAGACCTTCAGTGATATCAGTGAAAGAGGAGACCTTCATTGATAGCAGACAGTACCAACAATAAGCAGAGGTTATTTTCTGTGAGACAGCCTAGAACCTTTTGAGTGTGACAGAAAGAAAATGTTAATATTTTCATTATCAGTCTTATCATATTTATATTTTATAACCTAATCATGTTTTGATTATCAGCCGTATGACATTTTTGTTTACGTTATCAAGAGTCAGGCTGACGGGAAAAAAAAATATTTTGAATTTGAAACTTGCGCTCTTGTGATAGAAAAGATATGATCGTTTAATTAGCCATTTATTTGAAACAACTGCAATTAGTTTGAAACTCGTGTCTTTATGTTAGCATGTAACTGTTTATCAAAAACAGGTAGAAAAACAACTAGAACTGGCCCTTTTCAAGTTGTTCCATAACGAACGTGACATAGATGAGATCGCAGATGAGCTGTCCAAGAAGAATCGTGTGCTGGAGAAAGAGAATAAACGACGGGAGAAGATTGAGTCCGAGATAAAGGAGAAGAAGAAGGAGCAAGGAGTTGTGAGCAGGGAGCTAACCAAGCTTGATCAGCAGATCAAAGAGTCTGTGAGTATCTGCCTGTCTGTCAAGTGAGTATCTGCCTCGTCTATCAAGTGAGTATCTGCCTGTCTATCAAGTGAGTATCTGCCTATCTATCAAGTGAGTATCTGCCTGTCTATCAAGTGAGTATCTGCCTGTCTATCAAGTGAGTATCTGCCTGTCTATCAAGTGAGTATCTGCCTGTCTATCAAGTGAGTATCTGCCTTGTCTATCAAGTGAGTATCTGCCTTGTCTATCAAGTGAGTATCTGCTTGTCTATCAAGTGAGTATCTGCCTGTCTATCAAGTGAGTATCTGCCTGTCTATCAAGTGAGTATCTGCCTATCTATCAAGTGCCGTGACTGCTGGTGCTGGTGGTCATGACTCTCCACAGCTCTTATGTTTTTTTGTTGCCTCTACGAGTTGTTCTGGTGTCCTCTTTCCGTGCCATCTGTCCAATCCATCCGGGATTTTTTTCTGGTGAATCAGAACTGATGAAGGCCCTGGTTTAAATTCTTGTTGATGTTCTTGGAAGCAGGCTGTTGTGTCTTCTTCCTGGCCAGCAAGGTAGGGGTTGATGTGCTTCCCAAGATGGTAGAGTCTACCTGTAAGTTTACCCAGGTTTTGCTGTGAGTTTTAAAAGCCTCTCTGACCCACGTCTGACTTGGTCTTCTCTGTGGTGTCAGGTCTAGAGTTAGAGAGATAACAAGAATGGTGCCCATTGAGTATCACAGTATAGTTTATGTAGAGAAATTGTTAGGAAGATAATATGAATGGTGGCCATTGAATGTCACAGTATAGTTTATGTAGAGAAATTGTATTTCACAAAAAGTTATTGACAGATCTGTCACTTTAACCAGAGACATTATTTGTTGAGTGAATGTGAGACTTTGTGTAAGGTTAAAGGTAAAGATAAGTCACTGCGAATCAGCGCCATCGCACACAGTCAGACCATAAATGTTCTGCTGTCTAGTCTTCAGTTGACCAGTAACTGCCAGGTGGTGTCACCATCAGCTTGAACTCCGTCACTAAGGACAACATTCCTTTTCCTTCCCAGAGTGTTAACCCTGGTACCCATTTTTTTCTTGAGGCTGGGTGAGCCCTGGTAGGTTTAGCGAGCCATGGTCTGGCCACCACCGTGGTGGGTGGAAATTGAAACCAGGTCACATGGTTGGCAAGTGATTATCTAATCACTGTGCTAGCTTCCTACTCGGTTTGTATAAGATGAATGGGGAAATAACCCCAGAATTGTGTAACGAGGGGTATAATTGGAAAGAAGAGACCGAAAGAATGATCTTGAAAATGAGTTTGTGTTCCTCTTTAACAAACCCAGAGAAATGTTTGTATGATTCTATGTATGATTTAACAGACATTGAATAAACATACTAAGAAACAGAAAAACATGGCAAAGTACAGTGCAAACCTTATGTGACATTTAGTGGCACAGAAAGATGTAAGATCTGTTTAGTGTCACAACTCCAGGTTATCACAAGTTACTTATGTTAAGTGAAAGAAAATTTTCTTGTCATTTTGGTGTTGGCTTGACTCTGGGTCTTGTTTTGTGCTTGCAGGAGACAGCTTTGAATAAGAAGAGGCCTCAGTACATCAAGGCAAAAGAGCAGACCTCACATATGACAAAAAAACTTGACGCAGCTAAGTAAGCAGAATTTGGTGTCATTTCTGTACTTTGTTATGCTTGCTTTTTTTTTTAAATTATCAATTACTTTCTTCTTTTTTTTAAAATTAGGTTAAACAGAGCTTCTCTTTTTTTTTAACTGTCTTTAATATTTCAGCCTTATCTCTTTCATATTCTTCTGTTTAACCAGAACTGGAACACAAGAAGAGACCATCAAGCATTATAAATAAAATTATGAGAACAAAAACTTATCAAGTATATCAAAAATGCAGAGTCAAGTAGTATAAATGAGATTATAAGAACAAAAACTTATCATGTATTTCAAAAAGGCAGAGGCAAGTATTATAAATGAAATTATGAGAACAAAAACTAGTCGTATATTTTTGAAAAGACAAAGAGTCAAGTATTATAAATTAAATTATGACAGCAAAAACTGGGGGAAAAAAATGAAACCACATTTTATACTATTTCGAGTTGAAAGCAGTTTTTTTTTTTTCCACTGCTAATTTCAACATTTTCTTTTCACATACCTTTGCTATAAATAACATGTATTGAGACATAGATATTGTGCTCTGTTGTTTACACTGTAAAGTGTAATGACAATAACCTCTACTACCATGGGGAAACCCACGACTCCACAGCTCATTGGCCAGGCTGCAGTTTCACAGCAGGTTTTGTATCGAGAGTACTGCTTGGCAGTGAAATATAGCCTCCATCACTTGTTGTTCACTGGCCGTGTAATGTCATATACGAGGGGCGTTCAGAAAGTAATGCACCACATCTTTTTTTTTTTGTCAGCTAAGCATTAAATTTTGCACACTTTAAATATGGCATGCGCTGATTGTGTGAACCAAATTCCACTGCAACCGGCCAAAGAATATGGCTGCCATAACTGTTGAAATGGAGCGTGTTAGCAACTTGCAGTATAAGCAGCAAATTGTGATAGAATTTCTCATTGCAGAGAAGAAAACTGTAGTGAACATTTGCAAGTATCTATGTGATGTGTGTGGAAGTTTTGCAGTCAGCAGGAGTACAGTCAGTCGCTAGGTTCAGAGAATCAATAAGTGGAGATAAGGAGTTGCATGATCAGCAGCGCTGTGGACATCCTGCCACAGCCACCAAGACAGAAATGTTGAAATGCCTGAGGGCATTATTCTTACTGATATGCGTGTCACTACTCAATAGTTGCCCTTAAAGCTATCAGTTAGCAATGGTAGTGCAAATGGAGTTATAAAAGCTCTCGGATTTTCTAAGGTTTGCGCAAGATGGGTTCCTCGAAGTCTCACAAATGACCATCGATTGCAAAGGAAAGCAGTTTCTTCTGAATTGTTGTAGCGTTTCAATGCTGAGGGAGAGAACTTTTTGGCTAAGATCTAACAGGTGACGAAACCTGAGCACATCATTTTGAACCCGAGACAAAAAGACAGTCAATGGAGTTGCATCATCCGCATTCACTATGAAGAAAGAAATTCAAGACAACAACTTCAGCTGGAAAGGTCATGGTCACTGTATTTTGTGACATTGAAGGCGCGATTCCTGTGGATGTTATGCCAAGAGGAGAGACAATCAATTCGCAAGCTTACATTAAGACATTGAAAAAATTCAGTCAGCGTTTTCACAGAGTTCAGCAGCACAAGAATCCAGCAGACCTGCTTCTCCTTCACGACAGTGCGCTCCCTCACACAAGTCTGGCAACACAGGAAGCAGTCACCAAAGTGGGGTGGACTGTACTACCCCATCCACCCTATAGTCCCAATTTGGCACCCTCTGATTTCCATATGTTTGGTCCACTTAAAGATGCACTCCAAGGGTTAAGATTTGAAGATGATGATGGAGTGATTCATGCAGCGAAGAAATGGCTACATAATCAAGAGAAAATCTGGTAGGGGCTAGAAATACATGCACTTGTTTCACGCTAGCGTAAAGCCGTACAAGTAGATGGGGATTATGTTGAATAGTACCAATGTTTACATGACATATCCATGTATATTGTGTATAAATTGCATGTTTTTTTAATAAACAGCTCCTGAGGAAAAAAAACGATGTGGTGCATTACTTTCTGAACGGCCCTCATACTTGCTGTGTGAGACAGCAAGATATGTTTTTTTTTAAATTGTCTAATAAACTACAACCTCATTTACAAAATATAAATATTCTGTAAGCAGATTGGATGCATTTGAAAACAAATGTCTAAGAAAAATACTCTGTATACAATGGAACAAATTCAAGACTAAAGCAGAGATAAGAGAAATGAGCGTGCGGCAAACAGTCTCAACAGTGATCAAGATAAGAAGGTGGCCATGTGTGAGCTATGTATTGAGAATAATCAGTCGCAGAAATCTCAAAGTAAGCCTTTAAATAGGAAACATCAGGAAGAAGAGAAAAAAATAGGCCAACCTCGAAAGATCCTGAAGAAAACACTGACTAGATAGACATGAGATCCCTTGATGAGACTGAGAAGCTTGCTGAGAAGAGTCTCATGGCGAGACACATTGCGAAACCCATGTGATGCCTGATGGCACAGGAAGGATGTAAGATGTAAGGTAGTCTTACTGAGCATAAAGTGGGTAGTAGAACGTCCATAGTTAGGAGAGGCCAAATTAGTAGGCATAAAATCCCTTGATGAGGTTGAAAAGCTTGCCAAAAAACAGGAACACTAAGCGAACTACTGTGTGACGTTTAATGGCATGGGAAGGTAGTAAGTTGTAAGTAGAACATCCATTATGTAGCACATTAATGCTGAATGTTATAGAGCACTGTCTGAGAAACTTTCATATTTGGCATCTGTTATTCTGATCCCTGCAGGAAATCCCTCAAGCAGGCCATCAAGAAACATGAGAACCATAATCAGACAGTAAGTGATACTACTGCTTCCATCACAATGTGTTTTAGAAGTGCTATATATAATATTTCATATTGTGTGACAATTTACACATAATATTTAATATTGTGAGATGATTTACGAGGGTCATACCGAAAGTCGTGAGCAAAAATTTTTTGAAAATCAGAATTTATAGTTAGAGAAAATATAAATGTGTCACCTTAATCTGCATCCTTTTCTTCACTTTTCAACATAATCTCCATTTCTCTGCACACATTTTTTCCATCGCTCTGCAAGTTTGAAAATACCCTCCCGGTAGAATTCTGTTCCAGCTGAACCTTTGAAGGCACAGACGCACTGCTTTCTGGACATTCTCTTCTGTGGGACCCAGCGGGCACAAACTTTTCTATAGCCTAGGGTTTCAATCATTTCCTGTACTGCATTGTGTCCTATTCCAAGATTTACAGCGATTTGAGATACTGCGGCACATCCGTCTTGTTTAATGATGTTGTCAACTCTTTCCACGTTGCGTTCAGTGGAGGCAGTTCGAGGGTGACCGCTGCAAGGCATATCTTGGATGCTCGTGTTTCCATCTTTGAAATGTTTCACCCACCTCCTAACACTGCTAGCACACATACACACATCTCCATAAGCAAGTTGAAGTCTTTGGTGAATTTCAGCAGTGGGGAATTCATTCCTCTGTAACGAGGAACTCAATAACAGCATGTTGATGAAACGAAACTTCAGCACCCGCCATTTTGTTTCTGCTCCGCATGGCAATGTCATGTGACCTCTACATGAAGTGCAAAGGATGCAGATTGATACATTTATATTTTCGCTATCTATAAATTTTGATTTTTTTAAAAATCTTTACTCACGACTTTCAGTATGGTCCTTGTACAATTATTTCACACTGTGAGACAATTTACAAGTAAATATTTTAGTTTTTGGGACAGTTTACAAGTAATATTTCACAGCCTATTAAACGCACACATGTGTGAGAGAGAGTTTGAATGAAATGAGTTAATAAAATCAAATTAAGTTAACAAAGTTCAAATCTTAATCAAATTTATGAAAGTCAGAAGAATAAAAAGCAGTCGTGTCCTTATGCATGGAAGTAAAGTTGATGTCTGACGCCAGTCTAATGTGTAGCGTCATGGTCACACACCGTGTCATTTATTTTGTTTGAGGCACGGGCAGATTATAAATATGTTCCTCGGAATGTGAAGCAGGGTCAGATTTATGCTTATTTCAATATTTCTGTTTTTAGAAACTGGCTGACAGAAGAAAGCAAGACATTTGCTGTTAGTGTGCCATCTTGTCAAATTCCCATATCTTGTAGACGTGATGAAACCATATTTGTGCAAAAAAAATTAACTCTTTGATTACCAAACACCAGTGACAATGTTGTTAAATCACAGCCACCATGTTTTGCAGGAAAATGACATGATACTTATTGTTGGCACTTACAGCAAGAAAACTGTAGAAGGAAACCATATCGCTGCAATATTTTGAAAAATCTTATGAAGGCCATTTAAGTGGCTTATGGTATTTTTTAGACATTAAAAACAACAAATTGAGATGGCTTGGACACTCGAGGAAGATGGATAAGAGTAGTCAGACAAAAAGGACATACAGAAGTGATAAACAGAATCAAATCAAGAGGCAGACCAAAGCAGTAGTGGAGTGACAACCTGGAAGAGTACCTACAAGTCCTCGGAGTGGACAAGTGGCCGGAGAAGTCTAAAAACAAAGAGGAATGGAGACGAGTCTTGTCTGCAGCAGTGAACCACACTGGCTCGGAAAGCTGAATAAATGGTTTCTTTAAAAAAGTTAAGGCAGCTATAATGTAGTTGCTGTCTGACAATTCTGACAGCTGCTGGGGTGAATGTACAGGCAGTGAGTATTTCAAAGTGGACAGGAAGCAGTTTCTTAAATATGCTGGTTGTAGATGTCTGACAATCTGAGTGTCCATGTAAGGGGGTTCCAGGTTTATCCTGACCTAGGACACGCCCACATATCACTTCAGCATTATAGACAGAGTGTAATACAGAAGCAGATATTACAGCAAGAATTGGGAAGACTAGAGTAGCATTTCTACAGCTGAGAAATATCTAGAAGGCCAAGGGAATATCCCTAACAACAAAACTTAACTATTCAATACAAACGTTAAATCGGTCCTGTTGTATGGATCAGAAACATGAACAGCATCAGCCAAAAGTACCAAGAGGCTGCAGACCTTTCTTAACACCTGCCTAAGGAAGATCCTTCAGATTAGATGGTCAGATAACATCAGCAATGAAGAGATATGGCAGAAAAGGAAACAACCCACAGTGAATGACGTGATAATGGAAAAACATTCAAGATGGATTGGACATATGCTTCAAATTCAAAAGCCTGCCCAAACATAACCAGACAAATTCTCACCAGGAATCACCAGGGAAAGAGAAAACAAGGAAGATATAGAAACATCTGGTGCAGGAGTATTGAAGCAGAGTTAAAAAAGATTGGCGACGCCTGGAGACAGACAGAAGAAGTAGGTCAGATTAGAAATAAATGGAGAGCCCTTGTTGATGGCCTGTGTCCCAAATAGGGGTAAGGAAGATGAGAAAGAAAAAAAAAAGAAGTACTTCAGTGCTAAAGATTTTACAACACAGCATGAACATAGTCTGAGGAAAGTGTGTTAACAACTTTTTACTTTTCTTCTTCTTTGTATGCACACAGGCAATGATGCGTGGTACCCAGATTTTTGTGATGCACCTTTTGGCTGGGTATCTCCGACTTCAGCACCTTTCCTTGCTAGAGCAGACTGTGGTCTTGCTTGGACTGCCATAAAGACAGTGGTGTAGGCTGGCCTGCCCAAAACGTTGTTTTCCAGCCTCTGATGGCTGTACTTAAGCCCCTTCTTCATGTCAGATCCAGCATGCAACTCTGGCTGACCAGACACCTTTGAGACAGTTCCACGGAGACACTCCGACTTTGGGATGAGGAATCCGATGAGTGCCTCAGCTATATATCCGTTCCCCGCCACCTATAGTCTGCTGGCGCTGTTTTGTTTACATCATTCTGATAGCCATTGTTGTAGAGACCCATTGGCTGTCCTGGATTCATTGGTTTCACATCAGATTTTTCTCATCCCTGGTGGCAATCTCCATGTCCCCATCTGTCCACCATCCTGACATTACAGTTTACAAAAATAACAGTTACAATTAGTGTTGATTACTACAGGTTTCTGGGCTACAGAAGTAGGTCAGAGTTTTTAAGCAAACAGATCCATGTTCCCTGTCTCACAAAGACTGTTAAGATAAGTGTGTTCTTAACACAGTTGTTCCCAAGGAAACTTTTTACTTTTGAATCTTAGTACCTGCTGAACATCAGCATATGAAACTGATGTCAAATTGATTGTTTCTCACTTTAAAAACCAGCTGCAAGAGATCCAGGAACAGTTGGATGAAGTCATGCATAAGCAGCAAGCATTTGAAGCAGAGCTGGAGGAAGAATCTCAGTCTCAGGGGAGATCACTGCAACTGGAAGAAAATCAGGTGATTCAGTTCATCCTTTTTTTTTTTTTTTCAAAGTATCATTTGACTGTTTGAAATTAGTTTGAAACAGTCAGGTTCGAGATTAAAGTTTCTGCATGCTTGTAATCAGCAGGGCACAGACACTGAGATGTTTGTTGATTTTGTCTTAGTCCATGTCATGTGACCGGTCCATCCCAGGCCATCGTCCCTCCTGCTGCCTCCCCTGAATGCAATGCCGTGTTAAGCAGGTTGACCAAAGTCTGGCAATGACATAAATCTGTGTGCCCTGAGTCCAGCTGCGGTGAGCCCATCCCTTTTATCTTTTGCCAGGCACTATCCCTTCTGCTATCAGTCTCTCCAGACAGTCGTGTCTCCTGATGTGGCTAAAATATCTTATCTTTCTAATTTTCATGGTTACAGATCTTAGTAAATAACATAAATGTCATCAACATTTTGCTCCCTAGCTCTGTGTAGTTCATGAGAGCTTTCAGAAGCTGGTTTGCCATACATCAGTCATAGAGACCAGAAACTTCAGATGTTTCATTAACTTCTAATCCTCTTTGCAATGATAATTCTTTAGCTTTGGTGCATTATCTGTAAACAGAAAAGTGGGAATTTGTTCATCTGTGTTTGAAAATGTTAAGTATTATTGCTAGTTTTATAGCATGTACACCAGTGATCATCATCATCCTCATCATTGCCTTTCACTTTCTTGAGAGCATAGGCCATGGATGAAGGTTCTCCAGGCATTCCTGTTCTTGGAATTATTCTCTGCTTCCTTCCATGTTTATCCCTTGTCTCTGACCACTTGTTTGTTCTCTTCCATTCTTTCAGCATGACTCAACCAGCGTAATCTGTTCACTTTCAAGATGCTTATAATCTGCTGTGATTTAAATAAGATGTTAAGTTCAGCGTTCTTTCTAGCTCTCCAGTCTTCACTGTTGGTGTCCTTTATGGGTCCATAGATTCTTCTTAGGAACTTGTGAGTTCTGCAGTTGTTGTTCATCTTTCTTTGTTGTAAATGTTTCTGATTCATACATGATGGCTGGTCTTATCATAGTTGTGTAGATTGTTATCTTGGTGTTATGGGACAGGACTTTTTAACAGATGTTGCAAAGCAAAGTATATTTTTTTTCTTATCATTCATTATGAATTGCCTAATCATAATAAAATAAATAAGTTAAAGGAATATTATTATTATTATTAAAGGAATAAATGCATATGGAAATAAAGTTGATCAACGAAGCTAGAAAAATGTATAAATGTTGCATTGTTTTGTGTTGATAGGTTCAGCAGTATAACAGACTGAAAGAAGAAGCAGGCAGGAGAGCAGCTGAATACATGCAGGAACTCGATACTATCATCCGAGAGCAGAAGATGGATCAAGATAGACTGGACAACTGTCTCAGAGACATTTCGACTTACGAGGCTAAACTAAAGCAGAAGCAACATGAACTGGATGAAAATAAGAATCGAGTGGCAAAGCTGGAAGATTATATCACGTATGTAGAATGTGTCATTCATTCATTTGCATGTCCCTGGTGGAACTTTGCCTCCGCAACAGCTCTCCTGTAGGCCTCTCGGTTGTGAGAGTGGCATTAAAATCTCTTCCTTTTTGTGGTTTTCAAGATAGTTGGCGCAGTATTCTGCCATTAACAGCAGATGTGTTCTTATTGGCTGGTTTTAACCTTTTGAACCCAAGCATCACATTTCAGCCAACCATAACCCATGATTGGACATGGGCAGTGGATGGAAGTGTTTATGGCAGCTCATGTAAAAAAAAAAAACCCCAAAAAACTGTGGCCTTAAATTTTTTTATCACAATTTAGCAGCATTTTGAGATGTAGCCATGGGCTGTTACTGTAGCTGCCCCTTTTATGCTTCTGTACATTTGGCCGTAATAAGCAACTCACGCTAGCCAGGACTCCCACACAGTCCATGAGAACAGCTGGAAAACCTGAATATGCCTGAGTCTTGCATGAGTAGAGAGCAAGAGGAGGAGGATTAATGATCATGGACAGATTTATTATAAATAGGAAACAGTGAGGCTTTCATACAGTAAAGTAGCAGAACACAAGTTTTTCTTTCTCTCACGTCTAAAAGTGCTTTGTCTACGATTTTTTTTTCCCAAGGTTTAATCCTACAGAACTGTGTTGTTACTTTACTAATGATCATGGAGACTGGGAAGACTTAGGTCTAGAATAAAAGATGGAATGTTTGTCCTGTTCTTGAAGCTGAAGATCATGTTTCCTTGGATAGATTCCCATGGTCTGCATTGTACTTGTTGCATTATGGTTGAACTGCTGAGTAAAGCTAATACAGTTTGAAACATTACATGGTATAACCAAATCATCCTTCAGCTATCCGTCATTCAGTGCTGCATTAAATGTCATGTTATGTGTTAGTCAAGTACTTGTGTCTGTTACTGCTACGTGTGTGGCAGTGGCTGTCGTCACAGACGAGTTTACCTGGGTCCTGAGTGTGAATTCTCATCTTAGGGTTTGATCTCATCTCTTCTTCTTCTGTTGTGTGTTGTATGTGGACTATGAGAGTAAATGATGCCGGTTATATTCTACCATGGCTTACCCATCAGTTAAACCATACAGGGGGAAAACATGACACACGCAGCAGTGCTACACATACTACATCTTACATCCTTTCCGTGCCGTTATACGTTACATAGGGCTCGCATGGTAGTTTTCCAAGTTTTCCAGTTTTTCCGCAAGCTTTTCAGCCTCATCAAGGGATGTTATTCCCATTAAAGTGGCCTCTTGTAATGGTATCCTCTTTAGAGTTTCACATGGTCGACCTCTTTTTCTTCGACCTGTTGTATTCCACTTGATTTTGGGATTCTCTGGTTGTTTCTTCTCAGCACATGACCGACATATGTCCATCTTCTTTTTATGGTTACCCATGAGACAGATCGTTTGCTCATCTGTCTTATCTCTGCGTTTTTTAAAAAATTCGTTCCACTTTATACTGAGTATTTTCCTGAGGCATTTGTTTTCAAAAGAGTCTAATTTCTTTGGTTGTTTTCCAGCTTTCACATGCATAAATGAGAGTGGATATTGCATTTGAATTGAATAATCTTAACTTGGTTTTTGTAGTTATAACTTTTGAATGCCATATGTTCTCAAGATTCTTGAAGGTCAATGTTGCTTTTGCAGTTCGAATTCTAACTTCTTTTCTGGTGTCACCATCCTGGTCTGTGTAGCTGCCAAGACATGCAAAAACAAAAAAAAAACCACATGCTAACAACATCATTATTCTAAAATGAAGTGCAGCTGTTTGATGATTAATGTATGCTCAAGGGAAAGGGAAAAGAGCAATTAATCTAGAGGATTATCGGGATTAGCTGGCAAGTAGCACAGAATAAAAAAAGAAAGGCAGCTAATCTGATCAGAAAGGCAAGGATTGCACAATCTGGAGAACTGATGATTGTCAGCGTACTTTAAGACACAACACTTTGTGAATGTGAACCAGGTGGTTTATTTTGTGGGATATTAGATAGATAGTCCCATAGCAAATGCTGTAAGAGATGAAGCGTTAGAGACCTCATTATCCTGGGCCATCAGTGTATGAGGAAGGCTGGCCATTTCCTTTCCTTGCTGCCTTTCCTTCCTAGATCTTCTCAGGTACCCATTATAGGAGGCTGGGTCGACCTTGGAGCCATATTGATTGGGAAAAAAAAAAAAAATCCCACTCAGCTGGTGATTCCAACCCATGACCATTTGGTTGCTAGACGAGTGCTCTAACCACTACGCTAGCCGGTCCCCATTGTGGGATATTGCTAGAGTGGAATTTCAGGAATGGGATAAATTATTTTATTCACGTTTTGTGGGAATTGCAGTTCTCTCTCTCTCTCTCTCTCTCTCTCTCTCTCTCTCTCCCCCCCCCCCCCATAACCCTCAATCCCTCATGCATCTAAACACACATGCCACTGAGCTTTTCCTATGCCAGGATGGCAAACCATCAGACATCATTTCTCTCTGCCTGCCTCTGTCTCATCTACCTTAAGTCTTCCCTGTTGCCCGTTACATACTCTAGCTCTCCTCCTCTGATCTTTGTTATAATTTTCTTTGTTTCTTGTGCCTCTTTTTGGAACTTCATCATTCGATTTTCCACTGTTTGCATTACCTTCAGCATTCTTCTTAAAAACTACATTTAAGCTCATTCCAGCCTTCCTTGTATCTTCTTACTGACCATCCAAGTTCAGCTTTAGTTCAGATATGAGAGAAAAAAATGTTCTGTTTATTTTATCCTTATTTTATGCTTTTTTTTTTTTTTGAAACTCAGTATGTTTTGGTAGGGGAGTTAATTATTTATTGTGCTACTCAAGGGGAGTTAATTCCTAATTGTGCTACTCAACAAGGGGAGTTAATTCTTAATTGTGCTACTCATTCATCCATCATTCAGGACGAGTCGTGCTGCGCTGGAAGATCAGAAGAAAGTGGAGCAGGAACTAGCTAGAGAAGTGAATGAGTCCACTCTCAGGATAGATGAGATTAATAGGGAGCTAGAGAGTATCACAACTCAGCTTGGAGAGGCAAAGGTAAGACATGCAGAGAATATGTTTGCATGCGGGAAGCAGAGCTACACAATCGGTAATTCAAGGGTTATATAAAAGAAAAGTTGATATCACATTTAATTATTCAAGGTCTAGAGCTAGAGTTATATAAAAGAAAAAGCTGACATCACATTCAGTTACACTCATTTCCAACAGGTTCTGAAATTCATTCAAAACAAAAGACTGACATGCACCATTGAACTGGTGGTGCTAGAATCTCTTCCTGGCTGTGAACTGGCATATTAGGCAAATGATGCAGTACAGAAGATCTTGCAGATTGGGATTAGAGACTTTCTCCAGCAGAGTGAAGATGTGTTCTGGCTTCTTAGCAGAAAGTTGTCAGGTTACTTGCCGATTCTTGCCCGATAGCCAGTCTGCGGCTCCATGTGAGAGTTAGTTAGCTCTTCCAGTGCAGCAGGAAGAAACACAGACGTTCCATTTGGTGCCGGAGTAAAAGCGTGGGTCTTGATATGTATCGGGGATATAGTTGGAAAAGTGAATGAAATACAGTATTTCCATGATAAGTGTACTTACTATGTTTCAGAATAACTAAAAATGTGTGAAGATTTCATAAATGCAGAGTTTTTTTAGGAAAAAAAAGAAGTAATGTGATGTTTTTAGACAATAATTGTGTCCTACTTACTATCAGCTAGGTCTAGATGTACAGTACGTACCATCTGCGATGCCTAGAACTACTTTTCGGTCTCATCTTGTGATTATGTGGGCCATTCTCACTAAAATAATGTCTGAAATAACCTTCTAATTACTTCTCCAGTCATCTGATATGTCTAGATCTTCTTGGGATACATTCAAGAACAGTGGTCTGGTCACAGGGCATATCATACCCCTATCTTACATCCTGTCCGTGCCGTTAAACATCACATAGGGCCCGCATGGTAGTTTGCCAAGATGTCCTGTCCTCAGCAAGTTTTTCAGTCTCATCAAGGAATGTTATGCCCACTGAATTGGCTTCTCTTAAAATTGTCCTCTTTAGAGTTTCACATGATCGACCTCTTTTTCTTCGGCATGTTGTGTTCCATTTGATAGCTTGTTTGGGGATTCTCTGATTGTTTCTTCTCATCACATGACTCCTATCTACATCACCAAAAATTTAAATTTCTCGATCAACAACTTCGTTTTTCACACTTGACATCGCTCATAACTAAGAACTCTTCCACCATGATGAAAGGGGTCACTGGACAAGGGCAAATAAAATGTGTACAATTAAAAAGTTACACCGTTTTTATACATTCAAAGGCATTTATGTGTTTCTCAGCTGTTTTGTTAAGTGTCCAGGTCTCACAGGCATATGTTGCAATGGAAAAAATGCATGCCCTTAAAAATCTTATTTTTGTGGTTCTGTCTGTTCCTCTCCACAGATTCTTTAGTTGTTTTACTTTCTGAAGAGCAGTAGATATCCTCTTTTTGATTTCCTTCATTATATCTCCATTATTAGTCAGTAATGCTCCAAGATATTCAGAACTCTCCACCACTTCCAATTTTTCCTCATTGATACATATTTCAGCTACCTTGTTTGTTTTGTCATCTGTCATCAGTTTAGTTATATGAAGTGTGCTATACAGTTTGTGTCTGTATTACCTGTAGGTGGACAGGCAGGAGTCATCCCGGGCCACCAGGAAAGCTGAGCTCATTGATACCTTAAAGCGGTTGTACCCCGGAGTGGTAAGAAAGCTCTCTTACGTCTTGCTCTGAGAATCTGGCATTTAATTACTTTTATTTTTTAAAGTTGTTTTTCAGTAAAGTATGCTGGAGATATTGATTTGATGTTTTTAATGCACTAGACCAGTGGTTCCCAATTGGTGGTGTGCAGGACCCCTGGGGGGGGGGGGGGTCTATGGAACTTTGGTGTCCATGACAAAAAACTCCTTTTTTTAAAAAAAATTTTCACCATGAAAGGTTTTTAACTAATGTGGAAACGATTGTTCAGAATAAAAAGAGGTCACAATTTCATATTCTGTTCATTTGTCAGAACAAGTAGGAATGTTAATTGCTATTTTTTTCTTAACTACATTATTGTCATTTTGAAAATTCACATACTGTGTTTTTTAGTATAGTGTAATGTTTACTCTATACTAAAAAATTAGATTCTTTTGAAAACAAATGCCTAAGGAAAATAGTCTGCATCAAGTGGAATGAATTCAAGAACAATGCAGAGATAAGACAGATGACTGAACAACAACCAGTCTCATGGGTGATCAGGAAAAGGAGATGGACATATGTTAGTCACTTGATGAGAAGAAATGATCAGAGAATCCCAAAACAAGCTATCAAGTGGAACACAGCAGGCCGAAGAAAAAGAGGCAGACCGCGTGAAACTCTGAAGAGGATATTATTAAGAGAGGCCAAATTAACAGACATAAAATCCTTTGATGAGGTTGAAAGACTCGCCGAATGTAGGAAAAATTGGCGAACTACTTTGCGAGCTCTGTGTGACGTTTAACGGCACGAGAAGGATATAAGATATATAAGAATGTTTACTCATTAAATATTTAAGTACATTTTCTTTAAATAATTCTTTTGCACTTAGCACATAGGTACCATACAGAAATGAAACTTTTCCGAAGTATGGGTGTCCGTGGCCTGGATTTTGAAACAGCAGGGGATCTGCAGACTTTTGTTAATTGAGAACCATACACTCAACTACAGTTCCCTTTAATACACGTTTAGCTTATTTACAATGCAAGATGCATTGTGATACCTTATATTTGCTGCAGTATTGGCTTATGGGTTTCTTTTTTGTTGCAAAAATCTTAGAACATTTTTTATCTTTCCAGCACGGTTGACTGATTGACTTGTGTGATCCAAATCACATTTATAATCTTGATCTTTCCAGCACAGTCAACTGATTGATTTGTGTGATCTAAATCACATTTATAATCTTGATCTTTCCAGTACAGTTGACTGATTGACTTGTGTGATCCAAATCATGTTTATGATCTTGATCTTTCCAGCATGGTCGACTGATTGACTTGAGTGATCCAAATCACATTTATAATCTTGATCTTTCCAGTACGGTCGACTGATTGACTTGTGTGATCCAAATCACATTTATAATCTTGATCTTTCCAGCACGATCGACTGATTGACTTGTGTAATCCAAATCATATTTATGATCTTGATCTTTCCAGCATGGTCGACTGATTGACTTGTGTGATCTAAATCACATTTATAATCTTGATCTTTCCAGTACGGTCGACTGATTGACTTGTGTGATCCAAATCATATTTATAATCTTGATCTTTCCAGCACAGTCAACTGATTGATTTGTGTGATCTAAATCACATTTATAATCTTGATCTTTCCAGTACGGTCGACTGATTGACTTGTGTGATCCAAATCACATTTATAATCTTGATCTTTCTAGCACGATCGACTGATTGAGTTGTGTAATCCAAATCATATTTATGATCTTGATCTTTCCAACATGGTCGACTGATTGACTTGTGTGATCTAAATCACATTTATAATCTTGATCTTTACTGTCGACTGATTGACTTGTGTGTTCCAAATCATATTTATAATCTTGATCTTTCCAGCACGGTCGACTGATTGACTTGTGTGAGCCAAGTCACAAGAAGTACCAGATTGCTATCACCAAAGTGTTGGGTAAGCATATGGACTCAATTGTTTGCGACACTGAGAAAACTGCCAAAGACTGTATCCAGTACATGAAGGAACAGAGAATTGAACCTGAGACATTTCTGCCACTGGACTACCTTGAAGTTGGACAGATCAATGAGAAACTGAGGTATTTTATTATTGTTGGTGAGGATATTACACTGCTGTTGTGAGAAATGTGTCTTCTCATTTCCTTGTTCGTCATATCAGTCCATTAGAAACTTGGCTCAGGGAGAGACAACTTGTTAGTTTCAAAAGATGGTCAACAAATTTCTTCCTTCCCTTTTTTAATTATTGACGTCTTGAGATTAAATTGCTTCTTCTGTATTATATGTTCTGAATACTCTAAATAATTTAAATACTACAGGTGACTTCTCTGATTACATTGCTTCTCCTGTATTTCATGTAATTGCTACAGGTACTTCTCAGATTACAAGATTATATTGCTTCTCCCATATTTGATGTTTAATTGCTACAGGTGACTTCTCAGGTTACATTGCTTCTCCTGTATTTGATGTTGTAATTGCTACAGGTGACTTCTCAGGTTACGTTGGTTCTCCTGTATTTGATGTTGTAATTGCTACAGGTGACTTCTCAGGTTACGTTGGTTCTCCTGTATTTGATGTTGTAATTGCTGCAGGTGACTTCTCAGGTTACATTGTTTCACCTATACATTTTTTGTTACTGTCATTGCTACTGATAACTTCATCCAGGATAAATTGTACATTTTTCTTCGATATCATTGTTAAATGTCCATACATGAGCAGTGATGGTATTGAAGTTAAGTATTTATTGCATATTTGATCAATGGTTGCCATAATCCGGCAATTACCGGTAAATTACCGATTAAAAAGTAGAAAAAGTGGAATTGTTGGAGGCCGTCAGTTGCCATAACTGATTTATATTATCAAAAATCAGGTAAAAGGCAAGTAGTAAAATCTTGAGGATAATCTGGCCAGTAGGCTGATGATGATGCTCAGTTTGTATGGGGGAAAATCAGCCGGTTATGACTTTAGCTCAGCACATCAGCATTTTGTCAAGATTAAGTCCATCCAAAATAAAGTAAGGAAGAAAAATTCACATCCTGGTACTGTATGTAAAGTGTGCTTAATTTTAATTTAAAAGTATAAGGCACTGAATGTTGCATTGACAAAACCACTATTTCAAAAAGTACTTCATGCAAGGTAAAAGATGGATAGAGTTGTACTGGTTTTGAAATATCCTAGCACCATCACTGATATTTGATTGTTATGAAATCAGTGATCTTCGTTACCCCAGTAATATAAATATCGTTATTTTTGTAACTCAGGTGTTCAAAAGCTATCTGTCCCCTCAGTCATTTTGTGTTGTAAGTCCTGACATAATATACATTGTCTCACATGACCGTGCAGGGATATCAGGGACCCCAAGAATGTAAAGTTGGTCATCGATGTCATCCACTATGACCCTCCAGTTATAAAGAAAGCCCTTCTCTTTGCTTGCGGCAATGCCCTCGTGTGTGAAACGGTTGAGGATGCCAGACGTGTTGCTTTTGGAGGCGTGGAGAGGCAGAGAGTGAGTAGCATAGTTTTTTTTTTTTTTTTTAGCTGTGTTACATTTTCTGTACTTTGTGTAGTCTGTGGTACTGAACCTATCTTTGAGATGCAAAGATATATCTTATTGTTGAAAAAAAAGGGGGGGGGGGGCAAGCAGGGAATATGTTAGTGTTGAAAAGGAATATAACCTAGTGTTGAAATAGGGAAGAACATACAATAACAATATAATAGTGTGGAAAATATGGGCACTAACACCATATCCCCATGTGCCTCTAAGGCATGACAGGGTTACCTTTACCTTTTTTTTTTTTTTTAAGTGTTGGAAAAGGGAGGGAATACGGAAAGTAAAAATTTATTGGGAACAAAAAAGGGACCAGCATACAGGAAAATCAGGTTATTGTTATAAAAAAAGGGGGAGAAGCTTAAGAGAGAATAGAGCATATGTATGTATATATATGTGCTCCGAATGACTGACAACTCACTACCAAAAATAGCACTAAGATGGACACCACAGGGGAGCAGAAGTAAGGGTAGACCAAAAGAGACATGGAGAAGAACAACAGAAAGGATGTTGAGCAATAGAGGGCTCACCTGGGCAAGAGCAGAAAAAAAGGGGAAGGACAGGCATTTGTGGAAAACCCTTGCGGAAGCCCCATGTGCCCTGGGCACTTAAGGTTCAGAGAGAGAGAGAGATGTATATAGGATCAGTGTGCTTATCCTTTAACTCTCTTCCATGCCAGTTATGTGTTGGTTGTCATTAGTTTCCACAGCCATCTATCATTTACTCTTTCTATATGTTGTATGTTGGACCATGTTACATGCCACGCTTTTAGTCCATCGAGCATCTTGTTTCTTTATCTTCTTCTGTCCCTTTGTCCCTCCGGTTTTCATGTTGTCGCTAGGTGTTCCATCTTGCTTCTTCTCAAAACATGTCCTGCAAATCTGTACTGTCATGTTCTAAATTTTGCCGTAGTTTCTCTCTTTTTACCTAGCCTCACATAGAGCCACGTCATTTGTTTTCTTGGCTGTCCATGTATTCTCTTCATTCTTCTTAGGAACCACATCTCCGCTGTTTCTGGTAGACAAGTGCTCTTGGTTACTGTACGTGCCTCGCATCCATATAACAGTACGGGTTCAGTGTGGCATGACAGAGTTTTATTGTGTAGTATGTTTTTCATTTTCATAAATGCTGGCTTGCCTTGGCTATTCTGCTCTTTAATTCAGTTTCATATCTTTCATCTTGTGTTATTATAGTTGAATCTTACATCCTTCCCGTGTCGTTAAACGTCACACAGGCCTCGCATAGCTGTCTGCAAAGTTTTCCTTTTTTCAGCGAGTTTTTCAACTTCATCAAGGGATGTTTTGCCCACTAAACTGGCCTCTTGTAACAGTATCCTCTTTAGAGTTTCACGTTGTCGACCTCTTTTTCTTCGGCCTGTTGTGCTCCACTTGATAGCTTGTTTTGGTATTCTCTGATTGTTTCTTCTCATCACATGGCCCACATATGTCCATCTTCTTTTTCTGATCACCCATGAGACAGGTGGTGGTTTGCTCATCTATCTTATCTCTGTGTTGTTCTTAAATTTGTTCCACTTTATACCAAGTATTTTCCTGGGGCATTTGTTTTCAAGAGTCTAATTTCTTGTCTATTTCTTAGTTGATTTCCAGTTTTCGGATGCATAAATGAGTGTGGATATCGCATTTGAATTGAATAATCTTAACTTGGTTTTTGTGCTTATAACTTTTGAATTCCATATATTCTCAAGATTTTTGAAGGACATTGCTGCTTTTGCAGTTCTAATTCTAACTTCCTTTCTGGTTACACCATCCTGGTCTATTATTATTATTATTATTATAGTTGAATAGAGCATAGTAATTAAAAAGACGAACTGCATACAAGGAAGGAGCATATACAGAATAGTGTTAGAACGGGGGGCGAGCATACAGGGAGTACAGATTTTAATGAAGTAAAATGAGAGAGGGACATAAAAGGAATACAGCTTAGTACTTGGAAAGGGGAGGAAGATAGAGGGAGCATAGCTTAATCATTGTTAAGAAGGAAAGGGGCAGTTCTATTGTATAATTTAAACAACAACAAAAAAAAAATGAAAATAAACCGACTGGTGCCTCTTAACCCTTTCTCTCCATAAAAAAGCACTGGTGGTGTTGGAAATCTGCTTCATCAGTGTGAATCAGTGCTTAGTGCGGGCTGTATAAAGGCAGGCTTAAATGAAATAAAAAGTTAGCAAATTTCTAATCCAGGCCACATTTTAAATTACACAGTAACCTTCTTCCAGCTTTTCTCTATGAGAATTTATTCTCGCCGAGTTCATTCATTCATTTGCATGTCCCTTGCGGAACTTTGCCTCCCTAACAGCACTCCTGTAGGTCTCTCGGTTGTGAGCAAGATGGCCTGCTGCTGATTCGTCCGTTTGCAGATCATCAACGATGTCTTGCGGCCATCTTCGCCTTGGTCTTCCTCTCTTTCTTTTCCCCATTATGTACCCTTCCACGACTGTCTTCTTTAGATTATCGTGATGTTTAATGTGTCAAAAATACTCTCTGGGTATGGAAATTAATTCAAAAATGAAAGAGTTAATTACTAAGTTGCTTTTTTGTTTTGTTTTTTTTTTTAATTTTTATTTTCACTTTCATTAAGACGATCTCACATATATTTGTTTATAAGAAGCCCAAAGAACGTAGCAAAAAAAAAACCAAATCACTTAAATCTTTTAATTATTTTTTTTTCATCTGAGGTAAAAATTGTTAAATTTTAACATATTGATTAATATTAATTACTTGATTTCATGTGTAAGTTATAAAAATAACACTACAACATATTTTAATGCACGCAGAGTTAAATTTATAGCAAAGCATCTGTTGCATTCTTTTGAACAAAAATAGAACATTGAAGGAGTAATGTTTCTATTTCCAGTCTGTGGCACTTGATGGCACGATTTTCAACAAATCTGGTATTATCTCTGGAGGTGCCAGGTAAGATTCTAGGAAGTCTTTGGGGGGAAATGTAATTTTAAATGTGACAAACTACCACTTCTCTTACCACAGAATAGTTATAGAAACATCTGTCTTTCTGTATAATGGTTCGAGATTAAAAATAGTGTATGTTGAAAAAAAAAAAAGAGTAGCAATTGCAGATCTTTGGGAATAAGATCCTAAGAAGAATCTTTGGTCCCATAAGGGATGCCGACCGTGGGGATGGAGGTTTAGAAAGAACACAGAACAGAACAGCTTATTTAAATCCTGGTGAATTATAAATGTCTTGAAACTGAACAGGTTATGCTAATGGGTCATGTAGAAAAAAATGAAAGAGAGGAGACAAATGAAAATGATGTATGTACGATAGATGAAGGAAACAAGGCCGAGAGGTAGACAACAGAGAAATGGAGAGACAACATAGAAGAGGATATACAGGAAATTAGTGTCACCAACTGGAGAGAGAAGATTAGGAATAGAGAGGAATGGAGGTGAATTGTCTACAGTGATGACCCTTAATGGCTTGAAAAGCTGAGGAAGAATAAGATATATATATATATATATATATACACATATATATTTTTAAACATATGACATGCACGTTATACACAGTTTTTTAAGAAACTTAAAAACCTTCTTGGACCTTCTTGCATGTTATACCCATATTTGCCAAATACATATAACTAATAACTAATGATGACAAATGTGCCTATATTTTAGTAAGACTATTGATATATATTTTTTTTTTACTATGCACATTCTGTAATATTTTATCAAACCAACCAAATCTTATCATCATCATCATCATGTGCTGTGCCGACTGGCGTTGGCTATTATGCTTCTCCACAGTACACAATCCTTCATGCAGGCCATCAGCTCAGTTGGTGATCTCCTCTCATACCATCCCGTCAGACTGTCCAGTATCAGTTCTCTTGGTCTTCTCTTGATCTTCTTCCTTCTATTTTTCCTGTTGTTATAATATTTTCAATGCCCCCTCTTCTCATTGCATGTCCTATGAAAGTACATTGTCTCTCTCTTATCTTTTTGACAAGGTTTTTTGTCTCTCCAGCTATTCTCATACATTCTTCATTAGTTATTTTTGCTGTCCAGGGGATTCGCAACATTCTTCTAATAAACCACATTTCTGCTGCTTCCAATGATTTTTGTGCAGACTTGCCTATTGTCCATGATTCACTTCCATATAACAAGATAGGTTCAATATAGCATTTTAGGACTCGTTTTCTAACATTCATTGATAAGGATGTGTTGGTCAATATGTTTCTCATTCTCTGAAATGCAGTCTTTGCTTGGCCTATTCTGTTCCTAATTTCTGTTCTGCATTTCCCATCTGAAGTTATAAGACAGTATAATGATGGAAAACACCGACAACAATTGTTCCCAGCCTGAATGGTTACAAATGATACATGAAAGGACAGGTGATAGTTTTTGTTGCTTTATCACACAAGGCTTATGACAAGTGCACATGATTTGTAAACTAGTTACAATAACAGCACATTTTATTGAAGCATTTCTAACACCAGTTAGATCCTTGGCCCACAGTATGGGAAAAAAAAAAAAATTAACTATTATATTCTGGTTGATTTTACAGGAAAGTGGATTTTCCATATGTGCATAGTATTTCTTTATATGTGTCAAATGTATGAAAATGTATGTATTTTGTTCCATAGAATAAACATGTAATGACATATATGAATTATACAAATACTGTTTTTCTTAGATATGCTCATTAAGATAATATGTTCATTACATAGAACACATACACACTTTAGATGTACAGACAGTGCATACACATACACATATCAGATGTATGACAACATGTATATACATGCTTCAGTCTTATATACAACATGCACGCAAACTTCAGTCTGTAACAGGTTATTGAAATGATTGCAGTGATCTGAAGGCCAAAGCCAGACGTTGGGATGAGAAGAGTTTGAGCCAGTTGAAAACAAAGAAGGAGAAACTCATGGAAGAGCTGAAGGAGCAACAGAAGAGGAAAAGAAAAGAATCTGAACTCAACACCATTAGGTCTCAGATCAAGGGCTTGGAGACTCGCCTGAAGTACAGCGTGACAGACTTGGAGAACACTGTGAGTATGTGATGTGACAGATTATCGGAGGTAAAAGTAAAATCCTTGTTTCCATGCCAGTAAGAGATATTGGGGATGCCCGTATTTCCGAGACCTTCAGCACTGTAACTGTAACTATAAAAAAGGGGCTTAACTGTTGCTGGCCCTGGGGAGTGGCTTCATTACACTCAGGGCATGCCCATACTTGTTCGGCCTGTGACATCAGGATTTCCTTCAGTGTTTTTAGGGAGATGACTCCAATGCTGTATTGACTGTGTGTTGCCCATGATCTAGCATTTAGTTGGGATTTGCATCCACTGCCCTTGGTTACGTGTGATGCACTGAGTTGTATGTGATAGATACTTTGGAGGAAGTTGCTTCGTATTTGTTCCTGAAGGTGTTGCATGATGTCCATTTTGATGAAGCCTTCTAGTTTGACCGTTGTTGCTAGTTGGTCA
This sequence comes from Achatina immaculata, assembly GCA_009760885.1. Taxonomy (NCBI): domain Eukaryota; kingdom Metazoa; phylum Mollusca; class Gastropoda; order Stylommatophora; family Achatinidae; genus Lissachatina; species Lissachatina immaculata. The sequence continues at coordinate 19,569,239 of CM019699.1, forward strand.
GCTTTGTTGTTTCCATTGACTCCGGCATGGCATGGACAGTATATCCATGTGATGTTTTTCATGTAGGATTTATTCATTATTTCTTACCATTTGCTTCGAATGGCTTTTTGTTCCTCCTTCCTTAATAGATTTGGGAGTTGGTAATGATAGTGATGCTGTATGTTTTCTGTGTCACTACTGCCCATTTTAATGCGCATGAAAGTGTGATGTTATCAGTATCACGCCTGGCCACATTTACCTTCCCAGATTTTTCTGGTATTCATTTTTAGAGGCTGGGTGAACCCCAGGGCCTTTTTGGTGTAGTGGTACCAGAAGAAAATTCCCGGCTCCTGGGATTTGAACCCGCTACCACCGGATTAGTAGATCAGATGTTGGGGCCCATCCAGCGTCTAAAAATGAATACAAAAGTGAATGTCATAAAGTAATGTTTTATATGTTTCCATATCACAAGATGTTAGCTGCATGAGACACGTCTGTTTGTGATATCTAAAATGGGTGTAGTAGTTTTTTTTTATTTTCTCTGGTAGATAACATTTTGTATCAAATTTATTGATTAGAATAAGCTAAAATATTTATCTTCTATTTTCTTCACAGAGAAACAGAACTATACGTCACAACGAGAACCAGATCGCTGAATGCCAGATGAAGATTGAGAAGGCTTTGGTATGTCATATATTTGTAAATTATGTGTCACACATTACTGGTTGAAGGTGATACATTACATTTGTTAGAGGAAGTGTTAGATTTTCATTATTGTTGGTCAAAGACAAAAATAGAGATGAATGTTTTGTTTGTTTTTTTTTTGAGGGGGGGGGGGTTAAAAATCTTCATTCATGCTTAATTTTTTTTCTTTCAATTGTTAGTGGAAAGTTTCGTTGCAAAACATACAACATCCAACAGTTCGGCATGAGCCTCCTTGCTCACGCCGAGCTATTGGATGTTGTATGTTTTTCATTTATACATTCTCATCATACTTTCTATTCGTTTTTTCTCACTTACTCACTCTGTCTGCTGCCTTGTAAAACTGCACCATACACCTCTATCTACTTTTTATTATTTGAACCAGTTTTACTGCAGTCGCCATCCCTTTTATCTGTAAGTTTCGTTGCATCACTTATCAGGATAATGATAGTGATGAAGTGGTGATCTGGTTGTGCAGGCCACCAGGTGGTGACCTGGTTGTTGTGCTGGCCACTGGGTGGTGACCTGGTTGTTGTGCTGACCACTGGGTGGTGACCTGGTTCTGCAGGCCGCCGGGTGGTGATTGAGTTGTCCAGGTCTTGCTGTCTACCTGAGAATATGTTATTGTTTATGGAGCACTGAATGGAAAGATAACTAGTTTGCAATAGTATTTCATGTTGGGTTACATGTAGACTGGATAATAGATAAGTGCTTTCAGCTAGCTTAGAGAGCATCTTCTTCTTAATCTGTTTCACTGATTCTCTCATTCAGTCTTTTAGTTATGATTTATGATGTTATGGTTCATATTGAGCATGTTAAAAATTAGTTACTGTTTTTTTTTTTGTGGTCTGTCTGTTGTCACATTTAGTTTTCTAGTTGTGATTTGTGTTGTCTGACTTGTCACATTGAGTTTTCTAGCTGTGATTTGTGTTGTCTGGCTGTTGTCACATTGAGTTTTCTAGTTGTGATTTGTATTGTCTGGCTGTTGTCACATTGAGTTTTCTAGTTGTGATTTGTGCTGTCTGGCTGTTGTCACATTGAGTTTTCTAGTTGTGATTTGTGCTGTCTGGCTGTTGTCACATTGAGTTTTCTAGCTGTGATTTGTGCTGTCTGGCTGTTGTTACATTGAGTTTTCTAGCTGTGATTTGTATTGTCTGTCTGTTGTCACATTGAGTTTTCTAGCTGTGATTTGTGCTGTCTGGCTGTTGTCACATTGAGTTTTCTAGTTGTGATTTGTGCTGTCTGGCTGTTGTTACATTGAGTTTTCTAGCTGTGATTTGTATTGTCTGTCTGTTGTCACATTGAGTTTTCTAGTTGTAATTTGTGCTGTCTGGCTGTTGTCACATTGAGTTTTCTAGCTGTAATTTGTGCTGTCTGGCTGTTGTCACATTGAGTTTTCTAGCTGTGATTTGTATTGTCTGGCTGTTGTCACAGAGTTTTCTAGTTGTGATTTGTGCTGTCTGGCTGTTGTCACATTGAGTTTTCTAGCTGTGATTTGTATTGTCTGGCTGTTGTTACATTGAGTTTTCTAGTTGTGATTTGTGTCTTGTGTATAGCCTGATCAGCAGAGGTTTGAAAGGAGCATTGACGCTAGAGAAGTGGACATCAAACAGTTGAGAGATGAGATGAACAGGGTAGAAGATGCTGTCTTCAAGGACTTTTGTGCTGTCATTGGCGTGCCCAATATCAGGTGTGTTCTCCTTTCTTTTTCTCTGAAACTTTAATTTATTATAATAATTATGGAAAGAAATTTTATCTAAAACAGCAGAGATGTTTTTACAGTTTGGTTGTTTTCGTACAGAGAGTTTAATGTGAATCTATATTTATCCCTTATAGACTACTCAAAGGCATTTGATTGTGTACAACACCAGAAACTTTGGGAAATAATGGAAAAAATGGGATTTCCAACACATTTGATACTGCTGTATCTAGACCAACAAGCAGCAGTAAGAATAAATGGTGAAACAACTTGGTTTGACATAAAACAAGGGGTCCGTCAGGTGTGCATATTGTCACCCTACTTATTTAACTTGTATACTGAAAATATAATGAGGAATGTTAGAGAAGATGTAGACAAAGAATATTACGATGCCATAACAATTGGAAGTTATGAAATACCAGAGATTAGATATGCTGATGACACAGTATTACTGTCCACAACACAAAAGGGAATGGAAAAACGAATTATGTCAGTCCGTAAGAACAGCGAAGAGCAGAACCTCTATCTTAATGCAAAAAAAAAACTAAATTGATGACAACTGACAAAACAAAAAAGGCAGCTGAAATATGTATCAGTGAGGAAAAACTGGAAGAAGTGGAGAGTTTTGAATATCTTGGATCACTACTAACTAATAATGGAGATACAATGAGGGAAATTAAAAGGAGGACATCTATCGCTCTTCAGAAAGTAAAAGAACTAAAGAATCTGTGGAGAGGAGCAGACAGAACCACAAAAATAAAGATTTTTAAGGTCATGCATCTTTCCCATCACAACATATGCCTGTGAGACCTGGACACTTAACAAAACAGCTGAGAAACACGTAATTGCCTTTGAATGTAAATACTACAGAAGAGTTCTCCAAATATCGTGGACACAAAAAAGAACAAATATGTCTATACTACAAGAGCTTAATATTGAAGAAGGATGGCTAGCAAAGAGGGTTAAAGAGAGAAAACTGAAATATTTTGGACACATTAAACGTCATGATAATTTAGAGAAGACTGTATTGGAAGGATACATAATGGGAAAAAGAAAGAGAGGAAGATCAAAACGAAGATGGCTGCAAGACATCGTTGACGATCTGCAAATGAATGCAGCAGCAGCAGCAGGCCATCTTGCTCACAACTGAGAGGCCTACAGGAGTGCTGTTTGGGAGCAAAGTTCCACAAGGGACATGCAAATGAATTAATGAATGAATGTTTTCGTACAGTAGTTTCCAAACTTAAGGTCTGTGTAGTGTAAATCGCCTGTTTCCATGTTACTGAGGCATACTAGGGATACGGTGTTAGGCCCATATTTCCAAGACTTTAGGAGCAGGAAAGTGTGATGTGGTCAGTATCACCCGCAAGCCACATTTACCACCCCAGATTTCTCTGGTACCAATTTTAGAGGCTGGGCGGACCCTGGGACCTTTCTGGTGTGTGGGTAGCAGAAAAAAAACCCACTTCTGGGACGTGAACCAGGAACCACTGGGTTAGTAGACTGGGGTGTAGTGTATATGATGGAATTTTTGTTGTTGTGCATTTTTCATATGAATAATTTAGATAACAGTCCAGTACACAGTATGAGGTTTTATGACAAGGCATGATTTATATTTACACCTGCATAAGCTGGAGAACAACTAAAATAGAAAACAGATTAGATGCATTTGAAAACAAGTGTCTTAGAAAAATACTCTTTCTATAATGGAACGAATTCATGACCAACACAGAGATAAGGAAGATGAGCACACAACAGTCTGTCTGATCAGTGATCAAAAAGGAGGTAGACATATATCAGTGATGTTATGAGAAGAAACAATCAGGGAATCCCAAAACAGGCTGTCGAACGGGACACAACAGGACAAAGAAGAAGAGGTTAACCGCATGAAACTCTAAAGAGAACATTGTTGAGAGAATGTGAATTAGTGGGGTTAAGATCCCTTGACGAGATTGAAAAGCTCCTGAAACTAGAAAAGCATGATGAACTACAATTCAAGCCCTACATGACATTTATCAGCATGAGAATGATTTATAGAGGGGTAATCTGTGCATTAATCCCATTTCTCCTGTGTCAGTCATGCTGTTTAGTAGTAGTGGGAAGTGCCTGTCCTGATATAACCCTTTTGTGAGCGGACACTTCAGATCAGTCGTGGTTAAAGCTCCCATTGTGGCAGGAGACTACTTTTTCAGTGTCTTGTGTGTGCAAAATCGTTACTTCTCCTGTGTAGATAATGTGTTGCTTCAAGGTAGCGACCATGACTCTGGCTGGTTCAGCAGGATGATGCACATAGTGCGGTGGTGACGGACTCTCAAAACTTGCTTCACAAGATACAGAGGGGTTTGCCGTGTCGGGAATGGGTTCAGCTCTTGCGACAATCGATTGTCACCCAGGCTGAGGTGGATATATTGTCCAGGGCATGTGGGAGTGAGACAATGGTGTAGCTGATCATGTTGCTCGTAACGCTGTTGCAATAGTTACGATTCCTGTGGACAGGACATATAATGAAGTCGGTGGGCGAGGAACTAAGATGGGAAGAGAAAGGGGCATGTCTTGATAATGTATATCTACAGAGGATGGAGGATAGAAGTGTTGTGGGGGGGGGGGGGGAAGGGCTGGCTGGTAGAATTTAAGATTGCCAGAACCAACAGCTGAGTGGCATAATTATGTTCATACTCTTTGGTGGTTACTAAAACAGAGAGTGACACATTATACATGTGCCCCAAGTGCAATGACGCTGATTCTTAGATTCAAGATTAATGTTGTGATATATATATATATATTTGAAAGAAATGCTTTGACAAGTTTTGTTGGATGTTGGCATGTTACAGACACTACGAGGAGAGAGAGCTGAGAGCACAGCAAGAGAGGGCAAGGCGACGTATGGAGTTTGAAAACCTGCGTCACAAACTGGAAAACCAGCTGGAGTGTGAAAGGTCTCAAGACACAGAAGGTGGGTTTTTGTTTTTTTTTTTTTTCAAATTTTAGATTCAAGCTAGAAAAGTTATGATAAACCTTGCTGATAGTGGCAGACAGTGTCATAAATGATGGGACTTGTGTGTGTGTTTTTTTAAAATGATACTTAACAAATGATGAATCTGTTCTTTGTATAATAATGGCATGAATGTAGATTCTTTTTCTTTGAACTGCTGCTTAATTCAGCAACTTTACCAGCCACTGAAGGCCACTGCTTCAGACAAGATATGTCTCCGCTCCTCTCTGTTCTTGATCTTTTCTTGCCAATTGCCGATTCTAAGATGTCTTGCCATCATGGTCTCTGTCTTCCTCATGATCTACCCACTTTCATTACTTCTGCATAAACCATCTTTGTTTATCTACCATCTTTGTTTATCTATCTTCCTCCATTCTCTCTAAATGCCCGAGCCACCTCAGTTTGTTGTTTTTTCGTAACTGCTGTTATAAGCGGAGAGTTAAACAATGTGTAGATTTCTTTGTTACTTCTTATCCTCCATTGTGATTTTTTAGGCACCCATTAAGGCAATCAGCGACCCATATCTGACCAAGACCCTGTCCCACCTCTGTGGTACCCCAAGTAACAGGCCTAGCTAGGATCGCCATAGTCCCCATGGTGGTGGAGTCTTCTAAAGAAGCATTGCACACCCCAAGCTTTTTTTAGCTGTACTCCGGGACTGAAAAAGTAGCCACCGTAACCCACTCCCACACCAATACGATGTTGTGCCTTAGCATCTCTACAGCATCGGCTGCAAAGAACAACAGTTCACAGTTACAGGGAGTTCGTACAAGTACAAGTCTCCATTGTTGTGTTATAGGGTCACTTACCAGTCCATAAATTCTTCTCAGGATTCTGTTCTCAAATGTTTGTATTTGATTATCATCTTGTTTAGCTGTACTCCATGTTATGAATGTAGGTTACGAGCTCAAAATAAAGTAATGATTATCAACACAGTTGAAGTGGTTTGGATATGTTTATCACTTGATTTACGGGGCTGATTGAAACAGGAATTTAGTCAATTTTTCATTTGTTCCAAATGCAGCTGGATGAATATGTGATACCAGAACTCCGTGCGTTTATTTGTTTGATGCTTGGATAGAAGAAAAGATAGACATTTTCTTATTTTGTTTTTGTTTCATAATTTTTAAAGAAATTGTGAAGAAATGGCAAGAAACGGTGCGACACAATGAGCAAGAGGTTGAGAAAGTGAAGGATGAAGAGGCCAGGCAAATGCAGGTGAGTGAGTGTTAAAAATGTGGATAAAAATACAAGATGCAGGTGAGTGAGTGTTAAAAATGTGGATAAAAATACAAGATGCAGGTGAGTGGGTGTTAAAAATGTGGATAAAAATACAAGATGCAGGTGAGTGAGTGTTAAAAATGTGGATAAAAATACAAGATGCAGGTGAGTGGGTGTATGAAAATACAGGACCTGGTTAAAAATTATTTATCTCAGCATGGTATCGAGTTAAGGTTTAAGGTTTTGGCATGGCCCAGTCTCTGATCTCAAGAGTGGGCCAGTACTGGAACTTCAGTGGGGCCCCATTCTCTAATCTCAGCATGGTGTAGTCTCAGCATAGCCCTTGGTGGTGCATTTAAACAGTTTTTAATGCTGGAACCATCAAAAATATGATGCAAGACAGACATCTACATGTCCCCATGGTGGCTGCTGTTAAACAGATAGCAGTCGGACCATCAGGTTAAACATCATTGAGTGTTCAACATAACAGCAGATTTTGTGGTTCTTAGATCATTGTAACAGCATTGACAGTTGTCATCCTGGTTTGCCTATGAAGAGGATATCATCTGTGGGATCTGCGTGTGTGTACATTACGTTCGACAGTTGTTTTCTGTTGCAGTAGTCACCTGTACGGCAACATAAGTTGTATGTTATTCATGTACTGCAGCAGTGTTTGCATGTTGGGTAGTGTAGTTAAACAGGTTGCTGTCGAGATAGTGGTTAAACCGTAGAATAGCCATCAACATGTTTTCATGTTGGTAATGTAGTTAAACAGGTTGCTGTTGAGATAAACCATAGAATAGCCTTTAATGTGTTTTTTTGTTTTTAATGTAGTTATAATAATAAATATTTACTTCATCTTTGTAGCTGTTGTGCATTCTACTTTTTTTTTTTTTATTTATTTATTTTTCTTTTAGTGAAAATAATTTGCCATGGATAGAGTGAACCCCACTGTTGAAGTCAGTAGCGGTTTCCTGGTTCGTGGAGCAGGGTATATATAGTCATTGTAACAGACTCCCAGAGTCATTGTAACAGACTCCCAAAACACGTCACAGAGAATTGAGAGACATTTCTTCTGTAGGGAGTGGGTCCAGCATCTAGGTGGCTATCAGTTATTCAGTTTGACACAGATATACTGCCAAGGTCATGCGGTAGTCAAAGGCAGTGAGAAAGTGGACAAACTGGCAGGCATGACATCAGTTAGGGGCACCTTAAGAATGGGCAAGGAGGAGTTTTGAAGAGTTCCTGAAGCTGATTATAACAGCTGTGCTAGAAGTCGACGTCAGGTTGAATGACAGCAGTCACATCAGGAAGATGATTGAATTGGGGAGGGGAAGGGAGGTGGATGTTTTGTTTTATTTTTCTCTGAACAAAAAGTGGTTTAGCTCATGTTACCCACAGCCATTGTGTTACTGGCTCTATCAGCAGGCGCACACTTCATTGAGTGTTGGAATGGAAGGCAGAACACATATGGGGGGGGGGGGGGGATGCCAGAAGAGTGCGGGTACCAGTATCTGATTACAGTTACAGAGCGATCCCATTTTTACATTTTTTTTTTACTTGTACTTGTACGAACTCCCTGTAACTGCGAGCTGTTGTTCTTTGCAGCCGATGCTGTAGAGATGTGGAGGCACAGCATTGTATCAGCGTGGGAGCGGGTTATGGTGGCTACTTTTTCAGTCCCGGATTACAGCTAAAAAGCATGGGGTATGCAATACTTCTTTAGCAGACTCCACCACCATGAGGATCCCCGCCCTGGTAGCCAGGCTAGGCCTTTTACTGGGGGTACCATGGAGAGGTGGGACAGGGTCTTGGTCAGCTGTGGTTCGCTAACCCTGACACTGCCTACATTTTTATTTTTAATATAACGCCAAAGGAGTTAAACTAAAAGTAGTACAGCACTGAAGCTGAAATACTGAGGAAAGTGTGTTTAACTAGGGACTGTTTTATTTGAGGTTTGTGTGTCTGTGAGAGATGAAACTACATTTGAGATATCTTTAGCAGGAACTAACTTCTGTTTGAATCTTCTTCAGATAATCGAAGAAGAAATGCAGAGGCAGGAGAAGTTGAAACAGAATAAGCTGACTTGCAAGTCACAGGTGGATGACATGGAGTCTGAGATAAACGAAGTCCGCAAACGCTTGACAGTGCAGCAGAAGGAAATTGCAGCTGTGCAGAAAGCTATCAATGCCCTCGAGGTGAAGTTGGAACAGAAACGGGCAGACAAGCATACTTTACTGAAGAGCTGCAAGGTATGACAGATGTAAAATATTAATGAACTCTAGACCTTTTGTTTGGTAAGAGTTGCATGGTGAGGTACACTAGGTATAGAACAGTGATGAACTCTAGGCTTATAATATGGTAAGAGTTGCAAGGTGAGGTGCACTAGATGTAGAACACTGATGAACTCCAGACTTTTAGTTTGGTAAGAGATGTAAGGTGAAGTACAGTAGGAATAGAACAGTGATGAACTCTAGGTTTATAGTTTGGTAAGAGCTGCAAGGTTAGGTGCACTAGATGAAGGCACTAATGAACTCTAGATTTTAATAAGAGCTGCAAGGTGAAGTGCACTCAGAGTAGAACAGTAATAAACTTTTACTTGTGCAAAACATGCAGTCTCTGACTTTATTGTTCCAGTTATAAATTAGGCAGATCCTTTAGTAAGCAAATATGAATGAAAGAAGAAAGTATTTCTTAGATGTTCATTTCTGAAATCGAACTCTTTCTGTCTTTCCTTCCATTCATCTTCAGATATGAAGTATAAGCACATTTCTGCGAGTTAAAGCACAGAATGGGAAACTTAATAACTTGGCTATCAAATGTTCAACAATATTTCTGTTTAGATGGAGGACATTAGAGTGCCCATGACCCGTGGCTCCATTAACGACATTTCCCAAGAAGGAGACGGGGCAGATGGCAGCCAGGACACAGCAGCAGAGTCTGCTGGCAGCCAGGGAACCAAAGCTATTTATGAAAGAGAGGCAGCACTGGAGATAGATTACTCTTCACTCAGCGACGAGAATAAAGAGGTGAGCATAAATTTATTTATAAAGATTATTCTTCACTCAGTGATGAACATAAAGAGGTGAGCATAAGTGTGTTGATAAAAAATATATCGATTTTGTTAATATCTTTTTTGCCTTTCACTCGGAAAACAGAGAATGAGGTTGAGTGATGTCGTGTGAGCTAGTTAGCAGTAGCTGGTTATAGACTTACTCTGCTTGTGAGGAAACTCAGAAAACAGTGATAGCTTGTGTCTGTGGGGGAAGGTCCTCACTTCAGTATCAGGTAATGGGAGTTTCTGTGGTTACATAGAAATAAACAACTCATGATGATAATGATGATGATGATTTTAAAAATAGTAAAAAATGGCAAGCATTGGCTTCCATACTTTAGCTTTAATCAGGAAGTAGGAAAATAAGAGTATAATCACTTGCATGTTGTTTCTGATCAAAAGCAGATAGAGGTAATTGAAGGTTGTTGCATGTAAAATGTAGATAGAGGTAATTGAAGGTTGTTGCTTATAAAATGTAGATAGCTGTAAATTACAACTTGCTAACTGTAAAATGTAAACAGTAGTTAAAAAAATTGTTGTCTGTAAAATGTGGACAGTAGGTACTTGCAAGTAGTTGCCTGTAAAATGTAACCAGTAGTTACTTGCAAGTAGTTGGGTGTAAAATGTAACCAGTAGGCACTTGCAAGTAGTTGGCTGTAAAATATAACCAGTAGGTACTTGCAAGTAATTGGCTGTAAAATGCAACCATTAGGCACTTGCATAAATTTCCACAGAGAAACTGCTGAGAATGGACAGCACAGAGATAAAGAGAGTTAACTGATGTGGCATATATTGGAGAACAAAACCTAACCACCACCACCACACACAGCATGGGTCATACCAAGTAGAGAAGCCAGATACCTTGAGGAAGTGTGCTTACCCAGACAGGCAGATTCTAGAGTCTTATTGTGACCCTGTTGTAATTCTGTGAGTTAGCTCAAAGAGGCAGGCTAGGCACTAGAGTGTTACTGTAACTGTGATCTTGTTACAGTGAAACTCATTTGACTCAAAGAGGCAGGCTCTAGAGTGTTATTGTTATTGTATCTTGATCTTGTTGTGTTGAGACTTGTTAATTCAAAGAGGCACAGACACTAGTGTCATTGCCATCTTGTTGTAAAGAAACTAATTAATTTTGTGTCCTCATCCCAACAGCTTGACTCAGGAGAAGAAGTGAAAGCAGCACAGGAAACAATGTCTAAAGCAATCTCAGACCTTCAGATCACGATACAAAAGATAAATGCCCCCAATATGAGAGCTGTAGAGAAGTGAGTACCACATAACAGAAGTATATTGTGTGTTAGCAGAATCTGTGTACAGATGTCTGCTTGTGATCGTTGTTCTCACTGTTTCATAACTGATTGTGTTGACACAGTGTTTCATAACTGATTGTGTTGGTGCAGTGTTTCATAGCTGATTGTGTTGGTGCAGTGTTTCATAACAGATTGTGTTGGTGCAGTGTTCCATAACTGATTGTGTTGACACAGTGTTTCATAACAGATTGTGTTGGTGCAGTGTTTCATAACTGATTGTGTTGGTGCAATGTTTCATAACAGATTGTGTTGGTGCAGTATTTCATAACAGATTGTGTTGGTGCAGTGTTTCATAACAGATTGTGTTGGTGCAGTGTTTCATAGCTGATTGTGTTGGTGCAGTGTTTCATAACAGATTGTGTTGGTGCAGTGTTTCATAACATATTGTGTTGGTGCAGTGTTTCATAACAGATTGTGTTGGTGCAGTGTTTCATAACTGATTGTGTTGATACAGTGTTTCATATCAGAATGTGTTGGTGCAGTGTTTCATAACTGATTGTGTTGGTGCAGTGTTTCATAACAGATTGTGTTGGTGCAATGTTCCATAACTGATTGTGTTGATACAGTTTCGTAACAGATTGTGTTGATGCAGTGTTCCATAACTGATTGTGTTGACACAGTGTTTCATAACAGATTGTGTTGGTGCAGTGTTTCATAACTGATTGTGTTGGTGCAGTGTTTCATAACAGATTGTGTTGGTGCAGTGTTTCATAACCGATTGTGTTGACACAGTGTTTCATAACCGATTGTTTTGATACAGTGTTTCATAACCGATTGTGTTGGTGCAGTGTTTCATAACTGATTGTGTTGGTGTAGTGTTTTCGAACTGTTCATGTTTGTGCAGTGTTTCATAACCAATTGTGTTGACAGGTGTTTTATAACCGATTGTGTTGATACAGTGTTTCATAAATGATTTTATTGACACAGTGTTTCATAACTGATTGTGTTGATACTGTGCTTCATAACTGATTGTGTTGATACTGTGCTTCATAACTGATTGTGTTGATGCAGTGTTTCATAACTGATTGTGTTGATGCAGTGCTTCATAACTGATTGTGTTGATACAGTGCTCCACAACCAGTTATGTTGATACAGTGCTTCATAAATGATTTTGTTAATACATTGCTTCATAAATGATTTTGTTAATACATTGCTTCATAAATGATTTTGTTGATACATTGCTTCATAAATGATTTTGTTGATACATTGCTTCATAAATGATTTTGTTGATACATTGCTTCATAAATGATTTTGTTGATACATTGCTTCATAAATGATTGTGTTGATGAAGTGTTTCATAACTGATTGTGTTGATGCAGTGCTTTGTAACTGATTGTGTTGATATAGTGCTTCATAAATGATTTTGTTGATACAATGCTTCTTAACTGACAGTCTGGAATGAGTAGGGCTTTTGAGAAATAAATTTGATGAAATATATCCATGAGAATTGCCTATTGTGGTTACCACTCTGTATTTTTTAAAATATTCATTAGGTGGCTTAACTTAACAACACATCTATTATATGAGCATTTGGTTTATGCCTGATTTCATTGACATGAGCATGCAGTCTTCATACTATATAAAGTATACATTCCCCAAACTATATGTTTGGAAATGTAATTTCCAAAGATTGCATACTTACAACATCTATAATCAAACAATTTGCAAGGTACCCAGTCTGTACATTTGATGAGGAACATACAAATAGTTTGAATATAATTATATATAAAACCAAATATATAAATATACAACAAGCCACTCCAGGAAAGCTGTGGTAACAGAATATTAAAACTATATGCGGTGCTGGAATCACATGGTTTGAAATCAGAATTCAGCTACATTTAGCATTCCCTCTCTCCCAAATCATATTCCCTCTCTACTAAGTTACACTCTTTCCTTGCCGTTATATTCCTGAACCCTCTTGCACTTACAGACCCTCTACTCCAACCACATTCATCTGTTGCACCCACACTTTTCTGGACTAAATTACCATTGCATTCTCTCCCCCCCCCCCCCTCGCTCTCTCTCACTCTCTCTCTTTCTCTCATTCTCACTGCTTTCTGCTTTCCCTATACCCTCCTTACTACCAACATATCACACATCCCAAGTCTTCATCTAAAACATTCACTAGACTCTACCATGCACATATCTGGTTGCAGCTTCTTGCAAGTCACAGCTAGGTGTTTCATTTTTTTCAAAATTTGTTTTTCTCATTCCTATTTGTCACATAGCATTCTTGTGAATTTATATTCTCTTATTTATATTTTCCCCCGTGTGGTACCCGGGATCTGCAAAGGATAGGACCACGGTACCCTACCATGCATGATCGTAAAAGGCGACTAAGGAGGGTTCAGCATAGGGCCAGCAACCCTATCTGGTAAAAAAAAAACTATCAGACTGCTACAGAAACGGAAGCAAGGGAAAAAATAAATGCAGGTGGAAGGAGAAATGCGCATCAGGAAACTGAGCCCATGAAGGTTGTGGATGAAAGCCAGCCACTGGAAGTCCCCAGCCCGACTGCAGACCTCCTGGAACCTAGAAGAACAACAGAAAGGATGTTGAGCAATAGAGGGCTCACCTGGGCAAGAGCAGAAAAAAAGGCGAAGGAGAGGCATTTGTGGAAAACCCTTGCGGAAGCCCCATGTGCCCTGGGCACTTAAGGTTCAGAGAGAGAGAGAGAGATTTATATTTTATCTTCTTCTCCAGACCTGCATATGTTTGTATAATTGATATGTAAACTGAAATGCCGCAACTGTGCTCATTAATTAATAAAGCTGTTCCTGCTTTTAGTTTTGATTTATGGGCAAGTACCTGCCATGCTTCCACTAAATGGTTTTACTGTCAATTTTCAGGCTTGACGGTGTGAAGGAAAGGTTTCAGGAAACTTCAGAAGAATTTGAAAATGCCAGGCGAAGAGCGAAAGCTGCCAAAACGACGTTTGAAAGGATTCGGAAGAAACGTTACGATACATTCATGCACTGTTTTGAGCATGTCTCCACCAAAATAGACGAGATTTACAAGGTGAGTTTTTTCTTCTTTCTTTTTTTTTTTTTTTTAAAATTGTAGCAAAAACTAAAGAGATTGATAAATTGTGATAATTTTTCTCTCCAAAATTGATAAGATTTACAAGATAAGGCACCCATAGAAACGGCTTCTGTCCCATTCTGTGTCATATTATTGTACTAATTGTTCGGCAGTGTCGGCATTCATCATTACGTACTATCTTGAGAACGGAAGTCGGCGGTGATGAATCTCCAGTTTCTTCTCTCCCCTAGCATTGATGTTTCACTCAGCCAGGGCTCTGTCTTATCCGTTCTCATACGTTATCTTCTCATCAACATCTCTGTCTACATCTTGCTCCTTTTTTCCTTCCACCTTTCCTTCTAGTGTGGTCTTCAGTATGTTGTTTATGTCTTTTGATATGGCCAGAGTATTTTGTTTTCTTGATCTTTATTTCTTTGAGAAGCCCACATTGCTCTTGGAGCTGTTCTAAAACTTGTGCGTTCGTTCTTTTCATTCTCCGTGATATATGACCTAAGTTTTCTGTAGATCTACATTTCAGCCACATTAACCCTTCTTTCTGACTTAGAGTCCGGGCTTCTGCTGTATGCAGTAGAACAGAAAAGATTTAGCATTTTACAGATCTCAGTCCTGTCTTTATGTCCAGGTTCCTGGATAACAGCACTGTCTTCATGGTGTTGATTGTATGTTTTGCCATTTCTGTCAACTTGTTGGCATTCACTTGTACTTATTACTCTGCAGTGTTGGCATTCATTTGTACTTATTACTCTGCAGTGTTGGCATTCACTTTTAGTTATTTTTAGTGCAAGGAGGAAAAAACTTAATATAGGTTACTTACAGAATATAGAGACACAGCCATGGGATCTTGATATAAAAGAAAACCATCTTTCCGCAGTCCTTGGCAAGAAACCAGTCAGCGCAAGCATTTCTCGGTCCAGAGAACCCAGAAGAGCCGTATCTGGATGGCATCAACTACAACTGCGTGGCCCCTGGTAAGAGGTTCAGACCCATGGATAACCTGTCTGGTGGTGAGAAGACTGTGGCTGCCCTGGCGCTTCTGTTTTCTATCAACAGGTGAGGAGGGGCTTATAGCAGGCTTTCTGTCATCTCACCTGTCCTGTATCTGTGTGATTCTGTTCATCTGGGATATGTGTTTCACACTAGTTGACATTGTTTAGTTGACACTAGTTTTATTATCTAACAGACTAGAAAATTATCAGAGGTTAAGAAACAGATGTTGTGTAAACCACCAGACTAAGAAACAGATGTTGTGTAAACCACCAGACTAAGAAACATGTTGTGTAAACCACCAGACTAAGAAACAGATATTGTAAAAACCACCAGACTAAGAAACAGATATTGTAAAAACCACCAGACTAAGAAACAGATATTGTAAAAACCACCAGACTAAGAAATAGATATTGTGTAAACCACCAGACTAAGAAACAGATATTGTATAAACCACCAGACAAGGACATTTTGGATAAACCATCAGACTAAGACAGATGGACATAGAGACAAACAAGAAATATGAACCAAGAGTGGACATAGAGACAAACAGAAAATATGAACCAAGAGTGGACAAAGAGACAAACAGGAAATATGAACCAAGATTATATATACTGTTCAAAAAAAAAAAAGAAACACAACAAATACGATGTTGCGATTTAAACTGAAGTTTGCTGATCAGACAAGGGCAGATTACCTGAAATGTTCACTGGGACATAACTTCACGTGCTGACCTGAATTGTACTCAGCAGATGATTCATGAGCACAGAAAAGCAACACTAGTCAAAACAGCATTTTTGACAATAACTCGTGACAGGTTCATGAGAAACTCATGAAACTCACTGAACACAAAACTCATCGACCATGTTATTGAATGCCTATAAAAGATTGACGCTTTTCGAATCAGTTCATTTGAAAATTCAGTTCATAAATATGGCTCATCTCACTACAGAACAACGACTCATCATCATTTGACATTTACAGACTGGACAGTCACAAAGTGTAGTGGCCAGACAATTTAATGTGGTTAGAAGCACCATTAGTCGCCTTTGGAGACATTTTCATGAAACTGGCTCAGTTGCAGATTGGCCGCATGGTGGAAGACCAGTAGTCACAACTCCTGCCAAAGACTGCTTCATATGGCTGCGTCACCTCAGGAATTGATTTGCATCTGCGTCCTCAACAGTCCAGTCAATGACAGATTGTCAAATTTCAGATCAAACCGTCATGGCCTGGCTGCATGACGCCAGTCTTTGGGCTAGAAGACTCTACAGAGGTCCTGTTCTTATGGACCAGCATCTCTAGAATCGACTGCAGTGGGTGAACCAGCATCATCAGTCGACCATGGATGAGGCTCCTCCACGTCGTGGTGGAGATGTACTGGTGTGGGGGATGATCAACTTCATAGGAAGAAGTGACCTGGTGTAAATTGAACGATGCCTGAATGCCCAACGATGCGTCACTGAAATTCTTCATCCTCACCTCCTTCCACTTCTGGCTGCACCAGGGTCGATTTTTCAGCAGGATAACGCTAGACCTCATGTGGCACAACTCACCACCCAGTTCCTCACTGACAACAATGTCCAGACCATTCCATGGCCATCCATGTCATCAGACATGAACCCAATAGAACACTTATGGGATGAACTCAACAGACAAGTCCGCCAGCGAGATGTGGCGCCAACCAATCTCTGACAGTTGTCTTTTGCACTGTGGAAAGAGTGGGCAGCCATCCCACAACAACAGATCCAACGGCTAATCGGATCCATGTCAAGGAGATGTCGTTCTCTGATACAGGCCAGAGGAGGCCATACATCTTACTGAAATGGAGGCCTCAGTCGCAAAGAGTAAAAGCCCAAATTAAATTTAATGAACATCATTTCATTGTTTAAGTCTTAAAGTTTCTTCATGCCAAAATTGAAACATGATTCCATAAAATAAAATTTTGATACAAGTTTGAAATTTGGTGTCCATTATGACTACAATAGTGTTGCGTTTCTTTATTTTGAACAGTATAGAAATGGACAAAAGAGTGAGATATGCCAGATGCAGATGTACTGTAAATAGAGACAAGCTATTTAAAAAAAAGAATGATGAGAAGGATTTTGTTTTGTATCAGAAAGTATTAGTTTTTCATCTTTTTTTTTTATTATTATTTCTTTCAGCTACCAACAGTCGCCGTTCTTTGTCCTGGATGAGATAGATGCTGCTCTGGACAACACGAACATTGGCAAGGTCAGGATCTGTATTGCTTTTTTTTTCTTTTAACTGTCAGAATAAGAAGAATGACGCTAATCAATGTGTGAGATAAAAGAGACAGGCCACCAGACAGTTATTACAGCAAGAACTCTTTCTAGAACCATCTTTAGAGAGTGCTGACTGTGGGAGATTGGACCAGCTGTTTATAGCCTTCCCCCCTCCTCACCTTCTTTACCCCTTTCTGGGGCATAGGCCATCAGAAGGGTCTCCATTTATTTCTGTCCTGGGCTGTTTCTTCTGTCTGTCATTGATCTGTTTGATCTCTGCTTCAGGACTCCTTCACCAGGTGTTTCTGGATCTCCCTTGTTTCCTCTTTCCCTGGAGGTTCCAGATGAGAGCTTGTCTGGTTGTGTTTGTGGTAGGCTTACGAAATGTATGTCCCATCTTTCCGTTATCATTTCTTTCACTGTGGGTTGGTTCATTTTCTGCCATATCTCTTCATTGCTGATGTTATCTGGTCGTCTAATCTGAAGGATCTTCCTTAGGCAGGTGTTAACAAAGGTCTGTGGCCTCTTGGTACTTTTGGCTGGTGCTGTCCATGTTTCCGATCCATACAACAGGACTTCTTGTCCTGCCCTTTCCCAGACCTCCTCATTCCTGATCTTGTCCTGCCATTTAATTGTTGTATTGCCTTGGTCATGACCCATGTCTCTGAACCATATAGCAGGACAGTCTTTACATTTGTATTGAAAAGCCTAGGTTTGGTTCTTGTTTTGATGTTCTTAGATGATCATGTTTTAAGCTGGATAAATGCTGTCCTGGCCTTGGTGCGCCCTGTCTGTGCTTATTTTGAGGTAGGATTGTGCGCTGACTAATCTTGTTCTGCTGTGCCTTGTGGGAAAGTCTAATATAGATACCTCATGGCCTTGCGGGATGTGCCTCTGGTGCAGTTTGCTTCATTCTTTGTTCTCTCAAGCTTTCCTAAAGGGGACTGAGTGTCAGGATTGCCAGCACGTACTCAGTCACCGAAAGAATCAACCCCTGAAATACAGCAACTAGCAATGGGCGTTCGGGATTTCCTGCCGCCATCATTTTTTATTTTATCCTTTTCTGGCTTTAGTCGTGGTGTGGTCTACACGAGCTTTGAATCTTGAGCTGAGATTGAAGCTTATATCTGGATGCTTCATTGAGTTAGTTCTTTCAGCATGCAGTCACTTTATGTTTCAGTGGAGTAGTTGTGCGTTGTCACTTTATGTTTCAGTGGAGTTGTCATATGTTGTCACTTTATGTTTAAGTGTAGTTGTTAACGTGTTGTCACTTTATGTTTAGGTGTAGTTGTCATGTGTTGTCACTTTAAGTGTAGTTGTTATGTGTTGTCACTTTATGTTTAGGTGTAGTTGTCATGTGTTGTCACTTTAAGTGTAGTTGTTATGTGTTGTCACTTTATGTTTAGGTGTAGTTGTCATGTGTTGTCACTTTAAGTGTAGTTGTTATGTGTTGTCACTTTATGTTTAGGTGTAGTTGTCATGTGTTGTCACTTTATATTTCAGTGTAGTTATGTGTTGTCAGATTATGTTTAAGTGTTGTTGTTATGTGTTGTCACTTTATATTTCAGTGTAGTTATGTGTTGTCACTTTATATTTCAGTGTATTTATGTGTTGTCACTTTATATTTCAGTGTAGTTATGTGTTGTCACTTTATATTTCAGTGTAGTTATGTGTTGTCACTTTAAGTTTAAATATATTTGTTATATGTTGTCACTTTATGTTAAATATGGTTTTTATGTGTTGTGACTTTGTTTAAGTATGGTACTTGTGGTCAGTGTAATCTTCAGTAAAAGTCCACACTGTAAGATCATGCAAGAAAATGGCTGGGTCCTCAGAATGTTTAGGCTGCTTTTTTTTTTCTTCTTTTCACAGCAAGGAGATTGTGTCATCAGCAGCAGCCTGACCCTTGACCTCACAGAGTACCCTGATCCCCACGCACACGAACATGACGTGCAGTACTTCCCACGATAAATGGCACACCCCACGCATTTTTTTTTTGCATCATTTCAGATGTTTATTACTTTCATCATTGTGCATGCTTTTACTCTGCATTTTTTATGTTTATAGTGTTTCCTCGCGTAGCAGTTGTAACTTTAACACTTTAGTGTGAGTTATTTGACTTTCCAGTGTCCTAAGCAGCGGTCACATTAACCTGGCAATTACCAGTAAATTACTGATAGAAAAAAAAAAAGAGAGGAAAAACAAAAAAATTTTTGGAGGCCGTCAGTTACCGTAACCGGTTTATGTTATCAAAAACGTTGTAAAAAGTGACCAGCAAAATTGGTTGCAGGACAGTCGGACCAGAAGAATGATGATGCTCACTTTGCTTGGAGGAGAATCAGCCAGTTTTTGGCTTTGTTTCAGCATGTGAGCATTTTTGTAAAGATTAAATATTATCACACGTGAATATTTATTTCCCGTTGATTTTTGTAAAGCGTTTTTAATTTTAATTTAGGAAAAAAAAAAAAAAAAGAAGTTTAAAAAATACCAAATGTTGACAGAACCGGTATTTGAGAAACTACTTCACGCAAGGTGAAGGACAAGTATGTTTTTCTGGTTGTAAAAAAAATCCTAGTATCATCACTGCCAAAGTCAGAACATGTTTATTGTTACGGGACAGATTTTGTATCAGATCCTTGTATCAGATTCATAATAACACACAAAAATCATTGAAGATAATTCCCTGCTGCTTGCATGGACATGTTGGTTGGGACACATGTATACAGATTTCAATGGTAACATGTTTGTTTTCATTGAAGGAAGGGCCTATACATGTTAGTATCAGTGAACCAGACATGTAGAGCAGGAAAGGTCACAATCTCGGGACGGTAGCTAGACAGACTTTGAGTAATCTGATAGTGAGAAACATTGTAGTATTCCTGTTTATACTGAGGTGGGGGGGGGGGGGGTGGAGTCATGCTGGTGCCCATTCTCTTCAGACAAAACCAGGTGTGTTTAACCATTGCAGATACGTCAACATAAGAGAACTAAGTCCAGCATTTCCGAAAATTTTCAAAACATATAAATGGCGGACCGAACCTGGTGTTGCTGGGAGATGTGACAAGTACGGTATTACAATGAGTTACCTGGCAACTTGATCATGACGACTTCCCCAACACAAATATATGTGTGATGAATCGACCAGTAGAGCCATTCAGCAAAGAGTAAGCGCACTGGACAAAGACATATCTGCAGAAGTCCTTACACTCAGAACGTTAATGGAAACTTAAGGATGCCTTGTTAGAAAATGGCTCACAACACAGTCACCTTGCAGTGGATTCCCTCCCACTGTGGGATACCAGGCAGTGAGAAAGCTGACCAAAGAGGGTGCTGAAATGGAGCAACCAGACATACCGATCACCTGTAATCAGAAGAAAAGCATGATAAAAACCTACAGGAAGCCACAAATATATGACTATCACATGCTAAACAGAAAAGAACAAGCCACCATTTTCCATCTCCGAACAGAACACAGCTGACTCCAAAGTCATATGTGTACAAAATTTAAAGCTGGTACAACTACTCTTTGTACATGTACCCAGGTGCCCCAAACCCTGGAACATATCCTCCAAAACTGTACCACCTATGAGACACCGAGAAGCAATTACTGGCCCAGTGAAACCAACAAAGAAGATACCATACATGAAGACAGTTCCATACATGAATTACACAAAAAAAAACTGAAATTTATCCAAGAAACAGGACTGCAGATATAGACAGAAAATGTGTACTGGACAGAATGTGAACTCTACATCCATTCAGCTGTAATGCTGCCAACAATCTCACCTAACCAGAACTCTCGCTCCTTATTGTGCCAAATTCCTGTGCTAATAAATACCAAGGACTAATTGAAATACGTGCTTAAAGGGACATAACAAATAAACATCACTCCTTAAACAGTGGATCAGGAGCATTGACACAAGAAATTGACTGGAGTTGAGCACACTGACTCACCAAGAAACATGTGCCGCTACAAAGATGACAGGATGAGCTGAGGAAAGGTGGGAGAAGCCATTAGAGGACAAAGAAAGAAAATGTAGAGACGTAAAGATAAGGTAGAGAAGATGGTGAAAGTCTCATGCAGGTGAAGAGTCCGAAAATGACCGGTTAAATCTGGTTATACATATAAGCATGACCCAGAGGAGCCCACCCCCCCCCCCCCCACTTATCTGAGGGGTGGGGGGGGGTACTTCATCTGATGATCTGAAGGAGTTGTGTTGTTGTTCTGCTCTCTACAGTAGAGAGTTTCCTGCATATATATATATATATGTAAGAAGACTGATGATTCTGATGGTTGTTAGGAAGATTATATGCATCAAAAATTTGATGATTTCTGATAGTTGTATGCATTGTATACATCAAAAGTGTTCATATTTTTAGTGGTTTTTTTTTTTTTTTTTAAGAATTGTTTGTTTGTTTAGATTTTGACTGATGTGAAAAAAAAACAAAAAAACAACAGATGTATAAAATTGTTATACAGAATTTACGTGGGTTTCCCCCCCTCTGAATGTCATACATTTCTTTTTCTAGTTCAGATAGAATATTTCCTTTGTGTACGTAATAGGGCCCAGGGTCCACCTAGCCTCAGAAAATGGGTAGCAGAGAAATCTAGGAAGGTAAATGTGACCAGGCATGGTGCTGAGCACATCACATGTTCATGTGGCCGAATGTGGTAGAAGTACGGACCTAGTGCCGTATCACTCGGTATGCCGCAGCGCGTTGAAACAGGGATTTTTATGTTTTTAACGTATGTATGTAAAAGTTGCTAAAAGTCTGTAGAGTTTCAGATCGAATGATTGATGAATGGTCTCCTGGCGGACACAGCATGCAGTAAACACGGTTCATGTAAGACTTCGCCAACGGTTTATGTTGAGGGGAGTAAGAAGGAAGCAGAAATTATCAACGATTTCTTGAGATCCAGTGACAGCTGATACAGATTTGCTATTACGTAGGATTTTCTCAGTTGAAAGTTACAATATTATGTAGGCTTTTCTCAGTTGAAAGTTACAATATTATGTAGGCTTTTCTCAGTTGAAAGTTACAATATTACATAGGTTTTTCTCAGTTGAAAGTTACAATAAGTTGACTAGTTCAGTTCAGTTGGAATTGGTTTAGAAAAATCTCATTTTTTTTTGTCCTGCATATGTTATGGATTGTGTCAATTACACTTTGTTTCTCATACATCTCAGATTTGTTGGGTTGTTTTGTCTTTTTTTAATCTTATTCAGTGTGAGTGCTTTTGTTTTGATCTGACACTTTGTTAATGTGGATTTTGCTTTATTGAAACTAGTCTCTTTCAGTTTGTGAAAAAAAAAAAAAAAACTTTTTTTGTCCTTGACCTTCTAGCGACAGTGGCTTGGTTAGGCGCTCAATCTGCTAATCTGGTGGTACCAGGTTCAAGTCCCAGGGCACCAAAAAGGTCCCGGGGTCCACCCGGCCTCTGAAAAAAGGGCACCAGAGAAATCTGGGAAGGTAAATACGGCCAGGCTTGATACTGACCACATCACAACTTTCATGTGGCGAAGGTCTTGGAAGGCCATGCCATCACTGCAGATGGACAATAACTGGATCTTGCTGATATTTTTAACAAGCTCAGAGAGATGGGCAAAGTGGAGGATTTCAAGGGCAGTGGATCTACATTGCTGCTTAGACTGAGAGAGCCGGGAATACAGATCAGGCATGGCATACTGGACATGCGAGACAACTGGTCAGCCAACATAGGACAGGCGCTATCAGCCACAGGATGCTGATGGATATGTTGAGTGTGGGGGGAATTTGGGCACCTGTGGACATGTCTGGAGTGCAGTGGTGATGACCCAGGACATAGACCATAAAGGTCTTGGAAGTACAGGGCAAACGTGTCCCCAAAAATGCCTTAAGTGGCTTGGAAATAGAGATTTTACTTGCTAGCAACAGTGCCTGGTGACATATGGTCAGTATTGTGAATAGTAACAAGATAGATGACAGTGTCAGGAAACAAAGCAACAATAAGCAATCACAGTCAGTATTTTGGCTGGATGCCTTCTACTGAGACAACAAAACAGCAAAGAAATATAAAACGAAAACAATCACTTGCCAGCAAAGAATGTTGCTCTTTAGAGGTAAACAGTTGGCAGCAATTCGTTTTAATTTTTTTTTCTTTGTTTTTTTTCTTTTTTTGTCTTTCAATAAAATCTCCAATTTCTGAGAAAAATTACAAAGAACTGAGGCACACAGAAACTTTACATGTAGATGCACAGAACAGAAACTTTACCTGTAGATACACAGAACAGAAACTTTACCTGTAGATACACAGAACAGAAACTTTACCAGTAGATACACAGAACAGAAACTTTACCTGTAGATACACAGAACAGAAATTTTACCTGTAGATACACAGAACAGAAACTTTACCTGTAGATACACAGAACAGAAACTTTACCTGTAGATACACAGAACAGAAACTTTACCAGTAGATACACAGAACAGAAATTTTACCTGTAGATACACAGAACAGAAACTTTACCAGTAGATACACAGAACAGAAATTTTACCTGTAGATACACAGAACAGAAACTTTACCAGTAGATACACAGAACAGAAATTTTACCTGTAGATACACAGAACAGAAACTTTACCTGTAGATACACAGAACAGAAATTTTACCAGTAGATACACAGAACAGAAATTTTACCTGTAGATACACAGAACAGAAACTTTACCAGTAGATACACAGAACAGAAACTTTACCAGTAGATACACAGAACAGAAACTTTACCAGTAGATACACAGAACAGAAACTTTACCAGTAGATACACAGAACAGAAACTTTACCTGTATATACACAGAGCAGAAACTTTACCTGTAGATACACAGAACAGAAACTTTACCAGTAGATACACAGAACAGAAACTTTACCAGTAGATACACAGAACAGAAACTGCCATCTGCAAGCATGAAACTTAGATGTCCTGTCGTTATGTCCATAGATATATAAAGAGATTCTGATACCAAAGTAAATACGGAAAGAAGTAACCAGTCAGTCAGTCTTTTGCAGTCCCTTGCAGAACTTTGCTTCCCTAACAGCACTCCTGTAGGCCTCTCGGTTGTGAGCAAGATGCCCTGCTGCTGATGCAGATCATCAACGATGTCTTGCAGCCATCTTTGCCTTGGTCTTCCTCTCTTTCTTTTTCCCATTATGTACCCTTCCAAGACAGTCTTCTCTAAATTATCATGACATTTAATGCGTCCAAAATATTTAAGTTTTCTCTGTTTAATCCTCTTTACTAGCCAGCCTTCTTCAATATTAAGTTCTTGTAGTATGGATATATTTGTTCTTTTTTTGTGTCCATGATATTTGAAGAACTCTTCTGTAGCATTTACATTCAAAGGCATTTATGTGTTTCTCTGCTGTTTTGTTAAGTGTGCAGGTCTCACAGGCATATGTTGAGATGGGAAAGATGCATGCACTTAAAAATGTTATTTTTGTAGTTCTGTCTGTTCCTCTCCACAGATTCTTTAGTTGTTTTACTTTTCGAAGAGCGATAGCTGTCCTCTTTTTAATTTCCCTCATTGCATCTCCATTATTAGTTAATAATGATCCGAGATATTCAAAACTCTCCACCTCTTCCAATTTTTTCCTCTTTGACACATATTTCATCTGCCTTATTTGTTTTGTCAGTTGTCATCAATTTAGTTTTCCTTGCATTAAGACAGGTTTTGCTCTTCGCTATTCTTATGGACTCGCATCATTAGTTTTTTTCACTCCTTCTAAGAAGTAACCAGACTAACAAAACACCAAAACTTGACAGTGAGGATAGACATAGATCAATGGAGAACTCCTGTTGATGACCTATGCCCCAGATAGGGATAAAGAAGGTAAAGAAAATTCAAAGTTCTTTTCTAAATCTTACATTCCAGTTTCAGTTTTTTTATGCTAAATCTTACATTCCGGTTTCAGTTTTTTGATGTTTTATTTCTTGTCATTATCTCTAAATCCTGATGGCTGTACAGGAAGAGATGACACCAGATGAATTGGCTACGCAGGCCAAAGATATCTTAGTAACAACAGCTAAAGACATGGTTCCAGTAAAGAAAACACAAAAGAATAGATGGATCACAGCAGGTACACTAGAACTGATAAAACAATGTAGAGAAATGAAGACGCAATGGAGAGTGACAAACAACAACAAAGATAAATATAAAACTTTAACAAAAGAAGTACGAAGAAACATAAGAAAAGACAAAAAACAATACATACAAGATTGTTGTGAAAGAATAGAAGAACATCAGAGGTGTGGAAGAGATAGTGAAATGTTTAAAGAAATGAAGACATTGACGAGAAATGTCACACCTAAGCTAAATGTAATTTGTGATGAGATGGGGAATACCCTGACAGAGACAGGAAATTCTGGAAAGATGGAAGGAATATTGCAAAAGAATGTATGAAACAACCGACTGTGGAAGCAGAAATCAACAGTGTGAATTATTATTGGAGGAGAAAGAACCCGAGCCGACAATGGAAGAAGTTTTATGGGCAATAAAGAGTCTGAAAAATGGTAAATCACCAGGATGTGATGAGATAACCGCTGAATTTATTAAAGCAGGAGGAAAGGAGTGTGCAACAATCTATCATGCACTATGTAAAAAGATATGGCATTCAGGTATTTGGCCAAAAGAATGGAAAAGAACTGTATTCATACCACTGCCAAAAAAGGGTAACCTGAAATTATGCACCAACTATAGAACTGTTGCCCTGATTAGTCATGCCAGTAAAATTCTGTTAAAAATCATAATGGGTAGACTTCGAAAGAAAATAGAAGAAGAAGTCAATATGGTCCAAGCTGGCTTCAGGCAAGGAAGAGGATCAAGAGATCATATATTCAATCTAAGATTAATAATAGAGAAATGCAGGGAGTTTAATGTGAATCTATATTTATCCTTTATAGACTACTCAAAGGCATTTGATTGTGTACAACACCAGAAACTTTGGGAAATAATGGAAAAAATGGGATTTCCAACACATTTGATACAATTAACATCACTGCTGTATCTAGACCAACAAGCAGCAGTAAGAATAAATGGTGAAACAACAACTTGGTTTGACATAAAACAAGGGGTCCGTCAGGGGTGCATATTGTCACCCTACTTATTTAACTTGTATACTGAAAATATAATGAGGAATGTTAGAGAAGATGTAGACAAAGAATATTACGATGCCATAACAGTTGGAGGTTATGAAATACCAGAGATTAGATATGCTGATGACACAGTATTGCTGTCCACAACACAAGAAGGAATGGAAAAACTAATTATGTCAGTCCGCAAGAACAGCGAAGAGCAGAACCTCTATCTTAATGCAAAGAAAACTAAAGTGATGACAACTGACAAAACAGACAAGGCAACTGAAATATGTATCAGTGGGGAAAAACTGGAAGAAGTGAAGAGTTCTGAACATCTTGGATCACTACTAACTAATAATGGAGATACAATGCGGGAAATTAAAAGGAGGACATCTATTGCTCTTCAGAAAGTAAAACAAATAAAGAATCTGTGGAGAGGAGCAGACAGAACCACAAAAATAAGATTTTTAAGGGCATGCATCTTTCCCATCGCAACATATGCCTGTGAGACCTGGACACTTAACAAAACAGCTGAGAAGCACATAAATGCCTTTGAATGTAAATGCTATAGAAGAGTTCTCCAAATATCGTGGACACAAAAAAGAACAAATATATCTATACTACAGGAGCTTAATATTGAAGAAGGCTGGCTAGTGAAGAGGATTAAAGAGAGAAAACTTAAATATTTTGGCCACATTAAACGTCATGATACTTTGGAGAGGACCGTATTGGAAGGATACATGGTGGGAAAAAGAAAAAGAGGAAGACCGAGACGAAGATGGCTGCAAGACATCGTTGATGATCTGGAAATGGATGCAGCAGCAACAGGCCATCTTGCTCACAACCGAGAGGCCTACAGGAGTGCTGTTTGGGAGGCAAAGTTCCGCAAGGGACAAGCAAAGGAATGAATGAATGAATGATCTCTAAATACTGCCATTAATTATGCCATTGCTAAATGAAAGATGATATACAAGCGTGGATGTCAGTGTGCCATAAGTTGCTGCCTGTTGTCAGTGCTTCAAAATCTCTGACATGCTGACAGTGGTATAAGATCTCTGATGTACTGACATTGTTACAAGATCTATGACATGCTGACAGTGTTATAAGATCTCTGACATGCTGACAGTGTTACAAAATCTCTGACATGCTGACAGTGTTACAAGATCTCTGACATGCTGACAGTGTTATAAGATCTCTGACATGCTGACAGTGTTACAAGATCTCTGACATGCTGGCAGTGGTATAAGATCTCTGACATGCTGACAGTGGTATAAGATCTCTGACATGCTGACAGTGTTACAAAATCTCTGACATGCTGACAGTGTTACAAGATCTCTGACATGCTGACAGTGGTATAAGATCTCTGACATGCTGACAGTGTTACAAAATCTCTGACATGCTGACAGTGTTACAAGATCTATGACATGCTGACAGTGGTATAAGATCTCTGACATGCTGACAATGTTACAAAATCTCTGACATGCTGACAGTGTTACAAGATCTCTGACATGCTGACAGTGGTATAAGATCTCTGACATGCTGACAATGTTACAAAATCTCTGACACAAGCAAGTCCTGAAAGCTCAAGTTGACAGCTACAGTAAGACAACCAGCCTGCAACGTTCATCTAAAATACTGCAACATCCTGTTAGCTACAGCAACTGGAGGAAGGAAGATAGGGTTTGCCGAGAGCTGTATTGTGTATCATCATATCAACACAATCATCTCTGCTCTTGTGATACATACAGCTCCAAATCCTAGACACTTTCACCAAACACGGAACTGCAATTTGGATGAGATTAACTTTTATGTGTTAACATGATATCCTTGTGTGACATCAGAGCAGTGCTAGTAGATAACCATACATTTTTGGTAGAATTTCAATTATCTTCCAGTGCAGTGGTTCTTAACCTGGGGTTCATGGACTCACAAAGGGTTCTATATCTATCAAGAGCCGTGCCTACTGGGGTTGAGGGTCATAATTCTCTGTTGTTCTGGTGGCCTCAATCCATCCCATCTTGCCAGGTCATTCAGGATTTTCTTACATTGTCTACCTTAGCCTCTTTTTTATCTAACTTTCCTGATGTCACGATGTGTTCTAGTCTGCCTTTTCTTATGTAATGTCTTGTCCTGAATGTTGTAATTATTTGTCTTCTCGAGTCGGTCACTCTCAAAATTTCCTCATTTGATTTTCTTGCCGTCCATGTTGTCCTTGGCATTCTTCTAAGAAACCACATTTCCGTGACTTCCAGACGTGGCTGTATCTCTTTAGTAACTGTCCAGGCTCCACGTCCATAGATCAGAACTGGCTCTATGTAGCACTGAACCAACCTTTTCCTTACACTCGGTGTTCTTTTGGAACATTAGCTTGGGTTATTCTGTTCTTTATCTCCTTTAGGCAACTTCCATCTGACGTCATTATTGTTGCTAGATACTTGAGATTGTCTACGTTCTTTAATATTGTGCCATTTATTGTTATTTTTTTATTTAGGATTCTGTCCTTTTCTTGGAGATGACCTTAACCTTAGTTTTCTTCTTATTGAGACTGAGTCCTCTCTCTCTCCCTTTCCTTTACCACAGTGTTTCCCAGGCTTGATCTGGCTGCCGTCCCCTTTCCTTTACCACAGTGTTTCCCAGGCTTGATCTGGCTGTCGAACACTTTCTTTTACCACAGTGTTTCCCAGGATTTTTTGGGCTACCGTCCCCTTTCCTTTACTGCAGTGTTTCCCAGGCTTGTTCGGACTGCCGTCCCCTTTCCTTTACCACAGTATTTCCCAGGCTTTTCGGGCTGCCGTCCCCTTTCCTTTACCACAGTTTTTCACAGGCTTGTTCGGGCTGTCATACCCTTTCTTTTACCACAGTGTTTCCCAGACTTTCTTGGGCTACCGTCCCCTTTCCTTTACTGCAGTGTTTCCTAGGCTTGTTCAGGCTGTCGTACCCTTTCCTTTACCACAGTGTTTCCCAGGCTTTTTCAGGCTGCCGTCCCCTTTCCTTTACCACAGTGTTTCCCAGGCTTTTCAGGCTGCCGTCCCCTTTCCTTTACCACAGTTTTTCACAGGCTTGTTCGGGCTGCCGTCCCCTTTCCTTTACCACAGTGTTTCCCAGGCTTTTTTTGGTTGCCGTCCCCTTACCTTCCATGCCACATCCTCAACGCTCCCAACCCTTATGTACTGCCCATACAGTGACCTTGTAAGAAATATATTTCTTTGATGGGGTAATAATAATGTTAATTATAATGTTACTTATATTGTTCTGATTTGTTATGATATGACTGGAAGGTGATGATACAGTACACATTGATATATTACACGAATAAAAAGAAAACACAATTAGACAATTCTTCAAATAATCAAATCACCTTATACTGACGTAAATCATCTGTTTACATGATTAACAGATCAAAACAAAGGATCATCAATTTATATTGTTATTAATCAGCTATGTCGTTAACGTAATAATCCTGAAAATGATTTCCTTTAAATATTCAGATTCCTAGATTATCTTGGTCGACAGCAGAACTTCTAAAGAATCAATTTAATCCCTTGTACATAATCATACAAAGATCTATAATCTTCATCATTAAATGATTGAGTATCTGATGTATTATAAGGAACTAACTGGCAATAATTGTTACAACATACATGTTCGTAAAATTCAGCAATACGTATTTATGTGCACACATGAGCCCTCACTGCACATTACCAAAATCTCTAAATCTTACATAGACAAATGCATCACACTAGAATTATAATTATTCATGTACCCTTCAGTTATCCTAATCATACCTAAGTGAGGTCGGGCCTGGCCGGAGGAGGAGGAAAGCACAGCTTTCACGCATCCACGTCATTCATTCATTTATTTTCATGTCCCTTGCGGAACTTTGCCTCCCTAACAGCACTCCTGTAGGCCTCTCGGTTGTGAGCAGGATGGCCTGCTGCTGATGCAACCATCTGCAGATCAAAATGATGTCTTGCAGCCGTCTTCGCCTTGGTCTTCCTCTCTTTTTTTTTTTTTTTTTTGTTGCTCATTTGGGTTTCTTTGTATATTTTCAGAAGATGCATCCACATCACAAAAGTATAAAGGGATTGTTAACTTAAATATACTCGTACATAGTTTTCTATCAACAGTAACATCTCTCTCTTTCAGGCTTTTTACACGACACATAACCTCTCCCCCCCCCAGCCCCCGACCGCTGGCCTTACGTTGTTCGGCGTACAAAGCCGGGACCTGGTGAGATTCTATTATGTTTTCTTTATATAACTGGTCAGAGGCCGGCCTTTCTCAGAATTGCGCACTGTCGGTGCTAGCCTGTCTCTGACCCATGTTTCTATGCTCTAGGTTTGCCAATCAACCCAGGTAACCATGAGCTTATCTATTCCCTACAACCTACAAAACTGGGATATACATTACACAACTAAAATCTTCAGCTAGCAAACCAGTATATTTAACAATATGAAGGAGCACATTTATAACTCGCCTACTACATTATTTTTTCAACTTTGAATGTAATGGATGAGTTTCATGTGAGGGCACAAGTTTCTCAATATCAGGCTGGAAAGTGCTATGAAGGAATGTATTACTACCCCCGTCTCATCATCATCAGGTGCCGTGCCGACTGGCGTTGGCTATTATGCTTCTCCAGAGTACAGGACATCAGCTCAGTTGGTGATCTCCTCTCACACCATCCCGTCAGACTGTCCAGTATCATTTCTCTTGATCTTCCTCTTGATCTTCTTCCCTCTATTTTTCCTGTTGTTATAAATTTCGCTCTCCCACAAATGCCCCCATCGCCCCCTTTTCTTCCACTCCCCCACTGACCCTTTTCTTTCAACGCCCCCCCCCCCCCCATAGGTGCACCGTCCTTTCGAACGCCCACGGGGGGGGGGGCGCGTTATCGCCCACTTTGAGAAACAAAATATAAATTAGAAAAACAAGTAGGAACAGCTTTATTACTTAACGAGTACAAAGTGGTGACGTTTCGGCGTGAGCCTTAATCATGCAAAAACATACAGGACGAAAGATATTGAGAGGAGATAAAATATAAATTCACGTGAATACTATGTTAAAAAATAAATAAGAAAATAAAATGAATAAAGCACTTAGGTGTAACTGTATGTTCTTGTATGATTAAGGCTCGCGCCAAAACATCACAGCTGTGTACTCGTTCCTACTTTTTTTTCCTAGTTTATATATTTTGGTATCACAGCTTTTACTGTATGGCTCTGTGTGTAGTTATATACTCATACACTAATTATTGTGTGTTACTTTGGGAAACAGTGCTTTACCGCTATATCCAGTAGATACTGAAGTTCAAGGGATTCACGGAAGGATTTTTGGTGGTCCATTGACTAGCAAATGTACTGCCTCGAATTAAAAAATAAATCTCAGCATCATTCGAGTTCTATTTACTGCTTTATTTTTAAAAAGAGGGGATCCACAGTTGTTCTCAAACTGGAAAGAGGTTCACCGCTAACAAAGAAAAATTTGAGAACCGCTGACTAGCAGGCTACCCCCCGAACTCGCACCTAGTTCGTGTTTAAAGTACAAGGGAGGTAATCCATTTAAAGCCAACTATGAGGGGAAATCACCCATGCGGACATGACATTGCTTTTTGAGTTGGGAGAGAAGGATATGTGTCCAATTATTCTACACTTCGCTTCACATGCGAGCATATAATCCATTTAATCTGTTGTAAGATTTCGTTTGCGTTCGCTTTGAGCTGTCATGTTTACTGCTGCCTGCGGTGCGCTAGAGCTGCCCATGGTTTAGTGGGACAGGTTTACTCAAAACGAGAGGGTTGCTAAGCCAACCCCGTGCCCCCACCCCCCGGCTCACTGCACTAAACTCCCGGGGGGGGGGCACGAGTGGAAAGCTGAAATAATTCTGTTAAAAAGATAAGGGGAAACAGCGGGGGGGGGGGGGAACGGCGAGGGCTACGAGGGACAAGAAGGTAAAGTCACAAACATAAAAAAGAAAGATGCAGAGAGAGAGAGAGAGAGTGTGTGTGTGTGTGTGTGTGTGAGATATGTGTATATATATATATATATATATAAGACGTTTTCAGTGTAATGTTGGTCATACAACAAGCTACACCATTATACATTCAATTAATCTACACAGCATCAGATAATTCTTATTCTTCTCATTATTGTTACTCTTACTGGTGTCAATACTATTACATATATATATATATATATATATATATATATAGAGAGAGAGAGAGAGAGAGAGTTAACAGACATAACGAGATGACAAAAGATATAACTAACAGACCTCACCCTATAACAGACATGACAAGATGACAAAAGATATAAATAACAGACCTCCCGCTGGAACAGACATAACAAGATGGCAAAAGATATAACTAACAGATCTCACCTTAGAACAGACATTACAAGATGACAACAGATAAAAATAATAGACCTCACCCTATAACAGACATAACAAGATGACAAAAGATATAACTAACAGATCTCACCTTAGAACAGACATGACAAGATGACAAAAGATATAACTAACAGATCTCACCCTAGAACAGACATTACAAGATGACAAAAGATATAACTAACAGATCTCACACTAGAACCGACATAACGAGATGACAAAAGATATAACTAACAGATCTCACACTAGAACCGACATAACGAGATGACAACAGATATAACTAACAGATCTCACACTAGAACAGACATAACGAGATGACAAAAGATATAACTAACAGATCTCACCCTAGAACAGACATGACAAGATGACAAAAGATATAACTAACAGATCTCACCCTAGAACAGACATGACAAGATGACAAAAGATATAACTAACAGATCTCACACTAGAACAGACATAACAAGATGACAAAAGATATAACTAACAGATCTCACACTAGAACAGACATAACAAGATGACAAAAGATATAACTAACAGATCTCACCCTAGAACAGACATGACAAGATGACAAAAGATATAACTAACAGATCTCACACTAGAACAGACATAACGAGATGACAACAGATATACCCCTAGAACAGACATAACGAGATGACAACAGATATAACTAACAGATCTCACACTAGAACAGACATAACGAGATGACAACAGATCTCACCCTAGAACAGACATGACGAGATGACAACAGACATAACGCTTGAACAGAATCTAGTCATCTAAATTACCACAACAAATTCCAAGATATCAGACAGTCTACGAGACACCATAGCATCCTATTCATCATCATCATCAGGTGCCGTGCTGACTGGCGTTGGCTATAATGTTTCTCTGTAGTACCTCATCCTCCATGCAGGCCATCAGTTCATTTTGTGATCTCATCTCACACCATATCGCCAAACTATCCAGTACCATTTCTCTCGGCTTTCCCCTGCCTCTTCTTCCCTCTATTTTTCCTGTTGTTACAATATGTTCAATGCCCCCTCTTCTCATTACATGTGCTATTAAAGTACATTGTCTTTGTCGTAATTTTTTGACAAGTTCTCTCTCTCTCTCTCTCTCTCTCTCTCTCTCTCTCTCTCTTCTCATCCATTCTTTGTTAGTAATCTTTGCCATGAATTCCATGGACAGCAAAGACACTCTATCAGATATCATAAAAAGTCTTCAAATATCCCTGGAAGATCTGTTTTTGTCAGTTGCCAACGTCAGAATAGCTCTACAAAGAGAAGAACGGCAAGAGCTTTTCAAAACCAGTTGTTAGAGTGATTACCAACATAGTACAAGACAACAGACGACTGCACAGTGTGAAGACGAGATTTGCAGTTCAGTGTTAATCGAATGTACCCATTAACCTCCAATCGCTGGCGTAGTCGAAGGGCAAATACTGATTTTTTTTTTCTTTCTGAATGGTCGGTTCACTCCAATCTGGGGTCCAAGTGGGTCAAGCTGATTTTGTCGGTAATCGATACACAAGCCGGGCCGATAGTAATTCTTCTTAACAGCGGGTGGTAGTAATATCACAAATGTGATAGTTCCATTTGATTATAACAGTGGTAGTTACGGCGTCATAGTTTCTTTGCTCGCGAGGTTGCAGGTATTAGTATTAATATCATGGCAACTTTAAGCTTGTTGTTGTTGTTGTTGTTAGCAGCGGTTGTATTAGACCATCTAAAGAAGTAGATTGAGATGTATGGTCAGTTTTACACACACACACACACAAATGGAAAGAGTTAGGAAAGTGGGCAGAAACAAGAATGGGAGAAAGTAAGATGAGCCAGTATAAATGAAGACCATACAATATTTCGACAAAAAGCCCCTTTCAGGGACCACATTCAATTCAAGTGCCACGCCGCGTGAAGTAGGCGGTCATTTCTCTCCATAATTCCCTGTCTTTAGACTTGATTATGAGATCCGCCGGTGACTATCTTTCTAATCACATTGACAGCCATACAGTAATATCTCTCTCTCTCTCTCTCTCTCTCTCTCTCTCTCTCTCTCTATCTTCCTCTGCCTCTTCTTCCTTCAATTTTTCCAGTTGCCACAATGTGTTCCAATTTTCCTCTTCTCAGGAAATGTCCTACAAATCTCGCTTGTCTGCCTCTGATCTTTGTTGTAATTTGCCTTTTAACTCCAGCCTCTCTTAAGACTTCTTCATTGGTTTTCTTGGCTGTCCTTGGTACCTTCAACCACATACTATACAGAATAGCACGAATGGAATATTTCTCTTAAGTTCAAGCGCATGAACCGTGTTCACGAATATAGATGACACATAAAACGCTCAATGTACATAATATCACACTAATATAAACAAATCATCATCATCAGGTGCCGTGCCGACTGGCGTTAGTTATTATACATCTCCAGAGTACACAATCCTTCATGCAGGCCATTAGTTCATTTGGTGATATCCTCTCACACCATCCCATCAGACTGTCCAGTATCAGTTCTCTTGGTCTTCCTCTTGATCTTCTTCCTTCTATTTTTCCTGTTGTTATAATATTTTCAATGCCCCCTCTTCTCATTACATGTCCTATAAAAGTACATTGTCTCTCTCTTATCTTTTTAACAAGATTTCTTTGTCTCTCCAGCTCTTCTCATACATTCTTCATTAGTTATTTTTGCTGTCCAGGGGATTCACAACATTCTTCTAATAAACCACATTTCTGCTGCTTCCAATGATTTTTGTGCAGACCTGCCTATTGTCCATGATTCACTTCCATATAACGAGATAGGTTCAATATAGCATTTTAGGACTCATTTTCTAACATTCATTGATAAGGATGTGTTGGATAATATGTTTCTCATTCTCTGAAATGCAGTCTTTGCTTGGCTTATTCTGTTCCTAATTTCTGTTCTGCATTTCCCATCTGAAATTATTATTGCTACAAGGTTTTTTAATTTCTAAACCTGCTTTAAACAGGCAGAAAAATCAGCTTCCACACAAAGAACCACACACATACACAAACCCACAACGTACCAGCCGGCACGGTCGCTCTGACCCCACCAGGAGAACAAGGATGACCTGTCGGGCTTTGCGAAGAATGATCCTGAGGTGACAGACTTCACATGCCAAAATAAGTGATCACGTGATCTAGGAGGTCAAAGGTCCAATGACTCGGGAGTAACGACCGGAATGTGACACAAAGATGAGATACAGCTTGGTTATAATATTCTGTGACTTTTTTAGTCACAGTCAGCTACAAGTGTCAGCTTTCTACCACAAGACACACACACGCATACAAACACACACACACATATATATAAAATCACAAAGCAGATGACAGGTAACTTCAGCACAAGATGTGAGAGTGCAGTAAGGACACATAATGGACAACTGATCGGTGGAGAAAGAGAAAAAAAGTGAAAGATGGAGGGAACACTTTAACACCCTACTAAACAGAACACAAGCAGCACAAACAATAGACATACCTGAAGCAAAAACGGAACTAAACATCAATACAGGACCAATAACAATAAGTGAAGTAAAGGAGGCTATAAAGAAGCCAAAATTAGATAAGGCACCAGGAGAAGATGAATTGACTGCTGAGATGTTGAAAGCAGAAGAAACAGAAACACCAAAACAACTTTGCCAGATACTACAACAAATCTGGGATCTAGAAAAAGCTCCAGAGAAGTGGAAAACTGGCCTTATAGTAAAACTACCAAAAAAAAGGGTGACCTCAGATATTGCGGGAACTGGAGAGGCATTACCATCCTGTCACTCACCAGTAAAGAATTTTGCAGAATAATCATCAACAGAATTGTACCAGGACTTGAGGGTGAACTTCAGAAAGAGCAGGCAGGATTTAGGAAAGGAAGATCAAGCACAGACCACATACTTGTACTTAGACAAATAGTAGAGCAGGCAAATGAGTGGCATAGCACAACATGTGCACTGTTTATAGATTTTGAGAAAGCCTTTGGCAGTTTCAATAGAGATGTACTGTGGAAAATTCCAAGATGGCATGGCCTTCCCCATAAGATAGTGAATGTCATCAAATCCCTATATGATGGTTTTCAGTGCAAAGTGATCTGTGGAGAACATACCTCTAGCAGCTTTAGGGTACAAACAGGAGTGAAGTAGGGATCTGTACTATCACCAACATTATTTATCTTGGCAATAGACTGGTTAATTAAGGAGGTAACATCAGACAAACGCAGAGGATTACAATGTACCCTTGACACAGTGCTGGAGGACCTTGCCTTTGCAGACGACATTTGTCTACTATCAAGCAGCCACAAAGATATGCAAGATAAAATAAACAAGCTAACTCAGAATGCAAACAACATAGGACTAAAGATCAACGTAGGAAAGACAAAGTTAATGAAGCAAAATGTGAACAACAGAAATGTACTCAGAGTAGATAGCAAGTTAGTGGAGGAGGTCAATGAATTTGTATATCTTGGCAGTAGAGTAATGGCAAATGGAGACAGGATAGAGGACATCAACAGCAGACTTACTAGAGCAAAACAGGCTTTTGCAGTGCTGCAGACTATATGGAAATATAAAAAAAAACTAAGCATGAAGACGAAAATCGGGATATTTAAGAGTTATTTTCTAAGTGAATGCTGGAAAATCCCCAAAACTATAGAAAACAAAGTGAATTCTTTCCAGACTAAATGTTTACGAAGAATTAGAAAAATATTTTGGCCAAACACGATAAGAAATAACATCTTGTTGGCAGAAACGCAGATGAAGCAATTATTGAGGAAAGACGCTGGCGATGGTTGGGACATATGCTCCGAATGACTGATAACTTACTACCAAAAATAGCACTAAAATGAACACCACAGGGGAACAGAAGTAAGGGTAGACCAAAAGAGACATGGACAAGAACAACAGAGAGGATGTTCAGCAATAGAGGGCTCACCTGGGCAAGAGCAGAAAAAGGCAAAGGACATGCATTTGTGATGGAGAACCCTTGTGGAAGTCTCATGTGCCTTGGGCACTTAAGGTTCAGATATATATATATATATATATCACTGACAATGTTTTCTTCATTTGTCACGTTTATCACTGACGATGAGTTCCCTATTTATCGTATTTATTATTGATATGACCTCCTCATTTATCATGTTTATTACTGTCGGTGAATTCCTCATTTTTCATATTTATTACTGACGATGAATTCCTCATTTATCATGTTTATTATTGACCATGACTTCCTCATTTATCATGTTTATCACTTACCACGATCCCGTTGTTTATCTTTCATGTGAGCTGGTTCCACTTTCTTTTCTTTTCTTTCTTTCTTTCTTTTTTATTCTGCGTTATCTTTCTCTGTTCTCTCTCATCTTTCTCCCTTCTCTCTCTCTCTCATCTTTCTCTGTCATATCTCTCTCATACCTCCCCACTCTCTTTCTTTTCCATATAGCATTCTTGTTTTATATTTCTTCGATTTCCTTGTCTCTCTCAAGCTGCATCACTTTTGCAAAATTTCAGGCATCAGAAAATGTTCCGTTGCTGTAGGGACAGAGTTTGATATTAAAATAATCCTGCTTTGTCATGATGGTCAAGTGTATCATAAAAGGCTGGAGTCAGCTGAAAAATGGTTCTTAAGAGGAAGGTACCAGGGACAGCGAGAAAATCAAACGAGGCCGTTCTGAAAGAGGCACAAGAAACAAGGAAAATTATAACAAAGATCAGAAAACGACAATTTAAATTTGTGGGGCATGTTTGGAGGAGAGGCTGGCTAGAGCACATAATGGCAACAGGGAAGATCGAAGGCAGAAGAGGCAGAGGTAGACAAAGAGAAAAAAGATGTTTGATGGTTTGGTAACCTGGCACGGGAAATGCTCAGTGACAAGTTTGTTGAGACCCAAAGGGGATAGAAGTTATGGAAGATCATGATACCCTACGTCTGTTGGTAGAGGCCTTGGAAGAAAGAGAGACAGAAACAGAGGGAGAAACAGAGAGAGACACACAGAGAGAAATAGAGAGAGAGAGGGAGACAGAGAGAGACACACACAAAGAGAGACAGACAGAGAGAAAGAGAGAGGGAGACAGAGTGAGACACAAAGACAGACACAAAGAGAGACACAGAAAAAGACAGAGAGAGTGACAGAGAGAGGGAGACAGAGAGAGACACAGACACAGACACAGACACGGAGAGAGAGACCATAAACACTGGTCTGGTCCAGTTGTCATGGCCTACTTGGTTAGCCTATCGTGATTGCTTAGCCTATCGCCGATGGAAGACATGGATGAATGGCAGATGATTTGCATTAATTAAAAGATTAATTACCGCAGTAATTAAACATTAATTAACACATTAATTAACGCATTGTTTATGCTCTAGTCAGAGGACGCTGTCCGATTTGACAACTGGCGACTCATATCTGACATCCTAGCGCCAGAGTTAGCTGACCAAGACCCTGTCCCATCTCTCCGTTGGCGTACCCCAAGTAACAGGCCTAGCCTGGCTAACAGGGCAGGGATCGCCATAGTCCCCAGGGTGGTGGAGTCTGCTAAAAAAGTACTGCACACCCCCCCACTGCTTTTTTATCTCCACTCCGGCCGGGACTGAAAAAAATAATAGCTGCTAAAACCCGCTCCCTTTCCGACACGATGCTGTGCCTCAACAACTTCACAGCATCGGCTGCAAGAAACAACAGCTCGCACTTCCAGGGAGATAGAAGTCAAGACAAGACAAGACAACACGTTCTCTATACTATTGTTATGCTCCTGCGTACATCACTATACGTATATTTCCACAACTGTAGGAAGCAATGCACTGTCTGTAGATGTAAAAATCATCACAGTACTGGAAGCGTAAATCTGTGATAGCTGAGTACAGTCTGGAAGTGAAGCAATATACGAGCCAGTCTCAGGAGATTAAGTATAGATCCGCTGACAATATATGTGATTAAGACCATGTACCAGAAACTACCAAACAGTTCAAAGATCGATTCATGTATTCCCTATCTTGTCTATCATTTGTGAAATGCCATTTTTTTGTGAAGAGAAATACCTTAGACTGGGATATAATAGTGTGAATGAAGTTATTTCATTATTTCTCTCATCTGTCTTTCTTCTCTTATGTCGCTGACTCATGAGAGAAAAGGAAGAAATATGAGAGAAATGAAAGATAGACTGAGTCAGCGACATCTTTTCTTTCATATTTCTTCCTTTTCTCTCATATCTCTTTCTCTCATCTTTCTCTGTCATATCTCTCTCATCTTTCTCTGTTATATCTCTCTCATATTTATCTGTTATATCTCTCTCGTCTTTCTGTCATATCTCTCTCATCTTTCTCTGTCATATCTCTCTCATCTTTTCCCTTCTCTCTCATCTTTCTCTATTATATATCTCACCTTTCTCTGTCATATCTCTCTCATCTTTCTCTGTCATACCTCTCTCATCTTTCTCTGTTATATCTCTCTCATATTTATCTGTTATATCTCTCTCGTCTTTCTGTCATATCTCTCTCATCTTTCTCTGTCATATCTCTCTCATCTTTCTCCCTTCTCTCTCATCTTTCTCTATTATATATCTCTCACCTTTCTCTGTCATATCTCTCTCATCTTTCTCTGTCATACCTCTCTCATCTTTCTCTGTTATATCTCTCTCATATTTATCTGTTATATCTCTCTCGTCTTTCTGTCATATCTCTCTCATCTTTCTCTGTCATATCTCTCTCATCTTTCTCCCTTCTCTCTCATCTTTCTCTATTATATATCTCTCACCTTTCTCTGTCATATCTCTCTCATCTTTCTCTGTCATACCTCTCTCATCTTTCTCTGTTATATCTCTCTCATATTTATCTGTTATATCTCTCTCGTCTTTCTGTCATATCTCTCTCATCTTTCTCTGTCATATCTCTCTCATCTTTCTCCCTTCTCTCTCATCTTTCTCTATTATATATCTCTCACCTTTCTCTGTCATATCTCTCTCATCTTTCTCTGTCATATCTCTCTCATCTTTCTCTGTCATATCTCTCTCATCTTTCTCTGTTATATCTCTCTCATCTTTCTCCCTTCTCTTTCATCTTTCTTTGTCATATCTCTCACATCTTTCTTTGTCATATCTCTCACATCTTTCTCCATTATATTTCCCTCATCTTTCTCTGTTATATCTCTCTCATCTTTATCTGTTATATATCTCTCATCTTTCTCCCTTCTCTCTGATCTTTCTCTGTTATATCTCTCTCATCTTTCTCTGTCATATCTCTTCACATCTTTCTCCTTTCTCTCTCATTTTTCTTTTCTCTTATCTCTCATCTTTCTCTTTTATATTTCTCTCATCTTTCTCTGTCATATCTCTCACTTCTTTCTCCCTTCTCTTTCTCTGTCGTATCTCTCACACCTTACTGTGTCATATGTCTCTCATCTTTCTCTGTTATATCTCTCTCATCTTTCTCTGTCACATCTCTCTCATCTTTCTCTGTCACATCTCTTCTTTCCCACAACTCTTTCATTTGTCTCTCTTCTTTCTCTCTCTATCTCTCTGTGTCATCTTTCTTCCTTCTCACTATACCTCTCTCATCTTTCTTCTCTCTCATATATCCCTCATCTTTCTTCTGTTCCATGAATCTTTCATATTTCTTTCTTCTCTCTCATATCTCTCTCATCTTGTTTCTGTCTCATATCTCTCTCATCTTGTTTCTCTCTCATGTCTCTCTCTCTCTCGTGTTTCTCTCTTCTCTCTCATATCTATCTTACTGGTATTTCTTTCTTCTCTCACATATCTCTCTCATCTTTCACCCTTATTTCTATATCTCTCAACTTCATGTCATCTCTTTCTCATGCATCTCCCTTCTCTCTCATCTCCCCCATCTTTCTCCTTTTTCTTTCATATCTCCGTCATGTTTCTTCCTTAAATTTATAAATCTCTCATCTTTCTCCCTTCTGTTTATATGTCTCTCATCATTCTCCTTCCTTTCTGTCATGTTTCTCCTTTCTCTTTCATACCTCTGTCTCATCTCCTCTCTCTCTCTCTCTCTCTCTCTCTCGCCCATATCTAACTCTCTTGTTGTCTCTACGCATTGAAAGCTTCATGCTTGTGTAATTTATGTTCTTCTGTTTTTATCACTTTTTTTTTAACAAGGGGACTCTCCCTGACATCTAGAACTAGACAGCTGTTACAGTAAAAATCGTTCAGAGACCTCCAAAAGTTCTAGCCCAGTAAAATATAAAGTAGTTCCACCCCGAATCTTACTTTCCCTCCCCCAGTATTAAAAATGAAAAGTACCAGCAGCAGAGTAATCTGCCAGAGGCACCGGTGCCCAGAATTTGTAGACCCCTGAACTAATCTGTTAAAATGTGCTCAAGCTTTGCCGTTGAGGAAATCAATGTCAACAAACGCCTTTCCTAGTTCTATCAGCCGTACCGTGGGTCATCTCATCACTGAATAGGTTTTGTTAGCGTACAACAGTCTTCAGTGTATTCTGCTGACACGAAGGAGGAGAGAGAGAGAGAGAGAGAGAGAGAGAGAGAAGGAGAGAGATCACAAACATTTGTATCTTCTATACGAGAGCCACGATCGATTCTCCCGGAAATAAGTCAGATACAGTTTGTTATCTTCTTACAGTTTTACATCTTTCTTTCTGTACTCACACCTTCTCTCCTTTCCTTCATTTCTTACTGATGTCTGACGAAGACTTGAAGCCGAAATATGACTTGGTTGTTTAGTCACTAAATGAATCTTGCTCTCAAATTGTTACTAATAAATCTTGCTCTCAAATTGTTACTAAATAAATCTTGCTCTCAAATTGTTACTAAATGAATCTTGCTCTCAAATTGTTACTAAATAAATCTTGCCCTCAAATTGTTACTAAATAAATCTTGCTCTCAAATTGTTACTAAATAAATCTTGCCCTGAAATTGTTACTAAATAAATCTTGCCTCACGGTTTCCACTTTAACTTTGCGAGGTCAGACTGGCAGAGTATGAAATGTTTGCCCATAGACCCAGTCCTGCAAAGTTTGAGTCCTGGCATATTT
This sequence comes from Achatina immaculata, assembly GCA_009760885.1. Classification (NCBI taxonomy): domain Eukaryota; kingdom Metazoa; phylum Mollusca; class Gastropoda; order Stylommatophora; family Achatinidae; genus Lissachatina; species Lissachatina immaculata. Next base: position 19,611,955 of record CM019699.1, read on the forward strand.
GAGGACGAAGGTGAACACAAGACATTTTTTGTGAATTTGATGTCTTAGACTGACATCTTCGGAGAGACAAACAACAACGCGCAAAATCTGAAAATGGCAAAGTGTGACCGTTTTTTTTTCTTCTTTTTTTTAGCGTGAAAGTAAAATGGTGATTACGTGTAGATGCCTCCAACAGATGCCCTGTGTGTGTGTTTGCGTGCATGTGTGGTTGGGTGTGTGTGTGCATATTATTAGATAAACAGGTGTCTCAAGATGCACCGTACAACAGTCTCAGGTGTTACAGCCATTAAAATGTTTCTGTAATTAGCGAAATTTGAGCATAATAGAAACTTCAGGGCTGAGCGCCAAGCGGAAACTTGGAGCAGTGTGGAAACTTTGTCAGATCTTACATCTTACATCCTTCCCGCGCCGTCAGACGTCACACAGGGCTCGCATGGTAGTTCGCCAAGTTTTCTGTTTTCCGCGAGTTTTTCAACCTCATGAAGGTAACATACGCCTACTAATTGGGCCTCTCTTAACAATATCCTCTTTAGAGTTTAATGTGATCGACCTCTTTTTCTTCAACCTGTTGTGTCCCACCTGATAGCTTGTTTTGGGATTCTCTGACTGTTTATTCTCATCATGTGACCGATATAAGTCCATCTTCTTTTTTCTGATCGCCCATGAGACAGGTTCTTGTTCACTTATCTGTCTTATCCCTGCGTTGTTCTTTAACTCGTTACAATTTATACCGAATATTTTTCCTGAGGCATTTGTTTTCAAAAGAGTAATTTGTTGTCTGTTTCTTTAGTTGTTTTCCAGCCTTCTTATGCTGGATTTGAATTGAATAATCTTAACTTAGTTTATGTGTTTATACTTTAGAGTACCATATGTTTTCAAGATTCTTGAAGGTCAATTCTGCTTTTGCAATTGTAACTCCTTTCTCCCAAATACAGCGCAGTAGATGATGTGAATAGCACTCTGCTATAGCTGCATCACCTTGTACATGAAATAGAACACCACAAAGAAGAATTACCACGGCTACTGTTATTGTGCCAGAACATAGAGCTATACTTCCTGTCGTACAGAGATAGTAGATAGTACAATGTCAGGACCAGCGACTGCCCAAGACTCATAACAGCCATCTGACCAAAACTCAGAGTCAGTGACCTGCATCTGATCAAGTCTCAGAGTCAGAGACCCACATCTGACCAAGACTCAGAGTCAGAGACCCACATCTGACCAAGACTCAGAGTCAGAGACCCACATCTGACCAAGTCTCAGAGTCAGAGACCCACATCTGACCAAGACTCAGAGTCAGAGACCCACATCTGACCAAGACTTCGAGACAGAGACCCACATCTGACCAAACCTCAGACTCAGAGACCCACATCTGACCAAGACTCCGAGCCAGAGACCCACATCTGACCAAGACTCAGACTCAGAGACCCACATCTGACCAAGACTCTGAGCCAGAGACCCACATCTGACCAAGACTCAGACTCAGAGACCCACATCTGACCAAGACTCAGACTCAGAGACCCGCATCTGACCAAGACTCAGAGTCAGAGACCCACATCTGACCAAGACTCCGAGCCAGAGACCCACATCTGACCAAGACTCAGACTCAGAGACCCACATCTGACCAAGACTCTGAGCCAGAGACCCACATCTGACCAAGACTCAGACTCAGAGACCCACATCTGACCAAGACTCAGACTCAGAGACCCGCATCTGACCAAGACTCAGAGTCAGAGACCCACATCTGACCAAGACTCAGAGTCAGAGACCCACATCTGACCAAGACTCCGAGCCAGAGACCCACATCTGATCAAGACTCAGAGTCAGAGACTCACATCTGACCAAGACTCAAGAGTCAGTGGCCCGCATCTGACCAAGACTCAGAGTCAGAGACCCACATCTGACCAAGACTCAGAGTCAGAGACCCACATCCGACCAAGACTCAAGAGTCAGTGGCCCGCATCTGATCCAGACTCAGACGCAGTGACCTACATCCACCCAGCTACCCGGGTCTAGCCTTGACCGTATCGCAGCTCACTGTCCTGCTGTAAAACCTGGCCCTTGAACTCTGCTCCCCCAAACAAAGACACGCGGAGCTGTGGTCGAATCTTCTGTCAAGTCTCTGTCCGGGCTCCACCTTAGAAATTTAACCAGTCTGCCGTAAGCCACTTGACATCTGACATCTATGTTTTAGATTCATCACATCGTGAAGAATTCTAGATGACATTCGTACAACGATCTGAGAACAGAAACAAGAACAACATCGGCAACAACTTTCATAAAGTCACCAAAAAAAAAAAATGACTCGACGTGAGACCAATGCAGTTTCATCGTCTAAATATGGATGCATGTTGAAATCATTGATCATAAAACTGACGATACCTTCTACATACGCTGGAACAGCGGTTCCCAACTAACAAAAGTCCGCGGACCCCCCCCCCCCCCCCTGTTGTTTCAAAATCCTGGCCTCCTACCCCCCATACTTTGGAAGTTTCGTATCTGTGTGATAGCTATGTTCTGTAAATGCAAAAGACTCGGGTTGACGGGGGGGGGGGGGGGGGAAAGGGGGTCCTTCACAAATTGTGGGTAACCTTTAACGAGTAAACTCTACACTACACTAAAACAAAAAACACACTACAGACTTGGTGAACTTTAAAAATTACAATAACCATAATTAAGAAAACATAGACAGCAATTAACATTCCTACTTGTTCTGACAAAAAAGGAACCTTTGTTTCTATTGTCACTGACAAACCCCCTTCCCCCCCCCCCTCCCCAACTTGCAGGGTCCGCAGACCACCAATTTGGAACCACTGCGCTAGAGTAAGGACAACAACTCCCTAGTTTCCACGAATACGTGATAGTAGTAATCGAATACAAAATGATGGATGCCGGTTAACTTGGGTCGGGAAAAAAAAATCAAGAGACGATCATCATGAGCTGACGTGTCAGTGAGTCCAGATCACTGTGACCTTATAGACGGACCTTAAGTTTTATCGTAATATTGCCAGGCAACATTTTAATATCGTCTGCTACTTAACAGCAGATAAGGGGAGTGGGAGAAGTAGATAATAATGGCAGTAGGCTGATGTTAATACAGAGTGATGGAAGTAGTTTGATTGTAACTACAGAATAATGGAAGCAGTTTGATTGTAACTACAGAATGATGGGAGTAGTCTGATTGTAACTACAGAATGATGGAAGTAGTTTGATTGTAACTACAGAATGATGGAAGTAGTTTGATTGTAACTACAGAATGATGGAAGTAGTGTGATTGTAACTACAGAATGGTGGAAGTAGTTTGATTGTAACTACAGAATAATGGAATTAGTTTGATTCTCAGTCAATCAAGTGCCGTGCCACGTGGCGTAGGCGATCATTTCTTTCCACAATTCCCTGTCTTTAGACTTGATTATGATTGTCTTCCTCTGCCTCTTCTTCCCTCAATTTTTCCAGTTGGCACGTTCAATGTGTCCAATTTTCCTCTTCTCAGAAAATGTCCTACAAATCTCCTTTGTCTGCCTCTGATCTTTGCTACAATTTGCCTTTTAACACCAGCCTCTCTTAAGACTTCTTCGTTGGGTTTCGTAGCTGTCCATGGTACCTTCAACATCCTACTTATGAACCACATTTCCATGGCTTCCATTTCTCGCTGTATTCTCTTACTCATGGACCATGCTACACACCCATAAAACAAAATTGGTTCGATGTAACATTTAAATACTCGAAATCTTGTTTCCATTGATATGAATCTGTTGCACAAGATGTTTCTCATTTTCTGGAATGCTGAATTGGCCTGAGCACGTCTGGTTTTTATTTTAGTTGTGACATTTCCCATCAGCTGTTATAATCGTTCCTAAGTACTTGAATCTATCAACTTGTTTCAGTTCTGTGCCATCGATGGTAATGCTACATTTTGGTGGTATTCTTTTCTTTGAGATAACCATCACTTCAGTCTTCTTTTATTTAGACTGAGACCTTTATTTTTACTTTCACGAACCACGACGTCCAGAAGAGGCTGTAGCTCCCCTTCACTTTTAGCAGTCAGAACTGTGTCTACATATCTTAAGTTGTTAACAGAAACAAGAACAACATCGGCAACAACTTTCATAAAGTCACCAAAAAAAAAAAATGACTCGACGTGAGACCAATGCAGTTTCATCGTCTAAATATGGATGCATGTTGAAATCATTGATCATAAAACTGACGATACCTTCTACATACGCTGGAACAGCGGTTCCCAACTAACAAAAGTCCGCGGACCCCCCCCCCCCCCCCTGTTGTTTCAAAATCCTGGCCTCCTACCCCCCATACTTTGGAAGTTTCGTATCTGTGTGATAGCTATGTTCTGTAAATGCAAAAGACTCGGGTTGACGGGGGGGGGGGGGGGAAAGGGGGTCCTTCACAAATTGTGGGTAACCTTTAACGAGTAAACTCTACACTACACTAAAACAAAAAACACACTACAGACTTGGTGAACTTTAAAAATTACAATAACCATAATTAAGAAAACATAGACAGCAATTAACATTCCTACTTGTTCTGACAAAAAAGGAACCTTTGTTTCTATTGTCACTGACAAACCCCCTTCCCCCCCCCCCTCCCCAACTTGCAGGGTCCGCAGACCACCAATTTGGAACCACTGCGCTAGAGTAAGGACAACAACTCCCTAGTTTCCACGAATACGTGATAGTAGTAATCGAATACAAAATGATGGATGCCGGTTAACTTGGGTCGGGAAAAAAAAATCAAGAGACGATCATCATGAGCTGACGTGTCAGTGAGTCCAGATCACTGTGACCTTATAGACGGACCTTAAGTTTTATCGTAATATTGCCAGGCAACATTTTAATATCGTCTGCTACTTAACAGCAGATAAGGGGAGTGGGAGAAGTAGATAATAATGGCAGTAGGCTGATGTTAATACAGAGTGATGGAAGTAGTTTGATTGTAACTACAGAATAATGGAAGCAGTTTGATTGTAACTACAGAATGATGGGAGTAGTCTGATTGTAACTACAGAATGATGGAAGTAGTTTGATTGTAACTACAGAATGATGGAAGTAGTTTGATTGTAACTACAGAATGATGGAAGTAGTGTGATTGTAACTACAGAATGGTGGAAGTAGTTTGATTGTAACTACAGAATAATGGAATTAGTTTGATTCTCAGTCAATCAAGTGCCGTGCCACGTGGCGTAGGCGATCATTTCTTTCCACAATTCCCTGTCTTTAGACTTGATTATGATTGTCTTCCTCTGCCTCTTCTTCCCTCAATTTTTCCAGTTGGCACGTTCAATGTGTCCAATTTTCCTCTTCTCAGAAAATGTCCTACAAATCTCCTTTGTCTGCCTCTGATCTTTGCTACAATTTGCCTTTTAACACCAGCCTCTCTTAAGACTTCTTCGTTGGGTTTCGTAGCTGTCCATGGTACCTTCAACATCCTACTTATGAACCACATTTCCATGGCTTCCATTTCTCGCTGTATTCTCTTACTCATGGACCATGCTACACACCCATAAAACAAAATTGGTTCGATGTAACATTTAAATACTCGAAATCTTGTTTCCATTGATATGAATCTGTTGCACAAGATGTTTCTCATTTTCTGGAATGCTGAATTGGCCTGAGCACGTCTGGTTTTTATTTTAGTTGTGACATTTCCCATCAGCTGTTATAATCGTTCCTAAGTACTTGAATCTATCAACTTGTTTCAGTTCTGTGCCATCGATGGTAATGCTACATTTTGGTGGTATTCTTTTCTTTGAGATAACCATCACTTCAGTCTTCTTTTATTTAGACTGAGACCTTTATTTTTACTTTCACGAACCACGACGTCCAGAAGAGGCTGTAGCTCCCCTTCACTTTTAGCAGTCAGAACTGTGTCGTCTACATATCTTAAGTTGTTAAGGTTGTACCCGCCAATTGATATTCCTGGCAAGCTCTCTATATTTTTCATTATGTTTTCGCTGTACAAGTAGAAGAGGTCAGGAGATAGAACACGTCCTTCTCTCACTCCCAATTTTATGTCTTGGAATGTTCCTATTTGGTTCTCAACCTTCATTGCTGCTGATTGCTGCAAGTATATGATTTTGATGAGTTTCAGATCTTTCCCGTCTATGCTGATGTCTTCCAGCATTCTTATAATTTCTATATGTCTCACTTTAACGAATGCTTTACAGTAGTCTATGTAGGTCCGTCTTTACTTCTATTAATCTTTCCATCATTGTTATATATATATATATATATATATATATATATATATATATATATGTTAACAAAACATCCCTTGTCTTTTAACATTTTATACACTCGACCATGCACAATTTTGCACCTTTCAGAACGAACGCTTTGTTTACATAGTGACCGGTGCATATTGTTTGTGCTCCTTGCGACATACAGGCGATTGTAATTCTGCACTGTTCCAAGACCTAAGATAAGTCATTTATAATTTTTCATTAATTTTTTTTTCATTTTTTTTTGTTATTTCGTTAACATAAAATTCTTGTGAATCTATACTTTGTCTCCTCTCTCTGATTATTCGTCCTGTTTGTTTTTGTTTGACAAAGGCTCGCGCCGAAACGTCACAAGCGTGTTATCGTTAAATAATAAAGCTCTTCCTACTTTTTTCTTAGTTTATACATTTTGGTATCACGGCTTTACTGCAGTGCTTCGCGTGTAGTTGTATACCTATACACTAATTATTCTGTGTTACAGAATAATGGAAGTACCGTGATGTAATTACAGCATGATGGAATTAATTTGTAATAATTATGGAATGATGGAAATAGTTCGATTGCAAATGTATAATTATGGAAGTAGTCTGATATAATAATTACAGCACGATGGAAGTGATTTAAAACAATTGCGGAATGATGGAAGTAGTTTGATGCAGCTGTGCAATGATGTCTGACGCAATTACAGCGTGATGGAAGTAATTTGAAATAATTACAGAACGATAGAAGTAGTAACTGTATAATAATGGAGGTGATCTGATGTAACTACAACATGGTGGATAAGATTGCAACTAGGTTACGTGCATCAGTCAAAGAAGCAGATAAAAAAATGTGACTGCTTCAACTTTAAAATGTGTAGATTATGAAAAGAGGCTGTCAGTGGACCGTCGGTTTATGCAAGGATGGTCTAGGGAATGTTCTATTTCAGTATAATCTATTATCAATCCTGATCATCTATTGTGAGCTTTGACTGAAGTACGTAGATCATCTATTGACAGCTTTGGCTGCAAGAAACGAAATAAAATTAATAAAATAATAAAAATAGCATAAGTAATGAATACAATAATGTTTTCCAATTAAAAAATGAAATTTTAAAAAATGTAAGTACAGAAGGGGTACACAGAGTTCATCTATTGTAAACATGAGTGAAAAAGATCTAAAGGGAGCTCTGAATAGATAAGGCCATCTTCTGTACTCTGTGACTGACTGGATAATACTATCTTCTGTAAGCTGTGACTGAATGGATAATACTATATTCTGTAAGCTGTGACTGAATGGATAATACTATCTTCTGTAAGCTGTGACTGAATGGATAATACTATATTCTGTAAGCTGTGACTGAATGGATAATACTATATTCTGTAAGCTGTGACTGAATGGATAATACTATATTCTGTAAGCTGTGACTGAATGGATAATACTATATTCTGTAAGCTGTGACTGAATGGATAATACTATATTCTGTAAGCTGTGACTGAATGGATAATACTATATTCTGTAAGCTGTGACTGAATGGATAATACTATATTCTGTAAGCCGTGACTGAATGGAAAAGACTATCTTCTGTAAGTTGTGAATGAATGGATAAGACTATCTTCTGTAAGCTGTGACTGAATGGATAAGACTATCTTCTGTAAGCTGTGACTGAATGGATAAGACTATCTTCTGTAAGCTGTTGCTGAATGGATAAGACTATCTTCTGAAAGCCGTGACTGAATGGAAAAGACTATCTTCTGTAAGCTGTTGCTGAATGGATAAGACTATCTTCTGAAAGCCGTGACTGAATGGATAAGACTATCTTCTGAAAGCCGTGACTGAATGGAAAAGACTATCTTCTGTAAGCTGTGACTGAATGCGATCATTATATCCTTGTATCTAAACACGTCATTTCCTTGTATCTAAACACATTATATCCTCGTATCAAAACACGTTATATTCTTATATCTAAAGACGTTTTATCCTTGTATCTAAAGACGTTATATCCCTCTATCTAAAGACGTTATTTCCTTGTATCTAAACAGACAACATGTGCACTTACAACTTATCGAACCATATCAGGAAGTAAAAGCGATCGAAAAAAAAAAACAAAACAAAAAAAACACCAGGTCGTTAAAATTCCACTTTCTTGGCACTTTTTTTATCGTCACACTGTATCAGCTATGTTTTTGCCCTTGACCTCTGAGAAATATAGTTTACTTATATATAGTGTTTGTGTTGTGTGTCCAAGTTTTAGCTTGTTTGTGGGGCACCAGTCTCGTTTTGGGGTTGTATACCAAATTCGGTGGTGACTGGAGTGTTTTTGTCGGAAAGAGATTCTTGTGAGGGGAATAAACTGGATAAGAATTTGTGAAGAAGTGACTTTCAGGATTTGTGAGTTGTGAAGAATTAGAGTGAAAAGTGGAGATATTTCTTATTGTTGTGTATGGGGGAGAGAGAGAGAGAGAGATGGAGAGGGAGAGAGAGAGGGAGAAATAGAGGAAGACAGAGAGAGAGAGGGATGGAGGGAAAGAGAGGGAGAAGGAGAGAGAGGGAGGTAGAGAGAGGGAAAGAGAGAAGGAGTGAGAGGGAGAGACAGCGGGAGAGAGAGGGAGAAAGAGAGGAAGACGGAGAGACAGCAGGAGAGAGAGGGGAGAAAGAGAGGAAGACAGAGAGGGAGAGACGGCGGGAGAGAGAGAGGGAGAAAGAAAGAAAGACAGAGAGAGAGGAATGGAGGGAAAGAGAGGGAGAAGGAGAGAGAGGGAGTGGTAGAGAGAAGGAAAGAGAGAAGGAGAAAGAGGAAGGGAGAGGAGAGAGAGAAGGAGAGGGAGAGAGTGGGGAAGAGAGAGGGAGAGAGAGAACGAGAGGGAGAGAGGAAGAGAGAGAAGAAGAGGGGGAGGGAGTGAGAGAAGGAGAGAGAGAGGGAGAGAGAAACAGAACCGGACAGAGAGAGGGAGACACACACAAGGACAGACACAAGACAAAAGTGATAGCTGTAGAAGTGAGAGGAGAGGATTCATAGCAACATCAGCATACGACCTATGTAAGTAACTGGGCATAAAGGGACAAGCAAGAGCAAGGGCATTGAGAAGCCTTTCAGAAACAGTAGAAAAGGGCTCATGCTGGCTGTGGAGCATGTGAAACTAGCATTGAGAACATAAATAATTTCGTTTGAAAGAGAGAGAGAACGAGAGAGAGAGAACAAGAGAGAGAGAACGAGAGAGAGAGAACAAGAGAGAGAACGAGAGAGAGAACGAGAGAGAACAAGAGAGAGAGAACGAGAGAGAGAGAACAAGAGAGAGAACGAGAGAGAGAGAACAAGAGAGAGAACGAGAGAGAGAGAACGAGAGAGAGAACAAGAGAGAGAGAACAAGAGAGAGAACGAGAGAGAGAACGCGAGAGAGAACAAGAGAGAGAACGAGAGAGAGAACAAGAGAGAGAACGAGAGAGAGAACAAAAGAGAGAATGAGAGAGAGGAAGGGAGAGGAGAGAGAGAAGGAGAGGAGAGAGTGGGGAAGAGAGAGGGAGAGAGAGAACGAGAGGGAGAGAGGAAGAGAGAGAAGAAGAGGGGGAGGGAGTGAGAGAAGGAGAGAGAGAGGGAGAGAGAAACAGAACCGGACAGAGAGAGGGAGACACACACAAGGACAGACACAAGACAAAAGTGATAGCTGTAGAAGTGAGAGGAGAGGATTCATAGCAACATCAGCATACGACCTATGTAAGTAACTGGGCATAAAGGGACAAGCAAGAGCAAGGGCATTGAGAAGCCTTTCAGAAACAGTAGAAAAGGGCTCATGCTGGCTGTGGAGCATGTGAAACTAGCATTGAGAACATAAATAATTTCGTTTGAAAGAGAGAGAACGAGAGAGAGAGAACAGAGAGAGAGAACGAGAGAGAGAACAAGAGAGAGAACGAGAGAGAACGAGAGAGAACAAGAGAGAGAGAACGAGAGAGAGAGAACAAGAGAGAGAACGAGAGAGAGAGAACAAGAGAGAGAACGAGAGAGAGAGAACGAGAGAGAGAACAAGAGAGAGAGAACAAGAGAGAGAACGAGAGAGAGAACGAGAGAGAGAACAAGAGAGAGAACGAGAGAGAGAACAAGAGAGAGAACGAGAGAGAGAACAAAAGAGAGAATGAGAGAGAGAGAACAAGAGAGAGAACGAGAGAGAGAGAACAAGAGAGAGAACGAGAGAGAACGAGAGAGAGAAAGAAACAGGAATGTACTACTGTTGCCACTGATCACATCATGCGAACCCAGAAATGAACTGGACGAGTGTGAGGAACATAGAGGCCATTGACAAAATGTTTTATGCTCCTTGTCAGCCGTCTGACAGATACGTCATGTTTGGACTAACATAGTTACAACACATTTTCCCACAGTTGTGTACCCTTCATCTTTGGTTTGTTTGCTAGAGCTGAGACGGGGACACATGAATGCGCGGGGTTTGATTCATGGCCGGGGGGATATTGGCGAGCTTACCTTAGATTCTGTGTCGGAAGAAATGTTTTATCTGCGTACCTGGAGATCCTACAGGTAGCACCTGGTCTGTATTCCTCGCCATAGTTCAGGACTTGGTTTCTGATCGCTGGTTCAGTAAGTAGTCTTTCACAGGTTTTCTCTTTTAATCTTTGAGTTTATTATTGACATCATCATCTTGTGCAGCCTCTTCATGGAAAGCTGATCCACGTTTCACGCTTTCCATTGTTCTGTATTACACGTGGACGATTTCTTCCGCATCTTCTGTGTTTTTGCTTTGCGGCTTTAAGTAAAAAAAAAGTGAAAGTCTCCCATTGAGTGTCTTTTATATATCTTTGTTTGTTTCTTTCTTTCTTTCCTCCTGCTTTCTTTTGTTTCATTTGTTTATTTATTTGTTTCTTCCTTTGTTTCCTTCCTTTGTTTGTCTCTTTCCTTGTTTTTTTTAAATTTGTTTGTTTGTTGTTTGTGTTTCTTTCTTTCTTTTTCGTCCTTTCTTTCTTTCTTTCTTTCATTTGTTTTCTTTCTTTCTTTCCATTTTTTCTCTTTCCAGTCTCAATTCTTTCGTTTTACTGAATGTTCCATTTCTTTTACGAAATGTAGGAGGAAGAAAGTCCCTGGGGAAGCGATGATCCTAAACCAAAAGGGGGAGGGGGGTCATATACCTTATCTTACTAGTTATGTGTGCTTCTATAACTAGATCTGGCATAGAGCTTATCTTACTAGTTATGTGTGCTTCTATAACTAGATCTGGCATAGAGCTTATCTTACTAGTTATTTGTGCTTCTATAACTAGATCTGGCATAGAACTTATCTTACTAGTTATTTGTGATTCTATAACTAGATCTTGCATATACCTTATCTTACTAGTTATTTGTGCTATTATAACTAGATCTGGCATATACCTTATCTTACTAGTTATTTGTGCTTCTATAACTAGATCTGGCATAGAGCTTATCTTACCAGTTATTTGTTCTTCTATAACTAGACCTAGCATATACCTTATCTTACCAGTTATTTGTGCATCTATAACTAGACCTGGCATATACCTTATCTTACCAGTTATTTGTGCTTCTATAACTAGATCTGGCATAGAACTTATTTTACCGGTTATTTGTGCTTCTATAACTAGACCTGGCATAGAGCTTATCTTACTAGTTATTTGTGCTTCTATAACTAGATCTGGCATAGAGCTTATCTTACTAGTTATTTGTGCCTCTATAACTAGATCTGGCATAGAGCTTATCTTACGAGTTATTTGTGCTTCTATAACTAGATCTGGCATAGAGCTTATCTTACCAGTTATTTGTGCTTCTATAACTAGACCTGGCATAGAGCTTATCTTACCAGTTATTTGTGTTTCTATAACTAGACCTGGCATAGAGCTTATCTTACCAGTTATTTGTGCTTCTATAACTAGACCTGGCATATACCTTATCTTACTAGTTATTTGTGCTTCTATAACTAGACCTGTCATAGAACTTATCTTATTAGTTATGTGTGCTTCTATAACTAGATCTGGCATAGAACTTATCTTACTAGTTATTTCTGCTTCTATAACTAGATCTGGCATATACCTTATCTTACTAGTTATTTGTGCTTCTATAACTAGATCTGGCATAGAGCTTATCTTACCAGTTATTTGTGCTTCTATAACTAGATCTGGCATAGAGCTTATCTTACTAGTTATTTGTGCTTCTATAACTAGATCTGGCATAGAGCTTATCATACTAGTTATTTGTGCTTCTATAACTAGACCTGGCATAGAACTTATCTTACTAGTTATTTGTGCTTCTATAACTAGACCTGGCATATACCTTATCTTACTAGTTATTTGTGCTTCTATAACTAGATCTGGCATATACCTTATCTTACTAGTTATTTGTGATTTTATAACTAGATCTGGCATAGAACTTATCTCATCGGTTTTTTGTGCTTCTATAACTAGATCTGGCATAGAGCTTATCTTACTAGTTATTTGTGCTTCTATAACTAGATCTGGCATAGAGCTTATCTTACCAGTTATTTCTGCTTCTATAACTAGATCTGGCATAGAGCTTATCATACTAGTTATTTGTGCTTCTATAACTAGACCTGGCATAGAACTTATCTTACTAGTTATTTATGCTTCTATAACTAGACCTGACATAGAGTTTATCGTACCAATTATTTGTGCTTCTATAACTAGATCTGGCATATACCTTATCTTACTAGTTATTTGTGTTTCTATAACTAGACCTGGCATAGAGCTTATTTTACCAATTATATGTGCTTCTATAACTAAATCTTGCATATACCTTATCTTACTAGTTATTTCTGCTTCTAAAACTAGATCTGGCATAGAACTTATTTTACCAGTTATTTGTGCTTCTATAACTAGACCTGGCATATACCTTATCTTACTAGTTATGTGTGCATCTATAACTAGATCTGGCATATACCTTATCTTACTAGTTATTTGTGATTCTATAACTAGATCTGCCATAGAACTTATCTCACCGGTTATTTGTGCTTCTATAACTAGATCTTGCATATACCTTATCTTACTAGTTATTTCTGATTTTATAACTAGATCTGGCATAGAATTTATCTTACTAGTTATTTGTGCTTCTATAACTAGATCTGGCATATACCTTATCTTACTAGTTGCTTGTGCTCCTATAACCGGACATGTAATAGAACTTATCTTACTAGTATCTTCTCCTCCTATAACCAGACACCGCATAGACCCTATATTATTTATTACTTGTGCTTCTTTAGCCAGACCTGGCATAGACCTTATCTTACCAGTTATTTACGTGTGCTACTGCAATCAGACATGACATAGACCTGATCTCGCTAATTCCGTGTGCTCATAATAAGGTCTCGTTGTAGCAGTCTGAAGTTGGCTGTCTTCTTATTCTGCTGTATTCTGCTAGAAAGTTAGTATCTTAAGTCTACACATGTTTGTCATGCAGGACATCGTTTATCTTCCTTCGAGGTGAGAAAGGAATAGAACTTAGAACAGAGGGAATATGATTGTTCAAAAGGGGGAATGTTAAGTGTAAGTGAATTTCGAGTTCAAGTCATGTGGTCCCAGCGTCTCGTATTCCTGAATGTAGCCGTTCTCAATCGCCAGGCGACTTCTGTGATCACAGTGAATTTGTTCACTGGTTGTTACCAGAAAACCAGATATGCCTCTGTGGTTCTGGCTGTTAAAATGATTAGGAACTGGTTTAAAAGCGTGCTGGTTAATATCGTGAAGATGTTTCTGCATGCGGTCACCTAATCTGATACCAGTTTCACCAGCGTGTGAATTATCCCCCACCTTTTGCACACAATAGCACATATTAGCTTTCGGGCCTGACATGTGAATCTGTCATGGAGAGTGATGACAGTTTTGAGAAAGGTGGTCGTTTTCGTTTCCCACACAAAAGGGCAGGTGACAAAGCACGGGCTGTTACATTTTTTCTGGTACCAGCAAACGCATGATTACGCTTCAGGTGGCTGTGGACGAGGATATCCTTCAGATTTTGTTCCCGCTTTTTAGTCTTAGAACCTCCTTATTGCATTAGATTACAAACCTTCTACCTCAACCACATTCACCTATTCCATCTACCCTTCTCTCAGGTAGAGGTATTTCTACGGTTCTCATCCCTTCTCTTTACTACCCACCTATCACACATCGCAAGTCTCTTATCTAAGCATTCTCAACACTCCACCACACGCACTCCTGGACGCAGCTTCTTATAAGTCACAGCTAAGTGCTCCATTTATTCTAATTCTTTTTTCCCTCCATGGAGAAGAACAACAGAAAGGATGTTGAGCAATAGAGGGCTCAAATGGGCAAGAGCAGAAAAAAAGGCGAAGGACAGGCATTTGTGGAAAACCCTTGCGGAAGCCCCATGTGCCCTGGGCACTTAAGGTTCAGAGAGAGAGAGAGAGATGTCTATTTCTATTTCTTGTATAGCATTCATGTGAATGAATAGTTTATCTTCTTCCCTTGTTTCTTTGACCTGTATGTTTCTGTATGACTAAAGTACAAACCAAAATGTCACAACGGTGTGCTGGCTAATAAAGTTGTTCCTCTTTTGTTGTCGTGGTCAGTGTTGACATTTTGTTATCACAGCTTTACTGCAGTGACTTCGTGTATGGCTGTATATCTAGTTTTATGTCTTACATCTTTCCCGTGCCGATAAACGTCACATAGGGCTCACATGGTAGTTTGGCAAGCTTTGCTGTCTTCGGCGAGCTTTTCAACCTCATCAAGGGATTTTATGCCTACTAGACCTCCTAAAATGCTATATTGAACCTATCTTGTTATATGGAAGTGAATCATGGACAATAGGCAAGTCTGCACAAAAATCATTGGAAGCAGCAGAAATGTGGTTTATTAGAAGAATGTTGCGAATCCCCTGGACAGCAAAAATAACTAATGAAGAATGTAGGAGAAGAGCTGGAGAGACAAAAAACCTTATCAGAAAGATAAGAGAGAGACAATGTACTTTCAAAGGACATGCAATGAGAAGAGGAGCATTGAAAATATTATAACAACGGGAAAAATAGAAGGAAGAAGATCAAGAGGAAGACCAAGAGAAATGATACTGGACAGTCTGACGGGATGGTGTGAGAGGAGATCACCAACTGAACTGATGGCCTGCATGAAGGATCGCGTACTCTGGAGAAGCATAATAGCCAACGCCAGGAGGCACGGCACCTGATGATGATGAGACCGGCCTCTCTTAAGAATCTCTTATTTAGAATTTCACGTGGTCGACCTCTTTTTCTTCATCCTGTTCTGTTCCACTTGATAGCTTGTTTTGGGATTCTCTGACTGTTCTCATTACATGACCGACATACGAGGGGTGATTGATAAGTTCTCAGAATAAGGTACAACGGATTATTTTTGGACAACTTTTTGGGGTTATTTCTCAACATAGTCCATTTGCAAGTTTATGCACTTAATCCAGCGATCCTGGAGCATACATATTCCTTCTTTGTAAAAGTCAACATCTTGTGCCAGTAGAAAGTGGTTTACAGCATGAATGACGTCATTATCTGAAGTAAATTTGCCACCACAGAGCTCCTTGTATAGCATTCATAGTCTCATCCATAGTCACAAATTGCTTAAGAAACTTTTCAGGATCTGTAGAAAAATGACCAAGATTGTCTCTTGACATGTTGAGACGCTGTCATCTGTCATCAGCTCCAAGAAGTTTCGGGACCCATCGAGCAGAGACCTTTGTCATTTGAAGATCATTGTGAATAATGGCATGAACACGTTCCTGGGAGATGCCCAACTCAGTAGCCATGTACCGCTCAGTTAGTCGTCGATCCTCCATTATCATGTCATGGATTCTGCCGGTGGTTTCATCGGTGGTTACCGTTCTTGGTCTTCCTGGACGGAGATCATCCTCCAGACTCTCCCTTCCATGTTTGAATTGATCTGCCCATTTTTTCACTGTGCTGTAAGAAGGGGTACTCTCTCCTAGAGTCTCTACCATATCCTCGTGGATCTCCTTTGATGATAAGCCCTTGATACAGAGGTATCGAATGACTGCTCGATGAGAAATTTTATCCATTTTCTCAATTTCTGCCACCCCTTACCACTTCAGTAGCATGTCAAAAAATTGGTTCCAGTTAATTTCTTGAAAAGTGGTGTTTAATCTTACATTAACCTGATCTACATATGCACCTAATATCAACTGTGTGTTTCAAGTATTTGTAGCTTATGCCGAGAACTTATCAATCACCCCTCGTATGTCCATCTGCTTTTCCTGATCACCTATGAGACAGGTTGTTGTTCGCTTATTAGCCTTATCTCTGCGTTGTTCTTGAAATTCGTTCCGCCAAGTATACCAAGTATTTTCCTTGGACATTAGTCTTATACCTCTATCTCTCTCTCTCTCTCTCTCTCTCTCTCTCTCTGAACCTTAAGTGCCCAGGGCACATGGGGTTTCCGCAAGGTTTTTCCACAAATGCCTGTCCTTTGCCTTTTTTTCTGCTCTTGCCTAGGTGAGCCCTCTATTGCTCAACATCCTTTCTGTTGTTCTTCTCCGTGTCTCGTTTGGTCTACCCTTACTTCTGTTCCCCTGTGGTGTCCATCTTAGTGCTATTTTTGATAGTGAATTGTCAGCCATTAGGAGCACATGTCCCAATCATCGCCAGCGTCTTTCCTCAGTAATTGCTGTCAGTGGCTTCGTCTGCATTTCTGCCAACAAGATCTTATATACCTACACAACAATAACTCTTGCACAACAGCGACGGCAGATAATAACAAATAACATGACATATTTCACACATCTCTTCGCATGCGACCTCCTGGGTTCTCAGTATTGTCCCACAATGAGACAGCTTCAAAGATAAATTAGAACAAAGGTTTTCGTTTTTTTATCGTGTGAGGAGAGTACAAGAAGCACAGGGAACGCAGTGAGGATTTACTTTGTGTGGCACTCTTGGTATTTGTTTCGTTAATAATGAAATATTTTCTCATGGGAGCAGCAGTTTTGCCAAGTGTTTGTAACATCAACAGGTTGCGACATGGAGTTAAAAATTTCGTTCCACTTTTTGTTTTGTTTTGTGTGTGTGTTCCCGCGTTCAAATTTTTGATAAGCTGCCAGAAGTTCTTGTGGTCGAATTTGTAGTCGTGCGTTTTGTGGAAGTGATCGTGTGGAAGATTGCTGGTCTCTCTCTCAAATCATAAAGTTCCTGGCAGAGTTAACACAAACGTAACTGCTCTGCTGAGATTTTATCTTTTCTTTTCAGGATAAGATTTTGTTGAAAGGTAAGTAGGCCTGCTTTTTATGTGAAGTTTTTATTCTGTGAGGTCTGCGATGGATCTGATCGTGTAAAAAACAAAAATGATCGATTTATTTGGCGAAGAACTGGGCGAAGAACGTACACCTAAATGTGTTGATGATGATGATGTGTGTGTGTGTAAAAGATTTGAGGAGAGAAAGAATGAGGAGAGAGCGGAGAATGAAGAGAGAAAGAAAGGAATCCATAAAATATTAATCACACAATGATGAGTACTACTCTTGAATCTTGGATCTATGAATGAGCATCATCGCACTCGGGCCACACCCTTGCATGCTCTTTTCTCTGTTTTGGTAACCACCAAAAAACGTATGAACACTAATTGTATCAGGTGGCAACTTCGAATTCTACCAGTCAGCCACCCGGCTCTTCCTTCTCCCCCCCCCTCACACCTCTATCCTTCATCCTCTGTAGATATATAAGATATATATCATCAGCACGTGCCATTTCTTTCTTCTGCACCAGTTCCTCGCCCATCGACTTCAGTATATCCGTCCTGTCCATGGGGATCATATCTGCTGGCAACAGCTTTACGGGCAACATGATCGGCTATCTCTTTGTCTCTCACTCCCGCATATTCTGGACAATATATCCACCTCAGCCTGGGTGACCCTGGATTTTCCCCCCAAGAGCTGAACCAATTCTTGACTCAGCAACACCTTCTCTATCTTGCCAAGCATGTTTTGAGAGTCCGTCACCACCACCACCCACCACCACCACCACCACCACCACCACCACCACCACCACCACCACCACCACCACTACCACCACTACCACCATCACCACCACTACCACCACCTCCACCACCACCACTACCACCACCACCACCACCACCACTACCACCACCACCACCTTGTGTATCATCCTGCCGAACCAGTCAGAACACAGCCTTGGCCACTGCCTCAATGTTCATGGGCATGCTTGATGTCTTCGTAAAGGAAACCCCTGCATTCTGTGCCACCAAATCTTGCCTGGCCTTTAGCAAGTCTTTTGTTTCCCCCCTTGTAGCACTGAGCACTGGCCAGCTCTGCTCGGTAAACAAAGAGTTAACAAATTAATGATTACAAACGTTTACTTTCTATAGAGACTATTCTCTTCCGCTCTTTTCTCTCTCCAGACAGTGGAAAATATATGATGCAGAGCCACACTCGGATAAAGGGGCCTAGCTAGTGCTTCGCTGGGAGCTCAGATGTCATACCTTGTTTTAGAGGAAGGGCGGAGGGCTACCCATGTATGAAGGCCCCCTTGATAAAATAGTGGCCTGGTTGACTGGGTGGTTAGGGACTCGGTCTACTAATTCAGTGATGCTGGGTTCCAGTCCCAGCATTGAGGAACTTTTTCTGGTATCGCCAGGCCAAAACGGTCCCGGGGTTCATCCAGCGTCTAAAATTGGGTAAAGGTAAAATTCCCGTTTCCATGCCATTAAGGCATATTGGGGAATACGGTGTTAGTCCCGTATTTTCCATGGCCTTCTTTAATAACTTCAGATGGGAAATGCAGAACAGAAATTAGGAACAGAATAGGCCAAGCAAAGACTGTATTTCAGAGAATGAGAAACATATTAGCCAAAACATCCTTATCAATGAATGTTATAAAACGAGTCCTAAAATGCTATATTGAACCTATCTTGTTATATGGAAGCGAATCATGGACAATAGGCAAGTCTATACAAAAATCATTGGAAGCAGCAGAAATGTGGTTTATTAGAAGAATGTTGCGAATTCCCTGGACAGCAAAAATAACTAATGAAGAATGTAGGAGAAGAGCTGGAGAGACAAAAAAATCTTGTCAAAAAGATAAGAGAGAGGCAATGTACTTTCATAGGACATGCCATGAGAAGAGGGGGCATTGAAAATATTATAACAACAGGAAAAATAGAAGGAAGAAGATCAAGAGGAAGACCAAGAGAAATGATACTGGGCAGTCTGACGGGATGGCGTGAGAGGAGATCACCAACTGAACTTGATGGCCTGCATGAAGGATCGCGTACTCTGGAGAAGCATAATAGCCAACACCAGTCGGCACGGCACATGATGATGACGATGATTCAGCTCATGAAAGTGTGACGTTCCCAGTATCACGCCTGGCCGCTTTACCTTCCCAGATTTCTCTGGAACCCATTTTTAAAGGCTGGGTGAACCCCAGGACCTTTTTCGGTGTGTATCAGAAAAAAGTCCCACTGCTGGGACTGAACCCATTACCACCAGATTAGTAAACCGAGGGCCTAACCACTCAGTTAACCAGGCCTAAAAATAGGTACCAAAGAAATCTGGGAAGGTAAATGCGGCCAGATGTGATAATGACCACATCAGACTTTCATGTGCCGAAGATCTTGGAAAGACGGGCCTACCAAAATGTCTTAATGGCGTGGAAAAGGCGGAGTTTACCTTCTACCTTATAAATTATGAAGCGCCCCCTTTTGAAAGAAGACAAATATCATAACATGTTTGACCGTATTTGATGCGTCACACCAACAGCCCATCCGAACAGACAATGTTCGCAAACTCTGCTTAATAGAATCTCCGTCCGTCTTCAGGCTTTGTGGATTTCTCAGATACACTTCTACATTTCTTAGTACACATGTCCTTGACAAACCTTTCACTTCTTTGGGTTATGAAGGTGGCGGAGAGAACAGACCTGATACAAACGGCACAGGTAGATGAGAGAAGGAAAGGCAGGCAACAGGGCCAGGCATCATATCATCTAAATCTGCCAGAAATGCATAAATTTTAACATGTCTTCCGCGGTTATATTTCTGCGAGCGGATAAAATAATGAGCAAAAATTCTTCCATGTCGCCGTAGAAATGATGAAAAGACCCCCCCCCCCCCCCCCCCCCATTCAAGTCGTTTTGCCAGAAGCGGCCGTTACCGCCCAAACTTCCCAAGATGCCCCGAAAATGAGAGACTAAAAGAAAAAAAAAATTATACATTTTTTTGGTTTTTTTAATGATCTTCACAAACTCTTATTCCAGTGTCTCAGTGGTTCTCAACTCTTTGTAGTCCAGGATTCAGATGTCTCTTGTTAACTAAATAGGTATAAAGGCCGTCCTGCCTGAGGTAAATTATCACCCTCTTATCCTGTGGGGATATATCATCATCGTCATCATCATCATCATCATCTTCTTCTTCTTCTTCTTCTTTTTTTCTTTTTCTTCTTCTTCTTCGTCTGCCTCATCTTCCTTCTACTTCTCCGGTATAATTTTTCTGAAACAACTGGACCGTGTCGTAAAGATCTTACACTTAGGTGGTAGCTACAAAGAAACGTCTTTGCATCCAGAAAGAGAAGAAAGAAGAGAGCGGGGAGATATTGCAAGGTGCACGTGAGATTTATACTTGTACGGGTACTTGTACTTGTACGAACCCCCTGTAACTGCGAGCTGTTGTTCTTTGCAGCCGATGCTGTAGAGGTGTTGAGGCACAACATCGTATCGGTGTGGGAGCGGGTTATGGCGGCTACTTTCTCAGTTCCGGAGTATAGCTAAAAAGCAGGGGGTGTGCAGTGCTTCTTCAGCAGACTCCACCACCATGGGGACTATGGCGATCCCTGCCCCGTTAGCCAGGCTAGGCCTGTTACTGGGGTACCACGGAGAGGTGGGACAGGGTCTTGGTCAGCTATGGTTCGCTAACCTTGATGCTGGCACATCAGCTATGGGTCGCTGACTACCTCAACGGGCCTCTTCATCCCCTGCAGGCGAGATAAGAAAGCCCAATTTTACAGCAATAAGGTGCAGGTAAGATAAGAATATTAATTAAAATAGGTTCTTTTTTATTCTTGTAGAATTCTTTTCGTTGAACGTTGTTAACAGTAACTCTTGTTCTAGAAACATGTTCTTTAAAAGATCAAATGAAAAAAAAAGACAGCTTCGTCGAAATAATTTGTACAAAACTATATGACATGACATCATTTATTGCATGTGACACGACGGATTTAGCACGTGACGTGACATGTTATGTGTCACTTGGCGCCTGTTGTTGTATGGAGTTTAAAAAGAGGCCAAAGAGATCAAAAGATAGAACAAAAGAGACTAAAGATCAAAAGAAGCTAAAGAGGTCAAAAGACAAAGATGGAAATGGGTAGGTCACAAAATACGAATAGAAAGAACAAGACACTCCTTATACAATCTTGACTTGGACACCTCAAGGGAAAAGAAAGAGGGGGCAGGCCATTGGGGACATGAAGACGCACAATGCGGGGTAAACTAAAGGAAGCAAGAAAGACGTGGTTTGAGGTATCCCGATGTGAATTGGCTGGAGAACCTTTTTTTATGCATTATTCTCCGCTGGGATCACAGAGAAATGATAATGATGATGATATCGCATGGGTGGTATAAAGAAGACCACATGAATCTTACAACATGTGGTTCCCCAAAGTGTGATATATTCCTTTGAGTGTGGAACATGTTCTCTATCTTTCCACTTAAGGGCCATTAGACACCTGTCGCTGCGGGGCGCGCTGAGAAATACAAATGGGAGACTGTGTTCTCCGTTTTTATGTATTGTCTGTGATACCTACTTTAACGTGCACTTTGCAGCTAGAAGTGTCTGTTTTCAATAAACAATCGCACGTGATTTTGAGAAGTCAGGGAGTGGTGGAGGAATCTGGGCACTAGCCGTGCTCTTCTGGAGGTCTTCTATCCACCTTCATTTTGTTAAGAGGAAGAACTTATTAGCATTAGCTTGAAGTTTACAGTCTTGCAGGTTATATACTCACCTCAGGCATGTTCTGTTCTCACCTTCGGTGTAGAGACAGACACATGGATCAGGATATAGAGTGTGACACATACAATGGAGATAATATCTACCTCAGATAAATGAATAGTCTGTGACAAATAAGGGAGACAATGTCTGCGCCAAGGTTCCATGAATTACTCTTTCTCTCTGTCTCTCTCTGTGTGTGTCTCTCTCTCTCTCTCTCTGCTTCTTTTCTCTGTTTCTGTCTGTCTCTTCTGTCTTCTCTGTCTCTGTCTTTCCTCTCTGTTTCTGTCTCTCTCTCTGTTTCTCTCCTCTCTGTCTCTGTCTGTCTCTCTTTTCTGTCTCTCTTCTTTGCTTCTGTCTTTTCTCTGTCTCCTTGTCTCTTTTCTCTCTCTCTCTCTCTCTGTATCTCTTTTTTCTCTCTCTCTCTGCTTTCTCTCTCTGTCTTTCTTCTATCTGTCTCTCCCTTCTTTCTCTTCTCTCTATCTCTCTCTCCGTTACGCTTCTCTGTCTCTCTGTTTTCTCTCTCTGTCTCTCTTCTGTCTGTCTCTCCCTTCTCTCTCTCTCTCTCTCATGCTTTACCCACTCAGTTTGTTTATTAAGTAGACGTCTAAATAATTGTTTCTCAACTTTTAGAATTCAGAATTCTTAAGAGCGCAAGTGTTACACAGCATATAGCGGATTGACTTAAATGTGAAGCCGGTTGGCAAAAAAATTGTCTTTAATATGAAATGCATCCACTGACAAGGCAAGACACGCCAGAAAGCATTATTATCAGTTCATTAAGGAAAACAGAAGCTCAAATATTTTTTAAAGGCATTAAGGCGACAAGGAAACTTCAAACAAGACAACCTGAGTGAACGAAGAGAAAATACTTGCAGGTCGGCTATAGCTGTCGACTGTAGCTCAGTACTACAGAAAATTCCGCTATATCGGCTATAGCTGTCGACTGTAGTTCGGTACTACAGAAAATTCCGCTATATCGGCTATAGCTGCCAAATGCACAATGCTACAGAAAACCTACTGACTAGTTCAAGTCATTGTCCCAGTTTTTCAGCAAGATGCTGTGTGTGCGTGCGTGCGTGCATGTATGTGTGTGAAAACGAACAAACTGAGGAGAGAAAGAAAGGAAAAAAAAGAGAAAGAAATGAAGAAAGAAAGAACAAAGCAGGCAGGAAATAAAGAAACAACGAAGCAGGTAGGATAGAAAGAAAGAAAGATTTAGAAGAAAAAAAAATAATAAAATGTAAGAAATTATGATAAAAAAGGAAAGACTTAAAAAAGAAAGAAACGATCTAAAGTTGTACAAGATTAGCGCACTACACTTTCCATGTCCCGAACCAGACTTACTTCATGGTTCGTTTCGACAGAAATGGCGCTGAGATTTTATAGTTTGTACTTTATCTCTGACATTTTCATGGTCAAGTCAACGTATAAAACAAACACAGCCCGCTTAAAGTGACGTTTGTTGAAGTTAGGAATGCCAACAAAAACACACAAAAAAAGTCCAAACCCCCAGGAAGTAATTTGAAGTATAATTTCAATTGGAAAATAACGAACTTGTTTTCACATGATGATGATGTGTGAGATGTTAACCTCCCCCCCCCCCCCCCCCCCCCCACGTGTCTCATAGCATCTTTTTCTCAGTTTCCCGTCACGTGAACTTCCCAGAGGAAGAGCAACAAGTCACAAAAGCTCTGAAGGTGGGGGGGGGGGGGGGGAGGTCATATACCCATAGGGGGCCACCCAGAATGTCAGGAGTTTAACAGCGCCGAAACATTTGTCTGGGGAGGGGGGGTACTTCCTCTGATGATCTGAAGGAGTTGTGCTGTTGTTTCCGCTCTGTATAGTAGAGAGTTCCCTCCAGACTTGTATTTCTCTCTTGTTAGATCCACTGATGTTTTCTTCCGGTAATTTCTGGTTAATCAAATTTTCTCTGATGTTTTCTGTGTTTTATTACTTTTCTCACATGTTTTCTGTGTTTTATTTCTTTCCTCTTATGTTTTCTGTGTTTTATTACTTTCCTCTTATGTTTTCTGTGTTTTATTACTTTCCTCTTATGTTTTCTGTGTTTTATTACTTTCCTCTTATGTTTTCTGTGTTTTATTACTTTCCTCTTATGTTTTCTGTGTTTTATTTCTTTCTTTTTATGTTTTCTGTGTTTTGTTACTTTTCTCACATGTTTTCTATGTTTTATTACTTTCCTCTTATTTTTTCTGATTTTTATTACTTTCCTCTTATGTTTTCTGTGTTTTGTTACTTTTCTCATATGTTTTCTGTGTTTTATTACATTTCTCTTATGTTTTCTGTGTTTTACTACTTTCCTCTTATGTTTTCTGTGTTTTGTTACTTTCCTCTTATGTTTTCTGTGTTTTGTTACTTTCCTCTTATGTTTTCAGTGTTTTATTACATTCGTCTTAAGTTTTATGTGTTTTACTACTTTCCTCTTATTTTTTCTGTGTTTTATTACCTTCCTCTTATGTTTTCTGTGTTTTATTACTTTTCTCACAAGTTTTTCTGTGTTTTACTACTTTCCTCTTATGTTTTCTGTGTTTTATTACTTTCCTCTTATGTTTTCTGTGTTTTATTACTTTTCTCTTATGTTTTCTGAGTTTTATTACTTTTCGTCGATGCAGAGACAAAGACAGGCTGTTCTTTGTGGTCTTGCACTTCAGAAAAGTACTAAAGTACTTTATTGGGTTGATAACTTTCCTCCATTTCCTCTCTCTTAATCACGATGTTTGCTCAGTGAAAACAACTTTATTAAACAAACGAAAGTGGCCGGGGGGGGGGGGGGGGGGGGGGGGGAAGGGGGAATATAGAAGTTTGCTCAAGAAAATTTCTTTTCAGACGCTGATGAACTTTGTTCTTGAAAACTTTTGCAGAAGAAGATATTAATGAACTGTGTTCTATAAAACTTTTACAGAAAAAGATATTAATGAACTCTGTTCTAGAAAACTTTTACAGACGAATATACTAATGATCCTTATTCTAGAAAACTTGTACAGAAGAAGATACTAATGATCCCTGTTCTACAAAACTTTTATAGGAGAAGATACTAATGAACTTTGTTCTAGAAAACTTTTATAGAAGAAGATACTAATGAACTTTGTTCTAGAAAAGTTTTACAGAAGAAGATATTAATAAACTTTGTTCTAGAAAACTTTTACAGAAGAAAATACTAATGTACTTTGTTATAAAAAACTTTTATAGAAGAAGACACTAATGAACGTTGTTCTAGAAAACTTTTACAGGAGAAGATACTAATGAACTTTGTTCTAGAAAACTTCTACAGAAGAAAATACTAATGAACTTTGTTTTAGAAAACTTTTACAGGAGAAGATACTAACCTGCTTTGATAATGAACAACTAAGTACTAAAGAAATGAATTAAAATGTTAGAAGTATGGCCTATTATTATTTTATTTGGTTTTGTTTGATCAGTTATTAATTTGTTTCGTTTGGTTTGACCCATTGTTATTTTGATGGTTTGGTTTGATTACTTATTATAACAAATCTATTTGTGCCTGGCTTTCTGTGTAAAAGGTCAAGGTAATATTCCCGTTTCCATGGCATATTGGGCAATACGGTGTTAGGCCCGTATTTTCAATGACCTTCGGCACATGAAAGTGTGATGTGGTCAGTATCTTTCTGTATAGACATGAAAGTATAAGAAACAAACAATGAATACACTGTGATCATATCAAGAAACGTACAATCTCCCTCTCTCTCCATCTCTCTCTCTTTCTCTCCCTCTCCTCTCTCCCTCTCTCTCCCCTCTCTCTTTCCCTCCTCTCTCTCTCCAACACTCTCTTTTTCTCTCTCTCCCTCTTTCTCCTTCACTCTCTCCCTCTCTCTCTTTCTCTCTCTCCCCCTCTCTCTTTCCCTCCTCTCTCCCCCTCCCTCCCTCTCTCTCCCTCCCCCTCTCTCTTCTCTCTTTCTCTCTCCCCTCCCTCCCTCCCTCTCTCTCTTCTCTCTCCCTCTTTCTCCTTTCTCTCTTCCCTCTCTCTCCCTTCCTCGCTCCCTCTCTCTCCCCTCTTCTCTCCCACTCTCTCTCCCTCTCTCTCCTCTCTCCACCTCCCTCTCTCTCCTCTCTCCCTCTCTGTCCTCTCTCCCCTTCCTCCCTCTCTCTCCCTCCCTCTCTCTCCCTCACCTTCCCCTCTCTCTCTTCCTCTCTCTCCCTCTCTCTCTCTCTCTGAAGCTTACGGTGGCCACGACGGCAACTAAGGCTTCCACAAACCCCAATCTTTCGCCTTTTTTCCCGCTCTTGCCCAGGTGAGCCCTCTATTGCTCAACATCCTCTCTATTGTTCTTCTCCTTGTCTCCTTTGGTCTTCCTCTACTCCTTTTTTCCCCTGAGGTGTCATTTCATTACTATTTTTTTTTGTAATGAGTCACCAGTCATCCGGAGCACATGTCCCAACCATCGCCAACGTCTTTCCTCAATAATGGAAGCCAATGGCTTCATGTGCATTTCTGTAATATTACTCTTAAAACCATATTGGAAGGGAAAAAAAACTGAACGGAAGAGAGCAAATAGGACAGAGATGCTGCTGCTACTGCATGGCCAGGTGAACCATGAAGAGTAAATGACGGGGGGGGGGGGAGGGAAAGCAGAGATCCACCGTCATCACCCTTTCCTGTGGAGATGGCACATGATGATAGTGACTGTATCTGAATCTTGGTGGGGAGGTACGCATGATCCTGCTGTAACGGTTCTTGGTGTGGCGCGTTTGATGGTTCACAAACATTATGTATTTCAACAAATAAACGTTTTTATACATATATTTTTTTATTTTATTGGTCTTTTAAACGACAGAACTAGACTCTTATCTCGCAAGCATATCCAGGTAGACGCTTTACGAAGACGCGCATTTATTTTGGCTCGGGTACTTTTTTTTAAAATGTACTTTCAGCTTGCACATTTATGTACTTTCTTAGACATAAAACAGACATTTCGTTTCCCGCTCAGCAATCACGATATATAGATGGCATATAAACGATGTATAATTTATGTGTGCTCCCCAGGGTTGTTCGGGGTGGCGCCCCCCTTTTCTCCTAGGTCACATACTCAACTCCCACCCCCACCCCCACCCCCTCTCCGAACTCTTAATTTCAATTCAAGTGTCGTGCCGCGTGGCGTAGGCGATCATATCTCTCCACAATTCCCTGTCTTTAGACTTGATTATGAGATCTGCCGGTGACTTTCTTCCTAGCCACACTGACAGCCCATCCAGTAACTTCTCTCTCTGTCTTCCTCTGTATCTTCTTCCTTCAGTTTTTCCAGTTGCCACAGTGTGTTCCAATTTTCCTCTTCTCAGAAAATGTCCTACAAATCTCCCTTGTCTGCCTCTGATCTTTGCTATAATTTGCTTTTTAACTCCATCCTCTCTTAAGACTTCTCATTGGTTTTCTTGGCTGTCCATGTTACCTTCAACATCCTTCTTATAAACATCTCCATAGCCTCCATTTCTCGCTGTACTCTCTTATTCATAGACCATGTTTCACATCCATCAAACAAAATTGCCTCGATGTAACATTTAAGTACTCGGAATCTTGTTTCCATTGATATGGATCTGTTGCACAAGATGTGTCTCATTTTCTGGAATGCTGGCTTGGCCTGAGCACGTCTGCTTTTTATTTCATTGTGACATTTCCCATCAGCTGTTATAATCATTCCTAAGTACTTGAATCTATCAACTTGTTTCAGTTCTGTGCCATCGATGGTAATGCTAAATTTTGGTGGTATTCGTTTCTTTGAGATGACCATCATTGCTATATTGAACCTATCTTGTTATATGGAAGTGAATCATGGACAACAGGCAAGTCTGCACAAAAATCATTGGAAGCAGCAGAAATGTGGTTTATTAGAAGAATGTTGCGAATCCCCTGGACAGCAAAAATAACTAATGAAGAATGTAGGAGAAGAACTGGAGAGACAAAAAACCTTGTCAAAAAGATAAGAGAGAGACAATGTACTTTCATAGGACATGCAATGAGAAGAAGGGGCATTGAAAATATTATAACAACAGGAAAAATAGAAGGAGGAAGATCAAGAGGAAGACCAAGAGAAATGATACTGGACAGTCTGACGGGATGGTGTGAGAGGAGATCACCAACTGAGCTGATGGCATGCATGAAGGATCGCGTACTCTGGAGAAGCATAATAGCCAACGCCAGTCGGCACGGCACATGATGATGATGATCATTTCAGTCTTCTTTTTATTCAGGCTGAGACCTTTACTTTCACGAACCATGATGTCCAGAAGGAGCTGTAGCTCCCCTTCACTTTTAGCAATCAGGACTCTGTTGTTAACCTTAACTACCTTTAATTTACCACTCGTTCTAAGACCTTCCAAACTAGGATGTGCATTATTACACAACTAAAAAGTTCAGCTAGCAAACCAGTTTATTTAACAAAATGAATGAGCACATTTATAACTCACCTGCTGCATTATTTTCTCAGCTTTTAATGTGGTGGATGAGTTTCATGTAGGGACACAGGTTTCTCAATACCAGGTTGAGAAGTTCTAAGAAGGTAGGTATTACTGCCCCCGTGTACTGCTTTCCATCAACATCACCCCCCCCCCAACTCCCTAATTTCTTCCACTGCCTCCCCCGCCCCCCCCCCAACTGGCCCTTTTTTCTATCACCGCCCTCTTGATACTTTCCAACGCCCGGGGGGGGGGGGGCGCTATCGCTTACTTGGGAAACACTGGTGTAGATGTTGCAATGGCTTGAATATAGGCATGCTTTTTTGGTTGTGTTCTTACGTTGAGGGTCTGCAAGTTTTGTTGATAAGATAGAGAGACGGTAGATCATTTACTGTAAGGCTTGGCTTTAGCACTGCCGTCTTGCCCTGCGGTAAATTTTGATTGTTTCTTCAACCTAAAATCACAGGATTTTGTAAGCGTTAAGTGGTACAGCCATCATCATCATCATCATCATCATCATCGCCTTTCACTCCCTTGAGAGCATTGGCCACAGATAAAGGCTCTCCAGTCACCCCTGTTCTTGGAATTATTCTCTGCTTCCCTTCCATGGTACAGCCAATGGCGTGGTATGAATACTTGTGTATTAACCAATGAAAAGTTCACTTCTGTGGTCGATATATAAATCACAATAAATCCGCTTATTTGAACACATTTTGTTCATGCCAGTGTTGTGAACTTTGACCTTTGCTGGAGTTTTTGTGGACGAGATAAAGATTTAGGAAATTTGATTAAAAACTTGTCTCACATTTCCCGCTAATCTTCGTCCACGTGGCTGCCATTTTTTGCTCTGGTGATGCCCGGAAAGAGGTCATGGCGGCCTGATCAGGTTTCTCAGATCCTGAACTTATTGCCAGCATATCTGGCGCCCATGTCGTTAGTTCGCCCCTGGCTGTGATTGGAATGCCGACATAATGGAACCAGAATTTTTTTTTTAACTGGAATTGTTTTCATTCGTTATTTTACTGCAATATTTATTACATTACTGTATTTTGTTACGTGTTACAATGTTAACAAACAGATTTATTTGGGTTTTGGGAAAGGGGCTGGTAATGTTGATTTGGAGAGATCCAATGTTATAAGCTCTATATCATGGATCTAATGTTATGAGTTGTATATCATGGATCTATAATGTTATAAACTCTATATCATGGATCTAATGTTATGAATTGTATATCATGGATCTATAATGTTATAAGCTCTATATCATGGATCTAATGTTATGCGTTGTATATCATGGATCTATAATGTTATAAGCTCTATATCATAGATATAATGTTATGCGTTGTCTATCGCGGATCTAATGTTATAATATCTATATCCAGGAGCTGATTTTGTAAGCTTTATATCATGGTTCTACAAGTATAATGTTATAGGCTTTATACCATGGAAGTATAATGTTA
The DNA here is from genome assembly GCA_009760885.1 of Achatina immaculata. NCBI lineage: Eukaryota > Metazoa > Mollusca > Gastropoda > Stylommatophora > Achatinidae > Lissachatina > Lissachatina immaculata. The sequence goes on from CM019699.1 coordinate 19,642,020, forward strand.
TAGTCTCCATATCATGGATCTAATGTTATAAACTTTGTATCAGGGATCTTATGGTAAATTATTATTCTCAGATCTAATGGCATGTTCTATATAATAGATTTAATGGTATGTCGTATATCACAGATCTAAGTGTATGTCCTGTATCATAGATCTAATTATATAAGTCATATATCATAGATTAGATGGAACACATGTTCACTTCGGATAGAATCAAGAGATTAATAAAGACCTCTATGGCCATCAGACCTACATGTCATGCTCTGTCTGTCTCTCCCAGATTTCTTATGTTCTGAGCATTTATACATGATCTTGTGTGGCGTGAGAGTCTATCCATTATTTCCTGTGTTGTGACATTCTCTCCATTATTTCCTGTGTTGTGACATTCTTTCCATTATTTCCTGTGTTGTGACATTCTCTCCGTTATTTCCTGTGTTGTGACATTCTCTCCATTAGTTCCTGTGTTGTGACATTCTCTCCATTATTTCCTGTGTTGTGACATTCTTTTCATTATCTCCTGTGTTGTGACATTCTCTCCATTATTTCCTGTGTTGTGACATTCTCTCCATTATTTCCTGTGTTGTGACATTCTCTCCATTATTTCCTGTGTTGTGACATTCTCTCCATTATTTCCTGTGTTGTGATATTCATCAATATAGACTGCAAAGACCTGAGGATTGTAAAACATCTATACTGGCAGCAAGAAACAGCAGTTCGAGTTGAAAATAGAATTGGAAAATATCAACCTATAAAACAAGGGGTGCGACAAAGATGTGTACTATCTCCAGACCTTTTTTCTCTGTACAGCGAGAATATTCTAAGAACAATCATCACAGAACCAGGCATAAAAATTGGAGGATACAATATTAACAACCTTCGGTATGCTGACGACACAGTACTGATAGCTGAGAACCAACAAGACTTGCAAAATCTCTTGGATAAAGTCGCCAAAGAAAGTGAACACAAAGGCCTTACTTTGAACATCAAAAAGACAGAGACTATGGTTATATTTAAGAAACAGAATCCACCAGCATGCAGTATTAAATTAAACGGAACTATTCTAAAGCAGGTGCAGAAATTCAAATACATTGGAGCAGTAATAACTTCAGATGGGAAATGCAGAACAGAAATTAGGAACAGAATAGGCCAAGCAAAAACTGCATTTCAGAGAATCAGAAACATTTTAGCTAACACATCCTTATCAATGAATGTTAGAAAACGAGTCCTAAAATGCTATATTGAACCTATCTTGTTATATGGAAGTGAATCATGGTCTGCACAAAAATCATTGGAAGCAGCAGAAATGCGGTTTATTAGAAGAATGTTGCGAATTCCCTGGACAGCAAAAATAACTCATGAAGAATGTATGAGAAGAGCTGGAGAGACAAAAAACCTTGTCAAAAAGATAAGAGAGAGACAATGTACTTTCATAGGACATGCAATGAGAAGAGGGGGCATTGAAAATATTATAACAACAAGAAAAATAGAAGGAGGAAGATCAAGAGGAAGACCAAGAGAAATGATACTGGACAGTCTGACGGGATGGTGTGAGAGGAGATCACCAACTGAACTGATGGCCTGCATGAAGGATCGTGTACTCTGGAGAAGCATAATAGCCAACGCCAGTCGGCACGGCACCTGATGATAATGATGATGATGTTGTGATATTCTCTCCATTATTTCATGTGTCGTGACATTTTCTCCATGATATCCCGTCATGTTATCTCCATCTTCTCAAAGCTTTGGATAAAGTGTTTTATTTTTTTCCGGTTTCATTTGTCGTACAATCTTAATCAGTCACGTGATCAATCTGCATTAACGGCTGACTGTCATTCGTGCAACCTCATCTCAAGTGGCCTCCAGTGATCTTTTTTCCTGGTTGTTTACAGAGAGGATGTTGAGCAATAGAGGGCTCACCTGGGCAAGAGCAGAAAAAAAAGGCAAAGGACAGGCATTTGTGGAAAACCCTTGCGGAAGTCCCATGTGCCCTGGGCACTTAAGGTTCAGAGAGAGAGAGAGAGAGTTTACTGCCCACGATATTTTCTACATACTGCGAGACTGGCTTAGTGTAGGACAGCTGTGTCTGTTTTCTGTTTTACTGCTTATATTTATATACAGAAAAAGGCATTTCATTCATTCATTTCCATTGTTTTCTGTTTTACTGCTTATATTTATATACAGAAAAAGGCATTTCATTCATTCATTTCCATGTCCCTTGCGGAACTTTGCTTCCCAAACAGCACTCCTGTAGGCCTCTAAGTTGTAAGCATGATGGCCTGCTGCTGATGCATCCATATTGCAGATCATCAACGACGTCTTGCAGCCATCTTCGCCTTGGTCTTCTTCTCTTTCTTTTTCCTTTTATGTATCCTTCCAAGACTGTCTTCTCTAAATTCTCTTGACGTTTAATATGTCCGAAATACTTAAGTTTTCTCTGCTTAATCCTCTTTACTAGTCAGCCTTCTTCATTATTAAGTTCTTGTAGTATGGATATATTTGTTCTTTTCTGTGTCCATGATATTTGAAGAACTCTTCTGTAGGATTTACATTCAAACGCATTTATGTGTTTCTCAGCTGCGATGGGAAAAATGCATGCCTTAAAAACCTAATTTTAAAAAAAAGAAAAAAAAAAGATACGTGGATTATGATTTCTGTATTTGTTTCTAGCACGGCTTGTGATTTTGGCTTTCATAAATTCTATTGGCTGTTACTCAGTTACTCTCTTAAAACACTCTTCTTCAGTTACTCTCTTAAAACACTCTTCTTCAGTTACTCTCTTAAAACACTCACCTTCAGTTACATTCTTAACACAGTCTCCTTCAATTACTCTTTTAACGCACTCATCTTCAGTTACTTTCTTAACACACTCATCTTCAATTAATTTCTTAACACTCTCGCCTTCAGTTACTATCTTACTGAAGGCGAGTGTGTTAAGAGAGTAATTGAAGGCAAAAGTGATAAGAGAGTAACTGAAAGCAAACGTGTTAAGAGAGTAACTGAAGGCAAAAGTGTTAAGAGAGTAACTGAAAGCAAAAGTGTTAAGAGATTAACTGAAAGCAGAAGTGTTAAGAGAGTAAATGAAAGCAAAAGTGTTAAGAGAGTAACTGAAAGCAAAAGTGTTAAGAGAGTAACTGAAAGCAAAAGTGTTAAGAGAGTAACTGAAAGCAAAAGTGTTAAGAGAGTAACTGAAAGCAAAAGTGTTAAGAGAGTAACTGAAAGCAAAAGTGTTAAGAGAGTAACTGAAAGCAAAAGTGTTAAGAGAGTAACTGAAAGCGAAGAGTGTTAAGAGAGTAACTGAAAGCGAAGAGTGTTACCATACTCGCCTTCAATTGCTCTCTTAAGTTATTCACCTTCTTCAAAATTCTAGCTCTCAACATCTATTCACGTTCACAATTGCCAGGTCAGAGTTCAGGAGTGTTGGTGGAAACTGACCTGGTGTATCCTTGGTTTCAAAATCTCAGTAGGATGGTTATTTTGTCTCGTCTGGGTAGGTGTTTCGTGTGGATGGGTGTTTCGTGTGGATGGATGTTTCGTGTGGATGGGTGTTTCGTGTGGATGGTTTTTTCTTTTGGATGGGTGTTTCTTGTAGATGGATGTTTCGTGTGGATGGTTTTTTTCTTTTAGATAGGTATTTCTTGTGGATGGATGTTTCATGTGGATGGTTTTTTTCTTTTGGATGGATGTTTCGTGTGGATGGTTTTTTTTCTTTTGGATGGGTGTTTCTTGTAGATGTTTTTTTTCTTTTGGATGGGTGTTTCTTGTGGATGGATGTTTCGTGTGGATGGTTTTTTCTTTTGGATAGGTGTTTCGTGTGGATGGATGTTTCCCGTGGATGGATGTTTCATGTGGATGTTTTTTCTTTTGGATGGGTGTTTCTTGTGGATGGATGTTTCGTGTGGATGGTTTTTTCTTCTGGATGAGTGTTTCTTGTTGATGGTTTTTTTCTTTTGGATGGGTGTTTCTTGTGGATGTTTTTTTTTCTTTTGGATGGATATTTCGTGTGGATGGTTTTTTTTTCTTTTGGATGGATATTTCATGTGGATGTTTTTTTTCTTTTGGATAGATGTTTCGTGTGGATGGTGTTTTTTTCTTTTGGATGGATGTTTCGTGTCGATGGTTTTTTTTTTCTTTTGGATGGATGTTTCGTGTGGATGTTTTTTTTTCTTTTGGATGGATGTTTCGTGTGGATGGGTTTTTTTTCTTTTGAATGGATGTTTCGTGTGGATGGTTTTTTTTTCTTTTGAATGAATGTTTCGTGTGGATGGGTGTTTCACGTGTGCGTGTGCTTCCTGTTTGTTGGGAAAAACCAAAATGTCCGCTGCAGGAGAAAAGAAAAAGAATCTCACTTTATCATCAAAGATAACACAGAACAGCGCTTCTTTACTTTACCTTTCACTTTAATATAGCAGCTTTTCGTATACTATTTCACTTTTTCTTCCATTCATTATCTACACATGTCTCGTAAGTCTTAATTATTATTGTGTCACAATGTGAAGATAACAAATATAAGAACAAATATATCCATACTACAAGAACTTAATATTAAAGAAGGCTGGCTAGTAAAGAGAGGAAACTTAAATATTTTGGACACATTAAACGTCATGATAATCTAGAGAAGACCGTCTTGGAAGGGTGCATAATGGGAAAAAGAAAGAGAGGAAGACCAAGGCGAAGTTTGCTGCAAGACATCGTTGATGATCTGCAAATGGATGCATCAGCGGCAGGACATCTTGCTCACAACCGGAGAGGCCTACAGGAGAGCTGTTAGGGAGGCAAAGTTCCGCAAGGGACATGTAAAAGAATGAATGAATGAATGTGACATATAATATTATGCCATTTATGACACATGTGTCATACGTTTGTTCGCCACCATTATCTACATATATGTCACAAGTTTGTTCGTCTTCATTTTATACACGTATGTCACAAGTTTGTTCGCCATCTTCTACTCATATGTCATAAGATTATTCGCTTTCATAATCTGCACATATGTCACAAATGTGTTCGCATCATTATCTACAAATATGTTATAATTTTTTCCATCATTACCTAAACATGTGCCACGAGTTTGTCCATCATTATTATGTACACATGTGTATCTGGTTTGTTCACATTCAGTATGTACACAAGTAATTCATCTTTTTTTCATCTCACTGTTCACATTTGTACAACACGCCTGTACAGATGTAAGCACCGTGTATGAAAGACAGATGTAAGCGCTGTGTTTGTACGACAGATGTAAGCGATGTGTATGAATGACAAGGTGTAAGCGCCATGTGTGTATGACAGATGTAAGAGCCGTGTATGAATGACAAGATGTAAGCGCCATGCGTGTATAACAGATGTAAGCCCCTTGTATGAATGACAAGGTGTAAGCGCCGTGTATGTGACAGATGTAAGCGCCGTGTATGTGTGAGATTAATGTCAAGATTCTAATCTCAGTTGCCTTAGTGCCCCTGTATCTTTACAACTTGACCATCTGATAAAACAGCGTTTATATTTTAAGAACTATTTCTAGTACGATTTATACAGATATTGATTATTGTTCTTGACTAAATCTAAATCTTGACTCTGTCAATCATAGACACTAAAGTTATTCTTGGACTCATTCAGGTCTTACGACGTCTCTATTTATTCGCTAAACGAGATTGATCAACAATACGTCGCTCATCTCTCTCTCTCTCTCTCTCAGACACACACACACACACACACACTCTCTCTCTCTCTCTCTTTGAGCCTTTAGGTGCCCAAGGCACATGGGGCATCTGCCAAGGGTTTACTACAAACACCTGTCCTTTACCTTTTCTGCCGCTCATTCCAAGGTGAGTACTCTATTACTCACATCTTCTCCATTATGCTCTCATTCTCGGCCTTTATGCGGTCAGTTTCCTGATATACGTCTCTCCTTTCACCTGCGTTGCTTTGTTTGTTTGTTTTTTTTTTTTGTCCTACCGTTTCTGTAGCAGTCTGAAGTCTTTTGTCGGGTAGGATTGCTGGCTCTGTGGTTGATCTTCCTTCCTGGCTCTGTGTTTGATCTTCCTTCCTGGCTCTGTGGTTGATCTTCCTTCCTGGCTCTGTGTTTGATCTTCCTTCCTGGCTCTGTGGTTGATCTTCCTTCCTGGCTCTGTGGTTGATCTTCCTTCCTGGCTCTGTGGTTGATCTTCTTTCCTGGATCTGTAGTTGATCTTTCTTCTTGGCTCAATAGTTCATCTTCTTTCCTGGCTCTGTAGTTGACCTTCCTTCCTGGCCCCATAGTTCATCTTTTTTCCTGGCTCTGTAGTTGATCTTCCTTCCTGGCTCTGTGGTTGATCTTCCTTCCTGGCTCTGTAGTTGATCTTTCTTAGTCACCTTTTACGATCATACATGGCAGGGTGCACTGATCCTATTCTTCGCTCTCCAGTCTTATGTCCAGTCTCCGAGGACGTATAGGGGGGATCGCTCATACAAAAAGCTAATTTTCAAGAGAAATAGATTTGAGAGAATTTATCCGACGGTTAGCATAATTCAGATGCGCTTTTTTTGCGCTGTTGGTAGAAGACAATAGTCGAAATGTTGTATGTCTAGCTACTGAATAATGGTTTCCAACTTAATATTTATCAGTTTTTTTTAATCTAATGCGATATAATAGATAATATATTGCCCTGTTACGCGGTTTCGCACCATAGCAACGTTGGGATCAGGGTTGCTCACTCTTTATGTTTGTGGAAATGATCATACCAGTTACCTTCCCCTGCGTGTAGTGCAGACATTTGACGAAATGAAAAGAGCCCTATTTGAATTCAAATGAAATCAATGCAGGCAGTGCCGGATTACAACACAGGATCAACAATTGTTGTATAGAATCGTCAAAGTCAAGGCCGTACACTTCCATATTTATTCTAGTTTATTTTGCTCCAGTTCTGACTTCTACATTTTTATTGTCTGTAAGTTTCAAATAATTTATTTTGTTATAGCAGGGAGATAAGTAATTTTGTTCTGTACTGAAGTTAACACTGGCTGGTACTTCTTTGATCTGGAAGGGACTTTAGTCAAGTTTCAATTTTTTGTTTTGTTTTTTGTTTGTTTGTTTTTGACATTGCATTTGGGGAGCCTTCTTCTTCTGACGACGACAGACAGGCAGCAGACAGACAGGCAGAAGACAGACAATCAAGAAAATAGACAGGCATGCAATGGGAGAAATAGACCGACAGACAGGCATCAGACAGACAGGCATCAGACAGACAATCAAGAAAATAGACAGGCGTGCAATGGGAGAAATAGACCGACAGACAGGCAGCAGACAAGCATACAGATGGACAGACAGGCAGATAGACAGTAGACAGGCATGCAGAGGGACAAACAGACAAATAGACAGCAGACAGGCATAGAGAGGGACAAACAAGCAGACAGACATGTAGGCAGACAGAGAGGCAGATAGACAGACTGAAAGATAGACAGTATACAGGCATAAAGAGGGACAAACAATCACACAGACAAGTAGGCAGACAGAGAGGCAGATAGACAGACATAAAGATAGACAGTAGACAGGCATACAGAGAGACAAAGACAGACAGACAGGTTGGCAGACAGACATAGGCAGACATGAGATAGACATCATATAGACTTCAGACAGACAGATAGATATCAGGCAGATAGATAAACATTACACAGGCAGACATCAGACGGATACATAGACATCATACAAACAAACAATAAACAGTTAGACAGACTTCTGACAGACATCAGACAAACACCCTCACACATCAGACAGATAAAATCAGACAGATATTAGACAGACTACACATAAAAGTTTAGAGGATTACAGTTACAGTGCGCAGCTGGCGATAATGTAGCACGAAGCATGGACAACACCGTTGCTATCCTTCTAACATCGCTCCTTATCTTGCCATCCATTGCTGTCCTCATCGCCAACATCTCTCCACTCTTTTGCTGTCATCTTGTCCTTCCTTCACGTCCTTGGTGTAGCCATGCGCGGATGTACCAGGCAAACTAAGACGGAAATAATGGCCTTTAATAGCACGGATTTATTTTCCCCAGAAAATCAATCCATCCCCACAAAGGGATGAATGGGGAAGGGGATTAGGATTTGTTTCCGTCCAGCATATCTAACAATGTTGAATTTCAACATCCCCCCCCTCTCTATCTATCTCTCTTTTTCCTCGATCGTTAGTTCCATCAAATGTTGCAGAGATATCACTGTGTGTACACACTGTTTACAACAGATATCTTCATACATCTTGCATTGCACGCTTACACTTACATCGCAGGCTTACACTTACACTGTAAGATTACTTCGTGAACCTGATATTCATTACATCACATTACATTCTTACAGCATGCACCTCGTGTTATGTACACTTACATCATTCACATGGCACCATATTCATACATCATGTGCCTCATATTATGTACACTTACATCATTCACATGGCACCATATTCATACATCATGTGCCTCATATTATGTACACTTACATCATTCACATGGCACCATATTCATACATCATGTGCCTCATATTATATACACTTACATCATTCACATGGCACCATATTCATACATCATGTGCCTCATATTATGTACACTTACATCATTCACATGGCACCATATTTATACATCATGTTCCTCATATTATGTACTTACGTAATTCACATCACATTACATCTTTACGTCATGATCAGACCAAGCTACTGGATATTCATACTTTCAATGAAAGGCTTTGGAAAGAAGATGCCAGTTGTAGTAGATTACTATCATTAGGACCCCCGTATGGCACCCGGGGCCTAGGCACATGAATGGGAAGCAAAGAATAGGGCCACTGTACCATACCAGTACGACTAAGGAGGGTTCGGCATAGGGCCAGCAACCCTATCTGGTAAAAAAAAACTATCAGACTGCTACAGAAACGGAAGCAAGGGAAAAAAACAAATGCAGGTGGAAGGAGAAATGCTTATCATGAAAAAGAACCCATGAAGGTTGTGGATGAAAGCCAGCCACTGGTGGTCCCCAGCCCAACTGCAGACCTCCTGGAACCTAGACACAAGATGCAAACAGGCAGCTGGAAGTCACTGACAGCAATTATTGAGGAAAGACGCTGGCGATGGTTGGGTCATGTGTCCCAAATGACTGACAACTCACTACAAAAAATAGCACTAAGATGGACACCACAGGGGAACAGAAGTAAGGGTAGACCAAAAGAGACATGGAGAAGAACAACAGAAAGGATGTTGAGCAATAGAGGGCTCACCTGGGCAAGAGCAGAAAAAAAGGCGAAGGACAGGCATTTGTGGAAAACCCTTGCGGAAGTCCCATGTGCCCTGGGCACAAGAGAGAGAGAGAGAGAGAGAGAGATCATTAGGACAAGCAGACCTAGATGGTCAGGTGACTATCAACCCCTCCCCCCTCCTCATGTGTTGCAAGTAAATATGCTGCAGTGACAGCAGTGATTGGCCTGGGAGTGTGTGACGTACAAGGTAGGTCCTTGTAAATTCTGTTAGCGTTTACTATAAGCTTTGTAGAGCACTCGTTCCGGACTGTCGTCAAGTTTTCCTAGTACTTTTGTGGGAAATGGTTATTTCTTTTGTCGTAAATGGTTATTTCTTTGCACTTACGCGTACGTTTCTTTGACTCGGTTTTTTACCGCTTTAAAGATCAGATTATTGGAATATGAGAGCTTTTTTTTCTATCTTAAAATAAATAATGTGTTTTTTTTTTTGTACGCGATCCTTGGAAAAAGGCTTTTGCCGAAATATTGGATTGTTGTATGTTCTTCATTTGTACCTGCTCATCTTGTTTTTTGCCCTCTTTCCTCAGTCTTGTTATTTTTATGTAAAACTGAACCATACACCTCTATCTACTTTATTATTAGAACCATGCAGCTCTATCTACTTTATTACTAGAACCATACACCTCTATCTACTTTATTACTAGAACTATACACCTCTATCTACTTTATTACTAGAACTATACACCCCTATCTACTTTATTATACTAGAACTATGCACCCCTATCTACTTTATTACTAAAACTGTACACCCCTATCTACTTTATTACTAGAACTATTCACCTCTATCTACTTTATTACTAAAACCATACACCTCTATTGCATTACTAGAACTATACACCTCTATCTACTTTATTACTAGAACTATGCACCTCTATCTACTTTATTACTAGAACTATGCACCTCTATCTACTTTATTACTAGAACTATTCACCTCTATCTACTTTATTACTAGAACTATACACCTCTATCTACTTTATTACTAGAACTATGCACCTCTATCTACTTTATTACTAGAACCATACACCTCTATTGCATTACTAGAACTATACACCTCTATCTACTTTATTACTAGAACTATGCACCTCTATCTACTTTATTACTAGAACCATACACCTCTATTGCATTACTAGAACTATACACCTCTATCTACTTTACTACTAGAACTAGTTATACCGCAGTCGTTATCTCTTTTTTCTGTCTAGAACTGTATAGAACACTAGCAAAGTAAGACGCGTATAGATCCACTATTTTTCTCAGTAGACCTAGAATCTGTCTTCTTACATCTTATACTCTTCCCGTGCCGTTAAACGTCGCATAGGGCTCGCGTGGTAGATTGCCAGGTTTTCCTGTTTTCAGCGAGCTTTTCAACCCCATCAAGGGATGTTATACCCATTAAGCTAGCCTCTCTTAACAGTGTCCTCGTTAGAATTTCACGCAGTCGACCTCTTTTTCTTCGGCCTTGTATGTTCCACTTGATAGCTTGTTTTGGGATTCTCTGGTTGTTTCTTGTCGGCACAAGACCGACATATGTCCCTTTTCTTTTTTTCTGATCACCCATGAGACAGGTTGTTGTTCGCCCATCTGTCTTATCTCTGTGTTGTTCTTGAATCTGTCTAGATACACTATTTTATTTAATAGACTTAGAATTCCAGACGATATATCACAGATAACATTAACACTAAGATGTGTAAGTAACAGAGGAAGAGGCCACCCACGCAAGAGATGGAGAGAAGAAAGGACAGAAGCATTACATATCCCATTATATGAAACAAATCGTCGAGCACTATCTGGGACGTCTATTTGTCCCGCCAACACCGAAAGGTTTATGAGGAAGGAGGCAAGACAGGACAAGACAAGATAAGACAAGATAAGGTAAAACAAGACAAGATAAGATTTAGAATCTGTCTAGACAGAAAGCCCCCCCCCCCCCTGCTCCCATGTGATGTACATCGTCTTACCTGTCTCTTACCTGTCTGAACACATCACCTTCTCGGTCAAATCCTTGTATACTTCATCTTGTTGGGATTTTCAATTGGAAAAAAAAGACAATCAATATCGCCTGGTTGTCCCTAGTTACTATAAATTGCTTGTAATGCTCAGGTAAATTGCTTCACTTTTTTTGCCTGGTAGACTACCTTGACCTGCCAGCTTTGCAGTTTTAACCCGACATGTGATTAGTGAGAGAACGGGCCAGAACATGGCGGAAAGGTGGAAAGTTGAAGCTTCTGACGAGTGTAAAGTGGAAAATGAGATGCTGGAAAGTGGGAAATGAATATTTAGGAACTGTTTAAGAAATTCTTGTTTTTGTCTTTCTTTCTTTCTGTCTTTCTTTCTGTCTTTTTCTTTCTTTCTTTCTTTCTTACTTTCTTTCCTTCTTCTTCTTCTTCTTGTTCTTTCTTCCATTCTTTCTTCCTCTTCTCTCTTTTTCTTTCTTTTCCTTATTCTTTCTTTCCTTCTTTCTTTCTTTCTTTCTTTATTATCCTTCTTCTTTCGTCCATCTTTCTTCTACTTTCTTCCTTCCTTCCTTCCTTCTTCTTCTTCATTCTTTCTTCTTCTTCTTCTTCTTATTCTTTCTTCTTATTCTTCTTTTTCATCTTCCTCCTTCTTGTTTTTTGTTTTTTTTTCTTACTCTTTCGTTCTTTCTTTCTCTTCTTCTTCCTCTTTCTTCCTTCTTTCTTCTTCTTCTTTTTTCCTTCTTGTTCTTATTCTACTTCTCCTCTTTTCTTTCGTCTTCCTTCTTCGTCCTGTTCTTGTTCTTGCTCATTCTTCCTTCTTTCTTCTTCTTCTTCTTCTACTTCGATATGAATACAGTCGCTTTTCATGTCGTTGGGGTTCATTTTTGCAGATAAAACACGTCTCCATTCCTGTCTATTCATAAAATTTTCTTCCCAGTTGTCGATTCCAAGAGGGCATATATTTTCTTCTAGGTTGCTTCGACATCCTTGTCTAGGTCCACCTTCTTGGTCTATCCCTTTTCATCACTTCTGTATAAGCCATCTTTGTTTGTCTATCCTCCTCATTTCTCTCTAAATACCTAAGCCACCTCAGTCTGTGTTTTTCATAATGGCTGTTATAAGTTGAGAGTTAAACAGTGAGTTGATTTCTTTGTTACTTCTCATTTCCCACTGTTCATGAAATGGTAATACTGGAAAATAAAAAAAATCAAGACACAGTATTTAAGACAACCGGAAATATTGAAAGGGTTACAGGGCTGGCTTTGAAAGTCTGTATCTTCGGGAATATTCTGGAGTGAATGGATGGCGGCGCGACAACATAGAAGGAGATATACGGACTCTTGGGATCCTTACTTGGCAAGAAAAGATCAAGAACATGGAGCAATGGAGACGTGTCTTGTCTGGAGCAATAAGCCTCAAAGAATGGCAAGGCTGCTGAATTCAGCAGCTGCTAGAAGAAGAAGAAGAAGGTGGCAGTCACATCTGATGTTATCCGTTGTTATCTGTTGTCGTCCGTTGTTATCTGTTGTTATCCGTTGTAGCTCTGCTTGTGCGAACAAAAGTATTATCCAAAAAACTGACAGTTCAGTAATCTAGTTCTGTGCAGTTACAGAAGGTCTGGGGTTCACCATTTGGACATGGAGGAAGAGATTTTTTTTTGGTGGGGGGGGGGGGGGTGTGGGGGGCTGTGGATAGACTTTGTATAGCCCCAGCTGCTGGTCAGTGGAGGCGAAAAATGAGTCTTTTCAGGGTGTGCTGCCCAAAACAGCTTTTCATGAGTTTCCTAGTGCGGAAAAGATTCATGCTGTCTGAAAATCTGTTTGTAGGAGCTAGTGTTGGTGTGAAGTGATTGGGGCCTCATTTGCTGCCACAAGTACCGTATATTCCAGATCGCTTTTCAAGTGACCACCGCATGTTTCCGAAGCTATGGGGCCACTTGAAGGAAAACATTTCACACCAGACGAGGAGCTGATAGCCAGCGACTGCGGAGAACAATGAAAAGTTGAGAGAAATGTCTGTATGCTAGAGGAGACCATAAGCTGAGAGGAAATGTCTGCACGCTAGAGGAGACTAAAAGTTGAGAGGAAATATCTGTATTATTACTGAGAGAAATGTCTGCACGCTAGAGGAGACTAAAAGTTGAGAGGAAATATTTGTACGCTAGAGGAGACTAAAAGTTGAGAGGAAATATCTGTACGCTACAGGAGACTAAAAGTTGAGAGGTAATATCTGTACGCTACAGGAGACTAAAAGTTGAGAGGAAATATCTGTACGCTAGAGGAGACTAAAAGTTGAGAGGAAATATCTGTACGCTAGAGGAGACTAAAAGTTGAGAGGAAATATTTGTACGCTAGAGGAGACTAAAAGTTGAGAGGAAATATCTGTACGCTACAGGAGACTAAAAGTTGAGAGGAAATATCTGTATTATTACTGAGAGAAATGTCTGCACGCTAGAGGAGACTAAAAGTTGAGAGGAAATATCTGTACGCTAGAGGAGACTAAAAGTTGAGAGGAAATATCTGTATTATTACTGAGAGAAATGTCTGCACGCTAGAGGAGACTAAAAGTTGACAGAAATATCAACCACAAAGGCAAATCTGATTTATTCCACTATGTCAGTCTGTTTTGTTTATTAACTGAACTGATGCCATAGCTTTAGCTCTATTATCGATGTACATGGGACACGTTTTGAAAAAATAGAACATAAACAATGGCTGTTTGGGCTCTGCTTGTAACTGAAGATCAGAGTTTTAAATGTGTTCAGAGTTAAGGAGGACAAAAGCGTTAACAAAGAAGATAAATGAAAAGAAACATTCAGGAAGAGCAAATGAAGATAAACATTTGTCGGGACGCATTGGGAGGACAAATTAGTCTGGATAAATTATGAGAACAAACTGTGTGTCATGTGACGTGTCCTTTCCCTTTCAATTCGCCATTTTCTGAATTTCTGAATGCAATGCGGTCTTGCGCAAGTTGACCAACATCTCGCAATGACATATTCAGACTTTCTGTGATGTGCTGAGTCCACTCATCGCGATGTGGACTCTTCTTTCTTTTGCCTTGGACTATGCCTTCTGCTGTCAGCCTCTCTAATCTATTGCGTCTCTTGATGTGGCCGAAATATCTCACCGTTCAAACTCCGATGGTGTTTACAAGTAATTTTACTACGATACCAAATCTCGTAAACAGCTCTTTATTCTGGTTCTATCCTTGATATTATGAGAGCCCGTCTATATCATTTCATCTCAAATGCTATTATTTTCTTTTCTAGTTATCTGTTAAGTGTCCATGTTTGGCATCCGTACATTGCCGCTGGGAATATGTACGCTCTTAGTAAACACAGCTTAGCTTTCTTGTTCGTACCTTGCCACATACTCTTCATTTGCGCTAGTTTCTCGTGATGCAACTGCTAGTCTTCTTTTAACTTCCACTGTGCAGTCGCCATTACACTTGGATGTTCGAATATAAATTCGAGAACAGAGTAGTGGGAATAAATTGTGAAACCAAACTAGTCAAGATAAATTAGAATAACAAACTGGGTACAAATAAATTATTAGAACAAACTGGTTGGGATAAACTACGAGATTAAACTGGTTGCAGATAATTTAGGAGTACTAATGATCAAGATAAGAGGTTCCGAGAACAAACTGGTTGTAATAAATTACGATATTAAACTGGTTCCAGATAATTTAGGAGTACTAATGATGAAGATAAGAAGTTCCGAGAACAAACTTGTACAGAATGTACAAGAAACGTCGACAATGGTTACGGTCTGTACAGAAACAAATTCCTCGTACACAGTGTACAGAAACAAGAGGCGGGGTTTGTAAATATTTCTTCCAGTTTTCAACACTGCAGCTCACCCTCAAGCGCTGACAAGAAACTTCTGTTGTCAAGGGTTTTGTTGGAAGCATCTGCCAGCAGATGGCGCCTTCGTAGAGTAGCAACGCACTTGGAAGCAAAGATTTGCATCACGTAGCCATGACAACATCACAGGGGAGGCGGGAATGTTACGCCGTGGTATACAGAAACAAATTCCATTGCTAAAGAACAGGGAAAAAATAACTTCAAGAGAACACACAAGATGCAGTTGCAAGAGGCATCATTAGCCTCAAAGAATCAGGGACGTCCATCACAAAAACCATGGCACACTGAGGACGGCGATGACAATCCAGTGCAAGGCGAAACGAACTAAATATTAGTCGCCGTTTGTATTAAAGCAAAGCGTACGTTTCGTATCAATGAATGTTAGAAAACGAGTCCTAAAATGCTATATTGAACCTATCTTGTTATATGGAAGTGAATCATGGACAATAGGCAAGTCTGCACAAAAATCATTGGAAGCAGCAGAAATGTGGTTTATTAGAAGAATGTTGCGAATCCCCTGGACAGCAAAAATAACTAATGAAGAATGTATGAGAAGAGCTGGAGAGACAAAAAAAAACCTTGTCAAAAAGATAAGAGAGAGACAATGTACTTTCATAGGACATGCAATGAGAAGAGGGGGCATTGAAAATATTATAACAACAAGAAAAATAGAAGGAAGAAGATCAAGAGGAAGACCAAGAGAAATGATACTGGACAGTCTGACGGGATGGTGTGAGAGGAGATCACCAACTGAACTGATTGCTGGCATGAAGGATCGGGTACTCTGGAGAAGCATAATAGCCAACGCCAGTCGGCACGGCACCTGATGATGATGTACGTTTGGTAATGTGCCGTATAGCTGAGACTAGAAGCGCCGGGTTACGAACTGGAGATTCCCTACATTAATAACGTAACTATACCTAGCTGGTATAGAGTGATGTGAGGAGGGGGTGATATTGAGTTGTTGATGTCTCGTAACCATGTTTCCAAGAATGAGGGGAATAGCTTGAGATAAGATTCCACACTCGTGGACCACAACCTTAGAGTAAGGGGGGAGGGGGGTGAGGGTGGTTGGGGAGGGGAAGGGGAAGGCTCAGGAACAATCCAGTTACAATTGTAGATAGGACGGAGACGACCTTAAAGGTCACTGTTGTGAAGTATCGTTTAAGATCAAAGACCAGTCTTTTCGTGCGGCTAAAGTAAAACCAAAGATCAGTGTTTTATGATGTAAGATGAAAGATCAGTGTTTTATGATGTAAGATGAAAGATCAGTGTTTTATGATGTAAGATGAAAGATCAGTGTTTTATGATGTAAGATGAAAGATCAGTGTTTTATGATGTAAGATGAAAGATCAGTGTTTTATGATGTAAGATGAAAGATCAGTGTTTTATGATGTAAGATGAAAGATCGGTGTGTTGTGATGTAAGATGAAAGATCGGTGTGTTGTGATGTAAGATGAAAGATCGGTGTGTTGTGATGTAAGATGAAAGATCGGTGTGTTGTGATGTAAGATGAAAGATCAGTGTTTTATGATGTAAGATGAAAGATCGGTGTTTTATGATGTAAGATGAAAGATCAGTGTTTTATGATGTAAGATGAAAGATCGGTGTTTTATGATGTAAGATGAAAGATCAGTGTTTTATGATGTAAGATGAAAGATCGGTGTGTTATGATGTAAGATGAAAGATCAGTGTTTTATGATGTAAGATGAAAGATCGGTGTTTTATGATGTAAGATGAAAGATCGGTGTGTTGTGATGTAAGAAGAAAGATTGGTGTGTTGTGATGTAAGATGAAAGATCAGAGTGTTGTGAAGTAAGTAGAAAGATCAGTGTGTTGTGATGTAAGAAGAAATATCAGTGTGTTGTGATGTAAGAAGAAAGATCAGTGTTGTGCACTAAGACCAAAGATCTGTGTTGTGAACTAAGACTAAAGATCTGTGTTGTGAACTAAGACTAAAGATCTGTGTTGTGAACTAAGACTAAAGATCTGTGTTGTGAACTAAGACCAAAGAATTGTGTTGTGAACTAAGACTAAAGATCTGTGTTGTGAACTAAGACTAAAGATCTGTGTTGTGAACTAAGACCAAAGATCTGTGTTGTGAACTAAGACTAAAGATCTGTGTTGTGAACTAAGACCAAAGATCTGTGTTGTGAACTAAGACCAAAGATCTGTATTGTGAACTAAGACCAAAGATATGTGTTGTGAGATAAAACCAAAGATCTGTGTTGTGAACTAAGATTAAAGATCAGTGTTGTGAACTAAGACCAAAGATCTGTGTTGTGAACTAAGACTAAAGATCTGTGTTGTGAACTAAGACCAAAGATCTGTGTTGTGAACTAAGACCAAAGATCTGTGTTGTGAGATAAGACCAAAGATCTGTGTTGTGAACTAAGATTAAAGATCAGTGTTGTGAACTAAAACCAAAGATCTGTGTTGTGAACTAAGACTAAAGATCAGTGTTGTGAACTAAGACTAAAAATCAGTGTTGTGAACTAATACTAAAGATCAGTGTTGTGAACTGAGACTAAAGATCAGTGTTGTGAACTAATACTAAAGATCAGTGTTGTGAACTAATACTAAAGATCAGTGTTGTGAAATAAGACTAAAGATCAGTGTTGTGAACTAAGACTAAAGATCAGTGTTGTGAACTAAGACTAAAGATCAGTGTTGTGAACTAAGACTAAAGATCAGTGTTGTGAACTAAGACTAAAGATCAGTGTTGTGAACTGAGACTAAAGATCAGTGTTGTGAACTAAGACTAAAGATCAGTGTTGTGAACTAAGACTAAAGATCAGTGTTGTGAACTAAGACCAAAGATCTGTGTTGTGAACTAAGACTAAAGATCTGTGTTGTGAACTAAGACCAAAGATCTGTATTGTGAACTAAGACTAAAGATCAGTGTTGTGAACTAAGACTAAAGATCAGTGTTGTGAACTAAGACCAAAGATCTATGTTGTGAACTAAGACCAAAGAATTGTGTTGTGAACTAAGACCAAAGATCTGTGTTGTGAACTAAGACTAAAGATCAGTGTTGTGAACTAAGACCAAAGATCTATGTTGTGAACTAAGACTAAAGATCTGTGTTGTGAACTAAGACCAAAGATCTGTGTTGTGAACTAAGACCAAAGATCTGTGTTGTGAACTAAGACCAAAGATCTGTGTTGTGAACTAAGACCAAAGATCTGTGTTGTGAACTAAGACCAGAGAACACATCATTTCCTTGACAGATTGTATTAGCATATATTTCTCTTTTGACGTATAACTGAAACAGAAATATTACACGCTCTCGCACGAAGAAATAAACTCTCTCTCTCTCTCTCTCTCTCTCTCTCTCTCTCTCTGACTTCCAGACCAGCCTGCCGACCCGGACTGTCCATTTAACTCTTCATTTTCAGGTCCACCCCACCCATCCCCCCTTCCTCAAAACCGCACATCAAAACGCCCACACAAAATAAAGTCAAGACAAAAAGTTATGCTAGCTTTAAAAGTGTTGTTAGTTAAAATTTGTATAATTTAATAAACAAACAAATTTTTTCTCAACATGACGCAAAAGGAATGTGTGTGACCTTACATCCGTTCTCTTCACAACCCCCCCTCCCAAACCACATACCCCATTCCCCCCCCCCCCCCCCCCGTACCTAAAAACAGCCCTGATATGTATATTTTCTCCGGGACAGGTGAGACAAGAAACTCAAGAGTTAAGTTAGGAGGAACAGACGCACAGCGGCAAGGCCGCCCCCTCCGCGGGCATGGACCGACCTTCTGGCCCATTTAGTGGATCCTCTTTTGGACCTCACCCCCCACCCCCTCCCTCTCAGCATTTATCGACCCCCGTGGGTACTGCCATCAATCCCTTAGGGGGAGGGGGTTCTTCGATATCGATCAGTTGGGAAACACTGGTCGAAACGTTAGAAATCCTCAGACAGTTTGGAACAATCCAAGTTATCTAATCTGCTGTGTTGCTGTCTTCAGATGTTTTTTTGACTTGTCATATTCCACATTATGTACTCCACAAAGATTGTGCTGTTGCCTAGCTAGCTACTGATTATGTTGTTTCTCTGCTTAACGTTCTAACATGATTTTCCCCACTAATTTTAACAACTGATGTATTTACAAGAAAATTCTGACAAATATAATCTGATTCTTTTTGTTATATCGACTGTCAGCTTTCTTATAGTTAAGATTTTGCGTTTATTGCCTTATTTGTTGCATTTTATAGTTAAGATTTTGCGTTTATTTCCTTATTTGTTGCATTTTATAGTTAAGATTTTGGGTTTATTTCCTTATTTGTTGCATTTTATAGTTAAGATTTTGCGTTTATTTCCTTATTTGTTGCATTTATGCTCTGTGTCTGTTTTGTGTTTTTAGTTAGTTTATGGTTTGCGGATTATTTCTTTACTTGTTTTGTTTACGTTTAATGGGCATTTGTGGGGTTTATTATGTTTAAGGTTAGACTGTAGTTGTCTGTTTCCGTATGTTTAAAAACGTGTGTACATTTTCGAAACTGTTTCCTGTTGTTTATGTTGAATGTGAAGCTGTTTGCTTCCATATGTTTATGTTGTGTCTGTTTCTCTTAGAGGCATTATACATATGCTGTTTTCGTTTGTTATTCTGTGAGCAACTATCGCCTCGTTGTTTGTGAAGTTTTTATTTTGCTTACATTATCACCTTGTTTGTGATGGTTTTCTTACCTCACATCACTTCACTGTATGTGTGGAAAAACTTCACCGACAATTAGATATCATATTACCTCAGTGTTTGTGAAGTTTTTCTTTCCTCTCATATCACTTCCTTGTTTGTGAAGTTTATATTTCCTCTCATATCACTTCCCTGTTTTGTGAAGTTTTTGTTTCCCCTTATACCACTTCCCTGTTTTGTGAAGTTTTTGTTTCCACTTATATCACTTCCCTGTTTTGTGAAGTTTTTGTTTCCACTTATATCACTTCCCTGTTTTGTGAAGTTTTTGTTTCCACTTATATCACTTCCCTGTTTTGTGAAGTTTTTGTTTCCACTTATATCACTTCCCTGTTTTGTGAAGTTTTTGTTTCCCCTTATACCACTTCCCTGTTTTGTGAAGTTTTTGTTTCCACTTATATAACTTTCCCGTCTGTGAAGTTTTTGTTTCCCCCATTTAATCCTGATTTAGTTTTAATCTATGCCAGATAGAACAATGGAATCAGCACGTAGAGAATCAGATAGAACAATGGAATCAGCACGTAGAGAATCAGATAGAACAATGGAATCAGCACGTAGAGAATCAGATAGAACAATGGAATCAGCACGTAGAGAATCAGATAGAACAATGGAATCAGCACGTAGAGAATCAGATAGAACAATGGAATCAGCACGTAGAGAATCAGATAGAACAATGGAATCAGCACGTAGAGAATCAGATAGAACAATGGAATCAGCACGTAGAGAATCAGATAGAACAATGGAATCAGCACGTAAAGAATAATGCCAGTCGACTTGATTTCGCCATCTTCGTATCCCTAGAATTCAAAACGTAAATTTCTTCATTTACTGAATACAGATCCACAAAATGTATGTACCTGTATTACTGGTGTTGCCCAGGAAGTGTTTATATTTCTAATGTTTATAATATCACCATGCGAATACAGTCCTTACGGATAATCTATCAGTGTTATTAGAGCTGAAATGTTCCTGATAACAAGATTTCTGTACGGAACAGACACCGATGACATTATTTTCTACGTTCTCTGTCATTACGTAGTTGTAATGATTCTCTGCGGGTAGTCTATTTGGACGTTAATGCTTCTAGAGGAACTAGTATCAGTCTTCTCTCGTCCTGTGGTTCACCTATTATGTGTGGTAAATTTGATGGTTCGTGCTGAAATTCCAAAGTTCAACAGATAAAACTGGCTTCATATTTTTTTTTTATTTTGAAATCTAGTCAGTTCTAGGGAGGAGAAGAAAGAGTTTGTTTAGTTCCAGCCAGATCTAGCCAGGAGAGGAAAACGTTTGTCTAGTTCTAGCCACATCTAGCCAGGAGAGGAAAGAGTTTGTCTAGATCTAGCCAGATCTAGCCAGGAGAGGAAAGAGTTTGTCTATTTCTAGCCAGCTCTAGCCAGGAGAGGAAAGAGTTTGTTTATTTCTAGCCAGGAGATGAAAGAGTTTGTCTATTTCTAGCCAGCTCTAGCCAGGAGAGGAGAGAGTTTGTCTATTTCTAGCCAGCTCTAGCCAGGAGAGGAAAGAGTTTGTCTATTTCTAGCTAGGAGAGGAAAGAGTTTGTCTATTTCTAGCTAGGAGAGGAAAGAGTTTGTCTATATCTAGCTAGGAGAGGAAAGAGTTTGTCTATTTCTAGCTAGGAGAGGAGTTTGTCTATCTCTAGCTAGGAGAGGAAAGAGTTTGTCTATTTCTAACTATTAGAGGAAAGAGTTTGTCTATTTCTAGCCAGGATAGGAAAGAGTTTGTCTATTTCTAGCCAGGAGAGGAAAGAGTTAGTCTATTTCTAGCCAACTCTAGCCAGGAGAGGAAAGAGTTAGTCTATTTCTAGCCAGGAGATGAAAGATTATCATGCACTGTTACAAAGTTGTAACTCGAACTGCTGATTGTTTACTGTTTAATTGTTTACTATTAACATAATGGATGTGCCAACCTTCCTGTCATGCAGGGATCACTGATCCGGCCACCAGATGTCAAATGCTTGTCCAGGGAGACTCGGAAGGCTCTGACGACAGTCAAGATGGCGGCCAGGACTTCTTTCACGTGATGGTCGAGCGCATGCGCAGAGACATAGGTGTCGCTAACACCGCCCCTAACAATCTGGAATTCAGGCGACATTCCTCAGCTGTGGGTAAAGTTTCTGAACTCCGGTTGTTTGGGTGAGTCTGTGTATCACGCTTTGCTAGCTTTTAGTTTGCTCAGCGGTCCTCAAACGCTTTTGTGTATTGTCATCCCTTGCCTCTCAAGCCACATCCATAGCGCCTCCTTACCGCCACCTTCCCCCTCTCCCCTGTAACATTTTTTCATTCAGCTGCTTCTGATATTTTGTGCCACTCCTCTTTCCCTTAAACCCCGACCCCCCCCCCTCTCCTTCCTCCTCGATATTCCCAACACCCCAAGCGTCAAATTTGGGAACTATTTATGTAAATAATTTGGGGGGGGGCGGGGGGGGGGTTGTAACACATCTGTGAAGTAATTTGGGGGAGGGGCGGAAAGGACATCACCATAACTGCGTCACTGCCTCTTCTCTGCAGACATAACTTACTGCCTGATACGTTCATTGAGCAGGATTTAATAAACTGGGTACAGCTGTTGTTAAATCAGCAATCTGCGGTCGCTCATTGCTACATCAACAGACTATAATCGCTCATTAGTTACATGGACAGACTATAAACAGCCATTGTTATATCAGCAGACTATAAGCGCTCATTGTTAATCAACAGACCATAAACGCTCATTGTTACATCAACAGATTATAATCGCATAATTACATTACCAGACTATAAACACTTATTGTTACACCAACAGACTATAATCGCATAATTACATTACCGTAAATTACATTAAACGCTCAGTTACATCACCAGACTATAAACACTTATTGTTACATCAACAGACTATAAACGCTTACTGTTACATCAACAGACTATAAACGCTTACTGTTACATCAACAGACTAATAATCGCCAAGTCACAAACTGTATTCAACAAAAAAGTTCGAAATAGCAGGCTGGATTCATCATCATCATCGTCATCGTCGTCATCATCATAATCATCATCATCATCATCATGAAGGGCAGAATGTTAGACGGACCTACATGCCTATTTCGTAAGCATTTGAAAATAAAGTATGTTCATTCGTTCGTTCATCATCATCATCATCATCTACAAGGACATGCTGTTTTACAGATTTAAACTGTACGCCGTAGTTATAAACGCTCGCTATATCTATACAGTATGTGCACGTGGCTTCACTTTTATATTACCGCACTTTTAGTGCACTCCATGCAACTGTAGGTACGTCCAGGATCACCTTTAAGAAAATGTAGAGAAGCATTACTATCACATTCACACAATTACATTTCCTTGATAAGCGTTACGATAATGTTATTTTTGTGAGTATGACTGTTACATTCATGTTCTAAGCGTAACTGTTATTATTTTATGCATTTATATATACTTACCTCCATTATAAACATTTTACTTGTTAAATTTGATGTTGGTGAGGTTGAACCAAGCAACAGGTACCGGTCGACCTGGTGTAACAGTTTGATCGAAATACTATGAGGCGTGAAATGTTTATGTACATAGCCCCAAAAAACTTGCCAGTGTGACAGTATGCAGGGAACTTTCTACTATAGAGAACGAAACAACAACACAACTCCTTCAGATCATCAGACACTCTAAGGGATGTGGGTCCCATCTGGGTTATGACTCCCAGAGGTCTTGTGAGTTGTTGCTTTTTTTTTCGCCCCGGGATTGAACCCATGATCTTCCAGTTGGCACGGCACTTTGACGTGCGACTTTAACGATCCAACCACGGAGGACTGGTATTGGTTGTGGCAAACGACATTTATGTTCTCAATGCTTGTTTCGCATACTCCACAGCCAGCATGAGGCCTTTTTCTGCTGTTTCTGAAAGGCTTTTCAATGCCCTTGCTCTTGCTTGTCCCTTTATGCCCAGTTGCTTACATAAGTCGTATGCTGATGTTGCTACGAATCCTCTCGCTCCCACTTCTACAGCTATCACTTTTGCCCTGATTCCTCCCCCCTGCCTCAGTTGCTTGACCAGGTCATTGTACTTCTCACATTTGAATAGATGCGGCTCCTCTATTCTTGTTTCGTACGGAACAGTTCATGGGACAGCTACAGACAATTAATTTAAATAACATTTTCCCAGCGAAGTGACCTTTACTTTAAATTTGGCGTGCAGCGTTTGCAAACCAACTTTTTTCTTAATTTATGGCCTTATTAAAAGTCATTTCAATTTTAAATTTGGCACATACATTAGGCAAGTTTAAGCAAGTAAGGGGTCATCATCTGCTTCAATCGATAGGAAGTGTGTTAATGTTTCTACCATGTCACGACTTTTGCCACAAGAGCAGTGGCAAGCTGTTGGTATGGCTAGCAGTGGAGCGACGACCAGAGATGTTGCCAGACATTTTCTTTGTGACAGTTCGACCTTAGTGATGAGGCTGAAACAGCGATAGGTACCACGAATGACAGTCCCAGACCCGGTCGACCTCGTGTAACAGCGCGAGCTCAATATCACCGAACGCTGTTGATACATTGCCGAACTGTTTCCGAAGAGAGGCTCGGCTAGCAGGACATACACCTGGCACTCTGAGACAGCATTAGACGTCGATACCAAGCCTGCAATGAGGCCTGAGAGGTGGGGGGGGGGGGTGGGGTAAAGGGTCCACATAAGGGCTTACTGATGGATGCGAGTTCATGGCAGTGAGTGTGAATTTTATCTTTACACCTGCGGTAAGCAAACTTCTTATGAGCCACTTCTGAATTTTGCCATGTTTAAGAATACAGCAAAGTTTATGTCAGTGAATGGATGAGAAGTGTGAAATCAGTGATTTTATGTGTCTTCGGTTTAGTACAACGACGTATGGATCAATAAATAAATAAATAAAGTGGTGCGTTTTTAATGGTGGAGTGTATATTTTTCCCTTCCTTTCTCTTCTTCTCATGCTGAAAACACGAAATCATGTACTTTCAGAACCCAGAAGTACAACATGACAGCCGATGCTTGCCAGAGCTTAACGACCTTGGCATTGCATAGAAGCAGGAAGATGATGATTAACTGGGAATACAAGACTCCGTTCGTCTTCACCAACCGCCGACCTGCGCACCGCCCAACCGGCGTCATCGCTGAAGGTAAGGTTAATGATGACACAGTGTACTGCAAAACTCCGAAGATCCGGATTAGTCGGTGACTGGATCGATCCGGATTAACGGATTTTTACAGATCCTCAGGCAGTGCTTTTAAAACTCTAGTTTTAAGATGGAAGAAGAAGAAGAATTCGAGCTTGATGGAGACAGCCAGCCTGGAAAAAATAAGGCACTATTCCAGAGCTTTACAAGAAGCTTTACTCAGACGTCAGAAGATTAAAGTCTTCTTATTTAATCTCTTAACATCCAGTCTTTATTACTGACATTACTACTACATGAGTAAATATCACTTAATTATATTTTTTTCCACTCCAGAAAAACATGTAAGCGAGTATTCCAAATTTTAATATTCAAATTGTTCTCGAATACGAATATTCGAATTTCACCATTATTCGACCGAATGCAAATACGAATACGAATATTCAGCTCATGCGTCCGTCCGTCCGTCCGTCCATCCATATCTTTGACCGGCAATCGGCTAAAGTAATCACCACACAGTACACCCCGTGGCGTCTTGCAGGGCAGCAACAAACTCTCTCCACTTCTCACGGTCTGCTGCCAGCCTTTGTAATGTGCCCACGGCTGTGATGCATGCTACTCATTTCTGCTTCTACATATCTCAGACAGGTTGCACAGTTCCCTCTCTTCTCTCTCTCTCTCTCTCTCTTTCATCTCTATCTCTAAACTTCTATCTCTCTCTCTCTCTACCTCTCTATCTCTATTTCTCTCTCTCTCTCTATCTCTATTTCTCTCTCTCTATTTCTATCTCTATCTTTCTCTCTCTCTCTTTCATCTCTATCTCTAAACTTCTATCTCTATCTCTCTCTACCTCTCTATCTCTGTTTCTCTCTCTCTCTCTATTTCTATCTTTCTCTCTCTCTCTCTTTATCTCTCACTGTTTCTATATCTCTCTGTCTCTCCATCTCTCTCTTTATCTCTCTCACTATCTCTCTTTCTCTTTCTATCTCGCTCTCTCTCTCTCTTTCGTTTGGTCGGTCTCTTCTCTCCCCCCCCCCCCAATGTGCCCATGTTTTACCAATATTGCTGGGATCTCATAGGAACACGTGATTTCGGGCGTTTTTTTAAATGGCTATTATGCCATATATATCTTCTAATTCACATTGGGCAAGTAGGTCTCTATTACTTATTGTCTGTGGCCAGTAAATATTTAAAATCTTTCTGAGGCAGGTTGTGTGGAATGAGGATAATGTGCCCATTTTTTTGGTTAGTTGTTCCCATCTTTCTTCTCCACAGGGGAGTAAGGACAACACACAGTTCTTGTACAGCTTTATTTTGGCTCTAGTACTGTAACAGCCAAGAACAAAAGAAAAATCATCGCGACAGAAATGAGATGTTTAAGGAGAATACTAAATGTGACAAGAAGAAACCAAATAAGAAATGACACCATCAAGGCAAAGGTTGGAGCAGCACCAATGTTACACTACATCCAGAAACTGCAGGTCAAATGGTTTGGCCATGTTACGCGGTTACCACCAGACAGTATATCACAGACAACATTCACACTAAGATTTATAGGTAGCAAAGGAAGAGGCCTCCCATGAAAGAGATGGAGAGAGAGGAAATTACAGAAGGATTAAATTTCCCATTATCTGAAGCAAATCGTCGAGCCATATCAAGACGTCTATTTGTCCCTTCAGCACCGAAAGGTATATGAGGAAGGAGACGACAAAAGACAGGACAAGACAAGATAGAAGTACATTATTAGTTAATAATAATTTATTTCATAATTATAAAAAACTGTCTGAGACATTGGACTCAAAGAAAACATCTTTTAATCTCTGAACCTTTCAAACAACGGTGCTGTATTAATCAGTGGCAGATGCGGAGATTACGACACGGATATCACCTGGTGTGTGTCCAATAAACAACACCAGTATCGTGTAACAGAGGAGAGATTCGGCTTGGAAGCACCGCCATTATGATCGGGGGCTTCTAGGAAAACATGAAACAGCACTCTTTTCAAATAACGGCTGCAATACTTCCGGTTCCGGGTCGGTTTATTTCACGTCACTTCCTGTCTCGGAGCCGGAACGTGACTGCGGTCTTTGTGTGACTTGTCTGATATATTCTGCACATCTGTCACGAGCGTGATCAATGAGGGCACGTGAAGTTGGGGCAGATTTAAGCGTGGCTTCAAGTTGAAGTTTCTGGTATAAAGTAAAATATATGTTTTTTTTTTAAATAAGAAAATTAAACGAATCCATTTGTGTTTCTCGTTCAACTTATGAAAGTCGGTTTTGTTGATTATACTTTGAGAGATTGTTTGTTACGTTTTCCCCAAGATGGTGTCTCCCGACGTGATCAAGACAAGACTGGCTGGGGAACCTTTGTTGATTCTCTAAGCTCTAGAGAGAACTCATGATGATGATGATGATGATTTGTTATGCTACATGAGATTACTGTGGGAATAGCTAGAATGATAAACCAACAATGCTCAACTGAAAGTAATGACTAGACAAGTCGTACTGTAAATGCCACTTTTAGCGGGAGAGAAAATGAAAAATGAGAATCACAGTCGCAACAAAGATCCATCTCGTCCTCCAAAGATCTTCTCCAAAGATTTTCTGTTGGCATGTCCAGTGATTGAAAGGTCCTATCTTCTATTGGCATGTCCAGTGATTGTCGGACTCAGTGTTCCCTTGTCCAGTCCAGTGATTGTCAAGTTCTGTGTTCTCTTTGACATGTCCATAAAGTTCTAAGTTCTTTTCTGTTGGTGTAGTTACTTCAGGATACTCTGCAGCTTATCTGTGTAAACGTTTTTTTCTTCTTGGAGAAAGATCGAGACGTGGCTTTCTACAAAATCAGGTCCTGATTTCATGTGACCTTTAACTCTTATATACAGGTCCCTCTCAGTAGCTGCAAACTTGAGGCTGCGTGAAGCTGCTGATGTTGGAGGCAGGTGTAGCATAAAGCTGCTGATGTTGGAGGCAACTGTAGCGTAAAGCTGCTGATGTTGGAGGCAGGTGTAGCATAAAGCTGCTGATGTTGGAGGCAGGTGTAGCGTGAAGCTGCTGATGTTGGAGGCAGCTGTAGCATAAAGCTGCTGATATTGGAGCCAGCTGTAGCGTGAAGCTGCTGATGTTGGAGGCAGGTGTAGCGTAAAGCTGCTGATGTTAGAGGCAGGCGTAGCATACAGGAGACAAGCGTAGCATAAAGCTGCTGATGTTGGAGACAGGCGTAGCATACAGCTGCTGATGTTGGAGACAGGCGTAGCGTAAAGCTGCTGATGTTGGAGACAGGCGTAGCATACAGCTGCTGATGTTGGAAACAGTTTAGCATACAGCTGCTGATGTTGGAGACAGGCGTAGCATACAGCTGCTGATGTTGGAGACAAGCGTAGCATACAGCTGCTGATGTTGGAGACAGGCGTAGCATACAGCTGCTGATGTTGGAGACAGGCGTAGCATACAGCTGCTGATGTTGGAGACAGGCGTAGCGTAAAGCTGCTGATGTTGGAGACAAGCGTAGCGTAAAGCTGCTGATGTTGGAGACAGGCGTAGCATACAGCTGCTGATGTTGGAGACAGGCGTAGCATACAGCTGCTGATGTTGGAGACAGGCGTAGCATACAGCTGCTGATGTTGGAAACAGGCATAGCGTGAAGCTGCTGATGTTGGAAACAGACGTAGGGTGAAGCTGGTGATGTTGGAAACAGACGTAGCGTGAAGCTGCAAGTTAAAACGGATGGGTTTTTAAAAAAAAAATTATTATTCATGTACACGATCAAAAGTCCATGCCTTGTTGGCTAGAGTTTAACACCACAACAGCCCGATTAGTGGGTGCGCCACATATAAACATCCATTATCTGTGATATTCGGTTGAATGCACACAACCTGACAGCCGTACCTGCTATTGCAGGGGCCGACAACCTACCTATCTAAAGCGTGAATATCAAAAGGGACATAACCATTACTTCTTTGACAGGAGTGACTCGGTCTGAAATTTTCACCTACCGAAGAGTCAAATCCCGTCTTGTGAGTAGTCGGCGGGGCCACATTCGTAACTATAGCGAAGATATTGTGGCAATAATAATAACATTTAAACTCTATGACCAATAGTTATCTCTTTCACGTGATATTGTGTTGTAATAACGTCATATTTGGCGATCCCTGCGCGAACACATAATATAAGGGGAATTAACTGGTAAAATTTGATTTAAAAATGATTGTAGCAGTTATCATCCTTGTTACATCTTTGGCTAAGATCAAAGTGGCTGAAGTCAAAGTGTCCTCTTAGCAGGTACCCTGATCAACATGCCCTTTGGTTAACAAAAGCGTCGTTAATTTTTTAACTAAACGAGATGCCCGAGGCCTGCCCTGCACATTGAATGCCGGGGGTATGGTCCACATCTCGTTACGGGTGGACCCGGCTTGCAGTACCACCGGGTCACGGCCTGTTGTTTTCGTTGTCTTAAAAAAAAAAAAAAAGTTATATCTTCCACAATATAAGAACAAAAATGAAGCATATGTTAAGCTGAAATTTTCAATTAAAAATAGGGCGTGTATTCCACCATTAGAGATATGAGCGTGTATTCCACCATTAGAGATATGGCTGTGTATTCCTCCATTAGAGATATAGGCGTGTATTCCTCCATTAGAGATATGGGCGTGTATTCCTCCATTAGAGATATGGCCGTGTATTCCACCATTAGAGATATGGCCGTGTATTCCTCCATTAGAGATATGGGCGTGTATTCCTCCATTAGAGATATGGCTGTATATTCCTCCATTAGAGATATGGGCGTGTAATCCTCCATTAGAGATGCGGGCATGTATTCCACCATCAGAGACATGGGCGTGTATTCCTCCATTAGAGATATGGGCGTGTATTCCACCATCAGAGATATGGGCGTATATTCCACCATTAGAGATATGAGCGTGTATTCTACCATCAGAGATATAGACATGTATTCCACCATTAGAGATATGGGCGTATTCCACCACTAGAGATATGGGCGCGTATTGCACCATTAGAGATATGGGCGTATATTCTACCATCAGAGATATAGACATGTATTCCACCATTAGAGATATGGGCGTATATTCTACCATCAGAGATATAGACATGTATTCCAGCATTAGAGATATGGGCGCGTATTCCACCATTAGAGATATGGGCGTATATTCTACCATCAGAGATATAGACATGTATTCCACCATTAGAGATATGGGCGTGTATTGCACCATTAGAGATATGGGCGTATATTCTACCATCAGAGATATAGACATGTATTCCACCATTAGAGATATGGGCGTGTATTGCACCATTAGAGATATGGGCGTATATTCTACCATCAAAGATATAGACTTGTATTGCACCATTAGAGATATGGGCGTATATTCCATATTTAGTGATATTGACGTATATTCCATCATTAGAGAGGTGGGCTTTCTATTTTGTGAGTCTTTCATGCTCTGGGAATTTTCTTATAAACTGAGAGTTAGTTTAGTACTCGAAAATTTCATTAAATATTTTATAATTTTGATAAAAGGAGAGAAAATTTTCCGTCCATATGTGTGTGTGTGTGGTGAGGGTGAGTGTGTGTGCGTGTGTATGTGTGAGAGAGGGAGAGAGATAGAGAAATTATAAAGAGACTGTCCAATCAACAGTGACACCAGAGTAGACAGTAGAATCCAGCCCCCCCCCTCCCCCGGGTGTCTGAGTGGCGAAGTGGTTAGCGCTGGTCTCTCATGGCGAAGGTCGGGGGTTCGAATCCGACCGGAGGCACCCCAGTCACCCAGCTGTAGAAATGGGTACCCGACTTCTTCTGGAGTTGGGGAAGGAAAGGCGGCCAGGCGTGATACTGACCATACCGCCCTCTAGTGTGCTGACAGGTGAAGGAAAATATGGGCACTAACACCATATCCCTATGTGCTTCTAATGCATGACAGGGTTGCCTTTACCTTTTTTCTACCCCCCCCCCCATCTTGAAAACAAAGGTTTAATACAGAGGGCACTTCGTGCAAGCGTAGAAACATATCGCTGGCCGCTGTGACAGAGTTTGGGGTCGTACCTGGTATCCAGTCAACGAAAGTACTGGGCACAAAGCATGGACGAGAAACATCAGAAGCAGGCAGAGGTTTCATCCCCGGGGGAAAGAGGTTTCTTTATTTTCCGAGGGTAAAGAACTGGGCATGCAGACCTGTCTAATATCTGTCCCTTCATCAATCCGTCTTTCCTTCTTGCCACTCACTTTATTTAGGTTCAGGAATATAAATTATATGCTAACATACACAAGAGAGTGAAGCAATACTGTTACATTCATGAATGTAAGATAATTAGCTACATGGGAGGTAAATGATATGACATTACTGAAGAGGAAAAGAGAATACATGAGAGAAATGAATGAGGACAGAAAAGTGACGAGAGGGAAAGAGTGAGAAAAAGAGAAAGAAAGAGAGAGAGAGAGAGAGAGAGCGAGAAAAGAGAGAGAGAGAGAAAGAGAGAAGGAGAAAGACAGGGAAAGACAGAGAGAGAAAGACAAAGAAAGAGAAAGAGGAAGAGAGAGAAAGAGAGAGAAATAGAGATAGAGAGAGAAAGAAAAAGAGAGAGAGATAAAAAGAGAGGGAGAAAGAGAAAGAGACAGAAAGAGGAAAGAGAGAGAGAGAGAGGAAGAGATGGAAAGAAGGAGAGAGAAGGAGATAAAAAGAAGAAAGAGAGAGAAAGAGAGAGAAATAGAGATAGAGAGAGAAAGAAAAAAGAGAGAGATAAAGAGAGAGGGAGAAAGAGAGAGAGAGAAAGAGATATAAAGAGGAAAGAGAGAGAAAGTGAAAGAAATAGAGATAGAGAGAGAAAGACAGAAAGGGAGAGAGAGAAATGATTGGAAAAAGAAATAACTGTAGACGGGTGTAACTGTATAGATTAGACAGACAGACAAGCAGACAGATAGACAGAGACAGATAGTTAGATAGATGGATGGATGGATGGATGGATGGATGGATGGATGGATGGATGGATGGATGGATGGATGGATTGGCGGGCAGGTAGGTAGGCAGGTAGAAATGATCAGAGAAAGATGGCGTTTATATGTATGTGATTAATTTCATTCTGAACAAAGAACGTGCGAGCTTGATCACAAACCACAGAAGAAATAGGAAGTGTTCTTACAGCATAAAACAAGCCTAATATAACCACACTGTAAATACATTCTTTAGGGCGCATAGTTCAGCCCCAGACTCCAAAATTCGTTTGAAGGGTCCATCTGACGTAATTTTTGTGGCTATGGACCATTTATACTTGTGTGAGTACTACTCTAACCCACTGAGAATGCAATTATACTACATACTAAGGTCATAGACTGCGCTTAGAAACATGGCAGGTTGTTTATATATTCTCTGTTCTATATTGTTGTGTTTATATAGTTATATTCCTGATCGACATAACAAAACAGTAGATAGCGCTTATCACATGTAAGGTATTGTCAGAGTAACGATTGTATGATATCACACAGTTCGTGCTTCGTAGAACGGCTGGCTTTCTGATATCGCTGTGGCTGTAATGGTTTGCCTGATATAACAGTTCCTCTGTTTCCTGAATGATTGTCTCATGTCACAATTCCTGTAGTTCTTAAATGATTGCCTCGTGTCAGAATCTTCTTTTTTTTCTGAATGATAGCTTCTTGTCACACTTCCTCTATTTCATAAATAGTTGTTTGATGTCATAATTCATCTATTTCCTGAATGACTGTCTCATGTATATATATATATATATATATATATATATATATATATATATACACACACACACACACAAGAAATTGATACCAATTGTGTTAAAACTTCCCAAAATTAGCAGAATCAAATCGAAAAATCGAAGATATCAGATATCAGATGTTCACATGATCAAATGGGTTACTAGACGGTAGCAGAATCATGAAACACCATGACAGTATGCCACATAAAATCATGAAACATCATGACAGTATGCCACATAAAATCATGAAACATCATGACAGTATGCCACATAAAATCATGAAACATCATGACAGTATGCCAGTATATCCATGAAACACCATGACAGGGTGCCATTATATCCACAAAATACCATGACAATATGACAGAAGAACCATGAAACACCATGACAGATGGATCATGAAACACCACGAAAACTTGCAAATATAATTATGAAACAATATGAAACAATATGAAACAATATGAAACAATATGAAACAATATGAAAACACGACTGCCGAATCCTAACACGTTAAGGTAAACAGTGATGTTTGATTCTGTTTTACAGGAAGATAGAAAGAATGAGGAAAAATCAGTAGAAACGATAACACTGTATGAATATCATCAGAAGAATCATGAAAGACAGTGAAACATACTGGACAAATCATGAAATACCATGACACAGACTAGAAGAATAGTGAAACGCAATGACAGAGATTTGAAGAATAATGAAACATAATGACACGGACGAGAAGAATAATGAAACACAATTACACAGACCAGAGGAACCACAAACCACCATGACGCAGATTAGAAGAATAATGAAACACTATGACGCAGACTAGACTAGAAGAATCATGAAATGCTATGACACGGACTAGATGAATAAGTAAACACCACGACACAGGCTAGAAGAATTATTAAACACCATGACAGACTAGAGGAATAATGTAACACCATCACACAGAGTAGAAAGATAATGAAACACCACGATATAGACTAGAAGAATAATGAAGGACAATGACACAGGCTAGAAGAATAATGAAACACCATAACACAGACCAGAAGAATTTTGAAACACCATGACACAGAGTAGAAGAATAATGAAACACCATGACACAGACTAGAAGAATAATGAAACACTATGACACAGACTGGAAGAATAATGAAACACACTGACACATATAGTAGAAGAATTATGAAACACACTGACACAGACTAGAAGAATAATGAAACACACTGACACAGACTAGAAGAAAAATGAAACACCATGACACAGAGTAGAAGAATAATGAAACACACTGACACAGGGTAGAAGAATAATGAAACACCATGACACAGAGTAGAAGAATCATGAAACACACTGACACAGACTGGAAGAATAATGAAACACCATGACACAGAATAAAAGAATAATGAAACACACTGACCCAGACTGGAAGAATAATGAAACACCATCACACAGAGTAGAAGAATAATGAAACACACTGACACAGAGTAGAAGAATAATGAAAAACACTGACACAGAGTATAGGAATAATGAAACACACTGACACAGACTAGAAGAATAATGAAACACCATGACACAAAGTAGAAGAATCATGAAATACACTGACACAGACTGGAAGAATATGAAACACCATGACACAGAATAAAAGAATAATGAAACACACTGACCCAGACTGGAAGAATAATGAAACACCATCACACAGAGTAGAAGAATAATGAAACACACTGACACAGAGTAGAAGAATAATGAAAAACACTGACACAGAGTATAGGAATAATGAAACACACTGACACAGACTAGAAGAATAATGAAACACCATGACACAAAGTAGAAGAATCATGAAATACACTGACACAGACTGGAAGAATGATGAAACACTATGACACAGACTAGAAGAATAATGAAACACCATGACACATATAGTAGAAGAATTATGAAACACACTGACACAGACTGGAAGAATAACGATACACAATGACACAGACTGGAAGAATGATGAAACTCAATGACACAGACTAGAAGAATAAGGAAATACGATGACATAGACTAGAAGAATCATGAAACACCATGAAACCATGAGAAAGTGTAGGTTAGTGACGGCGGGACGATATCTTCTAGTGTAAGCATATGCAGGTTTAGAGGAAATATTGTATGTTTTCATCTCTCTACTAACACCATATCCCTATGTGCCTATAAGGCATGACAGGATTACTTTTACCTTTACCTTACTTTATCCATTATAGTTCCTATTGTAAGTTTTAATCTATCTGCTTTATCCATTATGGTTTCTACTGTAAGTTTTCATCTCTCTGCTTTATCCATTATGGTTTCTACTGTAAGTTTTCATCTCTCTGCTTTATCCATTATGGTTTCTACTGTAAGTTTTCATCTCTCTGCTTTATCCATTATGGTTTCTACTGTAAGTTTTCATCTCTCTGCTTTATCCATTATGGTTTCTACTGTAAGTTTTCATCTCTCTGTTTTATGTTTCGGATTGCATGCTTTCATCTCTCTACATTACCCATCATGGTTCCTTGAATACTGCTTGTATGCGTGGTAGAGCGGGAATGAAAGAACAACGTAACTGTGAAGTGATGGCTGGAGCTGGGACAGGTTAAGGCGCTGGTAGGAAATCTGAACTGTGGGGCAGAGAACACATCGTAGAGAATCAGCACTTGATGGGAACTATCAGCAAACATACTCTTGGGGAAATTCTGGGGCATGTGACGGAGCATATATGGGGCTGTCCTGAATGCAGTGAAGCCGGAGTCTGATTTTGAACCTTTGAATGTTTGTATACGGAGCATGGATCTATTTCATGTCTTTTAGTTTGCTTTCCGCAAGTTTCTTGAAATCGAGTCTGTTTTTGTTTCAATGTTTTGAGAAATTAAGGTAAAAAAAAAAACCCAGTTCCCTCGCCAGTAAGACATATTGGGG
Organism: Achatina immaculata; assembly: GCA_009760885.1. Lineage (NCBI taxonomy): Eukaryota > Metazoa > Mollusca > Gastropoda > Stylommatophora > Achatinidae > Lissachatina > Lissachatina immaculata. The sequence goes on from CM019699.1 coordinate 19,677,628, forward strand.
ACACAGTATTAAGCCCGTACTTCCAAGATCTTCGGCACACCAAAGTCTGATGTGGTCAGTATCACGCCTGGCCGCATTTACTATCCCAGGTTTCTCTGGTACCCACTTTTAGAGGCTGGGTGGACCCTGGGGCCTTTTAAATGTGGTACCCAAAAAAAAAAAAAAACTGCACTGCTGGAACTTGAACCCGGTACTCTCTCTCTCTCTCTCTCTCTTTCTCTCTCTCTCTCTCTCTCTCTGAACCTTAAGTGCCCAGGGCACATGAGGCTTCTGCAAGGGTTTTCTACAAATGCCTGTCCTTCGCCTTTTTTTCTGCTCTTGCCCAGGTGAGCCCTCTATTGCTCAACATCCTTTCTGTTGTTCTTCTCCATGTCTCTTTTGGTCTACCCTTACTTCTGTTCCCCTGTGGTATCCATCTTAGTGGTATTTTTGGTAGTGAGGACTACCAAAAATAGCACTAAGATGGACACCCGGTACTACCAGATTAGTAAACCAGGCCGACTAGGTTTTCCTTAAATCTAGTTGCGTATTTTCAAATACAGCTCAGTTCTCCCCTTCCTCCCCTTTGCTCCTGCCGTGATCTTCCACTCACTCTTCCTGTCCCCCCCCCCCAACCCAGTATAAATGATTCGTAAAATTGATTTGGTTTGCATTTTTAAAGAAAAAAAAATAATCTCATCTTGAGCTGCACTTATCTTTTATATTCTTGGAGGACTGTCCATAAACCGATCATTACAGAAAAGAAACAAAGCAAACCACTAGACGCTGACAGATAGCAGAAAGAGCCAGCAACTCTCCTGTTTTCTCTCCTTTGATTGATGTCGCTACGTAGGCTTTGGTAACGGTGCTGTCCATGACCAAGATTCGACTGAAACGGCCGCCATGATGCGGGGTCTACACGCAACCGGAAGTGGCCATCCTGACATCCATACCAATTGAATTTCCGGTGTTCCAAGTTTGATTGGGAGGAAGATATAAATTCAAGAGTTGTTTTTTTTTTTTTTTGGGGGGGGGGGGCTAAAAAACGGTTGTGTTTTGTTTTGTTTTGTTTTTTGAGGGGGTTGAATACGTGAGATTTTTTATGCTAAATTTTAGGAAGCGACAGAAATAATACGTGCTCTGATGTACCTGCTTTAGTTTTCTTAACTGCCATGCCATCTGTACCTAAGTATTTGTAACTCTCAAGACAGATCAATAGAAACACAATGATCTAGACAGATCAGTAGATACAGATACTTAGATACAGACATAACATCTGACGGCAGGTGGAGCACTGAAGACCACAACCAGGGTAGCAATAGAAAAGAAAGCTTTTGTTGAAAAAAAAGAACATATTAACAAATTAAAAATTGCTATTGGCAATAAGAAAGGGAGTTCTACGATGCTGTATAGAACCTATTCTACTTTATGTTTGTGAAATATGGACTGTGAATAAACAACTAGAAACAAAAAAATAAAGCCCACTAGAATGTGGTTCTTAAAAAGGATGCTTTGCTTACCATGGACAGCCAGGAAGACTAATGCAAAAGTATTAGAGCAGGCAAAGGGATATCTCAAACTAGAATGCATGAAATAGGAAAAAGTAGGAGCAGCTTTATTACTTAACGATTACAAAGTTGTGACGTTTCGGCGTGAGCCTTAATCATACAAAAACATACAGGACGAAGAAATAGAGAGAGAGAGAGAGAGGAAATAAAGTATAGATTCACATGAGTACTATTAAAAAAAATTTTTTTTAAAGAGTACTTAGCTGTAAATTGTAATGTGTGACTTGTCCGGCGGTGTGTGTCGGGAATAGACCATCTGACCATGCGGGTGGAAAGGCAGTACTAACTTAACTCTGTCAGATGGAGTAACAGGTTTTTTCTTGAATACTTCTTTGCGGTTCACTAGTTGGATACGGTTGAATGATTCACGAAGGACCTTTACTGGGTAGTTGTGATGACGGAAAAATTCTAATAACTTGTTGGACTGATCTATAAAGTTCAAATTATCCTGACATATTCGGCGAAGACGGAGGAGTTGGGAGTATGGGATGGAGTTCTTACAGGCTTCAGGATGGGAGGAGGTGTAAAACAAATAGGTGTGGCTGTTGGTGGGTTTGTAAAATACAGATGTGACAAGCCTGTTTGTGCCAATAGAAATTTTAATGTCTAAAAAGTTTACAGACTTGTCAGAAATTTCATAAGTGAATTTTATGTTGTTATTGAGTGAGTTAGTGAATTCAATAAATTTTTTTAGCTCTTTCTGTGGCATACTTGTGACTGCAATGCCATCATCGATGTATCTTTTGTAGAATTCTGGAAGTCTGCCAGTGTAGGTTTCCCATAATTTGACTTCCAGAAAGCCCATAAATAGACACGCATAACTGGCACCCATTTTCGTTCCCATGGCAACACCACTGATTTACTCGAAGTATTCGCCGTTGAATTCTCAAACTAGTGCGGTACATAAGAAAAAAGACACACTAATTAGTGTATAGGCATACAACTATACGCAAAGCACTGCAGTAAAGCTGTGATACTAAAATGTATAAACCAGGAAAAAAAAAGTAGGAACAGCTTTATTATTTAACGATAACACACTTGTGACGTTTCGGCGCGAGCCTTTGTCAAACCAAAAACAAACAGGACGAAGAATCAGAGAGAGAGGAGGCAAAGTATAGATTCACAAGAATTTTATGTTAACGAAATAATAAACAATAACAGAATTAATGAAAAATTGTAAATGACTTATCTTAGGTCTTGGAACAGTGCAGAATTACAATCGCCTGTATGTTGCAAGGAGCACAAACAGTATGCACCTGTTACTATGTAAACAAAGCGTTCGTTCTGAAAGGTGCAAAATTGTGCATGGTTGAGTGTAGAAAATGTTAAGAGATAAGGGATGCGCATAGGAGGAGCAGAGAATTATTCCAAGAACGGGGATGACTAGAGAGCCTTTATCCATGGCCGGTGCTCTTAAGGGAGTGAAAGGTGATGATGATGATGATGTTGTGATGTTTGATAGTAGATGATGGTAGTGAATGAATAGGGATTTGCGATGTTTGATAGTAGATGATTGTATGGAATGGATGGTAATCTATTTAGGAGAAGGTGAAACGAATGGTTATGGCTGTGGTAGAGGAATAGTAATGTGATGGTGCGTGAGGGTACTAAACTATGTCCAACAAGTGAGAATGAGTAAGACTGTGGAAGATTATGTGTAGCTGAATAACTAGTTCAAACCATTTTGTTCCAGTGTCCCATTGTTCAAAATGTAGCAGTTCTCAAGCGCTAGGCGGCTTGTGTCATCGTTTGATGGCTGTTATCAGACAATCAGATTTGCCTCTATGGTTTGGACCATTGAACTGATTAGGGACTGGCTTCGAAGCATGCTGGGTGATATCGTACAGATGTTTCTGTATGCGGTCCCCTAGTATGAGTCCAGTTTCACCAATATAAGTTATCCTGTATCTTTTGCATACGATGACATATATTACATTGCTGGATTCGCATGTGAATCCCTCATGGAGAGTCAGGATAGCTTTAGGAAAGGTGATTGTTTTGAACTAGTTATTCAGCTACACATAATCTTCCACAATCTTACTCATTCTCACTTGTTGGACATAGTTTAGTACCCTCACGCACCATCACATTACTATTCCTCTACCACAGCCATAACCATTCGTTTCACCTTCTCCTAAATAGATTGCCATCCCTTCCCTACCATCATCTACTGTCAAACATCATAAATCCCTATTGATTCACTACAATCATCATCATCATCAATCATCATCATCATCATCATCATCATCATCACCTTTCACTCCCTTAAGAGCACCGGCCATGGATAAAGGCTCTCTAGTCATCCCCGTTCTTGGAATAATTCTCTGCTCCTCCTATGCGCATCCCTTATCTCTTAATGTTTTCTACACTCGACCATGCACAATTTTGCACCTTACAGAACGAACGCTTTGTTTACATAGTAACCGGTGCATACTGTTTGTGCTCCTTGCAACATACAGCCGATTGTAATTCTGCACTGTTCCAAGACCTAAGATAAATCTTTACAATTTTTCATTAATTTTTTCATTGTTTATTATTTCGTTAACATAATATTCATGTGAATCTATACTTTGTGTCTCCTCTCTCTCTCTGATTCTTCGTATTGTTTGTTTTTGTTTGACAAAGGCTCGGGTCGAATCGTCACAACTTTGTAATCGTTAAATAATAAAGCTGTTCCTATATTCTTCTTGGTTTATACATAAGAAAAAAAGTATCAAAGCTTCTCGGACACATCTGCAGACATGAAGGTCTCGAAAAATTTATTAAAACTGAAAAAAATAAATGGCAAAAGACGGAGAGGGCGGAGAAAACTGAAATACCTGGATGATCAGACAGCGTGGTTTGGCTAAAAACAGCAATCGACTTGAAGGAGGATCGAGCGAGATGGAGAGAAATGACCGCCTACACATAGTGGCATGACAATACCTGATCTGAAGTGCCCCCGGGTCAGCAGGCATCATTTCTGTCCTGATTTGTTAGGCAGAACGAGCAGACAGGCTTTATTTTCATACTTTAATATCATTCAGCTTTGACACTTTCATAAAAATGAGTATTGATTTAATACATGCTTACTACATATATACGCCCTGATAGGTTGAGTGGTTAGGCGCTCGGCCTGCTAATACGGTGGTACCGGGTTCAAATCCCACTAGAAGTTATCTTTTCTGGTACCACCACACCAAAAGGGCCCGTGGGTTCACCCATCCTCTAAAAATTGGCACCAGAGAAATCTGAGAAGGTAAATTCGGCCAGGTGTAATACTGACCATATCACACTCTCACGTGCCGAAAGTTGTGGAAGTACGGGCCTAACACCGTATCCCCAATATCCCTTAATGGCATGGGAACGAGGATTTTACCTCTCCCTTACTAGACACATAAACCTATCTAATGACAATAAGTGTCTTATAATTACAACATCTTTGGTTATCATCCTATAGACGTCCAGCAAAGCTGGAAACAAGACATAATTTACCCGTAGACAAACGCTTCAATCAAATCTCTACCACACAAAAAACCAAACTAAACATTTGTAAACTATATGAGTGGGAAACACGGAGTAGAACTAAACAAGATGAAAACCAAATACAAACATTTGAGAAGAGAATCTTGAGAAGAATTCATAAACCGGTAAGAGAGCCTATAACACAACAATGGAAGATAAGAAGTAACAAAGAAATCTACGCATTGATTAACTCTCAGATTATAACAGCCATTATTGAAAACAACAGACTGAGATGGCTTGGGTATTTAGATAGAATGTAGGAGGATAGACAATCAAAGATGGGCTATACAGAAGTGATGAAAGGGGACAGACCAAGAGGTGAACCTAGACAACGATGTAGAGACAATCTAGGAGAGGATATAGGCGTTCTTGGAATCGAAAATTGGCAAGAAAAGATTAAAAACGGAGAGGAATGGAGACATGTCTTGTCTGCAGCAGTGAGCCCTTATTGGCTCGGAAAGCTGCTGAATTTAGCAGTTGCTCACAGAAGAAGAAGAAGTCATTCAGTCAATAAAATGAAATAGCTAAATCTCTCTCTCTCTCTCTCTCTCTCTCTCTCTCTCTCTCTCTCTCTCTGAACCTTAAGTGCCCAGGGCACATGGGGCTTCCGCAAGGGTTTTCCACAAATGCCTGTCCTTCGCCTTTTTTCTGCTCTTGCCCAGGTGAGTCCTCTACTGCTCAACATCCTTTCTGTTGTTCTTCTCCATGTCTCTTTTGGTCTACCCTTACTTCTGCTCCCCTGTGGTGTCCATCTTAGTGCTATTTTTGGTAGTGAGTTGTCAGTCATTCGGAGCACATGTCCCAACCATCGCCAGCGTCTTTCCTCAATAATTGTTGTCAGTGGTTTCATCTGCATTTCTGCTAATAAGATGTTATTTCTTATGGTGTTTGGCCAAAATATTTTTCTAATTCTTCGTAAACATTTAGTCTGGAAAGAATTCAACTTGTTTTCCATGGTTTTGGTGATTTTCCAGCATTCACTTCCATAGAGTAGTACACTTAGAACATTACTCTTAAATATCCTGATTTTCATATTTATGCTTAGTTTTTTTGATTTCCATATATTCTGCAGCATTGCAAAAGCCTGGTTTGCTCTAGTAAGTCTGCTGTTGATGTCCTCTGTGCTGTCTCCATTTTCTACTACTCTGCTGCCAAGGTATACAAATTCGTTGACCTCCTCCACTAACTTGTTATCTACTCTGAGTACATTTCTGTTGTTCACATTTTGCTTCATTAACTTTGTCTTTCCTACGTTGATCTTTAGTCTTATGTTGTTTGCATTCTGAGTTAGCTTGTTTATTTTATCTTGCATATCTTTGTGACTGCTTGATAATAGACAAATGTCGTCCGCAAAGTCAAGGTCCTCCAGCACTGTGTCAAGGGTCCATTGTAATCCTCTGCGTTTGTCTGATGTTGCCTCCTTCATTAACCAGTCTACTGCCAAGATAAATAATGTTGGTGATAGTACACATCCCTGTTTTACTCCTGTTTGTACCCTAAAGCTGCTGGAGGTATGTTCTCCACAGATAACTTTGCACTGAAAACCCTCGTATAGGGCTTTGATTACATTAACTATTTTATGGGGGAGGCCATGCCATCTTAGGATTTTCCACAGTGCATCTCTGTTGATACTGTCAAAGGCTTTCTCAAAATCTATGAATAATGCATATGTTGTGCTATGCCACTCATTTGCCTGTTCTAATATTTGTCTAAGTACAAATATGTGGTCTATGCATGATCTTCCTTTCCTAAATCCTGCCTGCTCTTTCCGAAGTTTTTCCTCAAGTGTTGGTACAATTCTGTTGACGATTATTCTGCAAAATACTTTACTGGTGAAAATAGCTAAATATATAACTAAATATATGGAGATACAATGATGGAGATTGAAAAGATGACATCTGTTGCTTTACAGAAGCTAATAGCAACTAAAGAAGCTGCGGAGAGGAAAAGACAGAACTGCAAAAATAAGTTTGTTTTTTTACGGGCATGCATCTTTCCAATCGCAACATGTGCCTGTGAGACCTGCACATTTAACAAAACAGCTGAGAAACACATAAATGCCTTTGAATGTAAATGCTACAGAGGAGTCCTTCAAAATATCATGGACACAAAAAAGAACAAATACAGTATATCCATACTACAATAACTTAATATTGAAAAAGGTTGGCTAGTAAAGAGGATTAAACAGAGAAAACTAGTCTTTTGAATATATTAAACGTCATGAGAGTTTTGAGACCACAGTCTTGGAAGGGTACATAATGGGAAAAAGAAAGAGAGGAAGACCAAGGCGAAGATGGCAACAAGACATTCTTGACATGTTATAAATGGATCCGTCAGCAGCAGGGCATCTTGCTCACAACCGAGAGGCCTACAAGAGAGTTGTTAGGGAGGCAAAGTTCCGTGAGGGTGTTCATAACATTCTTCATTTGTTATTTTAGATGGCCACGGTGTTCTTAACATTCTTCATTTGTTATTTTAGATGGCCACGGTGTTCTTAACATTCTTCATTTGTTATTTTAGATGGCCACGGTGTTCTTAACATTCTTCATGTGTTATTTTAGATGGCCACGGTGTTCTTAACATTCTTCATGTGTTATTTTAGATGACCACGGTATAAACATTCTTCATTTGGTATTTTAGATGGCCATGAAATTCTTAACATTCTTCATGTGTTATTTTAGATGACCACGGTGTTCTTAACATTCTTGGAATGAACAACATTTCAGTTGCCTCTGCTTCTGTCGTTGTTGTGTTTGTTAATGACCATGATTCGCTATTGCCCACCAGATGAACTCCAGCATATAGTTTGGTATATACACGTGGTATGGGAAAAGAAAATATGACGAACTGTCAAGCAAGCATCGTGTCACCAAGGAGTATTCTACGATATTTCTGTTACCTGCATTCTACCTTGACTTACCATGAGCATCAACATCATAATCTACCTTTATAGACTAGAAACTCAACCTGTTCTACTTTTCTGCATCAGCATTTCATATTGATCTACATGTCTATACCAAAACCCCACCTTGATCTGCGTATCTCTACCAAAAAGCCACCTCGATCTATATATCTGTACCAAAAAACCGCCTAGATCTATATATATGTACCAAAAAGCCACCTCGATCTATATTTCTGTACCAAAAAACCACCTCGATCTAGATATCTGTACCAAAAGGCCACCTCGATCTATATGTCTGTACCAAAACAACACTTTGATCTACTTGTCTGTACCAAAATCCACACTGACCCACCTGTCTCTCCCCAAATACCCACGCTGATCCACCTGTTTATGCTGACGTGCACTTCTCCACCAAAAACTCACTTTGACCTACATGCCTGCACCAAAAACGGACGCTAACCCACCTGTCTGTACCAAAACCCCACACTGACTCACCTGTCTGGACCAACAAATCACATTAGTCTACATTTGTGTCCCAGCAAGCCACACTGACCTACTTTCACAACCAATAAAATCAAGTCAGCCTCATTCTAACTACCGGCAAATAATAGCCTATAAATCTTGATATCAGGCAACTTTTTATAAATGTACCGCCCAGAGAGATAAAGCTGAAGATTCACTGTCTGCACGAAGAAGCCACAATTGGGTGATAATGACTGCAAGTAAGTCATAAATCAATCATGCGTGGCCTGATAGAACAAACTGGTAAACAGAGACCTTGTTGTTCCCTCGAAGAACACAGCACAGGAAGTCAGGCCGGAATATGTTATCTGGGTTCTTCCGTCTGTCTGAGCGTTATGTTTGTAGACTTAAGAGAGGAGAACTAGGGGACTGGGGGGAAAGAGGGGGGGATAAGAATCGCCAGTTTCCGGGTTAGAAGAACGTTTGACATTCCAGACAGAGATGTTTGTTTGTGGGGTTTCCGTCACAGTCCTGTAACGCATGCCTGTGCGACGTTTCATGTTTGATAAAACACCTGTAATCAATGAAGTCCAGAACTTGTAGCCAGTCTCTGTTTGCGGGTTGTACATTTGTTAACTTGGGAGTTATCTTTCTGTTAACACCATGCACGTATTCTGTTAGCAGATGCATTATCCTGTTCTGTTTCACCTGTTACCAGCAGTGATGAAGAACTATGACAGAAAACAAATCGAACACACAATGAAAGAAATGACAATGAAACGACGCTGTATAATACTGTTATGTTGTGTACTATCATATTATTGATTGGCTGCTGGCATTTTGTGTTATTCACTATCATATCACTGAAGAAGATGTTCTTTAATCAACACATCACACACCGAGTTTCACAAACATTACAACATTCGCTAGATCAGAGCAAGTCCGAGGAAATGTTCACTGAGTTCATTTATTCTGACAGGTAAGATCAAGACGTATCGTCAACAGCATCACTTGGAATAAGATGTAATATGACATAAATTTCGTTAGATTCATCGTTGTAGCACATAATCATCTGTTCACAATAACAAGCTCTATCATATTCTACGCGCAACATTCTAACTCAGTACTATATCAGATCTGCAATACTTGGTCAATACACGACTAAATCACCGTACTCGAAGTTTCAAGGTCACAAAACTTCAAAATCACTTGCAACACATCTTCAGTCTAACACTACTTCTCGTTCTTTTTCCTGTTCTTCTACTAGACTGCTTGTGTTCTCCTTTCGTGTCTCCCCTGGTGTTCTACTGTCTTCCTTCTCTTGCCATTCCCTCTAAAACTACCTCCCTGACTTATATGTCGTAAGTCAATCGTCCAATAGGCCAAGCCTCTAAATATTTAATTGGTCATCGGACCTAGTAAGTCTACTCCTTTGTTTCCAAAACCGAGCGCAAATAGCTTTTTAAAATTAGCAACATGCCAAACGTGTTAGTCGCTTCAATTCCGTCCATCTAATTGTTATTTTTAATTAAGTCCGCTATCTCTTTCATGGCGTATGCTTCAGGGATTAGTCCGTTCTATATTCCGTGGCTACCAACAAGACCCTTGGCCCTAACTACATCCGTCAAGTTTTAATATCTGTTTTTCCACCTCGGTTAGGTGTTGGAGTGTCTGTGTGACGTCGCGTTGTTCGAACTAGACTAATTTAATTCCGAGCGTCCTTCCTTAGTATTTCCTATCTCTCGGCGACACTGAGTCTGTCTTTTGCCTCCTCTGTTTACTTTTGTCAGCGATTTGCATTTCTAAGTATCAACTCTTCCCAGCGTCCTGTCATAATATTATGTCGTGGGAGTTTTACCTTTCCCACCTTTGTCAGCGTTTTGCATTTCTAAGTATCTAGTCTTCTGTTGCTATTTGATGTTACTAGTTTGCCTACAATATATTCATAATTTCGCAGCATATGCCTGTGAGACCTGGACACTTAACAAAACAGCTGAGAAACACATAAATGCCTTTGAATGTAGATGCTACAGAAGAGTTCTTCAAATATCATGGACATAAAAAAGAACAAATATGTGCATACTACAAGAACTTAATATTGAAGAAGGCTGACTAGTAAAGTGGATTAAAGAGAGAAAACTTAAATATTTTGGACACATTAAACGCCATGATAATCTAGAGAAGACTGTCTTGGAAGGGTACATAATGGGAAAAAGAAAAAGAGTAAGACCAAGGCGAAGATAGCTGCAAGACATCGTTGATGATCTACAAATGGATGCATCAGCAGCAGGCCATCTTGCTCACAATCGAGAGGCCCACAGGAGAGCTGTTAGGGAGGCAAAGTTCCGCAAGGGACATACAAATGAATGAATGAATGATATTCATAGTCATATTACTAATTATATTCCTAATCGTATCAATAATAATATTAATAATAATGTGATCATTACTTACAAGGCTATGTTACATCCAGAGATGTGATGGGACATACACTACGAAAGCCAACCGCAGACGTAACCAGACAAGCTCTTACCTGGAAACCCCCAGGGAAAGAAGAGACAAAGAAGACATAGAAACACTTGTCGTAGGAATCTCGAAACAAAGATTTTTAAAAGTCCACTAAACCTGGATACAGACACAAGAAACAGCCCAGGGCAGAAATAAATGTAGGGCCCTTATTGGTGGCCTAAGGCCCCCAAATGGCGGTAAAGAGAGCACAGAAAGAGGGCAGCGTCCAGGAAGATTTGTTGGAGTGAGGCATCAGCCATGTTCTGACTCAGGCTTATTTGAACAAAAATGTTTCATGAACCGTTTCAACATAAAAGACATCCTCTGATGTAACTATTAGAATTATAAATTATTATTATTATCATTATTATTACTATTATTATTGGCCACTTGTTTTTCTGAGTTGTTAGGCCCTCAGCCTACCAATCCAGTGGTACCGGGTTCAGGTCCCAGCAGTGGGGAATTTTTTTTTCTGGTACCACCACACCAAAAAAACCCCGGGGTCGGTCCACCCTGCCTCTACAAACGGGTACCAGAGAAAACTGGGAAGATAAATGCACCCAGGCGTGGCACTGACCACATCACACTTTCATGTTGGCATGGAAACGGAGATTTTACCTTCCTTCATCAATATCTTTTTCTTCTATTATTATTATTATTATCATCATTATTAGTCGTATTGTATTAGTAAATGCGCTATATGTTATAGTACTTCCATATAATAAATTTTGGGAGAGGATGAGGAGAAGGACACGGGGTCGATGGTTTGAAGACCCCTGATCCACATCTCAGATGAACTGAAAGTTAAAGAACAGAGAAGATGCCAGTGTACCCCATTAGGGAGTTCTACAAAGAAAAAAAACCGTCCATTTTCCTTACTCGATATTTGGACTTGGACCAGTCGAAAGGATGGTGTGAGTCAGCAGCATTAAACTGTCTCGTACATAAGTGGACTCTTCATGTGACAGTGAACTCTCCATGTAGGGGTGAACTCTCCATGAAGTGGTGAACTCTCCATGAAGTGGTGAACTTCCATGTACCAGTGAACTCTTCATGTAGGGGTGAACTCTCCATGAAGCGGTGAACTCTCCATGAAGTGGTGAACTCTCCATGTAGCTATGAACTCTTTTTCTAGCACTCACTCACAAGCCCACACATACTCTAACTCAGACACACACTCACTCACACGCCCACACACTCACTTACAAGCAAACTCACTCACACTCACACACTCTCACACACATTCACTCACATATACATACATACACGCACGCACAAGCTCGCACACACACACACTCATACAAAAGCACACATGCACACACACACACACTAACGCTCACACACATACATACACACATACTCACACACGCACACACTACACGCACCCTCACGTACATAAATATTCACACACTCACAATACACCCACACTTACACACACACTCTCACACCCACACTTACACAGTCTCGCACATGCACACTCACATACACACTCACACACACACACATGCTAGCAAAAGAAAAAAATCACAGATGAGAAAACCCAAAGAAAAAACTGCAACATAATAATAATAATAATAATAAAAAAACAAATATTCCGAACTGAGTCTAACCAGGCAGTCCCGTTCTGTCTGACACATGTCAACAAAATGAAGTTAAATGTGACCTGCCAGTTTGCCGTCTGTATCTGGACAGTGTCCAGCTATCTCTTGTTTGTCCAGATTACCCCCAGATGATGGCAGATTTGCGCCATCAGCTCTGGATGAGCAGAAAAGAAGATATTCTTAACGAGCGCCATCAGCTAATTACTTTCCAGCAGATGACAAAATATCGCGTTTGCGAAGTGTCCGTTCGCCTGGTCATGGAGATGCAGTTTGGTTGGATGTTAGAGAAGAGAACAGGAGAGATGTTAAGTAGGGTGGGGGGGGGCTATTCTGCATCACCAGAGAGAGAGAGAGAGACATTTTATTACAGTGAATTACTACTCTTTTATCTCTCTCTCTTCTTCTTCTTCTTCTTCTTCTTCTTCTCTTCCTCCTCCTTCTTCTTCTTCTTTTCTTCCTTCTTTTTCTTCTTCTTTTTCTCTTTCTTCTCTTTCTCCTCCTTCTTCTCCTCCTCCGCCCCCCCCCACCCTCCAAGTTGTGGCCTGGTGCATCTGTTCATCTGGTCAGGTTAGAGATAGTGAAACTAGTTTGATCCTGATTTTTTTTTTTTTTTGGCTGTTGGATTTTCGTCGTGCTTCAGAAAGTTGCAAAAAGACTGTGTGAGTTGATGCCTTACCGGTGAGCAGCCTAGCTCAGGCTTCTCAGTTTACCTTCATCTTAACAACAGCCTGTTTCTCGAGCAGCTCGTGGAGTACTGACCGTGTGTGTGTGCGTGTGAGCCTTTGGTGTCAGAGCGTCTTACATTTAGTGACTCTGTTGTATGAACTATGACGTTGATTAGTTGCTTGGGTTGATTGGTTGGCTGGCTGGTCGATTAGTTGGTTAGTTGATTGGCTGATTGAATGATTGGTTGTTGACTGGTTGGTTGGCTGACTCCCTGGTTGGCTGATTGGTTAGTTGGTTGGTTGCTTTATTAGCTGGTTTATTTGTTGGTTGATTGACTGATTGGTAGTTGGTTGACTGACTAGTTCGTTAGCTGGATGGCTGACTGGTTGGTTGGTTGGCTGGTTGATTAGTTTGATGGTTGGTTGACTAGTTGGTTGGCTGAGTTGTTGGTTGGTTGGTTAACTGACTGGTTGGTTAATTTGTTGTTTGATTGACTGGGCTGGCTATTTGGTTGACTGGTGTTTTTTTGGCTGGCTGGTTGATTGGTTGACTGGCTGGTTGATTGGTTGGTTCATTGGTTGACTGTCTGCCTGGTTGGCTGGGTGGTAGACTGGTTGGCTGGTTGATTGTTTGGTTTGCTGATTGGTTGGTTCGATGGTTGATTGGTCATCTGGCTGGTTGGGTGGTTGATTGGTTGGCTTGTTGGTTGGCTGGCTAATTGGCTGGTTGTCTCCCTGGTCGGTCGGTCGGTTGGTCGACTGGTCGGTCCGTTAGTCAATCAGTCAGTCAGTCATTAATTGAACTGATTGATTAGTTACATTCACCGGCATCACATTCTCTTGGACACACAGCCACGTTTGTTCTACTCCCATGTTTCGCCAAGAATCGACAACTACCCTGTCGACTGCACCCCTCCCCCAGTCAGAAGTTAATTATATGCTTATCTAGCATGTACTTCTACATTTGTTTCGTTTCCATCCTCTTCGTTCTCTGCATCATCTTTGCTATTAATATCACATAGCTTGGCTGTCGCACTGCAATCAAGATAACATCATTCCCCGGAGTAGCCGTGTCACAAATTGCATACTTAGCGATCTCGTTACATTTAACTCCCTCAAAATTGTGTAGTATACTCATTTAAGATACTGGATAGTATACTCATGTAAGATACTGGATAGTATACTCATGTAAGATACTGGATAGTATACTCATGTAAGATACTGGATAGTATACTCATGTAAGATACTGGATAGTATGCTCATGTAAGATACTGGATAGTATACTCATGTAAGATACTGGATAGTATACTCATGTAAGATACTGGACAATATACTCATGTAAGATAATGGATGGTATGTTCGTGTAAAATACTGGATATTATACAGATCTAAGATACTGGATAGTATATTCATATAAGATACTCGATAGTATACTGATGTGAGATACTGGATAGTATACTCATATAAGACACTGGATAGTATGATGATGTAAGATACTGGATAGTATACTGAAGTAAGATACTGGATAGTATACTGAAGTAAAATACTGGATAGTATACTGAAGTAAGATACTGGATAGTATACTCATATAAGACACTGGATAGTATGATGATGTAAGATACTGGATAGTATACTGAAGTAAGATACTGGATAGTACACTCGTATAAGATGCTGGATAGCTTACTGATGTAAGATACTGGATAATGTACTTATTTAAAATGCTTAATAGTATATTCACATGAGATACTGGAGGATATATTAATTTAAGATACTGGATAGTATACTGATGTAAGATATCGGATGGTATACTCATATAAGATACTAGATAGTGTACTGATCTAAGATACCGGATAGCATACTCATTAAGATACCGGACAGTACACTCATGTAAGATACTGGATAGTGTACAGATCTAAGATATTGGATGGTATACTTATATAAAGTGTGTGAACTATGAAGTGTCTGTAGCAGGTTACTGTGACAGCTATATTAGACGTCTGTGGCAAGTTACTGTGACAACTATATTAGACTCTGTGGCAAGTTACTGTGACAACTATATTAGATGTCTATGACATGTTACAACTATATTAGACGTCTATGGCACGTTACTGTGACAGCTATATAAAGTATCCGTAGCAAGTTACTGTGAAACCTATATGAGATGTCTGTGGCCAGTTACTGTGACAACTATATTAGACGTCTGTGGCATGTTACTGTGACAACTATATTAGACGTCTATGGCACGTTACTGTGACAGCTATATAAAGTATCCGTAGCAAGTTACTGTGAAACCTATATGAGATGTCTGTGGCCAGTTACTGTGACAACTATATAAGGTATCTGTAGCAATTTACTGTGACAAGTATATACAGGTGTCTGTAGCAAGTTACTGTGACAGCTATATGTGATGTCTGTTGCAAGTTACTGTGATAACTGTATGTGATATATGTGGCAAGTTACTGTGACAACTATATGTGATAACTATTTGAGGTTCTGTAGCAAGTTACTGTGACAACTATATGTGATGTCTGTAGGAAGTTACTGTGACAACTATATGTGATGTCTGTAGGAAGTTACTGTGACAACTATATGTGATGTTTGTGGCAAGTTACTGTGACAACTGTATGAGGTGTCTGTGACAAGTTACTGTTACTCTGTGAACCACATGAGGTATATGTTAGAATATCTATGGCGTTGTCTTAATGAAATAAACAAAAACGTAACCATGACGACGGTAAACTAACGAAGAAATAATTAGTGTAAAAAGTCGGACCATGTTTTCCTGTTACCATGACAACGATGACGGAAAGATTTAAGTTGACATTGTCTGCGTGCTGGACATTCGCAGCTCGGGATAAAGTGGAACTGGTTTGTTCTCTTGACCTGGTTAGACTCAGACATAATTACAGGTGTTAGTTTACGCCACTGAGATAGCTGGGACAAGAAAGTACACAGGCATTGCTCACAAACACACAGATCTTATAGCCACACAAACATTTCTTACAGTTCACACCTAGATCTTACAGCTAAACATACACATCTTGCGGCTAAATACATAGATCTTACAGCTAAAGACAGAAATATGAGGGCTAAACACATAGATCTTAGAGCTAAACACCCTGAGATTTTACAGCTAAATATACGAATCTTACAGTCAGATATACTTATAGCTAAATACAAGATGTTAAATACATTTATCATACATCTAAAACATAGATTTTATAGCTAAACACAAAGCCTATACAGCTAGGCAAATCTGACAGCTAATCACACAGAATTTACAGCTTAACACAAATCTCACAGCTAAATACACAGATCTTACAGTTAAACACAAAGAATTTACAGCTAAACAAACAGACCTTAGACCTAAACACAAACCTCACAGATAAACAAACATAGCTTACAGCTAATCACAAAATTTCACAATCAAATACACATATATTACAGCTAAATACCAGATCTTATGGCTAAAAGCACAGAACGTAAAGCTAAATACAGTACATAGATCTTACAACTAAAGGCACAGTTTTACAGTTAAACTGACAGATATTAAGGCTAAACATAAAAATCTTACATGCATGCAGACTAAAGCTGACCATACAGAACTTATGCACAGTCCTTACATCTAAAAACACAAATCCTACAGCTTAACACACAAATCCTACAGCTGAACACACAAATCTCATAGCTAAAAGCACATACCTTACATCACAACACTTAGATCTTACAGCTCAGTACAACATCTTACAGTTCAGCAAAACACGGAATTTACATCCGAACACAAGGACCTTGCAGCTAAACAAATATCACACAGCTAACCACACAGAATTTACGAGTACTATCAAATACATCGACCTTACATCAAAACACAGAGACATTACAGTTACACATATGTAATAAATAATAAGAGACAGCTAAACGCACACATAGTATTGCTAAAAGCAGCTAAAGACAGAAATCTTACAGCTAAACACAGGAATCTTACACCTAAAGGCAGGAATTTTACAGCTAAAGACAAATCTTACAGCTAAAGAGAAATCTTAAACACAGGAGTCTCACGACTAATGGCAGGTATCTTACAGCTAAAGACAAAATTCTTAAGGTTAAAGACATAGAAATCTTACAGCTAAACAAAAAGGAATATTTCAGCAAAATAGAAATCTTACAGCTAAATAAAAAGGAATTTTTCAGCAAAATATAAATCTTACAGCTAAACATACAGGAATATTCCAGCTAAATACAAAGAAATCTTACAGCTAAACATACAGGAATATTCCAGCTAAAGACAAAGAAATCTTACAGCTAAACATACAGGAATATTCCAGCTAAATACAAAGAAATCTTACAGCTAAACATACAGGAATATTACAGCTAAGGACAAAGAAATCTTACAGCTAAATATACAGGAATATTCCAGCTAAAGACAAAGGAATCTTACAGCTAAACATACAGGAATATTACAGCTAAGGACAGAAATCTTAAACCTGAAGACAAATCTTACAGCTAAAGATAGAAATCTTACAGCTAAACACACAGGAATAGTACAGCTAAAGACACAGAACATTCTCGTACAGCTGGAAGGTAAAATGGAACAAATAAAACTGGAATTACTTCATCAGTTTGCCGAACTTGTCTTGCCACAACCGAGAGAAGACAACATGGTATCAGAGACTGCTGATGTCTGTAGTGCTTCTTTCTGCAAAACAGTAGCACAGTTTTTGATTTTGTTTTTATCTGACTTGTTTTAAAGATCTCCTATTTTATTCTTGTAAACATGATATTTTGTGTACGCTAGCGTCTTTGGATCTTGTCAAGAGCAGATAACTATAGCCGGGGGTGTCATTATATGTCATGATTTGCCGGAAAGGGGGGAGAACTGGATATAGAACAACCTAGAAATAAGACCCAGCAGTAAACAGTTTTAGTCTGTTTAGTCAGTCGTGTATGTAATCATCATCATGTGCCATACATGGAGACGTCAGCGACAATGTCTCTCCACAGTTTCCGATCTTCCGTGTTTTTTTTTTTTTGTTCTTCCCCCCATCTGTTCTGTTGTTGTGTTTCTCTCATAGCATTTTTGTCAAGTTATCTAAGATTTTCTTTCTCGATCCACCTCTTCCTTTCCTTTGTCCCATTTTCCCTGCTGTCACGATGTGTTCCAGTCCTCCTCTTCTCGTTATATGGCCAGTGAGCAACAATGCAGCCATCAAAGCAGTTACAGGGAGGCCAAGACCATTATACGAAATAGCTACGACCAGCTGTCGGCCAAGAAGCTGGGCACATGCTGCGAAGCGGATCCAATCCATCGGTTACAAAAGAAGTAACAGGCGGTCCATTTCAGATTAAGAACTGGCCATTACAGGCTGCTAAGCCATCTCCACCAGCTCAGGATCTTACGTGCAGACAAATGCCTCTGTAGGGACGGAGTACAGACTCCAGAACATGTTCTCCAAGACGGCCCAACTTTTACAGACCTACGTAACCAGACATGGCCACAGTGTTCGGACCTACGGCAGAAGCTGTGAGGACCTACGGCAGAAGCTGTGAGGACCTGGAGAAGACTGTGGACTTTATCTTGGAGACTGGGCATCCGGCTTAGCATGATCAAGAACTTGAACCCACTGAAGACAGCATATCCAACAAGTTAAATAATTCAAGTATCTTGGATGCATGTTCATAGAAGATGAGAAGCTTGATAAAGAAATTGATGTGCTGGAACACAAAGAGCCAATTTATGTTGCATACCAGCTATCTCTGCTGCTTACACACTCCAACATCCGACTTGAAACTAAGAGAAAACTAGTTAATAGTATATTCATACCAACGCTGTGCTACCAAGGCCAGGCATGGGCAGTTACTGAGAAACAACTGAATAAAATAACAACATGTGAAATGAGATGTCTCAGGAAAGCAGCAAATGTCACCCAGGTCTGACAAGCCAAGAAATGACACCATAAGACAGATGGTAGAAACTACACCATGTCTACAACAGATGGTAGAAACTACACCATGTCTACAACAGATGGTAGAAACTACACCGTGTGTACAACAGATGGTAGAAACTACACCATGTGTACAACAGATGGTAGAAACTACACCATGTGTACAACAGATGGTAGAAACTACACCATGTGTACAACAGATGGTAGAAACTACACCATGTGTACAACAGATGGTAGAAACTACACCATGTCTACAACAGATGGTAGAAACTACACCATGTCTACAACAGATGGTAGAAACTACACCATGTCTACGATACACAGAGAAGCAAAGGGTCAAGTGTTTGGCTACTTAATGAGAATGACACACTCACAGCCAACCGTGAGAACCTTCAACCAAAGAACTACAGGACACAGATCAAGAGGAAGACCCAGAAAGAGATGGATAGATGGTATCAGAGAAACACTGGCTAATTATGGGTGACCGTCTCTGAGGCCACCCATTTGGCCCAAAAAAGTCCAGTTGCATCTCCCCTTAACACTTCATGGTACAAGAGGAAATAAAGTAAACTAAGAACTTGAACTCAGAAAAAGAAAAAAGAGGAGGAGAAGGTCGATGAACTTAGATTGTCTCCCCTATAGTGTGTTCTTTAAAGGTCGATTGTCTCCCCTATAGTGTGTTATTTAAGGGTCGTTTGTCTCCCCTATAGTGTGTTATTTAAGGGTCGTTTGTCTCCCCTATAGTGTGTTCTATAAGGGTCGTTTCTCACTGACTTTTCTTTCCCATTCTTCATTTGCTATTTTAGCCGTCCGTGGTATGTATTAGAATAAAATATAAACTATTTATGTATTAAAAAGCTGTATTTATATGTAATAGTCTTCATATTTGGAACAGTACATAATGGGTAAAAGAAAGAGAGGAAGACCAAGACAAAGATGGCTGCAAGTATAATACTGACAAGTTGTGAACTATTATTCTTGATGACTGATAGTAGAAGTGTTCTTTGGTTCTTTGAACTTACCACATCGATGGTTCACACATATTACATCATTCGCTAAACCACAGCAAGTCCGATGATGTTCTCTACATATTTCTTTTAATTCTGACAAATAAGATATTCGACTTAGAATTCACAACATCTCTTGTACTAAGATGCAGAATGACATACTCTTCGTTGGTTTCGTCGTTGAAGTACATCAGTATCAAACTATCATACTCTATAAGCAGCATTTCTCAATGTTCTCCTATTTTACAATATTTTACACATTTGATATGAGGAGAGTTTTAAACACTGTACTATATTCCATCTGAAACACGTGGTCAATCAGTTACACGACTAAATCACTGTACTTGAAGTTTCAAAGTCATAAATATTCATATCACTTGAATCACTTGAAACACAGATTCAATCTGTCCTAAAACTACTTCTTCAAAATTGTTTTTCTGCGTATCTATTGATCTAATTGTCCGTCTATTCCAACTGTCGTTACCTACGTCTTCTTTCTCTCTCGTGTCTTCTCTGGTGTGTGTTCTCCTTCTGCTGTTCTTTTCCGATTGTCTGTCCTTCTCTTCTTCTCTTGTCTGGACCGGTCTCAGTTCACTGACCGTCCTTGTTCCTCTGTCTTCGGGTCTCCGTCCTCTGTCTCTTCTTCTTCCTCGTTCCCTACTACCTGGTTCCCCTTCTGTTCCCGTCTCATGTCTCCTTTTTATCTTCAAGTACAGCTTGGTGGATTAACCAATAAGTATTTTGGCTCCACCTTTCAGATGTCCACTGGTTCCCATGAGCGTTCTGGTTGTCCGTCATTCAAACTGCCCTGTTGCTTATATGTCGTAAGTCAATTGGCCAATAGCCCACGCCTCTAAATATTTAATTGGTCAGCTGGCCGAGATGGTCACTTCTTTATTTAAAAACAGTGTGCAATCGCATCACAACGCGAGTCACCTAACAGGTTTCAAATGTCAACAAATTTTTATTTACCTAAGTCATTATCTTGCTATTTCATGTCGGAGGTTTTATTGTGTCCTCGCTTTTCATTGTGTCTGTCCTCTCCATTCGTCTTTTCTATTTTCTTTACACGTGTCAACGTCCAGTCACTGCTTTGTTATCACTGGACCATCCTACTTTCTGACGTCCTTCTTTTGTCTTTCCCACATGTCAGCGTCACTGTTTACTTTTGTCCGCGTCTTTATTCTAGTATCATGGAAGTTCTATACCTTTCTCTTTCTTTTCTCTCTATTTTTCTCTGTCGCTATTCGATCTTACTATTTTCTTTACAGCATATTTTCATAATCATATTCATTAGTGATAGTAATAATAATAACAACTATAATCATTACTGACAAGGCTATGCTACACAAGACATCGTTGGTGATCTGCGAATGGATGCATCAGCAGCAGGGCATCTTGCTCACAACCGAGAGGCCTACATTAGGGCTGTTAGGGAGGCAATGTTCCGCAAGGGACACGCAAATGACTGACTGACTGATTTGTAATAGTCAACAATGCGTATTAATACACTTATGCATTAAACTCCTGTATGTACTTTTATTATTAATGGCGGCCTGGTTATCTGAGTGGTTAGGCTCTTGGTCTACTAATCTGGTGGTAACGGGTTCAAGTCCCAGCTGTGGGATTTTTTCTGGCGCACACCAGAAAGGCCCCGGTGTCCACCCAGCCTGTAAAAATGGGTAGCAGAGAGATCTGGGAAGGTAAATGCAGCCAGGCGTGAAACTGACCACATCAGACTTTCATGTGCCGAAAGTCACGGAAATACGGGCCTAACACCGTATCCCCAGTATGCCTTAATGGCAGGGAAACAGGGATTTTACCTGTTTACTCGTATTAACAAGCCGTATATGTGTAATCCGCCGTGCCGTACCCGGGACAAGGGCATAAGCCTGGGAAGCAAAGAATGGGACCACTGTACCCTACCACGCATGATCGTAAAAGGCGACTAAGGAGGGTTCGACACAGGGCCAGCAACCCAGTCCGGTAAAAATCCATCAGACTGTTACAGAAACAGAAACAAGAGGAGAGAATGTTGAGCAATAGAGGGCTCACCTGGGCAAGAGCGGACAAAAAAAAAAAGGACAGGTTTTTGTGGAACACCCTTGCAGAAGACCCATATGCCCTGGGAACTTAATGTTCAGAGAGAGAGAGAGAGAGAGAGAGAGAGAGAGAGAGAGAGAGAACGAACGAACATACTTTATTTTCAAAAGATTACGAATTGGGCACGCAGGCCCGTCTGATATTCTGCCCTTCATCAGACAGCTTTCACTCAGTCACACTCATTCAGCATTTGTTAATGAGCATAATAATCATGAAGACACAATTAAATGATTACATAAATAAATAATAAACTTATCTCATGTCCATACACTCCACACTCTGATGTATACAACAACATGAAATAAACTTGCATTCTTACATTCATTAAAAACTAACAAATTTATACAAAAGCAGTATTTTAAAAAAATTACAACACTCAAGGCATACTTTAAACTATGCTTAAGGGGGGCATATAGTCCATATCAAACAGATGTTGACAAAGTTTAAAGTTATAAGAACGAATATTACTTATAAGATTTACGCGAATTGGTAAGGCATTCCAAAGGTGGGCAGCAGAGTAAGAGAAGCTTTTTTTTTAAACAGGTCAAGCCTTGGTTTTGGTAGAATACAATTGCTTAAGCGTTGACTGTGTTTTGGGTTGGATTTGAAAAACGACCACAGATAGGGTGAAGCATTGTGCGATAGAATTTTATGAATTAACTTGGCCTTGTTGAAAAAAAAAACTCTTCTTGAGGTGTAGAATATCAAGATGTTTATCCTTATTTGTAACACGTGCTGCATGTTTGTCATCTATAAGCTTTACTGGTCGTTTTTGAAGTGAGTAAAGTCTTTTCATGTTTGACATGGAATAACCATCCCAGACTGTGGAAAAGTAGTCCAAGTGTGTTTGTATCTGTGATATGTAGTATATTCTTCTGGTGTCTATGTCAAGAAAATGTTTAAGTTTAGTAAATTGGTAAACTTTTTGTGCAGTGAGTTTTGTTAGATTTTCTACATGATGATCCTAGCTGAGGTGGTGGTCAGTTATGAGACCTAGAGTTTTATGTTCACTAACATTCTCTATCTGTGAAGTTCCAGCATGGAGCTGTAGTGTTGTTGGTGAATTTATTAATGTATGGAGAGAGAGAGAGAGAGAGAGAGAGAGAGAGAGAAAGCATTTTGAGTGCTTGGTTCTGTACGTGTTTAATTTGGTTCTGTAATTGTTTAATTTGGTTCTGTAATTGTTTAATTTGGTTCTGTACTTGTTTAATTTGGTTCTGTAATTGTTTAATTTGGTTCTGTAATTGTTTAATTTGGTTCTGTAATTGTTTAATTTGGTTCTGTACTTGTTTAATTTGGTTGAGTAGGTTTTTAATTTGGTTCTGTACTTGTCTAACTTGATTCTGTACTTGTTTAACTTGTTTGCGATCTTGTCAAACCTCGGTGAGCGCTTCAGAAATGGAAGAATTATCAGAGAGTAATAGAGAGAGAGAGAGAGAGAGGTAGGCAAACAGAGAGACAGACAGACAGAGAACGAACGAACATTCTTTATTTTCCAAGGTTTAAGAATGGAGCAGGCAGGCCCTTCTAACATTCCACCTTTCAGAGAGAGAGAGAGAGAGAGAGAGAGAGAGAGAGAGAGAGAGAGAGAGGGAACACTGTCAATAAAAGTACCTGCTGGCATTCCCCACGCTAAGTTCAGGTGACAGACTTCCTGAAAGGCCATGATAAGCAAAGTCTGGCACAGACAATTTAGCCCGACTAATTGACGGATCGACCTCTCTCAAAGTAGCTCTAATTCCACATCCGAGACAGACAAGACGAAAATCCTCAGCTATTAGAACCTGTGGACATTAAGGTTTTAAATTCCTTGTTTATAAGGGACGTATAATCCAGTCTGTGATAAATTTCCCGTCCAAGACGCTGTCTTTCTTAAATACTTTGTCCACATTTAAAGGAGCCTACAGCAGACAATGCGATTATGACCAGTAATACTCTGACATATTTTCCGATGTTTAGGGGTCAATAATTTCTAGAGTTCGGTTCCAACATAGTAGAGAACTTTACTGAAATATAGTAAAGATTCCAGTGTGCTTGAGACCTTCACTGAAACAGATAAAAGATTCCAGTGTGCTTGAGACCTTCACTGAAACAGGGTAAAGATTCCAGTGTGCTTGAGACCTTCACTGAAACAGAGTAAAGATTCCACTGTACTTGAGACCTTCACTGAAACAGAATAAAAGTAATTCCTGCAAGAACATGGCAGGAATGTAGATCTTTTGTACAAAACTAAAGTAGATAAAAAAGTAGACTGAGAGGATTTGAAGGAAGGTGCTTCAAAAAAATTTGAAGAATACACTGGAAAGAACACGTAGTAAACGATGAAATAACCAAACGAACATGCAGTGAGAACATAACTAAAGAGGTCTGAAGACGAGATGGAAATGGGTAGGTCATATATTAAGAATGGAAAGACCAAGACATCCCTATACCGCCTTGACTTGGACACCTCAAGGGAAAAGAAAGAGACGCAGGTCATTGGGGACATGGAGACGCACAATGCAGGGAGAACTAAAGGAAGCAAGAAAGACATGGTTTGAGGTATCCTGACTTGATCAAGAGAGGATTGGCTGGAGAACCTTTGTTGATGTCTTATGCTCCACTGTGAGTACAGAGGATTGGTGATGACAGTGGGCAAAATTAACTGAGCAAGATGATCTCTCTTTCCTTTTCCCTCTCTCTCTCCCTCTCTCTCTATCCTCTCTCTCTCCCTCTCTTTTTACCTCTCCCTCCCTCTGCCCCTCTCTCTCCCTCTCTCTCCCTATCTCTCTCCCTCCCTCTGCCCCTCTCTCTCCCTCTCTCTCCCTTTCTCTCTCCCTTTCATGTCCTTATCTCTGCGAGTTGGTTAAGGTTCTCCTCTACCTCATCCTGGAGAACCAAGGATAAAAAAAAACAAAACAAAACGGTTCTGTTTCATTCTGACTGATGTGTCCCAGGGTGGTGGAGCTGCTTGAGCTCCCTCGCTCTCTGCTCCTGTAAGTCACTGTAATCCGCTTATCATCGTTTTCTAGGGCTTTACTTCAAGCTCTTCGCTCACCTCAGGCTAGTTATAAAGAGATGTGCAACAGAAAGACCCCCCCAAAAAAAAAAAAACAAACAAACATAAGGTTCTAACAAGCTTCTGAACAAACTGCAAAAAAAAAAAATTGCAAAAAACAATAATCCATTCACCATTTAATCCACGCAACATTTTATCCAGTCAAAATTTTAATCAGCCAACATTTTATCCTTGCAAAATTTTGTCCTTGCAAAACCTTATCCACTCTACATTTCTTTTTCTTCTTCTTCTTCCGCGTTCGAGGTTGTTGGTCACATCAGATCCTGATCCCTGTCGACATGGCAAAGCCCGCCGTCCTCTCCAGATCCTGATAAGAGCCCCAAAGCTTTTGCCCGAAGCTTGTGTCCTATGGCCATGTCTTTCGTCTCAGGTCCGCGTGGTATGGACACATTTAATCCACATTTAATTCACGCAACATTTTATCCTTGCAAAACTTTATCCGCTCTACATTTCATTCAGGTAACATTTTATCCGCTCAACACTTCATTCGCTGAAAACATCTGTTCAACACATCATCCGTTCAAAACTTTATCCGTGCAACATTTTATCCGTTCAAAACTTTTTCCGTGCAACATTTTATCCGTTCAAAACTTTTTCCGTGCAACATTTTATCCCCTTGGAAATGTCGTGAGAAGACAGAAGTTGGGGAACCTAGCAGTGACTGGAAAATTCAAAGGGAAAAGAAAGAGAGGAAGACCAAGAGAGAACTATCTCAGTGGACTGACCAAGTGCCATGAAAAACAGAAACGCATGTGAACTAATCGGTGGTTACCAAGGACCGCGCAAGATGGAGAAGCATAATCACCGACGCTATCCGGTACAGCATGTTATAATAATAATAATAATAATATGTTAAAACTAACATCGACTAGATAACACGAAAATGAGACAAGGCAGAAGGACAATGGTTAAATATTTTTCGTCACATAAGATAAGACACTATTTTTTTTTTAATATACAACTGTCATGGATGTCTTATTCAATGAAATCTTAATATCTCTGAGCTTGATATAAGACTGAACTATTCTCTATGATGCAGGCATGGGCAGAGCTAGATGGAGAACACAGGGTCACTTGTTCACTGGGGTACACAACCTAAAGCTGATGAGGTTAGATGATGATCAGACAGAGCGATGCAGTTTAATTTATCAGATACTTCACACTACAACAAGTGTTTCCCAGATATCCACACAACACAGCAAGTACTGCCCAGATACGCACACACCACAACAGGTGTAGCTCAGATATTCCCACACCACGACAAATATATCTCAGATGTTCCAACACCACAGCACAAATAACTCAGATATTCATACACCACAACAAATATATCTCAGATATTCCCACACACCATGAAGTATAGCTCAAATCACAACATGAAATATAGTTCAGATATTCCCACACAACATCGAGTATAGCTAAGATATTCCCACACAACATCGAGTATAGCTCAAATCACAACATCATCTATAGCTCAGATATTCCCACACAACATAAAGTATACCTCAGATATTCCCACACAACAGCAAGTATAGCTCAGATATTCCTGCACAACAAGTATACCTCAGACATTCCCACACAACATCAAGTACCTCAAATCACAACATCAAGTATAGCTCAGATATTCCCACACAACAGCAAGTATAGCTCAGATATTCCCACGCAACATCAAGTATAGCTAAGATATTCCAACACAACATCAAGTATAGGTCAAACCACATCATCTATAGCTCAGATATTCCTCCACAACATCGACTATAGCTCAGATATTCCCAAGCAACACGAAGTATAGCTCTGCTATTCCCACACAACAACAAGTATAGCTCAAATATTCCCACACACCAACAAGTATAGCTCATATATTCCCACACAACACCAAGTATAGCTCATTTAAGACATCAAAGTCACGCAAGTCACGTGACACATACCGGAGATTTTCTTGACTGGAGATTGCCTGAGTTTCGATTTTCCCCCACCACTGAGCTGTGGTCACGTGTCCTCTATTAAAACTAGCCAGGACCAGGTTGTAGAAGGTTAACGGAGAAAGACATCCTTTTGTCATAAGATCATAAAAGTCCAGAAAGTTATCTATGGACAGCGCCTTAGGAGTGTAATCTCAAGGGAAAGAAGCGATGAAACAATCAGAGTTATCCCCATGTGAGTCTAGTCTGTTTTCAAAAGACACCTTCCAGAAAATCACTTTCTGCCCTAAATGTTACCAATTAAAGACGAAATCTCAGTGTTTTATTATCTAGGCTTGTCTAAACATCTTGTTATCTAGATTTGTCTCAAAATTGTGTTATCTAGACTTGCCTCAAAATTGTGTTATCTAGACTTGTCTCAACATGTTGGTATCTAGACTTGTCTAAACGTCTTGTTCTCTAGACTTATCTCAGTATTATTTTTATTTATACTAGTCTCAAAATCTTGTTATCTAGACTTGTCTAAAAAGTCTTGTTATCTGGACTTGTTTCAATATCTTCCTATCTTCACTTGTCTTAACGTCTAGACTTGTCTCAACATCTTTTTATCTAGACTTATCTCAATAACTTGCTATCTATTACTGTCTAAATATCTTGTCATCTACACTTGTCTTGTCATCTGCACTTGTCTAAATATCTTGTTATCTAGACTTGCATAAACGTCTTGGTATCTACACTTCTCTAAGCATATTGGTATTCATACTTGTCTAAACGTCTTGTTATCTAGATTTGTCTAAACATCTTGTTATCTACACTTGTTATCAACACCTGTCTAAAACTTCTTGTTAGCTCGTCTCAGCATCTTGTTATCTAGACTTGTCTCAACATATTGTTATCCAATATTGTCTCATCTACTTTTGACGGTCTGGGAGCAAATTTCTGTGACTTGGTAACTCTAGAAAGGCTCTCAGAGGACTACAGCATGAGATTTCCAATAAAAGACAAGTTTTTTTTTTTCAAATAATCCCTACCAAACTCTGCTCCACACAGACACACACACACACACATACTCCCTTCCTCCTACCCCGCAGTGATTCAGACGACATTATTTTTCATCCATGAAACTCTGTTAAGTGTGAATATCTGTGCACAGCTTGCTACAGGTTATAACACTGACTGTTACAAGTTATAACACCGACTGTTAAGAGTTATAACACCGACTGTTAAGAGTTATAACACCGACTGTTAAGAGTTATAGCAGCAACTGTTACAAGTTATAACAACGGCTGTTACAAGTTATAACACCGACTGTTAAGAGTTATAGCAGCAACTGCTACAAGTTATAACAACGGCTGTTACAAGTTATAACACCAAGTTATAACACCGACTGTTAAGAGTTATAGCAGCAACTGCTACAAGTTATAACAACGGCTGTTACAAGTTATAACACCAAGTTATAACACCGACTGTTAAGAGTTATAACACCGACTGTTAAAAGTTATAACACCGACTGTTAAGAGTAATAACAGCGACTGTTAAGAGTTATAACACCGACTGTTAAAAGTTATAACACCGACTGTTACAAGTTATAACACCGACTGTTAAGAGTTATAACAGCGACTGTTAAGAGTTATAACAGCGACTGTTAAGAGTTATAACAGCGACTGTTACAAGTTATAACAGCGACTGTTAAGAGTTATAACAGCGACTGTTACAAGTTATAACACCGACTGCTAAGAGTAATAACAGCGACTGTTAAGAGTTATAACAGCGACTGTTAAGAGTTATAACACCGACTGTTACAAGTTATAACACCGACTTTTACAAATTGTTCACCAACTTTTACAAATTGTTCACCAACTTTTACAAATTGTTCACCAACTATTACTCGTTCTACACCGACTGCTACACGTTATTACACCAAATGTTACAAGTTATTACACCGACTGCTACAAGCTATTACACCGACTGCTACAAGCTATTACACCGACTGCTACAAGTTGTTACACTGATTGTTACAAGAAGATCGATAATAATCTAACACAACGACCCAGATATAATTTTCACTGGCGTTCATCTTTCTTCTTGTGCTAATATTCTGCACAAGACGCTCCGCTGCTAAATGGCATAAACATGACCCGCGATGTTCACATTTCGATCTGAATCCTGGAAATGTCAGGTCAAGGTAATCTTTTAAGTTAGAATCTTGTTCTGTGGAACAGTGAGAGTGGGCGAAATAGAGAAGCCATATTTTTTATCAGGTTAGGGAAAGGTCACAAGAAGATTCAAGAGAAACGAAGGAAGTGAGAGGGAAATGAACAAAAGAAACGACGGAAGTGAAAGGAAAATGAACAATAGAGTCTACGGAAGTGAGAGGAAAATGGATAAGAGAAAC
This sequence comes from Achatina immaculata, assembly GCA_009760885.1. Taxonomy (NCBI): domain Eukaryota; kingdom Metazoa; phylum Mollusca; class Gastropoda; order Stylommatophora; family Achatinidae; genus Lissachatina; species Lissachatina immaculata. The sequence goes on from CM019699.1 coordinate 19,707,244, forward strand.
GACGAAAGTGAGAGGAAAATAAACAAGAGAAACGATGGAAGTGAGATGAAAATGGTCAACCGAAACGACGGAAATCAGAGGAAAATGAACACGAGAAATGACGGAAGTCAGGGGAAAATGGACAAGAGAAACGGCGGAAGCCAGAGGAAAATGAACAAGAGAAACGACGGAAGTGAAACGATTATCTTCAGCTCCGTACATGTTCTTGTATTAAAGCAGCAATTGTATATCCGTGTGTGTAAATAGATGAAAAAGTGGATGGATTGATGGATTAAATGCTGGATAGGTGGGATGGGACAGGTTTTTGCAGTGCTGCAGACTATATGGAAATGAAAAAAAAAACTAAGCATGAATACGAAAATCAATATATTTAAGAGTAATGTTCTGAGTGTATTACTCTATAGAAGTGAATGCTTGAAAATCACCAAAACCATGGAGAACAAGTTGAATTCTTTCCAGACAAAATGTTTACGATAATTAGAAAAATATTTTGGCCAAACACCATAAGAAATAACATCTTGTTGGCAGAAATGCAGATGAAACCACTGACAGCAATTATTGAGGAAAGACGCTGGCGATGGTTGGGACATGTGCTCCGAATGACTGACAACTCACTACCAAAAATAGCGCTAAGATGGACACCACAGGGGAACAGAAGTAAGGGTAGACCAAAAGATACATGGAGAAGAACAAGAGAGAGGATGTTGAGCAATAGAGGGCTCAACTGGGCAAGAGCAGAAAAAAAAGGCAAAGGACAGGCATTTGTGGAAAACCCTTGCGGAAGCCCCATGTGCCCTGGGCACTTAAGGTTCAGAGAGAGAGAAAGAAAGAGAGAGAGAGAGAGAGAAAGAGAGGTGGGATGGATGCAGTGTGGTCTGTTTTGCTGTAATGCTCGTGAGAGTCGTGTAAAACACAGGGACGCAGTTACAAGTTGATCACGAAAGAAAATAATGTCTTCTTCTTCTTCTTATGACACACGAACAGTTTGTAGGTATAAGTCACTATAATAAAGCTATGATAAACTAATAAAATAAAGCTATGATAAACCACTACAATAAAGCTGTGAGAAGCTACTACAATAAAGCTATGATAAGCCCCTATATTAAAGCTGTGATAAGTCAGTATAATAAAGCTGTGATAAGTCAGTATAATAAAGCTGTGATAAGTCAGTATAATAAAGCTGTGATAAGACATTACAATAAAGCTGTGATACGTCACTACAATAACATTGTGATAAACTACTACAATAGCATTGTGATAAGTCACTACAATAAAACTATGATAAATCACTACAATAAAGCTGTCATAAGACACTACAATAAAGCGACCATAAGTCACTACAATACAGCTGCGATCAACCACTACAAGAAAGCTGTGACAAACCACTAAATTAAAGCTATGATAAGACACTACAATAAAGCTGTGACAAACCACTACAATAACGCTGTGATAAACCATTACAATAAGGCTGTGATAGTCAACTACAATAAAGCTGTGATAAACCACTATAATAAAGCTGTGACAAACCACTACAATAAAGCTGTGATAAGTCACTACAATAAAGCTGTGATAAGTCACTACAATAAAGCTGTGATAAGTCACTACAATAAAGCTGTATTAAGTCACTACAATAAAACTGTGATAAGACACTATAATAAAGCTGTGATAAACCACTAAAATGAAGCTGTGATGAGCCACTACAATAAAGCTGTTATAAGCCACTACAATAAAGCTGTGATAAACCACTACAGTAAAGCTGCCATAAGACACTACAATAAAGCTGTCATAAGACACTGCAATAAAGCTGTCATAAGACACTGCAATAAAGCTGTCATAAGACACTGCAATAAAGCTGTCATAAGACACTGCAATAAAGCTGTCATAAGACACTGCAATAAAGCTGTAATAACATACTACAATAAAAATTTCTCTGGTATCCATATTTTAGAGACCGGGCGAATCTCGGGACCTTTTTGGTGTGGTGGTACCAGAAAAATAAATCTCCATTGCTGGGAATTGAACCCGCTACCACAGGATTGGTAGACCGAGGGTCTAACCACTCATGACAACCATTTATTAATAAAACTGTTCTTATTTTTTTTGTAAATAGTCTTAACATAATTTTATTCTAGTTAGAGTTGAGTGGCGAAGTGGTTAGTGCACTGGTCTCTCACGGCGAAGGTTGGGGGTTCGAATCCGCCCGGGGGCACCCCAGTCACCCAGCTGTAGAAATGGGTACCCGACTTCTTCTGGAGTTGGAGAAGGAAAGGCAGCCAGGCGTGATACTGACCATATCGCCCTCTAGTGTGCTGACAGGTAAAGGAAAATATGGGCACTAACACCATATCCCTATGTGCCTCTAAAGCATGACAGGGTCACCTTTAGCTTTTGGTTTTTTTTTTACTAGAGTTACCATTTTGCCTGTCGGTTCCGGAGAAGGTAGGGATATTATCACAGTTCATATTTCTATCATCATTTCATTGGTTTTTTTTTTTACTAACAGTCATAAATAAAACAAAAGAATGGTTTCAGACATCAGTGATGATGTTCTAAGAAGAAAAAAAAAGAGCCACCACTGTATCTCATTCATGAAAAGATGTACCCCAACCCCCCTCCTACTAATAACAGCTCAAGAAGTAGTAGAGATAGCATGCTGAGGGTATGGCTGGGTTCCTGAAGATGGAAGAGACGATAAAATGTAGCCATTAAACTTGGGTAATGCATTACACCAGAGAATAAACTTGGGTAATGCATTACACCAGAGAATGAAGGGCCCCCAAGTATGTGGTACAGCTCGTTTACAGAGAAAAGAATGACCAGTGGTTGCAATGTTCAAGGGGGGGGGGGCCTTTCGTTTGCCGTTGGCTCGTTTTGTTGTTTTCAGTGTTCTAATTATCTTCTGCTTATCACTGTTTATATCCTTCTTTGTCTTATAGTTGTTGGTGCATGTTCTTCTATCATCTGTTTATTGCCTCGTGTTCTTCTATCATTCAGTTATCCCCGCATGTTCTTTTATCATCCGTTAATGCCACACAATCTTTTGTCATCCAGCTATCTTCACATGTTCTTTTATCATCCAGCTATCTTCATATGTTCTTTTATCATCCAGCTATCTTCATATGTTCTTTTATCATCCAGCTATCTTCATATGTTCTTTTATCATCCAGCTATCTTCATATGTTCTTTTATCATCCAGCTATCTTCATATTTTCTTTTACCATCCAGCTATCTTCATATTTTCTTTTATCATACATGTATCGTCACATGTTCATTTATTATCCAGTTATCACCGTGTTTATCATCCATTATCGCCAAACGTTCTTTTATCACTAAATTTTCACTACATGTTCTTTTATCGTCCATTTATCTTCACATGTTGTTTTATCATTTAGCTATCTTTCACAAGTTCTTCATCATCCAATTATCGCTTTGTATCTGTCTGTTTCATGTGAAATGTCTCTTATAGTGGTAAAGTTAGATATAAACTCTGACTCCTCTTTCTTCAACCTTTGAAGACAAAATTCGTGCGCTCCTGGCACTTCTTACAACAATAGAACAGCCATGGACCCCCTTTCCAGTTTGATAACAGCCATGGACCCCCTTTACAGTCAGAGAACAGCCATGGACCCCCTTTCCAGCCTGAGAACAGCCATGTACCCTCTTTACGACCTGAGAACAGTAGTAGACCCCTCACAGAAGAAATAACAAGACAACACAGATGATGCTAAGAATTTTTTTTAAATCGAGGCGAATCCATTTGCCGGTGGATGGATCCTCAAAAGTCATTCCGTTGGGAGTCTTACTCCTGTTGATGATCTTTACATTCTCTCTCTCACACACACTCTCTCTCCCACTCTCTCTCCCACTCTCTCTCTCTCCTACTCTCTCTCTCTCTCTCTCTCTCTCTCTTTCACTCTCTCTCTCTCCCACTTTTATGAAGGTGTCTCCGTTTGACCCAGAAATTGTGAACGCAAGGGAAATAATCTACAGTCAAGAGATAGATCATGGTGTCAGAACAAGTTACCCAGCTAAGTACTGGCTCCTCTGGGGCCAAGGTGATGTCTATACCGGAGGGAAAGGTAGCTTTTTTTAGAAAAAAAAAACTGCAAATCTGGACCAAGGCATCTCCACAGAGCAGGTAGGGGTGACAGGAGTCAAGTTCTGACGTTTGATGAAGTTTTGGACACAAGATTTGTCATTCGTTCTTCTTGTAGCGTGACACGAGACCCATCACTCATCAAGACATGGATGAGAGAACCAAATTGAGGACAATCCTGATAATGGGGCCATGTGAAGGGAGGCAACAGAGGGAAAAAAAAACGTCGATGGCAGCGGGCGTTGTGGTTGGAGATTTCAGGATTTGAGTTTCTTGTTGTTGTGTACAACTTCCATGAAGTATATTTCATGACAACCCCATGATGGTTCAATCCCGTCATCACACATGTTTTGATATATATGTTTCATTACATGAATACTGAGGTGGGATTATATCATTACATAAATGTAATATTCATCTCCTTCTTCTTCTTCGTTCGCACTGTCTGTCTATATCTGCAGTCCTGTCTCTTGGATAAATTTCACTGTTTTTTGTAATTCATGTATGGAACCATAGAGCTTATCTTCTTTAGTGGTTTCACTGGGCCAGTAATTATTTCTCAGTGACTCGTAGTTGATGCAGTTCTGGAGGATATGTTGCACAGTTTGGGGCACCTGGGCACATGTACACAGATTAGTAGTACCAACCTTAAACTTTGTATACATATGACTTCGGAGTCGGCTGTGTCCTGTTCGGAGACGGAAGATGGTGACTTGTTCCTTTCTGTTTAGCATGTGATAGTCATCATGTGGTGGTGTTTGTGGCTTCCTGTAGGTTTTTATCATGCTTTTCTTCTGATTATAAGTGATTGGTATGTCTGGCTGCTCCATTTCAGTGCCCTCTTTGGCCAGTTGGTCAGCTTTCTCATTGCCTGGTATCCCACAGTGGGAGGGAATCCATTGCAAAGTGACTCCATGTTGTAAGCCAATTTTTGACAAGGCATCCTTAAGGTCTGGTAGTTTGTTGCACTGAAGAGCCTCCAGTACTGATCTTGCATCTGTGAGAATTACTACAGGACATGTATCAATTCTGGAGTCTGATAGTTTTTCAACTGCAGCAATAATTGCCCTAACTTCTGCATCAAAGTTGTTGCAGTATTTACCAGTGGGTATGGAAATCTTGTCAATGGTGTTGTTTGGATATTCAATATATGCTCCTGCCCCTCCATTCTTTATGGCATTATGTGCAGATCCATCTGTATACACACGTATCCAGGTGTCACATGGATATTTGTCATCTAGAACACTAAGTGTGGCTGTTGATCTTACAAGACTGCTCTGCATCTCACCATTCTGCACACCTTTCACTTCAGTCTGAATAGATATTTGTGTATAATCTGCTTCTTTCCATTGTGTATGCTCTGGTACAGATGATAATGGAGCGACTACAGTTGGAAGGTCAGGTATCAGCTTACGCATACGCTTGGCCTGATGAATGAAGCTGCTTCTTTTAAGCCGTCCTAATGCCAAGTTATTGAATCTCTCCTTCAGGGGATGGCTTACAGAGCTAAGGAATTTTTCTCCCATGGTCATGACCTTTGTGTCTCTACGTTCCTTTAGCGCTTGAACACCAACTATTTTCTGCATTTCTACTATTGGTGTGGACCTCATGGCACCTGTGATAATCCGTAGTGACTGATTTTGAACCTTGTCTAGATTATGCAGCGTAGTGTTTGATGCTGTGCACCAAGATGTTGAGCCATATTCTAAATGTGGTAGAATACTTTGGTGATATACATTCTTGAGGATTCTTTCACTAGCTCCCCATGTGGTTCCACTCAATTTTCTTAATATGGCTAGTTTTCTTCTGGCTTTTGCTTCTGCACTGTTGATGTGTTGCTTCCACGTCAGTTTTGAGTCAAGAGTCACTCCTAAGTAAGTGGGTTGGTTGTCCATCCTTAAGGGTATTTCATTTACAAAGATCTTACCTGCTTTCTGTTTAGATGAGAGGGTGAACAGAGTGGTACTTGATTTCTCTGTGTTGATACTTACACACCATTTGTTTGTCCATGATGTCAAGATGTCTGCTGCTCTTTGGAGTCTCTGTGTAGCAACTGTCGCATATTCATCTGTACACCACATGACCAGATCATCTGCATACAGTGCCGCTTTGATTCCATAGGGAAGTTCCTTGACCAGGTCATTAATGAATACAAGGAATAGTGTAGGCGAAAGGACTCATCCTTGTGGTACACCGTGTCGCAGCAGTACTTTCTGGCTTTTGTGACCATCCATTACTACTCTAGCTCTTCTATTGTGTAAATAGGACTTTATCCAGTTGTACAGTCTTCCATTCACATTGCAGTTTCTTAGTTTCCACAGCAGACCTTTTTTCCATACTTTATCAAAGGCTTTCTTCAGGTCTATCCACGCTGCTAGTACAAGGTTTTTCTCTTGGAATGCATCCTCAATCTCTTGAGAGAGATAGGTCACTTGATCTTCCGTACTGTAGTACTGCCTAAATCCTGCTTGTTGTGGAACGAGAAGGTTTTCACTTTCTAGGTACCATTTTAGCCTCAGGTCAATGATGCGTTCCATCGTTTTGCATAGGCAGCTAGTGAGACTGATTGGCCTGTAGCTGGAGGCAGTATCACTGTTTTTCCCTGGTTTTAGCAGTGGTACCATGCTTGCTTCCTTCCAGATTTGAGGTAACTTACCTGTGCTCCAGCACATATTGAAAATATCCAACAGCTTTCCCATTGCTGCCATTCCCAGGTTCTTGATCATTTCATTGGACACTCCATCTGGTCCTGGTGATTTCCTTGGTTTCAGTTAACTAACTGCTAGGTCTAACTCACTGCGTGTGATTGGTGCATCCATGACCTCCACTTTTCTGACTTGTTCCTCCTCTTTCTGTGGCTCGATGCGCACTGTACGCTCCTTCTCTGGATGGATATCAATGTTGCAGTCCTGTGCAAAATGCGAGCAAAGTGATCTGCTACCTGCTTACCTGTAAGAGTTTTCCCATCCTCTATTAGCGTAACCTTTGTACCTCTTCCAGTACTCTCATCATTTAACTGTTTGATTAGTTTCCACAGTTTCCTTCCATCCTTTTCAAAGTTTAGGGACTCTGTTTTCTCTCTCCAACTTTCCCGTCTGGCTTGCAGCTTTGCTCTCTGAAATTTGGCCTTAGAATGTTGGTAATTATTGTGGTGTTCTTGGCATGGTCTATTTTCTGCTTGCTTTCGAGCTGCTTCCACGTCATCATGGAGTTTTCCCAGCTCACTAGACCAGTATGGTTTATAGTCCCTGCGAGCTCCTCTGGGAATGGTTTCACGAGCGGCCTGAAGGATACAAGCATTGAATTCCTTCACTATGCTGTTAATATCCTTACCTTCTATGGACAGCTGTCCCACCAGGGTACCTGTACGATGTCTGTACATTGTCCAGTTTGCTTTTTTATAGTTCCATCTGGGGAGAGGGTTACTGGTGTTAAGGAGTTCATTTTCTATTGTCAGGAAGACTGGTCGATGGTCGCTACCTCCAAGTTGTTTTCCAACTTCACGTGTAATGTTCCACTTCAGATCTGGAGAGTGGAATGCCAGATCTGGTGTTGATTTTGTATGCCATGCCCTTGAGTAAAATGTTGGGGCATCCATTGGCTGGTTGATCAGGAGAAGTCCATTATCATCCTGCCAGCTCTCAACTTCCTCTCCTCTCTTGTCTATGTGGTCATAGCCCCAGCTCTGGGAATGACTGTTAAAATCACCACAGACCATCAGTCTCTCTTTGTGTGGGATTGTTCCTAAAGCAAGTGGGCGGTCATTAGGACAGTAATAGTTAAGGAGGTGGAAATCTGTATTACTACTTTTTAGATGGATCATCTGGTATTCGGCTCCTTCCATGTACACTCCCACCTGACATGCGCTGATGTTATTCTTAACAAGTGTGAGTACTCCTCCTTTTCTTCTGTCCTGTCGGTCTGATCTAAAGCACTGGTAGCCTCTGATTTTAAAGGCGGCATCTTTGGTTAGGTGTGTCTCCTGTATGCAGCATATACTTACCTGCTCTGCAAAAAGTATGTTCTCTAGTTCAACCTTTTTGCTATAGCCATCTCTAACACTGCTGACACCCTCAGCATTCCACTGCATTATTTTAAGTTCTTGCTTTTTGGCTATTTTCTTCTGCTGTATTTTTTGGCCAGTAGCTCTACTCTCATGTCTCCTGACTCCACAAGACGAACTGAGAGGACCTCCAGTAGCATTGGGTGGACCCTTTCGAGGCAGGGGGCCCGGCACTGCACCTGCCTGGTTAGTCTTCACAGGGCGAGCACCATGTTTGAAAACTGCAGATAGAGACATTTCATTAGCGATAATGCGTGTTACCCTGATTTTTGCGATGCGCCTTTTGGCTGGGTAACTCCGACTTCAGCACCTTTCCTTGCTAGGGCAGACTGTGGTCTTGCTCGGACTGCCATGAAGACAGTGTGGCTGGCCTGGCCAAAACTTTGTTTTCCAGCCCCTGGTGGCTGTACTTAAGCGCCTTCTCCATGTCAGATGGTTTTAGACAGTTCCACAAAGACACTCTGACTTTGAGATGAGGAATCTGATGAGTGCTTCAACGATATCCATTCCCCGCCACCCATAGTCTACTGGCTCTGTTTTGTTTACATCATTCTGATAGCCATTGTTGTAAAGACCCATAGGCTTGTCACGTCCTGGATTCATTGGTTTCACACCAGACTTCCCTCATCTCTGCCAGAGATCTCCATGTCCCCATCTGTCCACCAACCTGACATTACATTTTGCAAAAATAACAATTACAATTAGTGTTGATTGCTACAAGTTTCTGGGCTACAGAGGTAGGTCAGAGTTTTTAAGCAAACAGATCTATGTTCCCTGTCTCACAAACACTATGTTAAGATAAGTGTGCTCTTAACACAGTTGTTCCCAGGGGGGGTAATATTCATGAATACTGAAGTAAGATTATATCATTGCATAAATGTAATATGACATGAATACTGAAGTAAGATTATATCATTGCATAAATGTAATATGACATGAATACTGAGGTAAGATTACATCATTATATAAATGTAATATGACATTAATACTGAGGCAGGACTACATCATTATACACACTATCTATCTATCTATCTATCTATCTATCTATCTATCTATCTATCTATCTATCTATCTATCTATCTATCTATCTATCTATCTATCTATCTATCTATCTATCTATCTATCTACTGGCGTTGGCTATCATGCTTTCCCACAACTCCCTGCTCCGAACGCTGATTAATACGCTATGCTGGATGTTCTTTGTCCGTGCCACCAAGTTAATCCGTCCAGCATATTCTCTCTCTGTCTACCTCGGTCTCTTTTGGCCTCTATCTTTCCCTGTTGTCGCAATGTATTCTAGCTTGCCTCACCGTAGAACGTGTCCTTAGAATCTGAAGTGTCTTTTTTTCTGACTTATGTTATTGTTTGTTTCGTTCTCTCCAGTCCCTCTCATGACCTCCTTGTTTGATTTCTTCGCTGTTCGTTGTATTCGTAGCACTCTTCTAAGGAACCACATTTCAGTGACTTCTGGTTGGCGTTGTGCTTCATTGTTCTAACATGTACACACATGTTAATATAGATATTTCGTAATATGAACACTGAGCTAAGGTCACACACATACCTGTCATGTAATGTGACTCTGACTGTTCATGTAATGTGACTCTGGCTCAACTATTCATGTAATGTGACTCTAGCTGTTCATGTATTGTGACTCTAACTGTTCATGAACTGTGACTCTAACTATTCATGTAACGCGACTCTGACTGTTCGTGTAATGTGGCTCTAGCTGTCCATGTAATGTGACTCTAACTGTTCGTGTAGTGTGACTCAAAATTCTTCACCTACTGTGACTCAAAACTGTTAATGTAATGTGAGTCAAAACTGTTCATGTTGTGTGACTCAAAACTGTTCATGTTGTGTGACTCAAAACTGTTCATGTTCTGTGACTCAAAACTGTTCGTGTACTGTGACTCAAAACTCTTCGCCTACTGTGACTCAAAACTGTTCATGTACTGTGACTCAGAACTGTTCATGTAGTGTGACTCAAAACTATTCATGTGACGTAACTTAAAGCGTTTCATTCCATAATAGACTTCTTCCCGTAGCTATTCCTGCTGCATATTTTTGCCAATTATCTGAAACATTTGATATGTCTTCGCTTTTTTTAAAAATTGATTTATATTTGTTTTATATCAGTATAGAATGAATATAGATCTCTGTAGATATTTTCCGAGTTTAGTCTGCCAAATATCATGAACACAAGAAAGAACAAATATATCCTTACTACAAGAACTCAGTATTAAGTTCTTGTAGTATGTAGTAAGGCCGGCTAATATATAAGATTAAGCAGAGAAAACTTAAATATTTTGGACACAATAAACGTCATGAGAATTTAGAGAAGACGGTTTTGGGAGGGTACATAATGGGGAAAAAAAAAAAGAGAGGACGACCAAGGCGAAGATGGCTGCAAGACATCGTTGATAAACTGGGAATGGATGCATTAGCGGCCAAACATCTTACATACTGCCGAGAGGCCTACAGGAGAGCTGCTAGGGAGGCAAAGTTCCGCAAGGGACATGCAAATGACTGACTGACTGACTGAATCAGCCAGACAGTGGCATGAACCTGAATATTCCATGCCATCATTCATATCCAGCTTGGACTGGTCAGTAGCCTGAGTGTCTTGCGGAGATCATGATCTTCTGTCTCTAAATTTGGGTCACCGAAATCTATAATCTATAACACCAATAAATAGACGCAGTTCTTGAAGGTCTGGAGTGTCTTCACCGCGGATATTTTCTCACGTCGGTTTATATAGCATTATCAGACATGTTTGATCACGTGGCCACGCTTTGCGCCAATCATAAGACAGGAAATTCACCGTCCATGATGTTGCGTGTGCTCAAGGATAAGAGAGACACGCGTATATGTATCATATATGCTGAATGTGTATCTTATGCCCACACAGCGGGTCCTGAAAGTAAGCTTCTAATGAAAACTTTTTTTTTCTCTTAACTTATGTACTTTTACCTTCTCGGATGCAGTAATCTGATGTCAGCTACAGCATGTAAGTTTTTTACTTACCCGATAAAACATCACGTTTAAACAGTCAAACAAGAGTTTTCTTGTAATCACTAACCAGATGGGCAGAGACATCAAGAAACGCTTGAAACCAAATCAAGGACGGGAAACGCAAAAGAAGAGTGTTACAATACAAACAAATAAGAGAAAACGCCTCATTAATTCAGTCAGTCATTTGCATGTCCCCTTGCGGAACTTTCCCCAGAAGTTTTCAAACTGTGGTCCGCGGAACCCGTGGGCGCCGTCTGAGCTATCCAGACTTGGTCAGGCAAATTTAAAATATTCTGCATTTTTGCAAACTAAAAAAAAAAAAAAATCGATAATTATGACTGCCGTTTTTTTTTCTTTCAAACCTGAATCAAGATTTGAGAAAGATGCAGACAGAACATATAGTTTTGTTTATGGTTTATGCTTTATAGATTTATTATTATATGTTAGCAGGAACAACAAAAGCGTATAGTAATAAATATAAAGTTTGCACTTTCCAAGTGAACTTTCTGCACAAGTATTTTTTTGTCTTTGAATGTTTATATTCGAGTAAATAAAGTTGGTACAAACCCAGTTTCCATGTCATTAAGTCATGTTGAGGATGCGGTGTTAGGCCCTTATTTCCAAGACCTTCGGCACGTGAAAGTCTGATGTGGTCAGTATCACACCTGACTGCACTTACCTTCCCAGATTTCTCTGCTACCTATTTTTAGAAGCTGGGTAGACCTTGAGGCCTTTTTGGTGTGGTGGTATCAGAAAACAAAACAAACAAACAAAAACCCCCATTGCTGGGACTTGAACCCGGTACCACCTAGCGCTTAACCACTCAGCCAACCAGACCACCAACTGTTGGAGTACTGAGGCTTAAAAGACCGTAAAACTTAACTATGCCTTGCATGTCCATAAAACTAGTGAAGAAAAAACATGAGGGTTCTAGTGGGCAATTTCTTTTCTGTTGGGGCCTTTTAAAACAGTTTGAAAACCTCTGGTTTTATCAGTACACTCTGCATGTAAATTGTTCAGGTAGCATGCGCCATTTACACTCGTAGCTATATTTTATATTGTTTCTTTTCTCTTCCTCCTGCATATTTGGCCCCGTTTCATTTCGTTCCTCCGCATTTGAAATTAGTCCCACAAGCTGTTTAATTCCCACTCGCGCCTTGATACACACAATTCGTTTTCGGTATTGTCGGAGTTGATCAAGCGTGTTAACGACTTGTACTAGAGAGACGTCCCTGCAATAGACAATCTCGTGACGTCCGTGCAGCAGACAATCTCATGACGTCCGTGAAGCAGACAATCTTGTGACGTCTGTGCAGCAGACAGTCTTGTGACGTCCGTGCAGCAGACAATCTCATGACGTCCGTGAAGCAGACAATCTTGTGACGTCTGTGCAGCAGACAATCTCGTGACGTCCGTGAAGCAGACAATCTCGTGACGTCCATGCAGCAGACAATCTCGTGACGTCTGTGCAGCAGACAATCTCGTGACGTCCGTGAAGCAGACAATCTCGTGACGTCCGTGAAGCAGACATTCTCGTGACGTCCGTGAAGCAGACAATCTCCTCGGCTGTCTCTCCGTCCAATGTGAAAACTCCGTGCTGTGGAAATGTTCAGCAAAGGCGGGTCGGGTGGTCGCCTGTCTCATGTTTTCTGTCCAGCCATCTCTTCCACGGCAGTCCACATACAGAGATACGCAGATTCTGATTGAAACAAACTGCTTCAACTATTTCGTGTTCCGCGTAAGACTGTTCTGTTTTCTTCTTCTTCTTCTTCTTCCTTCACTTTCCTATGCTCAGCTTTCTAAACAGGGAGTCGGGTTGCCTCAGTGAATCCTGCTGTTAGCAAGAGGTCTTCATAGGAACACCAGAGTTTCTCCTCCATGTTTCTCTCTTAGGGACCATGTCTGGGCTCTGAGGTATCTGTATATAGTGCAGGTCTGTAGTTTATGTTATGGAGTCTGTGGGGGTGGGGGTTTTGGCACAGGCATTTGGCTGTTGGCGCAGCTTTTATATTGTGGAGATGGGCGTTGAGACTACTGTTTCCAGTTCGTAGCTTGAAGACTGTGTCGTTCTGTATAGATGTTCGTTTTCTACATTTCATCAGTAAGCATCAACAGTTGTAAGTAACAAAGCTACTGATTTGTGGGTGCCTCGTGAAAGACGAAACCAAGAACGTGGGCTATTGAAGAGCGTCTGGAAAAGACAAATCTAAGAAACGAGGACAAAGAGTTTTCTAACTTTCTATCTCGCAGCTCCTTCAACTCCGTGTAGAAACATCTTCCCTAGTCTTCCTCTTCCAGCAGTCCATCATCAGCTTAGTGTGTGATGTTCAGTGGTGTTTGGGCAGTAAAACATCAGCTTAACGTGTGATGTTCAGTGGTGTTTGGGCAGTAAAACATCAGCTTAACGTGTGGTGTTCAGTGATGTTTGGGCAGTTCATCGTCCGCTTAAGGTGAAGTGTTCAGTGATGTTTGGGCAGTCCATCGTCGGCTTAAGGTGAGGTGTTCAGTGATGTTTGGGCAGTCCATCGTCGGCTTAAGGTGAGGTGTTCAGTGATGTTTGGGCAGTCCATCGTCGGCTTAAGGTGAAGTGTTCAGTGATGTTTGGGCAGTCCATCGTCGGCTTAAGGTGAAGTGTTCAGTAATGTTTGGGCAGTCCATCGTCGGCTTAAGGTGAGGTGTTCAGTGATGTTTGGGCAGTCCATCGTCGGCTTAAGGTGAGGTTTCAGTGATGTTTTGGCAGTCCATCGTCGGCTTAAGGTGAGGTGTTCAGTGATGTTTTGGCAGTTCATCGTCGGCTTAAGGTGAGGTGTTCAGTGATGTTTGGGCAGTCCATCGTCGGCTTAAGGTGAGGTGTTCAGTGATGTTTGGGCAGTTCATCGTCGGCTTAAGGTGAGGTGTTCAGTAATGTTTGGGCAGTCCATCATCGGCTTAAGGTGAGGTGTTCAGTGATGTTTGGGCAGTCCATCATCGGCTTAAGGTGAGGTGTTCAGTGATGTTTGGGCAGTCCATCGTCGGCTTAAGGTGAGGTGTTCAGTGATGTTTGGGCAGTCCATCGTCGGCTTAAGGTGAGGTGTTCAGTGATGTTTGGGCAGTCCATCGTCGGCTTAAGGTGAGGTGTTCAGTGATGTTTGGGCAGTTCATCGTCGGCTTAAGGTGAGGTGTTCAGTGATGTTTGGGCAGTTCATCGTCGGCTTAAGGTGAGGTGTTCAGTGATGTTTGGGCAGTTCATCATCGGCTTAAGGTGAGGTGTTCAGTGATGTTTGGGCAGTTCATCGTCGGCTTAAGGTGAGGTGTTCAGTGATGTTTGGGCAGTCCATCGTCGGCTTAAGGTGAGGTGTTCAGTGATGTTTGGGCAGTCCATCATCGGCTTAAGGTGAAGTGTTCAGTGATGTTTGGCAGTTCATGATCAGCTTAAGGTGATATCTTCAGTGTTGTTTGGACAGTCCATCATCGGCTTAAGGTGAAGTGTTCAGTGATGTTTGGCAGTTCATGATCAGCTTAAGGTGATATCTTCAGTGTTGTTTGGACAGTCCATCATCGGCTTAAGGTGAAGTGTTCAGTGATGTTTGGACAGTCCATCATCGGCTTAAGGTGAAGTGTTCAGTGTTGTTTGGACAGTCCATCGTCGGCTTAAGGTGAAGTGTTCAGTGTTGCTTGGGCTAAACACTTTCTTCATACCACCTGCCCTGGTCAAGTGGTTCACGGTCCTCACCTTCAATATCGTCTACAGCAGGGGTTCAGAACCTGCAGTAGGGGTCCGTAGAACCTGCTATGGTGGCCCGTAGAACTTGCTGTGGGGGTCCGTAGAACTTGCTATAGGGGTCCGTAGAACCTGCTATGGTGGCCCGTAGAACCTGCTATGGTGGGCCGTAGAACTTCCTATAGGGGTCCGTAGAACCTGCTATGGTGGCCCAGAGAACCTGCTATGGTGGCCCGTAGAACCTGCTATGGTGGCCCGTAGAACCTGCTGTGGGGGTCCGTAGAACCTGCTATGGTGGCCCGTAGAACCTGCTATAGGGGCCCGTAGAACCTGCTATGGAGGTCCGTTACAAAATTTCAGGGTGAAATGTTTAACAACCGATGTGTCCGGGGTCAGTGGCCTAGTTTCTGAAATAGCAGGGGGTCCGTGGTCTGGTCTTTGAAATAGCAGGGGGTTCATGGCCTGATTTTTTTATTCGCAGGGGGTCAGTGGCCTAGTTTTTGAAACAGCGGGTGGTCCGTGGCCTAGTTTTTGAAATACCTGGTGGTCCATTGTCTGGTCTTTGAAACACCGGGGGGCCCATGGCCTGGTTTTTTAAACAGCAGGGGGTCCATAGGATGTTGTTAATTGGGAACCACTAATCTACAGCATCGTCACGACAAGGTGTTGTTTTCTTGTGGCATTCAAAGACCATACATATTTTTGTTTCCTGCAAAGCTAAAACGACATCCAGACTATATCTTTTTTTTTTTTTTTGGTTTCCTGCAAAGCTAAAACGACATCCAGACTATATCTTTTTTTTTTTTTTTTTGGTTTCCTGCAAAGCTAAAACGACATCCAGACTATATCTCTTTTTTTTTTTTTTTCTGGTTTCCTGCAAAGCTAAAATGGCGCGCAGGGGCTATACTTTTTTTGTTTCCTGCACAAGCTAAAATGACACGCAAAGACTATACATATGCATTTACAAATTCAGTTCCAAAAGAAAGCGAGCGAAAGTCAGTAGTACAACTGGGGACATGTTTATTTCGTTCATGTGTACATCGCGACAAAAAAGTGCTGTTTTGCGTCATATCGTCTTAGCAGCCGTGTATCAAGAGAAAATAAAGGCCATACTTTTTTTTAAAAATCTGATAAAATTTGCTGAAAGATTACATTAACTATTAATAATAGTTCCGTGTCATTTTTTTTCCCTGATAAATCAGTTTCCTGACGGGTCAAGGATATCATTTTCTTGACGCGTCAAGGATATGTCAGGATATTGCTTAACTGGGGTTAGGAAAGCGAGTTCAACTTTATACTTCAGATGTATGAACCAACAGACGGTTATGCTTGGGACACTATACGTATATCGGTAATAAGTCTTCCATGTTCCTATACATTTATGTTTCACCAGCATCAATGGATATATAGAAAACAGACTAACCACAAATAGCATGCAAGTGTAACATAGACAGCTAGATAACCAAGATGTAAAACAGCCCATCTGAACCTTTCTTCTTCCACGGAGCCTTTGGAAATTCTCTTTTATTCCCGCCGAACTCTTCCAAAAAGTTACAAAGGTGTCAGTTTCTCCACCAGGTAGCCTTTGGTCGCCCTCTTTTTCTTTTTCCCCGGGATGTCCATCTCATGGCTGTTTTAGCGATATTGCTGATGTCTCTTCGGAGCACACGACAAATCCGTTTCCAGCGGGGGGGTTTTTTTTTCCTAATACGACAAGAAGAAGAAGAAGAAGAAGAACTCTTCCAAAAAGTAACAAAGAAATCGACATATTTTTCTTTAAAAAAACTTTCCGCTTAAAAAAGCCATTATGGAAAAAAAAACCAGACTGAAGTATCTTGTGATTTACAGAGAATGGGAGAGGACAGACAAACAAAAAGTGGCCTAGAAAGAAATGATGAAAGTAGATAGACCAAGAGGTAGACGTAGACAACTATAGTGAGACAACCTAGAAGGAAAGTATACGTGATCTTGGAATCCACACTTGGCAAGAAAAGATCAAGAAGAGAGAGAGAGGGATGGAGACGTGTCTTGTCTACAGCAATGAGCCTCAGTGGCTCGGAATGCTGCTTAAAGAAGAAGAAGAAGGAGAAGAAGAAGAAGAAGAAGAAGAAGAGGAAGAAGAAGAAGAAGAGGAAGAAGAAGAAGAGGAAGAAGAAGAGGAAGAAGGAGAAGAGGAAGAAGAAGAAGAAGGAAGAAGACGAAGAAGAAGAAGAGGAGGAGGAGGAGGAAGAAAAAGAGGAAGAAGAAGAAGAAGAAGAAAAGATGAAGAAGAGAACTCTTGTCATTCATTTTTCGCTTCATATGTACTTTTGGACAGACCAAACGTCATGATAATCTAGAGAAAACCGTCTTGGAAAGTTACATAATGGGAAAAAGAAAGAGAGGAAGACCAAGGCGAAGATGGCTGCAAGACATCGTTGATGATCTGCTAATGGATGCACCAGCAGCAGGCCATCTTGCTTACAACCGAGAGGCCTACAGCAGAGCTATTAGGGAGGCAAAATTCCGGAAGAGACATGCAAATGAATGAATGAATGTACTTGTATTTTTTGCATTCCCCCTCCCCAAAGTTGTCACCGCCATCGTGGCCCCCCTCCTTTTTTCCATCTTCTCCCCCCCCCCCCCCCAAACCGCATCATAAAATATACACAATCTAATAAAGTCACTAGTGTAGACAGACAAGAAAAATGTTTCGCCTTTTAGTTTATCCAGTAGAGGTCGCACCCGCCGAAACGAGGAATAATAAACGTATAGTATCATCATCATCATCATCATCATCATCGTCATCATGTGGTGCCGTCTCCCCGCGGAAAGTTGGCTGCAATGAATCTCCACTCAGCTCTGTTTTTCCCTTCGTTTTCCTAGTACACTCGGCCCAAGCTTGTCCCTGTCCATCTTCTTGACGTTGTCTACTCATCTGTGTCGCTGTCGTCCTCTTGTTCTTTTTTCCCTTCGTCTTCCTAGAACACTCGGCCCAAGCTTGTCCCTGTCCATCTTCTTGACGTTGTCTACTCATCTGTGTCGCTGTCGTCCTCTTGTTCTTTTTTCCTTTCGTCTTTCTAGAACACTCGGCCCAAGCTTGACCCTGTCCATCTCTTGATGTTGTCCACCCATCTGTGTCGCTGTCGTCCTCTTGTTCTTTTTTCCTTTCGTCTTTCTAGAACACTCGGCCCAAGCTTGACCCTATCCATCTCTCGACGTTGTCTACTCATCTATGTCGCTGTCGTCCTCTTGTTCTTTTCCCTTCAATCTTGGCCTCAAGAAGGGTCTTCAGTATAGTATTATGCCTGCTGACATGCCCAAAGTATCTTTGTTGTCTTGTTTTTTTAAATGATTTTCAATATTCTCTTTTCACTTCTAGCTGGTTTAGCACTTCGTTGTTTGCTTTCTTTTCTGTTCATTGAACACGCCGTATTCTCCTGTATATCCACACTTCTAGGGCATCAAGTGTCTTTCCTGTTGTCTTATTCAAGCTCCAGGCTTGTGTACCATAAACGTATATGTTGACATACATACAAAATGTTAGTCAGTTAAAGCTTGCGGTAAATGGCATGTAAAAGATTAAGGGGATTTTTATTCTGCGAGAAGAGCCTAGGAAAGATTTTTTTTTTTTGGTGATCCGTCGTGGGACACTGGTTGAGAAACCTCGCTGTAAACAGCTGAGAGGGAAGAGAGGTGGGGAATGGCTTAAGAAGATGATCGTTTATACAACAAAAGTTTGATCTCAATGTCCGGTGACGATATGCTAGAGACAGAGGGCGACAAGATCAGAAACAACATAAAGCTTGTAAGCGCTTCTTCTCAGTATGTACAGACACGCGCGCGCGCTCGTGCGTACACACTCGCACACACGGTCCCACAAAGTTCCACACAGTCCCCCCACATAGTCTCCTTATCATCTGCAGCCGTATATTCTCCCATGTCAAGTAGGAAACCGGCGATGATGATGTCACCGAAATAAGGATCAGCAAAAACTGAGCGATTGCCTTCTACAGAATTTGTTTTACAACATCACTCAACGCCATTTTCTTTTCCATTCCTTTATGTCACGCACTGCGCATGCCAGGAAGCAATGCGCGCCCGTCTTGTGTCTCAGAGAAACGAACAATCGAGACCAGACATTGTTGGTGATGTCTCGCGTGCTGTCACTCATTAAGTTTTGGACACAAAGTTACTTGTCTCCGTGGCGCTGGCTTTTCATGGCAGCCGCAGAATTTTCTATTGCGATGTTGTTAGCATTTTGGTGAGTCCAATTTTCTGTGTTTTAGATTTGTCTGTGAATGACATCGCGCTGATAGTTCTGTCTGTGAATGATATTTCTTAGACAGATTTGTCTGTGAGTGATATCCCTCTAATAGATTTGAATGTGAATGATATCTCTTTGACAGGTTTGTCTGTCCATGACGTCTCTCTCTATATATTTCTCTGTGAAGGATATCTCTCTGGTAGATTTGTGCCTGAATGATATCTGTCTGATAGATTTGTTTGTCAGTGATATTTCTCTGATAGATTTATCTGTAAATGATATCTCTCTGAGAGATTTGTTTGTCCATGATATATCTCTGACAGATTTGTTTGTCCATGATATATCTCTGACAGATTTCTTTGTCCTTGATATCTCTCTGACAGATTTGTTTGTCTATGATATTTCTCTGACAGATTTGTTTTTCTATGATATTTCTCTGACAGATTTGTTTGTCCATGATATCCTTTTGACAGATTTGTTTGTCTATGATACCCCTCTGACATATTTCTTTGTGAATGATATCTCTCTGAAAGATTTCTTTCTGACTGATATCACTCAGATCTATGTCTGTCTGAATGATATCTGCCTGATTGATTTGTTTATCAATGATATCTTTCTGTTAGTTTTGTCTATCAATGATAGTTTAGTGAAATAGGTGTAGAATAGAGTGTATTAGGTTGTTCAGATGGCGACAGTAGTCTGCTGGGAACATATATCGTGGAGATGTCCAGTCTTGTGTCCATGGATTTTGTTGGTGCCTTTTGTCGTTCTCGTCATATCGCTCATCGACACATCATCACCCCATGCATCATTAAAGTCATTTCAACTGTAAAGTTGCTGCTTCTGTATTACTATTTACTGAGAGAGAATGAACCTGGGAGCAAGTAAGTCTGTGAAGTGAGTAACAAAACAGACGCAAAACAACGTAGAATAGTCGTAGATTAAATGAGATAAAATCTTAACAGTAATTGATAAAGTCAACACTTGACGTTGTAAACAGAAAGAATATTATTCCAGTGGACAATAGTGGAAATTTACAGAGAGAATCAGCCAGAGGATCCTGCTTTAGAGAGACAGAACCATACTCACTGACCAGGTGGCACAGAAGATCGAGAACAGTAGATCTGTGGCAAAGAAGACGGAGAACAGTAGATCTGTGGTACAGAAGACGGAGAACAGTAGATCTGTGGCAAAGAAGACGGAGAACAGTAGATCTGTGGTACAGAAGACGGAGAACAGTAGATCTGTGGTATAGGAGACGGAGAACAGTAGATCTGTGGCAAAGAAGACGGAGAACAGTAGATCTGTGGCAAAGAAGACGGAGAACAGTAGATCTGTGGTACAGAAGACGGAGAACAGTAGATCTGTGGCAAAGAAGACGGAGAACAGTAGATCTGTGGCAAAGAAGACGGAGAACAGTAGATCTGTGGCAAAGAAGACGGAGAACAGTAGATCTGTGGCAAAGAAGACGGAGAACAGTAGATCTGTGGCAAAGAAGACGGAGAACAGTAGATCTGTGGCAAAGAAGACGGAGAACAGTAGATCTGTGGTACAGAAGACGGAGAACAGTAGATCCATCCATCCATCCACCCATGTCCTTGATCGGCAGTCGGCTGAGCTATCACCACCCAGTACCCCCTGTGGCGTCTTGCAGGGCGGCAACAAAATCTCTCCACTTCTCACTGTCCGCGGCCAGCTTTTGTACGGTGCCCCAGCTGTGCTGCATGCTGCTCATTTCTGCTTCCACAGTTCTCCATTAGGTAGCCATTGTTCGGCCTCTCTTTCTTCTTTCCTTCGGGGCTCCATCTCGTGGCTGTTTTAGCGATGTTGCCGGGGTCCCTTCGGAGCACATGACCAATCCATTTCCAGAATTTAAAAAAAATTGTTTTCTATTATGACATGCATATCTTGTAGTTCACACTGGGCAAGTAGTTCTCTATTTTTTATTGTCTATCTTATATCTTACATCCTTCCCGTGTCCTTAAACGTCAGTTAGGCCTCGCAAGGTAGTTTGCCAATTTTTCCTGTCTTCGGCGAGTCTTTCAACTTCATCAAAGGATTTTATTCCTATTAATTTGACCTCTCTTAACAATGTCCTCTTCAGAGTTTCAAGCGGTCTGCCTCTTTTTCTTTGTCCTGTTGTGTTCCATTTTATAGCTTGCTTTGGGATTCTCTGACTGTTTCTTCTCATCACGTGACCAACATATGCCCATCTCTTTTTCCTGATCACCTATGAGACAGGTTGTTGTTCAGTCATCTGTCTTATCTCTGCATTGTTCCTGAATTCGTTCCTTAGGCATTTGTTTTCAAGAGTCTAATTTCTTTTCTATTTCTGTAGTTGTTTTCCAGCTTTCGTATGCATAAATGAGGGTGGATATTACATTTGAATTGTCTTAACTGGTTTTTGTGCCTATAAATTTTGAATGCCATATGTTCTCAAGATTCTTGAAGATCGATGCTGCTTTTGCAATTCTAATTCTAACTTCCTTTCTGGTGTCACCATTCTGGTCTACGTAGCTGCCAAGGAATGCAAATTGATTGACGTCTTCAATATCTGCCCCTTCTACGTGTATTTTGCCATTTTGATTAATGAGAAGTTTCATTATTTTTGTTTTGTTCTTGTAATTTCAAGTCCTATTTTGCTAGCCAGTGAAGACAGGCTATCTGTTTTTCTTGCATGGAATTCACATTGTTACTGATAAGAGTTATGCCATCAACAAAATCAAGATCTTCTAGTTGGATCTCATGTAGCCAATCAGTACCTGTGTTACCTGTGCAGCATTTTTTTCATTATGAAGTCTATTGTAATTCCAAAAAAGCAAAGGAGACAGTATACATCCTTGTTTCACACCTGTTTCAATCTGGAACCATTCACTTATCCCTTCCTCTGTTTTGACTGCACAAACACATCCATTGTAAAGGTAAAAGGTAAAGGTAATTCTCTCATACCTTAGAGGCACATAGGGATATGATGTTAGTGCCCGTATTTTCCTTGACCTGCCAGCACACTAGAGGGTGATATGATCAGTATCACGCCTGGCTGCCTTTCCTTCCCCAACTCCAGAAGAAGTCGGGTACTCATTTCTACAGCTGGGTGACTGGGGCGCCTCCCGCCGGATTCGAACCACCGACCTTCGCATGAGAGACAGTGCACTAACCACTTCGCTACTCAGACCCCCATATCCATTGTAGAAGTCCTTAATGATGTTGACAATTTTAGATGGTATTCCATATAGACTTAAAATTCTCCACACTGAATCTCTGTGTATGTTATCAAATGTCTTTCTATGAAGTTCAGTATTAATGGTTTCTGCTTTTCAGTATGTTCTTCAAGTATTATTCTCAGAGTAAATATCTGATCGAGACAGTTTTTCCCTTTTCGAAATCCTGCTTGTTCTCTCATTGCTGTATCCACTATAACTTTAAGTCTATTCAAAATGACCTTGCAAAATACTTTTGACACAACTGATATTAAGATTACTCCTCTCCAGTTGTTACAGTCATTAAGGTTGCCTCTTTTTGGTATTTTAACAATGTTTCCTTTTTCCATTTAGAAGGGACCTTTTCTTCTTTCCAAATCTTGTTAAACATTCTCTGTAGTTGTCTCATGTTGTCACTATTGATAGCTTTTAACATTTCGGGTGTTATTTCATCTTCACTTGCAGCTTTGCAGCCACTAAATTCACTGCTGTTTCAATTACATGCAATGTAATTTCATCTAGGTTGACATTTAGTTGAGGAGCTGGTAAGTCAGTTTCAAGATTCAACAATTCTTTTGGGTGTGGTCGCTTAAGTATTTCTTGGAAGTGTTCAGCCCATCTTTGCTTTTGGTCTTTACTTGATGTTAATAGGGTAACAGTTTTGCTAAGGATTGGTCTTTCTTTAGATGTAATAGTACCTGTTAGCCTCTTTTGTATGGTATATAAAGTTTTGCTGTCTCCTGTTTTTGCTGCTTTCTCTGCCTCTTTCGCCATATTGTCTATGTATTCTCTTTTATCCCTTCCAGCTGAACTGTTTTACTTTCTTGTCTATTTCTTTGTATGTTGCTTTCGCCAGATCTTTTCCAAGATCTGTTTTTACATTCAATATATCTAATTTGACTGCTCGTCTTTCATGTATGTACTTCAATGTGTTTTCTTATAACCATGCTTTTCTATTTGTTTTTTTTTCAATCCAGCACTTGCTTTTGGTGCTGTGATTATGGCTGTGCTGTAAGAATTCCATAATTCATCTATACCTACTCCTCAACTTCACTGGGTGTTGTGGAATGATTGGCAAGTTCCTGATTGAAATTACTGTTAGTATTCTATTCTTGTAGGCTGTGGCTGTTTATCTTTCTGTGTATTGATTTCTTGTGTTGGCTTTTCAGTTTTAGCTTTATTTTCCCTATACACAGGTTGTGATCACTGTTAACATCTGCACCCCTATATGCCCTTACATCTATCAGAGATGTTCTGTATTATTTTCTAATACAAAAATGATCTATCTGGTTTCTAGTTCTATCATCTGGAGATATCTACGTTGTTTTCTATATCTCTTTGTGTGGAAATATTGTGCCTCCAATGACCATGCCCTCTGTTAGACATATTTCAATTAATCTTTCTCCGTTCTGATTAACCATGTCAATTCCTTCTTTCCCCATCACTTTTTCAACGTCGGTGTTATCTTTCCCTACCTTAGCATTGAAGTCCCCCATAGCAATTAGGATGTCGTGTTTAGGGACTTTGTTGATGATTTGTTGTAGTTGGTGATAGAAATCGTCTTTCACCTCATCATCTGCATCGTTCGTGGGTGCATAACACTGTATTATCGTATTTATTGTCTATGGCCAGTAAATATTTAAAATCTTTCTCGGGCGGGTTGTGTGGAACGAGGATAATTTGCTCATTTCCTTTTCAGCTCTTCTCCATCTTTCTTCTCCATATAGGGGTATAGATAACGCACAACTTTGGTACAGTTTTATTTTGGTTCCAGTACTGTACTGGGAGGGCGGCCTTGTTGGCTGAGTGGTTAAGCGTTCAGTTTACTAATCCGGTTGTACCGGGTTCAGTCCCAGAGCAGCGGAAATTTTTTTTTTCTGGTCATCATTATCATCATCAGGTGCCATGCCGACTGGCGTTGGCTATTATGCTTCTCCAGAGTACCCGATCCTTCATGCAGGCCATCAGTTCAGTTGGTGATCTCCTCTCACACCATCCCGTCAGACTGTCCAGTATCATTTCTCTTGGTCTTCCTCTTGATCTTCTTCCTTCTATTTTTCTTGTTGTTATAATATTTTCAATGCCCCCTCTTCTCATTGTATGTCCTATGAAAGTACATTGTCTCTCTCTTATTTTTTTGACAAGGTTTTTTGTCTCTCCAGCTCTTCTCATACATTCTTCATTAGTTATTTTTGCTGTCCAGGGGATTCGCAACATTCTTCTAATAAACCACATTTCTGCTGCTTCCAATGATTTTTGTGCAGACTTGCCTATTGTCCATGATTCACTTCCATATAACAAGACAGGTTCAATATAGCATTTTAGGACTCGTTTTCTAACATTCATTGATAAAGATGTGTTGCATAATATGTTTCTCATTCTCTGAAATGCAGTCTTTGCTTGGCCTATTCTGTTTCTAATTTCTGTTCTGCATTTCCCATCTGAAGTTATTACTGCTCCAAGGTATTTGAATTTCTGCACCTGCTTTAGAATGGTTCCGTTTAATTTTATACTGCATGCTGGTGGATTCTGTTTCTTAGATATAACCATAGTCTCTGTCTTTTTGATGTTCAAAGTAAGGCCTTTCTGTTCACTTTCTTTGGCGACTTTATCCAAGAGATTTTGCAGGTCTTGTTGGTTCTCAGCTATCAGTACTGTGTCGTCAGCATACCGAAGGTTGTTAATATTGTATCCTCCAATTTTTCTGGTACACACCGAAAATGGCCGCGGGATCCACCCAGCCTCTAAAAATGGGTACAAGAGAAATCTGGGAAGGTAAATGTGGCCAGGCGTGATACTGACCACGTCAGATTTTCATGTGCTGAAGGTCGTGGAAAATACGGGTCTAACACCGTGTAGTGGGAGGACTTGCTGTTGTTTCTAAGATTAATGAAAGTCACACGTGAAGACGTTGAACCCCAACATGCTGGCAGTGATGAACGGCTCAAAGAATGACCAGAGGCATCATGATGATGATGCTGATAACGCCCCACACTCAAGATCTTCCATCCTGGATGAGACGATTACATTTTTCTCCAGCCTTCAGGGGCGATTATCCTTCATGAACTGGGACCAAATAACAACTTTCTTCCCCCCCCCCCCTTTTGCCCGTTTCACCCAGCCACGCCCTTGTGAACTCTAAGCGTCTCGCAAAGCCTTTGACCTGTAGTGTGTTACAGTCCGTCAGTCACTCTGCATGTCCCTTGTGGAACTTTACCTCCCTAACGGCTCTCCTGTAGGCTTCTCGAGTGTGGGCAAGATGGCCTGCTGCTGATGCGATCCATTCGCAGATCATCAACAATGTCTTGCAGCCATCTTCGCCTTGGTCTTCTTCTCTTTTTTTTTTTGCACTAAGTACCGTTCCAAGACGTCTTCTCTAAATTATCATGACGTTTAATATGTCGAAAATATTTAAGTTTTCTCTCTTTAATTTTCTTTACTAGCCAACCTTATTCAATATTAAGTTCCTGTAGTACATTTTAGTTTATTGTGTATATATATATATATTGTATATATATATATGTATATATATTGTATATATATATGCATATATAGTGTATATATTTAGTATATTGTATTATATTGTAATATATTTGTTATTTTTTGTGTCCATGATACGAGTATGTGAAGGACTCTTCTTTAGCATTTATATTCAAAGGCATTTATATGTTTCTCTGCTGTTTTGTTAAGTGTCCAGGTCTCATAGGCATATGCTGCGATGGGAAAGATGCAAACCCTTAAAAATCTTATTTTTGTAGTTCTGTCTGTTCCTCTCCACAGATTCTTTAGTTGTCTTGTTTTTTTTAAACAGCGATAGATATCCTCTTTTTAAGTTTCCTTCATTTTATCTCCATTATTAGTTAGCAGTGATCTAAAATATTCAAAGCTCTTCACCTCCTCCAATTTTTCCTCATTGATATATATATATATATTTCATCTGCTTTGTTTGTTTTGTCAGTTGTCATCAATTTAGTTTTATTCGCATTAAGATAGAGGTTTTGCTCTTCGCTGTTCTTACGGACTGACATAATTAGTTTTTCCATTGCTGTATGTGTTGTGGATAGTAACACTGTGTCATCAGCATATTTAATCTCTGGTATTTCATAACCTCCAGTTGTTATGGCATCGTACTATTCTTTGTCTACATCTTCTCTAACATTCCCCATTATATTTTCAGTATACAAGTTAAATAAGTAAGGCGACAATACCCACCTTTGTGCAGGACAGCGTTGATGATCATGCTTCCTATCGTATGCTGTCATTTGTGTTTCCGACTAATTCAGATACATTTCTTTCTCCATGCCACTTAGTCAGTTCACTGAAATATTTTCCCCTCGGCCTACCTTTTTTCCCCTAGTAATGACGGGAAAATTCAAGGGAAAAAGGAAGAATGCTACTAAGCTTTGTAAACATTGCTACATTAGACGTAGATACAGTGGCTACAATAGATGCATATACAGTGGCTACAATAGACGTAGACACAGTGGATACAATAGATGTATATACAGTGGCTACAACAGACGTAGATGCAGTTGCTACAATAGATCTAGGCATAGTGGATACAATAGACGTAGACATATTGGATACAATAGACGTAGACACAGTGGATACAATAGATATATATATATATACAGTGGCTTCAATAGACGTAGATACAGTGGCTTCAATAGACGTAGATACAGTGGCTAAAATAGACGCAGATACAGTGGGTTCAATAGATGTAGATACAGTGGCTTCAATAGACGTAGATACAGTGGCTTCAATAGATGTAGATACAGTGGCTTCAATAGACGTAGATACAGTGGCTAAAATAGACGCAGATACAGTGGCTTCAATAGATGTAGATACAGTGGCTAAAATAGACGTAGATACAGTGGCTTCAATAGATGTAGATACAGTGGCTTCAATAGACGTAGATACAGAGGCTTCAATAGATGTAGATACAGTGGCTTCAATAGACGTAGATACAGTGGCTTCAATAGACGTAAATACAGTGGCTTCAATAGACGTAGATACAGTGGCTTCAATAGATGTAGATACAGTGGCTTCAATAGACGTAGATACAGTGGCTTCAATAGATGTAGATACAGTGGCTTCAATAGACGTAGATACAGTGGCTTCAATAGACGTAGATACAGTGGCTTCAATAGACGTAGATACAGTGGCTTCAATAGATGTAGATACAGTGGCTTCAATAGACGTAGATACAGTGGCTTCAATAGATGTAGATACAGTGGCTTCAATAGATGTAGATACAGTGGCTTCAATAGACGTAGATACAGTGGCTTCAATAGACGTAGATACAGTGGCTTCAATAGACGTAGATACAGTGGCTTCAATAGATGTAGATACAGATACACCTGTGGCTACGGTCATGATGTTTTCAGGTATATCCTTGCTAACTATTCATGTCCATGGTTTTGATATTTTTTTTGTTTGTAGATTTTTTCTTCCTCTTTTTCCTCTTCTTTTTTTTTCTTCGTCCGTCTCTCTCGAACTGCGAGCTGGTGTTCTTTCGCAGACAGTGCCGTGAAGATGTTGAGACACAGCATCGTGTTGGGTTGGGAGTGGGTTACTGGGGGGGGGGGTGGGTGGGCTTTTTCAGGTACCGAAGGCTGCTAAAAGCAAGTGGGAGTAAGGGTGGAGGTCCCTCAGTGCTTCTTTAGCAGATTCCACTACCATGAGAACTATGACGATATCTGCCCCGTTAGCCAGGCTGGCCCTGTTACTGGGGTGGGGGGGGGGTGGGGGTACCAACGGAGAGGTGAGACAGGGTCTTGGTCAGCTGTGGTTCACCACTTCTGAAGCTAGTATGCCAGCTATGGGCTGCTGACTGCCACAACGGACAGAGTCTTTGAGCCGCGCAGCTTCTGAATCTCCATCGCACCAACTGCAAGGAAAAGCAACTAGGAGTTCCTAGGAGAAGAAGAAGAAGATGCACTGCATAAATCATCATCATCATCATCATCATCATCATCGCATTTCACTCCCTTGAGATCACAGGCCACGGATAAAGGCTCTCCAGTTCTTTGAATTATTCTCTGCTTCCTTCCATGTGTATCCCCTTGTCTCTGAGCACTGTCATAATTTCTCTTCTCCAAGTAAGTCTAGGTCTTCCTCGTTTTTTGTTTCCTTGAGGATTCCATGTCAGTGCTTGTCTTGCTAAGCTGGTGTCAGGCAGATTTCTTCAGTGTATGGCCAATCCACCTCCATTTCCCAGATATGATTTGTAGGTTCTTAAGTTCTTGTCCTGCCCTTTCCCAGACCTCCTTGTTCCTGATCTTGTCCTACCATTCAGTGTTTAAAATCCTCCTCAAGCAGTAGTTCATGAATGTTTGTATCCTGTGTTGTATTGTCTTGGTCATAACCCATGTCTCTGAACCATATAGTAGGACAGTCTTTACGTTTGTACTGAAAAGCCTAAGTTTGGTTCTTGTTTTGATGTTCTTAGATGACCATATTTTGTTAAGTTAGATAAATGCTGTCCTGGCCTTGGTTATTCTAGCTTTAACATCCTTTTCTGTTCCCCCGTATTTATCCACTGTGCTGCCTAAATATGTGAACTACTCAATTTCCTCAATTGGCACTCCCTCGATTACCATGAGGCTGTTGCGTAAATAGATAATAATTATTAGTTATGTACCGAATATTAATTCTGAATTCATATTCTCCCAGAAATTGACTATTTTCGAGTATTAATATTTGAAAAAAACATTATCAAATTAAAATCTTGCTTGGACTTCTCAGCGCCAATAAATAAGTTTACAGTTCGGTCAGAAGCACCTTACGCTGTCAACAACTGTGGCCCTACAATGGGTACCATCCCGCTGTGGAATATCTTATATCTTATATCCTTCCCGTGCCGTTAAACGTCACATAGGGCTCGCAAGGTAGTTCGCCAATTTTTCCTGTCTTCGGCGAGTCTTTCAACCTCATCAAAGGATTTTATGCCTGTTAATTTGACCTCTCTTAACAATGTCCTCTTCAGAGTTTACCGCGGTCTGCCTCTTTTTCATTGGCCTGTTGTGGAATAGCTGGCAGTGAAATAGCTGACAACCTTTCCAAAGCTGGCAGCAATCAAGATCAAACCAATCATCCAGTAAACTACCAAGAGGCGAAAACTATAATCCGTAACCAGTGCCGATCTGAATGGAAAAAGAAATGAAATGTAACAACGAACCAGATGCAATACACCAACTACAAAGACACCAGCAAATCACCCTCTTCTGTCTAAGGTCAGGCCACAGCAGACTACTGAGCCACCTACATCGACTTAAAGTGTCTTACACAGATGAGTGTGGCAGTGGAGGCCAGACTCCAGAACATATCCTTCAAGAGTGCCCAAACCATGCAGACCTGAAGCGTGAGACATTGCCATAGGACACGAGCTTGGGGCAAAAGCTTTGGGGCTCCTATCTGGATCTGGAGAGGACTGTGGGCTTTGCCATGTCGACAAGGATCAGGATCTGATGTGACCAACTACACAGAAGAAGAAGACGAAGAAGCAGAAGAAGAAGACGAAGAAGAAGAAGAAGACGAAGAAGAAGAAGAAGAAGAAGACGAAGAAGCAGAAGAAGAAGACGAAGAAGCAGAAGAAGAAGAAGAAGAAGACGAAGAAGAAAAAGAAGAAGAAGAAGAAGAAGAGGAAGAGGAAGAAGAAGACGAAGAGGAAGAGAAAGAGGAAAAAGAGATTGATTTTCAAAACGAGTTGTTAAATTATCAGTTTATTATGCGGATCTGTCATGACTGCAAATTTCTGCATCAGTGAAAGATTATATTTAAGAGTGAAATGAGTGAATTTAACGTCTGATAAAGGTTGTGTCTCTTATTACTTGTATCTTCTGTGTTTTCTTTCTTACCTTCTTTTTTTATTTTCAAAGTTTGAAGAAAGTTACCACCAGTGAAACTCAATTCATCTTTACCTTTTTGTGTCCTTTTTTTTGTATTTAAGTCTCTACAAACAATTACATTCATCGTGCACCTCTTTAATTTTATTAATCTATGAATCTACTAAGTATGTGTGTATGTATGTATGTATGTATGTATGTACGTATGTATGTATGTATGTATGTATGTATGTATGTATGTATGTATGTATGTATGTATGTATGTATGTATGTATGTATCTATCTATCTATCTATCTATCTATCTATCTATCTATCTGCCTGTCTGTCTATCTATCTATCTATCTATCTATCTATCTATCTATCTATCTATCTATCTATCTATCTATCTATCTATCTGTCTGTCTGTCTATCTATTTGTCTGTCTGTCTATCTGTCTGTTTGTCTGTCTATCTGTTTGTCTGTCTATATGTTTGTCTGTCTATCTATCTGTCTGTCTGTCTGACTATCTATCTATCTATCTATCTATCTATCTATCTATCTATCTATCTATCTATCTATCTATCTGTGTGTCTGTCTATTTGTCTATCTATCTATCTGTCTATCTATCTATCTATCTATCTATCTATCTATCTATCTATCTGTCTGTCTGTCTGTCTGTCTGTCTGTCTGTCTATTACTCCTCTCCC
The DNA here is from genome assembly GCA_009760885.1 of Achatina immaculata. Lineage (NCBI taxonomy): Eukaryota > Metazoa > Mollusca > Gastropoda > Stylommatophora > Achatinidae > Lissachatina > Lissachatina immaculata. The sequence continues at coordinate 19,738,095 of CM019699.1, forward strand.
CCGCCCCCACAAGACAAATTTTATTTTTTTTAAATACCAATATTTGGCGTCACACTTTTTCTGAACCTCAAAAAGCACACAAAGAATTTTCTTACATCTTTTCCCAGAATTTTTAAAAAGACGTTTCTTTCTGTTTCCGTGAGACTTCAGTATGACCAAGACGTGCAGCTCAGGCAAGGTATATCTCGTGGTCCTTCACCTGTCCGGGCAGGGGTTTGTGATGCTGGAAGTTATTTGAGAGATTATGTTTCGATTGCAGGTAATAGAGATGACTGGAGATAACAGAGATGAATGCAAGTGACAGAGACGACTGGAGGTAATAGAGACGGATGCAGGTAACAGAGATGACTGGAGGTAACAGAGATGACTGCAGGTGATAGAGATGACTGGAGGTAACAGAGATGACTGCAGGTGATAGAGATGACTGGAGGTAATAGGGATGATTGGGGGTAATAGAGATGAATGCAGGTGATAGAGATGGCTGGAGGTAATAGAGATGACTGCAGGTAATAGAGATGAATGGAGGTAATAGAGATGAATGGAGGTAATAGAGATGACTGCAGGTAATAAAGATGAATGGAGGTAATAGAGATGACTGCAGGTAATAGAGATGACTGGAGGTAATAGGGATAATTGGGGGTAATAGAGATGAATGCAGGTAATAGAGATGGCTGGAGGTAATAGAGATGACTGGAGGTAATAGAGATGACTGGAGGTAATAAAGATGACTGCAGGTAATAGAGATGACTGCAGGTAGTAGAGATGAAATGAGGTAATAGAGATGAATGGAGGTAATAGAGATGACTGCAGGTAATAGAGATGAATGGAAGTAATAGAGATAACTGGTGGTAACTGGAGCTCACTAGAGGCGATTGGAAGTGACTAGATGACTGTGTACAACAGGAGATAACTGGAGGTGCCTAGAGATGATTAGAGATGACTAGAGGTGCCTAGAGATGATTAGAGATGACTAGAGATGGTTACACGTGACTAGAGCTGATTGGAGATGACTTGGGGTGATTGCAGATGAATGAATATGATTAAATACGTCTGAAAATGACTGGAGATGAGTTTAGGTGCTTGGAGATGACTGTATGTGATTGGAGATGACTGGATGTGATTTGAGATGATGGTCGGAGGTGATTGGAGATGACTAGAGGTGACTGGAAGTTATTGGATATGACTGGAGGTACTACATACGACTGGAAGTGATTGGAGATGACTGGAGGTGACTAAATACGACTAGAGATGACTGGAGATTCTGGAGATGACTGTAGATGACTGGAGGTGACTAAATACGACTGCATATGACTGCATGTGATTGGAGATAACTGAAGGTGACTGCATACGACTGGAAGAGACTGGAGGTGATTGAAGATGATTGGAGATGACTGGAAATAACTGAAGATGACTGTGTATACACGATTTCACGTGCTGCTTATATTGAAATGTGGTCTTGCCTTATAAGACAAGTTTTTTTTAATTTAAAAAAAAACTTTGTAACATAAATTATTGAAATAACGACTTTTTAAAAATAATAGTGTTATTATTTATTTTCTTTAGAAAAACCCGTGCATACTACACTCCGATGTCATTTTGTTGTTTCCAGTCTTATCTTTTCCGATGTCGTGTTCTACGTCCAACTTTTTCAACAAATGTGTCGGAGAAATACAATTCGTTTTGATGCATTATTTTTCTGACCTTCGTTTAATTGTGCGTTTTACAGTCGATTTTAGCAGTACTTATTGATTAGACTGTTTGTCTGGCAGTGATATTCCAGTGATTCTTCCCAGGAAACTAGTTCTATAACCTTGAGAGAGAGAGGGAGAGAAAGAGAGAGAGAAAAAGAGAGGGAGAGAGAGGGAGAGGAAGTAGAGAGAGAAAGAGAGGGAGAGAAAGGAAATGAGAGAGAGGGAGAGGGAGAGAGAGAAAGAGAGGGAGAGAAAGGGGAGAGAGAGAGGGAGGGAGGGAGAAAGAGAAAGAGAGGGAGGGAGGGCGAGAGGAGAGGGAGAGAGAGGGAGATGAAAGGAGAGAGAGAAAGAGAGGGAGAGAAAGGGGAGAGAGAGGGAGGAAGGGAGAGAGGGAGAGAAAGGGAGAGAGATGGAGAAAGAGAAAGAGAGGGAGAGAAAGGGAGAGAGAAAAAGAGAGGGAGAGAAAGCGAGAGAGAGAGAAAGAGAAGGAGAGAAAGGGAGAGAGAGAGAAGAGAGGGAGAGAAAGGGGAAGGAGGGAGAGAGAGAAAGAGAGGGAGAGAGGGAGGGAGAGAGAGAAAGAGAGGGAGAGAGAGAGGGAGAGGAAGGAGAGAGGGAGGAAGGGAGAGAGGGAGAGAGATGGGAAAGAGAAAGAGAGGGAGAGAAAGGGAGAGAGAAGAAAGAGAGGGAGAGAAAGCGAGAGAGAGAGAAAGAGAGGGAGAGAAAGGGAGAGAGAGAAAGAGAAGGAGAGAAAGGGAGAGAGAGAAAGAGAGGGAGAGAAAGGGAGAGAGAGAAAAAGAGAGAGACAGAAAGGGAGAGAGAGAAAGAGAGGGAGAGAAAGGGAGAGAGAGAGAAAGAGAGGGAGAGAAAAGGAGAGAGAGAAAAAGAGAGGGAGAGAAAGTGAGAGAGAGAAAGAGGGGGAGAGAAAGGGAGAGAGAGAAAAAGAAAGTGAAAGAGAGGGAGAGAAAGGGAGAGAGAGGGAGGGAGAGAGAGAGGGAGAGAAAGGGAGAGGGAAAGAAAGAGAAAGAGAGGGAGAGAAAGGCAGAGAGAGGGAGGGAGAGAGAGAGGGAGAGGGGGGAAAGAGAGGGAGAGAAAAAGAGAGTGAGAGAAAGGGAGAGAAAGATAGAGATATCTATGCCTCATTTACAAGAAACTGTCCATGTTTTACGCACGTGCGAATTTAATGAAGGAAAGATTTGAAGATAAAAAGGTATAAGACAGTAAAGTGCATCCATGTTTTTTGTTTGTTTGTTGTTATCGCTTTTGTTTTGTTTCTTCGATTTTAATGCAGAAGATGAGCCAGTTAATAAGATTCGCCAGTGCGCATGCTCAGAGAGTGGAAGGTCGTGGAGTTGTTTGTTGTTCCACGCTGGTTACTGGGTAAATCGAATCATGGTGTACATTATATGTGTTTGTTTTTTTGTTTGTTTGTTACGTTTCTTGTTTTGATGAGATAGGAGAGAGAGAGAGAGAGAGAGAGAGAGAGAGAGAGAGAGAGAGAGAGTTAGTTCAGAGAATCAATAAGTAGTAATACAGCAATGCAAACATTGAACACACATATATCCCTCATATATATCTCACACATACAGACATCTTTCACATCCCTCACACACATATCCCTAAAAGATATCCCTCACATACATCTCTCACACACTTCCATAAAAGATGTCCCTCACATACATCTCTCACACACATCCATAAAAGATATGCCTCACATACATCTCTCACACACATCCATAAAAGATATCCCTCACATACATCTCTCACACACATCCATAAAAGATATCCCTCACACACATATCCCTAAAAGATATCCCTCACAGGCATCCCTCACACACATCCCTAAAAGATATCGTTCACACACATCCTTAAAAGACATCCATCACACGCATCCCTCACAGACATCCCTAAAGGGCATCCCTCACAGACATCCCTCACATACATCCCTCCTATACATCCCTCACACACATATCCCTTATGCATATTCTTCACCTAAATCCCTCACATACATCCCTCACAGACATCCCTAAAGGACATCCCTCACAGACATTCCTCACATACATCCCTCCCATACATCCCTCACACACATACCCCTTACGCATATTCTTCACCTATATCCTTCACACACATCCCACACACACATCCCACACACACATATCCCTTACGCATATTCTTCACACACACCTCTCACACATCCTTCACACACATCGCTCACACACATGCTTCAGACACACATCCCTGACACACATCCATCACACATCTCTCACACAACCCTCACACACGCTTCTCGCACACTTCCCTAACACACATCCCTCACATATCCCTCTCGTACATCCTTCACACACCTTCCTCACGTAAAATGTTCCTCAACCCCTGGAGGATAATGCAAACACATTACTCCTAAGATCACCAGAGGAATGTCAGGAAAGAACATAACAAACCCACATAAAGCTCTCATATTTAAAAAAAAAGACAAGAAATAGCTCTACTGTGGCTAGACTTAATTAATATAAAAATCTGAAACATAATGGTCAAGGAAATATCATAAGAAATTCTGGAATAAACACCTGCAGCTAGAATGTTGTAGATATTGAAAGTCTGTATGAGCAAAACGTTTCTAGCTAGAATTTTGTAGACATGGAGATAAATTCTAGATCAAACGTTTATAGATAGAATACTGTAGATATTTTAAAAGTTCTAGATCACACGTGTATAGCTAGAATGTTGTAGACATGAAGATAAATTCTAGATCAAACGTTTCTAGCTAAAATGTTGTAGATAGGAAGATAAATCCTAGACCATACGTTTCTAGCTAGAGAGTTGTAGATTGTGGGATTGTAGCCTGAGGTGGGATTGTAGCCTGAGGTGGGTTTGTAGCCTGAGGTGGGATTGTAGCCTGAGGTGGGATTGTAGCCTGAGGTGGGATTGTAACCTGAGGTGGGATTGTAGCCTGAGGTGGGATTGTAGCCTGAGGTGGGATTGCAGCCTGAGGCCATTAAGTTCTCCAAATATTAGTGGTCAAAAGATATCAATGAACATCACGTGATGTGTTAGTTACTGGGAAGAATTATCACTGTGTTGTGGGGTCAGCGAGCCAAAAAAAGGTTGAGAATCTTTCTCTCTCTCTCTGTCTCTGTCTCTCTGTGTCTCTCTCTGTGTCTCTCTCTGTGTCTCTCTGTCTCTCTCCCTCTGTCTCTCTCTGTCTCTCTCTGTGTCTCTCTCTGTCTCTTTCTCTGTCTCTCTCTGTGTATCTCTCTTTCTCTGTCTCTCTCTGTCTCTTTCTCTGTCTCTCTCTGTGTATCTCTCTTTCTCTGTCTCTCTCTGTCTTTCTCTGTGTCTCTCTCTGTCTGTCTCTCTGTCTGTCTTTCTCTCTGTCTCTCTGTCTCTCTCTCTCTCTGTCTCTCTCTGAACCTTAAGTTCACAAGGCACATGGGGGCTTCCTCTAGGGTTTTCCACAAATGCCTGTCCTTTGCCCTTTTTCCCGCTCTTGCCCAGGTGAGCCCTCTATTGCTCAACATCCTCTCTGTTGTTCTTCTCCATGTCTCATTTGGTCTACACTTACCAAGGGAGAATATTTCTTCTGACAGAAACTAGAATGCCCTGGCTGGGAGATAAAACAGATAGAAATATGTGGAGCGACCTTTACTCCCTTTTTGTCAGTTTAGTACATCAGGTCATTTGCATGTACCTTGTGGAATTTTGCCTCCCTAACAGCTCTCCTGTAGGCCTCTCGAGTTTAGTACATATCTGACAGAAAAAAAAATCCGTTTAAACAGCAAAGATTGTTTCTCTATTATATACAGGAATGGGGGTGGAGGGTGGGGTGGGGTGGGGTGAGGGTGGGGGGAGGCGAATACGTTGTCCATTTGGCAATCAGGAACCCGTGGCCGACATTCTAGTGTCAGGGTTGGCTTAACACAGCTGATCAAGACCCTGTCCCTCCTCTCCTTTGGTACACCCCGGTAACAGGGGTTGTCTGGCTGACGGGAGGGGGGCAAGGGATGGCTATGGGTGGTGGAGTCTGCGAAAGAAGTATTGCACATCCCCTGCAGATACCAAGACTCACGTGACCAGCTGATAGGCAGAGCGACAGCAGTTTATGGAGAAAGGAGCAAAATTCTGAAGATAAAAATTCAGTGTAGACATCCCTCGTTGCACCTTCACATATCACCTGCACATATCACTTGCACAAACCACCTCCACATTTTACCTGCACATATTAACTGCATATAGTTTCTGCACACATCAGTTGCACATATCGCCTGTACTTATCACATCCAGATATCACGTCCACACTTTAGTTGCAAATATCACGTCCACTTATCACCTCCACATATCACGTCCACACATCACCTGCACATATTACCTCCACACATCATCTTCACATATCACCTCCACATATCACCTACATATATCACAAGCACATATCACATACATCTACCAGCAGCACACTTATCACCTCCAGATATCACTTTCACACATCACCTGCACACATTACCTTCACACATAATCTACACATATCACCAGAATTACTGGAGAATGTGTGCATTATATATGTTTCAAAGGGGAAATAAAACAGCACGAATGTGGAAATATCACAGATTAGAACAACATTCAGGATTCCCATTCACTGAAAAGAAATATCATATAAAAGCGTAAACGATAACATAATCTGAAAATTTTATGTGAAAAAAAAACATGGTGAAAAATATTCGAATTTCAGGAGTTGGGGAAGAATACAGTACGAAGTAGTGAAGGGAAAATGGAGAGTGGGAATATAGAAATGTGCTGTCTAAACAGTAGAGGAGTGTATTCACATTTTTTTTCTTTTGGATTGGCTTGTTTAATTCCCTGCGTTTAGCAGGGGAGTTTGGCGGAAATTATAAGCGCTTTGTATAATTACATCGCAGTGGACTTTAGCTTACAGAGGCAAACTGTGAACTGATTTCATCCGTTTATACGCTGAACAATCAGGAAAGCCATGCTCCGCTGGACGTTGATAGCTGACATTTCTTTGAAATAAGATTCATTTATTCCAGTTTTCTTGCACCAACAGACTATGCAGTGTCTTAGCTTCGTGTAAGTCTGCCTTTTATAACGTCTGCAGAAAATGCGAAGCAATGAAGCAAGGGTACTGAAAGAACACTAAATACGTGAAGTTCAGATTGCATTTCAGAAGAAACGTTCAATACGTGAAGTTCAGTTTACATTTCAGAAGAAACGTTCAATATGTGAAGTTCAGATAGCATTTCAGAAGAAACATTCAATACGTGGAGTTCAGATTACATTTCAGAATGAACGTTCAGTACGTGAAGTTCAGATTACATTTCTGAAGGAACGTTCAGTACATGTTAAGTTCATATTACATTTCTGAAGGAACGTTCAATACATGTTAAGTTCATATTACATTTCAAAAGGAACGTTCAATACGTGTTAAGTTCATATTACATTTCTGAAGGAACGTTCAATACGTGTTAAGGTCATATTACATTTCAAAAGGAACGTTCAGTACATGTTAAGTTCATATTACATTTCAGAAGGAACGTTCAATACATGTTAAGTTCATATTACATTTCTGAAGGAACGTTCAATACATGTTAAGTTCATATTACATTTCAGAAGGAACGTTCAATACGTGTTAAGTTCATATTACATTTCTGAAGGAACGTTCAATACATGTTAAGTTCATATTACATTTCAGAAGGAGCGTTCAATACGTGTTAAGTTCATATTACATTTCTGAAGGAACGTTCAATACATGTTAAGTTCATATTACATTTCAGAAGGAACGTTCAATACATGAAGTTCAGATTCCATGAGTGTTATATTTCAGTCTTGTAAATGTGTTATAAATACTTGTTACATAGTTCGTGAACGCGTATAAACGCTGTAACAGGAAGTGTTTAAATTAGGTTAAATAACTATTAAAGATAGAAACCAGACATGGTTACGTTGTTTTGGGCCCTTGATGTCGTTATTAAATGCGCTTGAAGTCATTGAAAGTTTCTCGGTCTGTGTTGTGAAACTAAATGTGCATCGCCATATTTAGGTAGAAACTAGCAAAACAAGTCATGATTTTATCGTTTTTTATTTGTTTGATGATGCTGATTTGTGGTCAGTTTGAAAGACGATGGTACCTGGGGGGGGGGGGGTTCCATTGGAAAACAAAAGCAGCGAGGTTACTTGGGTGGGGGTTCTCAGAAAAAACAAAGGCAGCGAGGGTATTGGGGTGGGGGTCCTCAGAAAACAAAGGCAGCGAGGGTATTGGGGTGGGGGTCCTCAGAAAACAAAGGCAGCGAGGTTCATTGGGTGGGGATCCTCAGAAAACAAAGGCAGCGAGGGTATTGGGGTGGGGGTCCTCAGAAAACAAAGGCAGCGAGGGTATTGGGGTGGGGGTCCTCAGAAAATAAAGACAGCGAGGTACTTGGGTGGGGGTTCTCAGAAAACAAAGGCAGCGAGGGTACTGGGGTGGGGTCCTCAAACAAAAAAAAAAGGCAGCGAAGGTACTGCGGTGGGGATCCTCAACAAAAAACAAAGACAGCGAGGGTACTGGGGTGGGGTCCTCAATAAAAACAAAGGCAGTGAGGGTACTGGGGTGGGGTACTCAGAAAACAAAGGCAGCGAGGTTACTGGGATTGAGATCCTAAAAAAAAAAGGCAGCGAAGGTACTGGGGTGGGGATCCTCAACAAAAAAACAAAGGCAGCGAGGGTACTGGGGTGGGGATCATCGGAAAACAAAGGCAGCGAGGGTACTGGGGTGGGTATCATCGGAAAACAAAGGCAGCGAGGGTAATGGGGTGGGGATTATCGGAAAACAAAGACAGCGAGGGTACCTGCTGACATCTCCTCCCTCAAATGCTGTAGTGGCCTAGAAATGTGAAGCCATTAACGTTTCCCACCCCCCCCCCCCTTACAGCATGCTAATGCCACGGGATATAGATTTCAGTTTAGCTAGAAACTAGACAGTACAGCACTGGCGTGTTTTCTGCATCTCCATGTTTAGCTAAAAACTAGACAACAAAGCTTCCATCTTCTAATAATCACCACTGGCTGGCTAAATGACAACAGCAGTATAAAAAAACAAACAAACATAATCACCACATACTAGCAAGTTTTGCCTGCCAACGATATCTGTGGTTACACAATAGTGGCTCTCAGCGACAGCAATATCTACAGCTACAGCAGCAGCTCCCAGCTATAGCAGTATCTACAGCCACAGCAGCAGCTCCCAGCGACAGAAATATCGACAAAATTTTTGAAACCATGATCCTTGAAAATGGTAATAGATGCACCTGGAGTGTAAGCTGAGATCCGCGCGTTTATTTATTCATATCAGATAGATCCTCTGCATGCAATTACATTAACATTGAGCTCCGAAAGATCCTTTGTCTGGGCGTGTACAGTTTTGAGGCGCGCAGATATGCCGCACTTTGTAGAGCTTGGAAGCCTAGCAGGGCTGGTCTTGTGGCTTGGGCTGGAGAGAGAAGGCGCTGCGAGCGTTCACAGAAACGAACACTGGCATGAAGAGAAACAGCGATTTCATTAGCATATTTCGAATCCGTCTTTTGACATTTGTCGTTGCTTCTTTATGTTCTGTGTTTTGTCTCCCTTTGTCTGTTCTGTATTTTGTCTTCCTCTATCTGTTCTGTATTTTGTCTTCCTCTATCTGTTCTGTATTTTGTCTTCCTCTTTCTGTATTTTGTCTTCCTCTATCTGTTCTGTATTTTGTCTTCCTCTTTCTGTATTTTGTCTTCCTCTATCTGTTCTGTATTTTGTCTTCCTCTATCTGTTCTGTATTTTGTTTTCTCTTTCTGTTCTGTGTTTTGTCTTCCTCTATCTGTTCTGTATTTTGTCTTCTCCTTTCTGTTCTGTATTTTGTCTTCCTCTATCTGTTCTGTGTTTTGGTTCCATTTTTTCCTTTCTGCATTTTTATCTGCCTTTATTTTGTCGTATATTGAAGTTTAGATCTTAAAGTAATATCTAGAAGTTGAAGTTAATACTTTAGGGTCAAGTGATATTGTAGTTGAAGTTTAAATCTTAAAGTAATATCTAGAAGTTGATGTTAATACTCTGGGGGTAAAATGATATTGTAGAAGTTGAAGTTTAGATCTTAGAAAAAATGATATCTTACACTTAAGAGTCCAGAGCTAAGAATAAAATGTAAGTGGCGCATCACTGAACATTCTTTGAGTGCGAAAACTGATTGGTCCAAAAACAATCAGTTTCTCCTGTGTCTTGATCTCTCTCCATATTCCAGATCAGTCTAGGATCGTCCATGCTGTCTTCATTTCTCTCCATATACCAAATCGGTCTAGGATCGTCCATGCTGTCTTCATCTCTCTCCATATACTAAATCGGTCTAGGATCGTCCATGTTGTCCTCATCTCTCTCCATATACCAAATCGGTCTAGGATCGTCCATGCTGTCCTCATCTCTCTCCATATACTAAATCGGTCTAGGATCGTCCATGCTGTCCTCATCTCTCTCCATATACTAAATCGGTCTAGGATCGACCATGTTGTCCTGACCTCTCGTCATATTCCAAATCGGTCTAGGATCGTCCATATTGTCTTGATCTCTCTCCATATCCCAAATCGGTCTAGAATAGTCCATGCTACATGTACGATTTAGAAGTAGAGAGATCTGGAATTGTCCATGACCATCATTTGTTTGTTATTTCACTGACTGTACGTTTTTATTCTTCACTCTTCACATATCATGGATAAAAAAAAGGGAAAAAATATATCCATACTACAAGAACTTAATAATGAAGAAGGTTGACTAGTAAAGATGATTAAACATAGAAAACTTAAATATTTTGGACATATTAAAAGTCATGAGAACTTAGAGAAGACCGTCTTGAGAGGGTACATAATGGGAAAAAAAGAGAGGAAGACCAAGGCGAAGATGGGTGCAAGACATCGTTGATAATCTGTAAATGGACACATCTGCAGCAGGGCATCTTTCTTACAACCGAGAGGCCTACAGGAGAGCTGTTAGGGAGGCAAAGTTCAGCAAGGGACATGCAAATGACTGACTGACTGAGAGGCCTACAGGAGAGCGGTTAGGGAGGCAAAGTTCAGCAAGGGACATGCAAATGACTGACTGACTGAGAGGCCTACAGGAGAGCTGTTAGGGAGGCAAAGTTCCACAAGGGACATGCAAATGACTGACTGACTGAGAGGCCTACAGGAGAGCTGTTAGGGAGGCAAAGTTCCACAAGGGACATGCAAATGACTGACTGACTGAGAGGCCTACAGGAGAGCTGTTAGGGAGGCAAAGTTCCACAAGGGACATGCAAATGACTGACTGAGTGTACGTTTTCATGACGTTTGTCAGTCTATGATCACAATATCTTTTTTTTTCCTGTCGATTTTGTTGACTATCCTCTGAGTACAGGTCTCTAAATAACTCTTTTAATTACTGAACATTTTCATTGTTTAAAACCAGTTTACATGTTTGTCTGTCTGTCTTTATGTATGTCTTATTTTTGTCTGTCTGCTTCTCTATCTATCTGTTTCTCTGTTCTCTATCTAGTTTCTCATGTTTATCTGTAGAATGTAGATCAGTTGTTCTTTCTGTGTGAGTTTTGACTTTAAAAGTTGGGATCGGTTCGAAAAGCAACGAATCATGTGACAATGTTTAACAACGAATCAAGTGACAATAGTGAAAAAGCGAATCATGTGGCATTAGTTAAACAGCTAATCATGTGACAATTGTGAAACCAGGAGTTGTGTGTTACGATAGCTAAACAATGAATCATGTGACAGTTAAACAACGAGCCAAGTGACAACAGTTGAACAGCGAATCAAGTGACAATAGATAAACAGCGAATGATGTGACAATAGTTAAACAACGAATCATGCAACAATGTAAAAATAGTTAATTAAACGAGTCACGTGACAATAGTTAAGCAACAAATCATATGACAATAGATAAACAACGAATCACTTGACAATAGTTAAGCATCGAGTCCTTTGCCAATAGTTAACAAGGAGATATATGACAATAATTGATAAGGAAGTATATGACAATGCTTAACAGGGAGATATATACCAATAGTTAACAACGAGTTATATGGCAATAGTGAACAAGTGATATATGATAATAGTTAACAAGGAGATATATGGCAATAGTTAACAAGGAGATATATTAACAATAGTAAACAGGGAGATATATGATATTAGTTAACAACAAGATATATGACAACAGCTGCCAACGACGTAATGTGACAGTGGCTGGTGTCCTCATCTTCAAAGTGAAAACTATCTCTTAAGTCTACGCTGGCCTTGACTCGTAATGTCCAAGTCTGAAATTTGACAAAACTTTCTTCTCGCGGGTGAAGATAACAATGTGTACATTTTTGGTGGAGATTAGTCCATAAAGATATCTTCAGTGCAGCAGATAAAGTCTGTCTGTCTGTCTGCCTGTCTATCTGCATACCTGCCTGTCTATTTGTCTGCCTGCCTGCCTGCCTGCCTTCCTGTCTGTCTGTCTATCTGTCTGCGTGTCTCTCTGTCTGTCTGCGTGCCTGCTTGTTTGCCTTCCTGTCTGTCTATCTGTCTGCCAGCCTGTCTGTCTGGGTGTTTGTCTATCTGTCTCTCTACCTGACTGACTGCCTGTCTGCCTGCCTGTCTGTCTGTCTGTCTATCTGCCTGCCTTCCTGCTTATTTGTCTGCCTGCCTGCCTTCCTGCCTGTCTGCTTGCCTGTCTCTCTTTCTGCCTGTCTGTCTACCTGCCTTCCTGCATGCCTGTTTGTCTGCCTGCCTTCCCGTCTGTCTATCTGCTTGACTGTCTGTCTGTCTGTCTGTCAGTCTGTCGTTTTGTCTTTTGTGCAGTTCAAGATAAGCAAGTCCGACTGATCCAAATTCAGAGAGAGAATGAGAAAAATGGAAACAAAAACATGGAAACTGAGAAAAAGGTGATATGGAAAATTTTTTTTTTAATGTTGTATAGAAAGTGATATAGAATAAGAAAACAAAGCAAAACAAAACTACCTCGCAACTACAAATAGAAAACCTTGCTGTAGGTGCCCACGTGACATTTCCACCCTCAGGTACCGTCTCTACAAGCGCGGATGAATATTCTGCCGTTCGGGAACACTCTTACTCTCAGCCACGTGTTCCTGCGCCATTTCTGGATTCTTTTGTTCCAAAAGTCTAGTCACATTTCCGCCATTTGCGTCACGATAACGAGTTTCACACCCCGTCTTCTACACATACTCACGCGCGCGCGCGCGCCGTGTACACACATACACACACATGCGGAGACATATACGCGCACATTAAGGTTTTAACAAAAAATCTCACGGGACTCGTAAACCGTGTGAAATCTCCATATTAGCGAGAACTAGCAGGAGGACAGATGAAAGAAAGGAATAAATTAACACACAGAGAGGGGGGAACTGATGGAGGAAATATCCCCCTCCCTACAAGAGGATGAAAGCGGACTTGACAATAAATAGATCAATTTATTAGTGCATGAATATCAATAATTTATCTGCTAGAACTTTGACAGTATGTGCCCCACGTTGAAATGAATGTTAGCTTGTGGTTTAAGAATGTGTGAGATCTGATTGCTTTTGTGTGTGTTTTTCAATCTATCATCATCATCATGTGTTCTGTTATCTCCTTTGCAGGCTGTAAGAGAGGGTTGTCCAGCCGATGTATCGATACGGGGCCCCAGGTGAGGGATTCCCTGTTTTAAGGATGATCTTATAAGTCTTGGGGCGCGGGGGGGGGGGATTTCCTGTTTTAAAGATAAACGTAGAAGCATTGGGACGCCGAGGGGATTTCCTGTTTTAAAGATAAACGTAGAAGCATTGGGACGCCGAGGGGATTTCCTGTTTTAAGGATAAACTTAGAAGTCTTGGGGCGCCAGGAGGATTCCCTGTTTTAAGGATAAACGTAGAAGTTGTCGCGGGACCGGGAGTTGATTAAAACAGATGGGGGCGAGATGGCTTTACTAGGTTACAAAGTTTCTCTTGGAGGTCCTGTTTGCATGTTCTGGTCCTGACACGACCTGCAACTTGATGATGATAGAGAAGCAGGTGTTATCTCCCTGATCTGAGAAATTAAAAAGAGTCATAGAGGGTCGGTACCCGGGTAAGTCTTTACGCTTAGAGGGATGAGGGGAAGCTGGGTACCCGGGTAAGTCTTTACGCTTAGAGGGATGAGGGGAAGGTGGGTACCCGGGTAAGTCTTTACGCTTAGAGGGATGAGGGAAAGGTCGGTACCCCGGTAAGTCTCTACGCTTAGAGGGATGAGGGGAAGGTGGATACCCGGGTAAGTCTTTACGCTTAGAGGGCTGAGGGAAAGGCTGGTACCCGGGTAAATCTCTACGCTTAGAGGGCTGAGGGAAAGGTCGGTATCCGGGTAAGTCTCTACGCTTAGAGGGCTGAGGGAAAGGTCGGTAGCTGGGTAAGTCTCTACGTTTAGAGGGCTGAGGGAAAGGTCGGTACTCGGGTAAGTCTCTACGCTTAGAGGGCTGAGGGAAAGGTCGGTAGCTGGGTAAGTCTCTACGTTTAGAGGGCTGAGGGAAAGGTCGGTACTCGGGTAAGTCTCTACGCTTAGAGGGCTGAGGGAAAGGTCGGTAGCCGGGTACATCTACTCTTGGAGGGATGAGGGAAAGGTCGGTACCCGGGTATGTCTACTCTCAAAGGGCTGAGGGAAAGGTCGGTACTCAGGTAAGTCTCTACGCTTAGAGGGCTGAGGGAAAGGTCGGTACCCGGGTAAGTCTCTACTCTTAGAGGGCTGAGGGAAAGGTCGGTAGCCGGGTAAGTCTCTACTCTTAGAGGGCTGAGGGAAAGGTCGGTACCCGGGTACGTCTACTCTTGGAGGGATGAGGGAAAGGTCGGTACCCAGGTATGTCTACTCTCAAAGGGCTGAGGGGGAGGTTAGTAGATTAATCTGTCTACGCTAAAAAGAATGAGGAGAATATCTATACCAGGGGCAGTCTACGCTTAGAGGGCTGAAGATAAGGTCTGTAGCAGGGGCAGTCTAAAAGAGCTATGCTCCCTCTTAAAAGTACTGGCTACTAACTTCAGGAGCTATGTTCCCTCTTATAAGTACTGGATAGTAACCTCAGGAGCTATGATCCTTCTTATAAGTACTGGCTACTAACCTCAGGAGCTATGTTCCCTCTTATAAGTACTGGCTACTAACCTCAGGAGCTATGTTCCCTCTTATAAGTACTGGATACTAACCTCAGGAGCTATGTTCCCTCTTATAAGTACTGGATACTAACCTCAGGAGCTATGTTCCCTCTTATAAGTACTGGATACTAACCTCGGGACCTATGTTCCCTCTTATAAGTACTGGATACTAACCTCAAAAGCTACATTCCGTGCTACAGGTCTATATTCCAACTCCAAAGGCTATGTTCCCTTGCACAAGAACTGAATACTAAAATTAAGAGCTATGTTCCCTGGTACAAGTACTGGATACCAACCTTAAGAGCTATGTTCCCTAGTACAAGTGCTGGATACCAACCTTAAGAGCTATGTTCCCTAGTACAAGTGCTGGATACCAACCTTAAGAGCTATGTTCCCTAGTACAAGTGCTGGATACCAATCTTAAGAGCTATGTTCCCTAGTACAAGTGCTGGATACCAACCTTAAGAGCTATGTTCCCTGGTACAAGTGCTGGATACCAACCTTAAGAGCTATGTTCCCTGGTACAAGTGCTGGATACCAACCTTAAGAGCTATGTTCCCTGGTACAAGTGCTGGATACCAACTTTAAGAATTATGTTCCCTGGTACAAGTACTGGATATAAGCACTTCACTAAAGAGAAAATACGATATCACAAGAAGATCGGCCCCATGAATAATCGTCCAGGTAGTTTACGCGGCAGCTGAACAGAGAAAACTGATCTTAAATCTTTCCTGGGTCAAGTGAACGTTTACTGTCATTTTGTAAATCTGAAAAATGGCATGAATCAGCCAGGCCCTGGCTTCATGTCCCCATATTGCTCCTCTCTTAATGACATGTTTATGATTAGGAATATTTTACAAGTTATCTCCCTTGTTTTCGCCTGGCATTTTATACATGGACCGAGATGTCCTTCTGCTGTGTCAAGTCGAGCCACGTGTGAGATTAATCCTTTAAGCCAGTGTTTCTCATCTCTTTTTTTTTCCTAGGATCATGCCCCATTTCAAGGTGTCCCACGTTTTAAAAATTTCTCTTTATTAATCATTAGGGAAACCAGCAGTTTGTCACAACCAATACCAGTCCTCCGTGGCTAAATCGCTAAAGACGCACTTCAAAGTGCAGTGCCAACTCAATCCCGGGACGAAAAAAGCAACAACTCACAAGACCTCTGGGAGTCATGACCCAGAGGGGCCCAAACCACCCCCCCCCCCTTTTAGAGTGTCAAGAGTTTAATAGGGCCGAAACACTTGTCTGAAAAGGAGGGGGAGGTACTTCCTCTGGTGATCTGAAGGAGTTGTGTTGATGTCCCGCTCTCTACAGTAGAGAGTTTCCTGCATGCATAGGGCGAACACATCAAGATCTCCGTTATCACATAGAAAAGACGCAACATACTGGTTCTAGACAAAGTCAAGGCCATGGACTACCTCTGATATTTGCATGACGTCGCTAGCCCTGACCTTTGTAACTCGTGTTACAAAGTTCTCAATGTTTTTTTTCTGTTTTTTCCCCCCAAGACCAGCTAGTCAGAGATGGTTGGTCAGTGATGTTCAGGGTATGAATGATGTCACTTCCGTCACATGATGATGACTGGAACATACGTGCTATAGTTACCGTCACGTGATAATGATTGGAGACTCCGTCCAGTAATTAACCGTCACGTGATAATGATTGAAGCATTCATTTATTCATTTGCATGTCCCTTGTGGAATTTTGCCTCCCTAACAGCTCTCCTGTCGGCCTCTCGGTTTGTGAGCAAGATGGCCTGCTGCTGATGCATCCATTTGCAGATCATCAACGATGTCTTGCAGCAATCTCGCCTTGGTCTTCCTCTCTTTCTTTTTCCCATTATGTACTCTTCCAAGACGGTTTTCTCTAGGTTATCATGACGTTTAATGTGTCCATATTTATTTAAGTTTTCTCTGTTTAATCCTCTTTACTAGCCAGCCTTCTTCAATAAGTTCTGATTGAAGCATAGGTCCAGTAATTAACCGTCACATGATAATGATTGGAGACCCCGTCCAGTAGTTAAGCACCACGTGATAATGATTGGAGACCCCGTCCAGTAGTTAAGCACCACGTGATAATGATTGGAGCATACGTCCAGTAGTTAAGCATCACGTGATAATGATTGGAGCATACGTCCAGTAGTTAAGCACCACGTGATAATGATTGGAAACCCCGTCCAGTAGTTAAGCACCACGTGATAATGATTGTAGCATACGTCCAGTAGTTAAGCACCACGTGATAATGATTGGAGACCCCGTCCAGTAGTTAAGCACCACATGATAATGATTGGAGCATACATCCAGTAGTTAAGCACCACATGATAATGATTGGAGCATACGTCCAGTAGTTAAGCATCACGTGATAATGATTGGAGCATACGTCCAGTAGTTAAGCATCACGTGATAATGATTGGAGCATACGTCCAGTAGTTAAGCACCACGTGATAATGATTGGAGACCCCGTCCAGTAGTTAAGCACCACATGATAATGATTGGAGCATACGTCCAGTAGTTTACCATCAGGTGATAATGACTGTAGCATACGTCCAGTAGTTTACCATCACGTGATAATGATTGGAGACCCCGTCCAGTAGTTAAGCACCACATGATAATGATTGGAGCATACATCCAGTAGTTAAGCACCACATGATAATGATTGGAGCATACGTCCAGTAGTTAAGCATCACGTGATAATGATTGGAGCATACGTCCAGTAGTTAAGCATCACGTGATAATGATTGGAGCATACATCCAGTAGTTAAGCATCACGTGATAATGATTGGAGCATACGTCCAGTAGTTAAGCATCACGTGATAATGATTGGAGCATACGTCCAGTAGTTAAGCACCACGTGATAATGATTGGAAACCCCGTCCAGTAGTTAAGCACCACGTGATAATGATTGTAGCATACGTCCAGTAGTTAAGCACCACGTGATAATGATTGGAGACCCCGTCCAGTAGTTAAGCACCACATGATAATGATTGGAGCATACATCCAGTAGTTAAGCACCACATGATAATGATTGGAGCATACGTCCAGTAGTTAAGCATCACGTGATAATGATTGGAGCATACGTCCAGTAGTTAAGCATCACGTGATAATGATTGGAGCATACATCCAGTAGTTAAGCATCACGTGATAATGATTGGAGCATACGTCCAGTAGTTAAGCACCACGTGATAATGATTGGAGACCCCGTCCAGTAGTTAAGCACCACATGATAATGATTGGAGCATACGTCCAGTAGTTTACCATCAGGTGATAATGACTGTAGCATACGTCCAGTAGTTTACCATCACGTGATAATGGCTGGTCGTACGTGATGAAACGAGCCTCTCTTGGTCCCAGCTAACTTGGTTGTTATCGCCCTCAACGATCACACTTATAGATCCTGTTCCCTAGCCGCCTTCCTCCTGGTAGTCAACAACCACTCTTCTGTATACAGCCTTCCCAGACTCTTGTCAGGTGCTTGCCGCTGGCGCAAAACTTGCTGCTCCTCAATGCTCCCTGCGCTGACAAATGACACGTTTCTGTGAAGTAATGGGGGAAGAAAGAAATGTTAGAATTAGTCCGGAAGTTTAGCTTCTCGCGAAGATGTGGCTTCCTTGTAAGGTAGGAAATGTTGTCTCTCATAAACATGTTGTATTCTGGGTCTTTTTTTTCTGTTTGTTTTCTCACTTATCCTTGTTTGTAATGTGTTTCTCATTTATCTTTGCTTGTAATATTTTCCTTAGTTATCCTTGCTTGTAATGTTTTCTCACTTATCCTTGCTTGCAATATTTTATCACTTAACCTTGATTGTAATGTTTCCTCACGTATCCTTGCTTGTAATATTTTATCACTTAACCTTGCCTGTAATATGTTCGTAACTTATCCTTGCTTGTAATGCTTTCTCACTTATCCTTGCTTGTAATGCTTTCTCACTTATCCTTGCTTGTAATGCTTTCTCACTTATCCTTGCTTGTAATGCTTTCTCACTTATCCTTGCTTGTAATGCTTTCTCACTTATCCTTGCTTGTAATGCTTTCTCACTTATCCTTGCTTGTAATGTTTTCCTCACTTATCCTTGCTTGTAATGTTTTTCTCACTTATCCTTGCTTGCAATGCTTTCTCACTTATCCTTGCTTGTAATATTTTCTTCATTTATCCTTTATTTGTAATGTTTTATCACTTATCCTTCCTTGTAATGCTTTCTCACTTGTCCTTTACTTGTAATGTTTTCTTCATGTATCCTTTACTTGTAATACTTCCTCACTTACCCTTGCTTGTAATGCTTTCTCACTTATCCTTTACTTGTAATGTTTTATCACTTATCCCCCTTTCCTTCTGTAATGTTGTGTAACAAAATGCTGATAACGAAGCAAGCGCAACAGTGCAACAACGCTGTAATCACAATACAGTATTGCTGAAGTGACAATCATTGCCATCATCACCAGATGTCATGCCTGCAGATTCTGGCTGTTGCTCGCCTTCATAGATCTCTTTCCTTGATAGTTTCCATCACCTCAGTTACTCATTTGTTCCCCCCCCCCCCCCCCCCTCTCTTCCCCCCCCCCTCAATCGCGTTAGACCGTCCATGATTTTTTTTTCTTCTTGGTCTTCCCCTTGCCTCTCTTCTCATTTATCTCCCCTGTTGCTATGATATTTTCAAGCCCACCGCTTTTCATTGTCTGACCAATGAATGATGGATGTCGTTTACTTATGAGCGTAATTACGTCCCTTTCTACATTTGTTATCGTAGTTGTCCATGGTATTCTTAACATTATTATCCTAATGAGCCACATCTCTTTTGTCATTTAATTATCTTTCCTTCGATCTGTTTGTTGCTCGTCCATGACTCACTTCCACGTAGTAAGATCTGCTCAGTGTAGCATTTTACTACTACTCCACTGATGCTCATTGATAAAAATACATTGCACAAGCTGTTTCTCATTTCTATGGAAGCTTGCTTTGGTTGGAGATCTTCTATTCTTGATTTCAGAGTTGCATTTCCCACCCGATGTTACTCGAGTGCCCAGATATTTAGATGTGTGCGCTTGACTCAAGGCTGTTCCTAAGCATGTGTTAAAGTTTTCCAGCACTAGGAAGAACTTTCAAGAATGTAACAACTAGGAAGAACTTTCAAGAATGTAACAACTAGGAAGAACTTTCAAGAATGTAACAACTAGGAAGAACTTTCAAGCATGTAACAACTAGGAAGAACTTTCAAGCATGTAACAACTAGGAAAAACTTTCAAGCATGTAACAACTAGGAAGAACTTTCAAGCATGTAACAACTAGGAAAAACTTTCAAGCATGTAACAACTAGGAAGAACTTTCAAGCAGCTAACATCACTAATTTTGTATTGGTAACGTGGAGTGCATTAACATCGCGTTAGTAATGTGATATTCACAACAAAGTATACGATATGAAAAAAAGCCGCGTTGATACAGCAACAGTGATAAAAGACTAACGATAAAGTAACTATGGCAACTGTGTATTTACTCGAATAAGGTGACAGTAGTAATACCATTACGATAAAGGAGCAGTCCATTCAACAGTGACCTCTGTCATGCAACATAAAATGGATTAAGTCGGCTGTAGAAATAAGTACCTGGTAAACTTCTTTTGGGGAAACTGTCTCTGAAAACAGAGGACAAGTCACCTGCAGAGAGAGAGAGGCACACCGACACTGTAAATATGGGACAGGGGTGGGGGGCGAGAACAATACAGTATAATACTAACAGTGTAATACTAACAGTGTAATACTAACAGTGTAATACTAGCAGTTTAATGTACCTAAAAAAATCTACACATTGTTTAACTTTCCGTTTATAACAGTCATTATGAAAAACAGCAGACTGAGATGGCTCGGGCATTTAGAAAGAATGGAGGAGGATAGACTAGCAAAGATGCCCTATACGGAAGTGATGAGAGGGGAAAAGACCAAGAGGTAGACCTAGACAACGATGTCGAGACAACCTAGAAGAAGATATAGGCGCTCTTGGGATCGACAGTTAGCAAGAAAAGATCAAAGAACAGACGGGAATGGGGACGTGTCTTGTCTGCAGCAGTGAGGCTCAGTGGCTTGCAAAGCTGCACTGAATTCAGCAGCTGCTCAAAGAAGAAGAAGAAGAAGAGAAGAAGAAGAAGAAGAAGAAATGAAAAAGAAGAAGGAGAAAAGAAGAAGAAGAAAAGAAGAAGAAAAGAAGAAGAAGAAGAAAAGAAGAAGAAGAAGAAAAGAAGAAGAAGAAGAAGAAGAAGAAAAGAAGAAGAAAAGAAGGAGAATAAGAAGAAGAAGAAAAGAAGAAGAAAAGAAGAAGAAGAAGAAAAGAAAGAAGAAAAGAAGAAAAGAAGAAGAAGAAAAGAAAAAGAATGAGAAAAGAAGAAGAAAAGAAGAAGAAAAGAATTAGAAGAAGAAAAGAAGAAGAAAAGAAGAAGAAGAAAAAGAAGAAGAAGAAAAGAAGAAGAAAAAGAAGAAGAAGAAGAAGAAAAAAAGAAGAAGGATATAACTATTATAAAACTGAAAACATAAAATAACTACTATCCCATACAAGAGTTTGGCATTCTAATACTAACAATATTTAAAACAAAAACTCTATAAAATATATCTTACAACCTTAATTTTAAAAAAGACAAGATATAATTTTATAAATGTGCTGCAGCCCTCTTGGAAATGAAAAAAGTTGATCAGAAAGAAAACCGCACAACTGAATTTAGATAATCAAAATTGCGCACGTTATGGCCAACGTATCTGAGATGGGAAACAGCGCGCGCGCACACACACACACACATGCACGCACACACACACACACACACACACACACACACACACACACACACAAGGCTTAACAGTATTCAGCGATATCAGTGAATTTATTCAGAGCAGAAACAAGCAGCGATAAATGAACTCAGTCTAGCAATCATGAAAGCGAGATAAACATGATTTTTTTGGGATGAATAAACGGAAAATGAAGGCAGTCTTGGGGGGGGGGGGTGTCACGTGATGACCATAAATATGAGGTGAAGGACGATAAACTTTCTGTAAAATTATGTGCAGATAATCTTTATCGATTACTTTCTTTTTTTATTTTTATTTTCTTATTTTCAGCTCGGGAAACTAGACAATAAAAAGCAAAAGTAATTAGCAAACGATAATTGCATGATATGGTAGAGTACATAAAAAAATGATGAAAATATGTGACTACTGACCTCAGCAATTACACACGACGAGCAGTGAACTCACTCTATCTACCTACCTACCTGCATGCCCGCATACCTGCCTATCTATCTATCTATCTATCTATCTATCTATCTATCTATCTATCTATCTATCTATCTATCTATCTATCTATCTATCTATCTATCTATCTATCTATCTATCTTACCTGCTTGCCTGTATATTTGTCCGTCTATCTATCTATCTGCCTGCCTGCCTGTCTGTCTGTCCATCTGCCTGCCTGTCTGTCTATCTGCCTGCCTGCATGTCTATTTACCTGCCTGCCTGCTTGTCTATCTCCCTGCCTTCCTGCCTGCCTGTCTGTCTGTCTGTCGTATTCTTCTTCAGAAACTGCAAGCTGGTGTTCTTTGCTCCCGATGCAGTGAAGATGTTGAGGAACAGCGTTGTGTCGGGTTGGGAGCGGGTTATGTTGATTATTCTTTTTTGGTCCCTAATTGGAGGAAAAATTAGACGTGGGATACTTCTTTAGCAGACTCCATCACCATAAAGGACTATGACAACCCGTGCCACTTTACATAGGCTAGACCTGTTACTGGGTGTACCAGCGGAGATGTGGGACAGGGTTTTGGTCAGCTATGGTTCACTAACCCTGACACTAGCATGTCAGCTATGGTTCACTAACCCTGACACTAGCATGTCAGCTATGTTCAACTAACCCTGACACTAGCATGTCAGCTATGTTTCACTGGTTGCCAGACCGAACAGCGTCTTCTCCCCCCACCCACCCCCACCCCCTCTCTTGTTTCACAGTCAGGTTATGTTTACGGTGTGCCTTCCATGTTTATAATAATGTATACCTGTGTTAATTTTTTTATATAATATTGCATGCTTATGTTAACTTTTTTTTTTTATAATAATGCATGCCTATTTAACTTTCTTATATAATAATGTAGGCACGTGTTAAATGTTTTAAATAATAATAATGTTGAAACGTGTTAAATTGTTTATAATAAATAAAGCTATGTTAACTTCTTAAATAATAATGTAAGCCTATGTTAACTTTTGTTATAATAATGTAGGCCAGTGTTAATTTTTATATAATAATGTAGGCCTATGTTAACTTTTTAATAATAATGTAGGCCTATGTTAACTTTATTTTCTAATAATGAAGGCCTATGTTAACTTATTTTATAATAATATATGCCTATGTTAACTTTGTTATAATAATGTAGGTCAATGTTAACGTTTTTACAATAAGTAGGTCTATGTTAACTTTTTTACAATAATTTAGGCCAGTGTTAACATTTTTATAATAATGTAGGTCTACATTATCTTTTTTTAATAATAATGCAGAGCTATGTTAACTTTTTAAAATAATAATAAAGGCCTATGTTAATTTTTTTATAATAATGTAGGACTTCATTCATTCATTCTATCATTCATTCATTCATTTGCATGTCCCTTGTGGAACTTTGCCTTCCTAACAGCACACCTTTAGGCCTCTCGGTTGTAAGCAAGATGCCCTGCTGCTGATGCATCCATTTGCAGATCATCAACGATGTCATGCAGCCATCTTCGCCTTGGTCTTCCTCTCTTTCTTTTTCCCATTATGTACCTTCCACGATGGTCTTCTCTATATTATCATGACGTTTAATGTGTCCAAAATATTTAAGTTTCCTCTCTTTAATCCTCTTTACTAGCCAGCTTTCTTCAATATTGAGTTCTTGCAGTATGGATATATTTCTTCTTTTTGTGTCCATTTTATTTGAAGAATTCTTCTGTAGCATTTACATTCAAAGGCATTTATGTGTTTCTCATCTGTTTTGTTATGTGTCCAGGTCTCACAGGCATATGTTGGGATGGGAAAGATACATGCCCTTAAAAAGCTTTTTTTTCCTTCTGTCTGTTCCTCTCCACAGATTCTTTAGTTGTTTTACTTTCTGAAGAGCGATAGATGTCCTCCTTCTAATTTCCCTCATTGTAACTCCATTACTAGTTAGTAGTGATCCAAGATATTCAAAACTCTCCACTTCTTCCAATTTTTCCTCATTGATACATATATCAGCTGCCTTGTTTGTTTTGTCGGTTGTCATCAATTTAGTTTTCTTCTCACTGAGATATAGGTTTTGCTCTTCGCTGTTCTTACGGACTGACATAATTAGTTTTTCCAATCTTTTTTTGTGTTGTGGACAGTAATACTGTGTCATCAGCATATCTAATTTCTGGTATTTCATAACCTCCAATTGTTATGGCATCGTAATATTCTTTGTCTACATCTTCTCTAACATTCCTCATTATATTTTCAGTATACAAGTTAAATAAGTAAGGCGACAACATGCACCCCTGACGGACCCCTTGTTTTATGTCAAACCAAGTTGTTGTTTCACCATTTATTCTTACTGCTGCTTGTTGGTCTGGATACAGCAGTGATATTAATTGTATCAGATGTGTTGGAAATTCTATGTTTTTCCATTATTTCCCACAGTTTCTGATGTTGTACAGAATCAAATGTCTATAAAAGATAAATATAGTTTCATATTAAACTCTCTGCATTTCTCTATTATTAATCTTATATTGAATATATGATCTCTTGATCCTCTTCCTTGCCTGAAACCAGCTTGGACCATATTGACTTCTTCTTCTATTTTCTTACGAAGTCTACCCATTATGATTGTTAACAGAATTTTGCTGGCATGACTAATCAGGGCAACAATTCTGTAGTTTGCGCATAACTTCAGGTTACCCTTTTTTGGCAGTTGAATACAGTTCTTTTCCATTTTTTTGGCCAAATACCTGGATGCCATATCTTTTTACATAGTGCATGATAGATTGTTGCACATTCCTTTCCTCCTGATTTAATAAATTCAGCTTTTATCTCATCACATCCTAGTGATTTGCCATTTTTCAGATTCTTTATGCCCATACAACTTTTTTTCTATTGTCATTTCGGGTTCTTTCTCCTCCAATAATAATTCACACTGTTGATTTCTGCTTTCACAGTCAGTTGTTTCATACATTCCTCTGCAATATTCCTTCCATCTTTCTAGAATTTCCTCAGTCTCTGTCAAGGTATTCCGCTTCTCTTCACAAATTACATTTAGCTTTGGTGTGACACATTTTTATAACATAAACACACTTTTTAATCAACATCCAAGACGACTTTACACATGGACATCACCTGATGGGAAAACCAGGAATCAAACAAATTACATTTTAGTGCAAAGAAGGTGGAGGTCAAGTATAACATCAACAAAATCTTTACCAGGTGCTGATTGTGACACGGACCATGAGTTATTAATAGCAGACATGAAGATAAAGATAAAAAAAAAGACAGTTACGGGATCAAGACCACTCTGCTTTGATCTTACAAAAAAAAAACCACAACGATATGGTATAGACGTGAAGAATTGTTTCGAAATCATGATGACTGTACAAGAGGAGATGGCACTAGATGAACTGGCTACACAAGCCAGAGATATCTTAACAACAACAGCTAAAGACATGGTTCCAGTAAAGAAAACACAAAAGAATGGATGGATTACAGCAGGCACACTAGAACTGATAAAACAACGTAGAGAAATGAAGACGCAATGGAAAGTGACAAACAACAACAAATAGGAATATAAATCTTTAACAAAAGAAGTACGAAGAAAAAAAAAACCAATACATACAAGATTGTTGTGAAAGAATAGAAGGACATAAGAATTGTGGAAGAGATAGTGAAAATGTAGTCCAATGTTTACTTTTTTATAATAATATAGGCCTACTTTAACTTTTTTTGTAATAATGTATGCCTATGGTAACTTTCCTATGTTAACTTTTTTTTATAATAATGTAGGCCTATGTTAACAATTTTTATAATAAGGTAGACCTATGCTAACATTTTTTAAATAATAATGTAGGCCTATGCTAACTTATTCATAGATTTGTGAAGTGAGCGGTTGTCAGATGTGGTTCTTTCCCTTTGTCACCCGCTTGGTTTTGTAAACGGTTTTCTCCGCTAGCCTTTGTCTACACAAGCGTGGCCCTCAAGGCAGCAGGGCACCTGTTTTGGTCCGGCCCTGCTTCGAAAACATGAAGGACAGCATAAGGTTGAGAATCATGATCACCAAAGCTATCTGTACGACACGTAACATATACTTACTTACTTTATCCTTCCTCTTGTACTGTGGGAGGGGAGATGCAGATGGCATGTTCGGGCCATATGAGTGGCCTCAGTTATGTTTTATGCCGTAAATTCTTTTGTGTTTCTATAACTCCACCTCTCTCTCTCTCTTTTTTTTATCTTCCTCTTGACTTGTGTCCTGTAGCTCTTCGGTTAAAGGCCCTTGCGGCTGGCTGTATATGCGTCACTCTCGTTAAGCGATCAAATCGCTCAATATTCTTTGTTTCTGTATGCATTGTGGGCACGGTGTAGCTCCCTACCAGTTGTCGTATGTTGCCATTTCTTAGCCTGTCTCTTCTAGTGATGTTTGTTGCTTTCTCTTAGGCGTCTCATTTCGCATGTAGATTTTAATTTTTTTTGGTATAATAATAAATTATAACTATAATAATAGTAGTAATAATAGTAATAATAACTTGCTTGATGATATCAGTGTGTCACATGTATGTGAATGTGATAATAATAACATCGCATGTATGTAGTATAAAGGCAAATGTAATGTAAGCTGTATGTTACTGAAGATGCTAGTCAGAGAAGGAATGTGAAAGTTTTGTTTTTGTTTTTGTTTTCTATTGCTCTTCATGTAATTATTACTTATGTAATTAGGTCACACTGGAAACAAGACCTGTCAATGTCATTCATTCATTCATTTGCATGTCCCTTGCGGAATTTTGCCTGTAGGCCTCTCGGTTGTGAGCAAGACGGCCTGCCGCTGCTGCATCCATTTAAAGATCGTCAACGATGTCTTGCAGCCATCTTCGTTTTGGTCTTCCTCTCTTTCTTTTTCTCATTATGTATCCTTCCAATAGGGTCTTCTCTAAATTATCATGACGTTTAATGTGTCCAAAATATTTCAGTTTTCTCTCTTTAATCCTCTTCACTAGCCAGCCTTCTTCAATATTAAGCTCTTGTAGTATAGATATATTTGATCTTTTTTGTGTCCACGATATTTGGAGAACTCTTCTGTAGCATTTACATTCAAGGGCATTTATATGTTTCTCAACTGTTTTGTCAAGTGTCCAGGTCTCACAGGCATTTGTTGCGATGGGAAAGATGCATGCCCTTAAAAATCTTATTTTTGTGGTTCTGTCTGCTCCTCTCCACAGACTCTTTATTTGTTTTAATTTCTGAAGAGCGATAGACGTCCTCCTTTTAATTTCCCTCATTGTATCTCCATTATTAGTTAGTAGTGATCCAAGATATTCAAAACTCTCCACTTCTTCCAATTTTTCCTCATTGATATATATTTCAGCTGCTTTGTTTGTTTTGTCAGTTGTCATCAATTTAGTTTTCTTTGCACTAAGATAGAGGTTCTGCTCTTCGCTGTTCTAACGGACTGACATAATTAATTAACCCAATCAGCAACCTGTCAATGACTACATGGCAAATCAGAGAGTTAAGTAGCTCGGACATCTGATACGAATGAACCCAGAACAACCAACTGAACGAGCATACAACTCGACAACATCTCGATATAGGACGCAAGGACGACCAATAAAGAAGTGGATAGATGGGGTGAAGGACACATTGAGGAAACATGACGTGACAGCTACCCAGGTCTCTCACCTAACACTGGGCCAGTGTCGGAAATTCCCTGTGAAGCAGATGGCATAATCAGACAAAGAATAAGAAGAAGTAGAAGAAGACCACTGAATGTTTGAAAAGTTCATCAAAACTATAATAGTGAAGAGCAGAACGACGAAAAGATAAAACTTATTCTTTTGAAAATAAAGTTCGTTCGTTCCTTCATCTTTTCTACCTTTCTTTCTTTCTTCATTACTTTTGTTCCTTCCTTCTTTCTTCCTTACCTTTCGTCTTTCTTTCTTCTTTCCTTCCCTTTCTTCTTTCCTTCTTTCTTTATTCCTTACCTTTTCTCTTTCTTTCTTCCTTCCTTATCTTTCTTCCTTCCTTATTTCTTCTTTACCTTTCCTCTTTCTTTTTTCCTTCCTTACCTTTGTTTCTTCCTTCTTTCTTCCTTACCCTTGTTTCTTCCTTCTTTCTTCCTTACCTTTCCTCTTTCTTTCTTCCTTACTTTTCTTCCTTCCTTCTCTTCTTCCTTATCTTTCTTCCCTCCTTCTTACCTTTCTTCCTTCCTTTTTTCTTCCTTACCTTTCTTCCTTCCTTCTTTCTTCCTTCAAATTTTCTTTCGTTTCTCTTCATTTCCTTTTTTTCTGATTTTCTTCTCTCTTTAATGCCTTACTGTTATTTGTTCCTGTGAAATGATTGTGTTCTGCTCGAGGGGTTAAAGTTTCTACGGTGCGTGTTTACATGTTTGATTGTCTGGGACACATAATAGCATATCTGCGATTGTCTGGGACACATAATAGCATATCTGCGATTGTCTGGGACACAGCATATCTGCGATTGTCTAGGACACATAATAGCATATCTGCGATTGTCTGGGACACATAATAGCATATCTGCGATTGTCTGGGACACATAATAGCATATCTGCGATTGTCTGGGACACAGCATATCTGCGATTGTCTAGGACACATAATAGCATATCTGCGATTGTCTGGGACACATAATAGCATATCTGCGATTGTCTGGGACACATAATAGCATATCTGCGATTGTCTGGGACACATATAAGCATATCTGCGATTGTCTGGGACACATATAAGTATATTTGCGATTGTCTGGGAAACGTGTACATGTATATGACTGTCTGGAAGACATATACATGTGATTGTCTGGGATACATTTTACCATATGTGCGATTGTCTGGGAAGCATGTACATGTATATGATTGTCTGGAAGACATGTACATGTGATTGTCTGGGACACATATCAGCATATATGCGATTATCTGGGAAACATATACATGTATATGACTGTCTGGAAGACATATACGTGTGATTGTCTGGGAGACACACACACACGCATATATATATATGTGATTGTATGAGAGACGTATACATGTGTGTGTGTGTGATTGTATGGGAGACATATTCACGTACACAAGTTATAAATTCATTATTAAACGTATTAGAATCATTGTCAAATTATTATTGATTATTAAAAGTAGTATAATGATTACAATCACTACAAAACATGTTCATTTTATAAAGTATAAATGGGGATGCAGCACAGACTAAGACTAAATTTAACCCCCCAAAAATATTGCTAAGTTTGGCCGTAAAGGGCGTCATCAAGTTTGAAAACATATACAGGAAAACATATACAGGAAAACATATACAGGAAAACATATACAGGAAAACATATACAGGAAAACATATACAGGAAAACATATACAGAATAACATGTACGTGAAAAAATATACAGGAAAACGTAAACAGGAAAATATATACAGGAAAACATTTGCGTGAAAACATATACACGAAAAACATACACAGGAAAATATATACAAGAAAACATATACAGGAAAACATATACAAGAAAACATATACAAGAAAACATATACAATGAAATATATACAGGAAAACAACGTAGAAATGTTTGGCAGAAATTTTAGATTATGACATGGATGTGGGAGTAGCTTCCCGGCTCTGTCAGTGTCACCAAACTGGCTGTAACTGTGTGGCTTAATTTCCCGCTGAGAATATTTTGTTGTTAAAAAGTTCATGCTGTTTTTTATGTTGTTCGCTATCTCGTTATCTCTCCTTCATGTGGGCGGATCGGTCGATCTTGAAGATATATGAGAGTGGTTTGATGGAACTGTCATTTGTTAGCATACATTTAACAGTCCTTCTATAGTTGTGTATGAAACCTGACAAAAAGACCAATTTATATACATATATATGTATGACACTTGACAGAAAGACTAATATATATTTAAGAAAGTTGACACAACGTCCAGTGTGTGTGTATTAAAGCTAACATAAAGATCAGTATTTGTGTATTAAACCTGACATAACGTCCAGTATGTATGTATTAAAGCTGACACAAAGACCAGTATGGTGTGTATTAAAGCTGA
Source organism: Achatina immaculata (assembly GCA_009760885.1). Taxonomy (NCBI): domain Eukaryota; kingdom Metazoa; phylum Mollusca; class Gastropoda; order Stylommatophora; family Achatinidae; genus Lissachatina; species Lissachatina immaculata. Next base: position 19,768,203 of record CM019699.1, read on the forward strand.
CACAAAGACCAGTATGGTGTGTATTAAAGCTGACACAAAGACCAGTATGGTGTGTATTAAAGCTGACACAAAGACCAGTATGGTGTGTATTAAAGCTGACACAAAGACCAGTATGGTGTGTATTAAAGCTGACACAAAGACCAGTATGGTGTGTATTAAAGCTGACACAAAGACCAGTATGGTGTGTATTAAAGCTGACACAAAGACCAGTATGTGTGATTTAAAGCTGATACAACGACAAGTATGTGTGTTTTAAAGCTGACACAACGACCAGTGTGTATGTATTAAACTTGACATAGCGTCCAGTATGTGTGTATTGAACCTGACATAGAGTCCAATATGTGTGTATTGAACCTGACATGGCGTCCAGTATGTGTGTATTAAAGCTCACACAAAAACCAGTATGTGTGTATTAAAGCTCACACAAAAACCAGTATTAAAGCTGACATAACGACTAGTATGTGTATATTAAACCTGACATAGTGTCCAGTATGTGTGTATTCAAGCTGACACAGCAACCAGTATGTGTATATTAAGGCTGACACAACGACTAGTATGTGTGTTTTAAAGCTAACACAATGACCAGTGTGTGTGTATTAAAAACTGACATAGCGTCCAGTATGTGTGTATTAAAACTGCCACAAAGACTAGTATGTGTGTTTTAAAGCTGACACCATAACCAGTATGTGTGTATTAAACCTGACATAGCGTCCAGTATGTGTGTAATAAAGCTGACACAACGACTAGTATGTCTGTTTTAAAGCTGACACACCGACCATATGTGTGTATTAAACCTGACATAGTGTCTAGAATGTGTATATTAAAGGTGACACAAAGACTAGTATGTGTGTATTAAACCTGACATAGCGTCCAGTATGTATGTATTAAAGTTGACACAAAGACAAGTATGTGTGTTTTAAAGCTGGCACAACGACAAGTATGTATGTATTAAAGCTAACACAACGACCAGTATGTGTGTATGGAGATTACATTTGTGGGCTAAATAAAGAAACGAACAACTAGTAAAGCAAAGATCACAGCAACATGTGTCTAAACTATTTATACTTTGAGGCTTCCTTTAAAAGAACCCGCAATTGACGTCATTTCATAAGACTGCTAATAAAATTAGTCTAAACTAAAGTTTCCTTCTTGGAAACAGCCCTTTGATACGGCAGCAAAATCCGCTACATGTTGCTTTTTCACTTTTTGTATGTGCCCTTTCTTGAAATTTGAATCAGTCTTCTAATTTACTTTTATGCGTTCGGTCATTGAAAATTGTCTGATATTATTATTATTATTATGCATCCATTTGCAGATTATCAACAATGTTTACAGACATCTTCGCCTTGGTCTTCTTCTCTACCTTTTCCCCATTATGTACCCTTCCAAGACGGATAATCATGAGGTTTAATGTGTCCAAAATATTTACGTTTTCTCTGTTTAATCCTCTTTACTAGGCAGCCTTCTTCAATATTAAGTTATTGTAGTATGGATATATTTGTTTAGTATAATATATAGTTTTAGCACTAACAGTAGTAATAGTAGTAGTAGTAGTAGTAGTAGTAGTAGTAGTAGTTGTTGTTGTTGTAGAAACAGTAGTAATAGTAGTAGTAGTAGTAATAGCAATAGTAATATTAGTAGTGGTAGTGGTGGTGGTAGTGGTGGTGGTAGTAGTAGTAGTGGTAATAGCAGTAGTAGTAGTAGTAGTAGTAGTAGTTGTAGTTGTTGTTGTTGTTGTGATAGTAATAGTAGTAGTAGTAGTAGTGGTTTAGTAGTAGTAGTATTAGTAGTAGTAGTGGTAGAAGAAGTAGTAGTAGTGGTAGTAGTTGTAGAAGTGGTAGTGGTATTAGTAGTAGTAGTGGTGGTGGTGGTGATGGTGGTGGTAGTAGTAGAAGTAGTAGTAGTAGTAGTGGTGGTAGTAGTAGTGATAATAGTAGTAGTAGTAGTAGTAGTAGTAGTAGTAGTAGTAGTAGTAGTAGTAGTAGCAGTTATAACGCAGCTATTCAGTTTTAGAAAGAAAAGGGCTAAATCAAGATAGTATGGAGGCTGCGGTAAGATAGCAAACTGTTACCCGCTAAAAAACTGACAAAACACAGTGAAAGCGCAGATCTGACGTAGAGAGAGTCTTGACGCAGCAAACAAGAACCACGATTCGTTTTTCCCGCTTTCAGGCTGCCTCTTTCTCATTGTGTGAGAACTGTTCTTTTCTTTTCTTTTCCTGTTCTTTCTTTTTCTTTTCTCTTTTTTTTTCTTTTTTTCTTTTCTTTTCTTTATTTCCTTTTGTTTGTTTGTTTGTTTTCTCTTTTCTTTTCATTTTTTTTTGTTCTCTTTTCCTTTCCTTTTTTTCCTTTTATTCCTTTTCTTTCTTGTCCCTTTCTTTTCTTTTTTTTCCTTTCTTTTCTTCCTTTTCTTTTTCTCTGTTTTATTTTCTTTCTTGTTTCTGTCTTTTATTTCCTTTTCTTTTTTTTTTCGTTTCTCTTTCTTCCTGTTTTTTTTTAAATAAATGAAGTCTCGTGTATATAGTAGAGGATTCACGAAAGTTGAACGTTATGGATTGATCCAGTGGAACACTGGCTGAGATCTAGATAAAAGTGCAGTATAAATCATTTATAACACAGAAGTATCTAGCGATCTGGAGGAAATTCATTTCCTAGCACGGCATCACAGTTTATACTGTACTGCGAACACCAAAACAAGTTAATTAGTATCACTTCTGAGACATTTCTTTTACTTAGATGTACTATCAAGGGTGCATGAGTAGGGCAGTTACTAGAGAGTTGCTTCTTAAGCGAAGGAAGTTGGTTGGACCAGTTTCCTGCGAGAAAATAGTGCCTGATTTTTTTTTTTTTTGTGCACTTTTGAGCCAAACAGAGAATCTTTCTCTCGAACTCTTGACCTGTAGAACTTGATTCCTTAAACAGTTAAGCCCGTGTGCCTGTATTCGTTATGAAAAAAGGGGGGACAACCTGACAGTAACTGTCGTTGAAATAATTTGTTTTCAGTTTCTTTGTACTCGCCCATGAGTTTGTGATGAACTCGAGAGTCACGTGCAAGTCAGTATTTTGGCAAGGGAAAAGTAGACTTTTGTCTGGGCGTGGGAGTTGAGAAATTGCCAGAGCTGATGATTTTGGAGTTGGATATGAGAGAGCGAGGTTGTGTTGGATTGTTTACTTGTGTAAGTTAGTCGTAGTTTTTTTGTTTTTAGTTACGTGGTAGTTGATAGTTTTCTGGATTCTCACGACGCGAACTTAGTAATTATCTAGGCTTAGCTGCCCGGAATCTGCGTCGTGGTGAGTTTCTGTATTGTTTGAGCCGTGACTTGACATTTTTCCCCCTGTCTGACTCATTTTCATCATCATCATGTTCCGTATAACAAATATTTGTTGTGTTTAAGATGTCTTTTCTCGGTGAACCCTCATGTATGAAGTGATTGTTATGTCCTGGGTTGTCCTGCTGCCTTGAGTTGTCCTGCGTTGTCTTAGGTTGTCCTGTGGCGTCTTGGGCTGTCCTGTGAAGAGTTATGTTATGACAACTGACAAAAAATAAGGCAGCTGAAATATGTATCAATGAGGAAAAATTGGAAGAGGTGGAGACTTTTAAATATCTTGGATCATTACTAACTAATAATGAAGATACAATGAGGGATATTAAAAGGAGGACATCTATAGCGCTTCAAAAAGTAAAACAACTAAAGAAGCTGTGGAGAGGAACAGACAAAACTACAGAAATAAGATTTTTAAGGGCATGCATCTTTCCCATCGCAGCATATGTGCCTGTGAGACCTGGACACTTAACAAAACAGCTGAGAAACACATAAATGCCTTTGAATGTAAATGCTACAGTAGAATTCTTCAAATATCATGGACAGAAAAAAGAACAGATATATCCATACTTACATCTTACATCCTTCCCGTGCCGTTAAAGTCACATAGGGCCCGCATGGTAGTTCGCCAAGATGTCCTGTCTTCGGCGAGTTTTTCAATCTCATCAAGGGATGTTATGCCCACTGAAATGATTTCTCTTAACAATGTCATCTTTAGAGTTTCACGTGGTCGACCTCTTTTTCTTCGGCCTGTTGTGTTCCATTTGATAGCTTGTTTGGGGATTCTCTGATTGTTTCTTCTCATCACATGGCCGATATATGTCCATCTTCTTGTTCTGATCAACCATGAGACAGGTTGTTGTTTGCTCATCTGTCTTATCTCTGCGTTGTTCTTGAATTCATTCCACTTTATACTGAGTATTTTCCTTAGTCATTTGTTTTCGAAAGAGTCTAATTTCTTGTCTATTTCTTTAGTTGTTTTCCAGCTTTCACATGCATAAATGAGGGTTGATATTACATTTGAATTGAATAATCTTAACTTGGTTTTTGTGCTTATAACTTTTGAATGTCGTATGTTCTCAAGATTCTTGAAGGTCAATGCTGCTTTGGCAATTCTAATGTTAACTTCTTTTCTGGTGTCACCATTGTGGTCTATATAGCTGCCGAGATATCTTATCTTATGTCCTTCCCGTGCCGTTAAACGTCACATAGGGCTTGCAAAGTAGTTCGCCAATTTTTCCTGTCTTCAGCGAGCCTTTCAACCTCATCAAGGGATTTTATGCCTGTTAATTTGGCCTCTCTTAACAATGTCCTCTTCAGAGTTTCACGCGGTCTGCCTCTTTTCTGGTTTCTCTGCGAGTTTCCGTAACGATATCTGTTTTTCCCATCTGGAGTCGCCTCTAGATAGGTCCCAGGATAAAGTTGTTAGCCTTATGCCCAACTCCCGGTGCATGATGTGTGACAGATCAAGCGGAATTCCGCTGATTTCTGCATGCCGGCGAGAGTGTTAAAAAACGTCCGCCATCTTGCACGTCACACCGGAAGCCGAGATATGCAAAATGGTTTAATTCTTCAACAGCTGTTCCTTCTACGTGTATTTGCCCTTCGTCGTTAATGAGAACCTTCATTATTTTTGTCTTATCCTTGTTCATTTCAAGTCCTATTTTACAGGCCATTGAAGACAGGGTATTTGATTTTACTTGCATTGATTTCATATTGTCGCTGATAAGAGTTATGGCATCTGCAAAATCAAGATATTCCATTTGGGTCTCACGCACCTAATCAATGCCGGTTTTACCTTTGCAACATTTTTTCATTATGAAGTCTATGGCAATTCCAAAAAGCAAGGGAGATAACATACATCCTTGTTTAACGCCTGTTTCAATCTGGAACCATTCACTCATTCCTTCTTCTGTGTTGACAGCACAAACATATCCATTGTAGAGGTCACTAATGATGTTGACAGTTTTAGATGGTATTCCATATATTTTAAAAATCCTCCATAATGATTCTCTGTGTATGCTATGAAATGCCTTTTTAAAGTCTATGAAGTTCAGGAATAACGGTCTTTGCTTTTCAATATGTTCTTCAAGTATTATTCTAAGATCTGGTCGGGACAGCTTCAAAATCCTGCCTGTTCTTCTCTCATTGCAGCATCCGCTGTATATTGAATTCTATTCAGAATAACTTTGCAAAATACTTTTGGCACAGCTGATAGTAAGGTTACTCCTCTCCTGTTGTTGCAATCGCTAAGGTTGCCTTTTTTCGATATTTTAACAGTGATTCCTTTTTTCCATTTAGAAGGGATTTTTTCTTCTTTCCAAACTTTATTGAACATTCTCTGTAGTTGTTTCATGTTGTCTATATTAATACCTTTTAACATTTCGGCTGTTATTTCATTTTCACCTGCAGTTTTGTTGTTAGCCATTAGATTCACTGCTTTTTCAATTTCATGCAATGTAATTTCATTTTGGTTGACATTTAATTGTGGGAATGGCAAATCAGTTCCAAGGTCTATCAGTTCTTTTGGATGTGGTCGATTAAGTAATTCTTGGAAGTGTTCGGCCCATCTTTGCTTTTCGTATTTACTTTTAAAAGTATGCCAGTTTTGCTAAGGATTAGTCTTTCTTTGGATGTAATAGTACCTGTTAGCCTCTTTTCTATGTTATATAGAGTTTTGCTGTCTGCTGTTTTTGCTGCCTTCTCCGCTTCTTTCGCCATATTGCCCATGTTTTCTCTTTTATCCCTTCTAGCTGAACTCTTTACTTTACTGTCTAGTTCTTGGTATGTTGCTTTTTGCCAAATCTACTTCAAGATCTGCTCTTACATTCAACCTGGCTAATTTGGCTGGCCGTGTTTCGTGTATGTATTTCCATGTGTTATCTGATATCCGTTGCTTTTCTATTTGTTGTTCGCAGTCTAGGACTTCTTTTAGTTGCTGTAATTATGGTTGTGCTGTAAGAACGAATGCCATAAGTTATCTATATCTGTCTCCTCTAACTCAATGAATGCAGCGAACTGTTTGGTAAGTTCCAGATTAAAATTGCTCTTAGTATTTTCATCCTGTAGACTTTATCTTTCTGAGTATTGATTTCTTGTGTTGGTTTTTCAGTTTTAGTCTTATTTTCCCTATACACAGATTGATATCCATACTACAAGAACTTAATATTGAAGCAGTTTGGCTAGTAAAGAGGATTAAACAGAGAAAACTTAAATATTTTGGACACATTAAACCTCAAAAGAATTTAGAGTCGACTGTCTTGGAAGTGTACATAATGGGAAAAAGAAAGAGAGGAAGACAAAGGCGAAGATGGCTGCAAGACATCGTTGATGATCTGCAGATGGATGCATCAGCAGCAGGCCATCTTGTTTACAACAGAGAGGCCTACAGGAGTGCTGTTATGGAGGCAAAGTTCCGCAAGAGACATACAAATGACTGACTGATGTTTATGTTAGCTCTTTACTTTGCAAGTTGTACGACTGTTGACATTCACGCCTTTTACATAAAGACTACACTGGCATACCTGTAGCACATGAGTGTAATACAAAACTGTACTCTATGTCTACAATTATTTGGTGATATTTTCATTGTTCAGATTTGTAAATATGTTTCGACATCATTTCGTTTCAGACCTCACGTCAAACTCGGATACGTTGGATGATGTATGTAGAAGTTTGGCACCACCCACTCAAGACATGGCTCCTCCCATTGCTCCGCCCCGTAGGAGGACTACAGATATTCGAGTGTTCCGAAAGGCCACGTCTTTTTCGAGCGGAGTAAACTGTCAGTCAGAAAACAACAATAACTTCGCAAGTGATATAGATAAACAGAATTCATCGCCAATATCGCCGGTCAATAAAGATCTGGCTGCATCTGAAGACGTTGTCAATCAGAATGTGCCTCCCCCAGACAACATCCACGCTATGGGAAACACCCTTGTGAGAAGCGACAGCAGTGCTATAAATAACAGCATCAGTTCAAGGGGCAGTAACTTCAGCACTCATAAGAAGGAAACGAGTATGTCCGTGAATGCCATTTTCTATGGCCATAGCCGCGGTAGTAACAATCCACTAGGAGGATTATCAGAAGCTTCCCCGACAGCTCTGCCCGGCCTAACCTGTGACATTTTTGACAAACACGTTCACCCAGGGTCCGACACGTTTGACAGGGCTGGGGGCATGATTCTACACGGCATGGATGGGATAGAAACTCGCCGCAGAAACTTCTCCTCGTCCTCTTTACCGTTAAGTCTCATGACAGCCACCATAGAGGAAGTGGATGATACCGAACCCACAAACGGTGCTCCGAGCTCCCCGAACCAGCATGCCCAAAGGTCACATTCCTACAGCGGAAGCGTGACCCCTTCACCAAAAGTCCCCTTCCGAACGCTACGTCGAGAAGCACGAGTGACGAGTACAAGTTCTCCCCCTCGGACAAGGCGTCCAGGTGGGCTAGTTCGTTCCGCCAGTGACAACACCAGCAGCATCGGCTGTCTCAAAGACGTAGATATCGTTGGGGAGAGCTTTGAGTCTAGATTCCCATGGCAACGAGACTTCGGGGTCCAATGCGAGATGACGAGTGATTCCGTTTTCCATCCAAACCTAGAAAGAGCTTTATCTGGCCCAGCAATGTACACGTATTTTCGCTCACTATCCAAAACCTCAAATACTCCATCTTCTTCTCCTCCACTCACATCGCGACAGATTGCCCTCCATCAGTACAGGAGGAGCTGTTCGCACTCCGACCTCATCCATCACCAGCCCGCTTTCGGTGTCTGTGACCCATACACCTACTACTACCATCACCGCAGCAACAACAGCATAGCAACAGTCGGCAAGAAGCCGGACACATCCAACCGCGACAAAGTATCCCACAGCAAGAGGCTGGCAAACTTTAGGTCTCGACCACGACCAAGTTCTATGGGGGCGGGAGATAATATCAGGTAACTATACGTTACCTTTCCTTCCCTGTTATATGCCTGTGTTTACGTCTATAGTTGTTAAATGCTTAAATAAGTGTATACTTTATACTCCCACTAAGTTTTGGGTGCTCCCAGGAGCCATATCGTCAGGAACTTATGGTGCTTATTATGTTCTAACTCTGACTCCAATCTGCAGGAATATCATGACCTTCAAGGAAGGCTGGGAAGGTTGTCGACTGGCAATGCCCGAAACCAGAGCTGTAAGCTCAGGAATAAGTTTAGGAACACCACGTCTCTCAGATGTCCAAGTGTCAGTTCTTCTTCTTCTTCTTCTTCTTCAGCTTTCCGAGACATTAAGGCTCACTGCTGCAGATAAAGTTCGCCTCCATTCGTCTCTATTCCTAATCTCCTCCCTCCAAGTTGGCGACACCAATTTCTTTTATATCCTCTTCTATGTTGTCTTCCTAACTCTGTCTTGGTCTACCCATCGATCTTTCCAGCTCTCCATTCCCCACTGTTGGTAACCTTTATGGGCCCAAAGATTCTTCTTATGATCTTCTTCTCAGCGACCTGCAATTGTTGTGCTCCCGTTTTTTATCCATACATGACGGCTGGTTGTAATGCTGTAGCGTCCATGCCATGGTGAACTGTCAAAGTGGCACAGCAGTAAGTATTTAGATCGACCGGCGGGTGATGGATGCAGAGGATGGAACAAAAAATTCATAGCCAACATTTTTTTTTATTGTAAGGAACAATTTCTCTTATACAATAAATATGTTTTCAGTGGTCACCATCATAGCTACAGCAGCAACAACAGCAACAATAACAAAAGCAAAAACAATAGCAGTTGCAATAACAGCAACAATAACAAAAGCAAAAACAATAACAGCAACAATAACAAAAGCAAAAACAATAGCAGCATCAATAACAGAAACAACGACAACAATAACAAAAGCAAAAACAATAGCAGCTGCAATAACAGCAACAATAACAACAAAAACAACAGCAAAAATAATAGCAGCTGCAATAACCTCAACACTAACAAAAACAAAACAACAAAAGCAGCAACAGCAACAATAACAAAAGCAAAATAACAGCAGCAATAACAGCAACAGTAACAAAAACAAACAAATCGGCAATATCAGCAAAATAACATCAGCAAAATAACAAAAACGAAACAATAGCAGCGATAACAGCAGCAATAACAAAAAATAAACAACAGCCGCGCCAACAACAGAAACAACAGCAGCAATAACAGCAGCAATAACAACAGAAGCAAAACAGCAGCAGCGACAACAATAGTAACGGCAGCAAAAAATAACATCAGTAGCAGCAACAACAACAATGACAGCAACAACTGAGAACAATACCAACAACAGAATGACAGCAACAACTGACAACAATACCAACAACAGCAACAAACACAACGACAACTGACGCAGCTACAGCAATGACAACAGGAACAACAATGGCAGCAACAACAGAATCGGAACAACAACGAGAAAGAAACGTAAGTTATCTTATCCTCTTCGCGAAGTATAACGCCGATAATGGAGTCATAAAATCCATGTACTTGTATGACAACACATCAAGTGCAGCAAACCACGATGTAACACAAATGTTCAGATGGAGCCAGCATTAGTTCTGTAACTTCCAAAAGACATTCCAGTCACTAGGAACTGGTTCAGATTGCCAGTCAAGTTGAGCAGCAACAATCACCAGGTTTCTGTTCTGAATCAAGATTGTGCTTTTGTAGTTATTCAAAAGTGTTTTATCTTTCTTTGAACCTATCTTGTTATATGGAAGTGAATCATGGACAATAGGCAGGTCTGCACAAAAATCATTGGAAGCAGCAGAAATGTGGTTTATTAGAAGAATGTTGCGAATCCCCTGGACAGCAAAAAATAACTAATGAAGAATGTATGAGAAGAGCTGGAGAGACAAAAAAACCGTGTCAAAAAGATAAGAGAGAGACAATGTACTTTCATAGGACATGCAATGAGAAGAGGGGGCATTGAAAATATTATAACAACAGGAAAAATAGAAGGAAGAAGATCCAGAGGAAGACCAAGAGAAATGATACTGGACAGTCTGACGGGATGGTGTGAGATGAGATCACCAACTGAACTGATGGCCTGCATGAAGGATCGCGTACTCTGGAGAAGCATAATAGTCAACGCTAGTAGGCATGGCATCTGATGATGATGATGATGATGATTTATCTTCCTTATTAAAATACAGAAAATAGAAGTTCGCATGAAATGGATGTACTGTCTAGGCCATGCCAGAGTTGTCGGAAACAACAAAGCCAGTATAGCAGTATTCGTGTAAAAACTGTTGGCTTGATAGTAAGGGCATTTTTATGGGTTTTTATTTCTGAATTTTCTCGTGTTGAGATCCTTCGAGAAGGTCACGAGGGTTGCAAAACCCGTGACGGGGAATTGTGGGGGTAAGGCTGAGTGCGTGGAGTCAGTTTTGGTTTGAACGTGTAACTTTGTGGAGGTTTTTTGTGCTGTGTGATGTCTTCGTGGAACATATGAAGGTTATAGTTGTACTGCAGTTTATGAATGGACTGGCCACATGGCAGGAATAACCTGCCGGCAGTCGAATTTAATGTTATTTTCATCAACTTTATCATCCTTCCATCAATAAATGTTCCAAGTCACCGTTACCCAGGATTTACTTGACTATCTGTACCAGTTGTCGTCAACGTGAGGTTTTGAAGAGCCTGGATGAGAAGTATGTCTGGAACAGTGTGTAACTAATCCAGCAGGTGAGAGTGAGAGCTGGAATTCTGTGTGTAACTAGTCCAGTAACCTCAACTCACGCAGATCAAGATGAAAGTCTACCCTGTTATGCACGTGCTTAACGTGATCACTACCATACGATACGGCCTGTAGATGTACATATTTTTGCTGAATCCCATCGCCTGTACAGGTTTATAGAGCTATTATTGTGTTTACTTCCACTAAAACGCTTTCGTGAAACAGAGTGACTGAACTGAGAGATAGAGGACAGATCTCCCACTGTTCCCACGGGCAAGACAAAAAACACGTGGGATCTTGGCACTTCCGCGTGTAAGGAGATCTCAAGTTTTTGTGTGATGAGTTTTCGAAAAGACTGAAAATATTTGTGACGATGTGTGGACGGGGGGAGGAGAACTGGTGCTGGAGGATCGAAGCTCTAAGTCTAGATCAGAAATGAGGAGCATTCCCCCCCCCCCCCCCCCATATGTTCCCAAGATACTTCTTTTCTTTTATAGCAAATCGCGTTTTTATTGGTTCTTGCATTTTAAAATTGCCATCATGAAGGATGCTTTATCGTCTAGGACTTGTCTAGATATTTTTTTTAAACAGCCATTCTTTTACATGTGATTTTTAAAAAATAAGTAATCCACTTGAAGCGGATCAAGAGATCATATATTCAATATAAGATTAATAATAGAGAAATGCAGAGAGTTTAATGTGAATCTATATTTATCCTTTATAGACTACTCAAAGGCATTTGATTGTGTACAACACCAGAAGCTTTGGGAAATAATGGAAAAAATGAGATTTCCAACACATTTGATACAATTAACATCACTGCTGTATCCAGACCAACAAGCAGCAGTAAGAATAAATGATGAAACAACAACTTTGTTTGACATAAAACAAGGGGTCCGTCAGGGGTGCATATTGTCGCCCTACTTATTTAACTTGTATACTGAAAATATAATGAAGAATGTTAGAGAAGATGTAGACAAAGAATATTCCGATCCCATAACTATTGGAGGTTATGAAATCCCAGGGATTAGATATGGCGATGACACAGTATTACTGTCCACAACACAAAAAGGAATGGCAAAACCAATTATGTCAGTCTGTAAGAATAATGAAGAGCAAAACCTCTATCTTAATGCGAAGAAAACTAAATTGATGACAACTGACAAAACAAACAAGGCAGCTGAAATATGTATCAATGAGGAAAACTGGAAGAAGTGGAGAGTTTTGAATATCTTGGATGACTACTAACTAATAATGGAGATACAATAAAGGAAATTAAAAAGAGGACATCTATCGCGCTTCAGAAAGTGAAACAACTAAAGAATCTGTGAAGAGGAACAGACAAAACTACAAAAATAAGATTTTTAAGGGCATGCATCTTTCCCATCGCAACATATGCCTGTGAGACCTGGACACTTAACAAAACAGCTGAGAAACACATAAATGCCTTTGAATGTAAATGCTACAGAAGAGTTCTTAAAATATCATGGACATAAAAAAAGCCGTACTACAAGAACTTAATATTGAAGAAGGCTTGCTAGTAAAGAGGATTAAAGAGAGAAAACGTATATATTTTGGACACATTAAACGTCATGATAATCTAGAGAAGACCTTCTTGGAAGGGTACATGCAAGACATCGTTGATAATCTGCAAATGGATGCATCAGCAGCAGGCCATCTTGCTCACAACCGAGAGGCCTACAGGAGTGCTGTTAAGGAGGCAAAGTTCCGCAAGGGACATGCAAATGAGTGAATGAATCCACTTTTATTTACTTTTGCTTTTTAGCTTTTTGCATTTGGTAAATCATTTCTGAGTTTTATTCTCTATTTGATACCACGTGATATTGTCAAGTCATTGCCTGTTTTTATACATCATCATTTTTCTGAGTATGCTAAAAAAAAACGCGATGCTGTTTATGTATTTGACAATTCACCACTGTGTTTCTTCTGTATTTGATAAATCCCACTATGTTGTTTATGTATTTGACAAATCACCACTATATTGCTTCTGTTTTTGATAAAGCACCACTATGTTGTTTCAGTATTTGACAAATCACCACTGTGTTTTTCATGTATTTGATAAATCACTACTATGTTGTTTCTGTATGTGACAAATCACCACTATGTTGTTTATGTATTTGACAAATCACCACTGTGTTGTTTATGTATTTGACAAATCACCACTATGTTGTTTATATATTTGACAAGTCACCATTATGTTGTTTATGTATTTGACAAATCACCACTATGTTGTTTCTATATGTGACAAATCACCATTATGTTTATGTATTTGACACATCACCATTATGTTGTTTATGTATTTGACACATCACCATTATGCAGCTCCGTTTGTGACATGTCACCATCGTGTTGAATTTGACTGTTACAAGTCACCACCATGTTGGCGCTCAGTGTGACATGTCACCTCTGTGACATTTGCAGTGACGGATGACAATTTATAACTGCAGGTACCAGCATGAGCTGACCAAATTCAGAGAACTACATAACTCCAGGCGGGAAAGAAAATCTGACCCACAGCTGGTTCCTTCCCCGGCCGGCCGCCGCAGGGTGGCGCTGGTGTTTTCTGATGACCCAGGCTCTGCCTCGGATCTCGAGTCCATCTTGGAGAACCCTGGAGACAGGTGACGTTAGTGTGTGTGTGCGCGCGCGCGTGCGTTTCTGTCGGTTCCTAACTCTGTGTGCTTCTGTCCATCGCTTTCATCATCATCATCATCATCATCATCATGTGCCATCTCCAGAACGAAGGTTGGCAGGTAATGAATATCCAGTTCCTTCGCTCCCTCGTCTTGATGGTGTCACTCAGCCGGGCTGTGCCCTGTCCATTCTCGTGTGTTATCTTCACCTCTACATCTCTGTCTACCCCTCGCTCTTTTTCCTTCAACCTTTTCCTATTGTGTGGCCTTCAGTCTGGTTGTTATGTCTTTTGATATGGCCAAAGTATTTTGTTTTCGTGATTGCCACATGTGCAGATTTGGTCGTGTGTTGTAATCTGACATGTAGAATATGGTTTATTTAACAAAAAATGAATGCATCTGTAACCCTGTAACCATATAACCAGTTGTAACATGTAATGGAATAACCATGATGTTATGCATTTAAATGCGCAAATAACTGAAGCTTAGATTTTGTTCTGGACATTTGAGCCCAAATCATCAACCAGTTTTTGGCTCAGGTTTTGGTTGGAGGAAGTTCAGTTGTTATCATCATCACGTGCCATGCAGGGTGACGTGTGCGGTCATACTCCTCCACAAACCTCGATCCCTGACATTTCTGAGTAGCTCTTCCGCTGATGTCTTTCCCTGCCACAATGTCAGGTTTTCCAACATCAGTTCCCTCGGTCGTCCTCTCCCTCTCCTGTCTTCAGTGTTGCCCCATTGTTATGATGTTTTCCTGCTTCTCTCTTCTCGTCACATGCCCCATGAATGATGATTGCCTTTTCCTTGTCTTTGTTATTATACTACTTTTTTTGTTAGCTTGTCTCAGACATTGATTGTCTTGGCTGCCCATGGGAGTCCAAAATTATTTTAAAAAACTCGTTTTTTTAAAAATAAAAACTTCACGAGTGTCAAAATAACACTCATCACGTATAATGTATATGTATCAGCGTACCGTAACTGACACAAGGGCTAGTATGTTGTTATTAGCTGTCATTCTCTATTCCAGGCTAACAAAATACTGGAAATTGAGCTTACCAACATTAATCTGGGCTCATTTTGTGCCCGTCATTCCTACGACCATACCACAAGAACTAATTGCTTAGTTTTTTAAGTTAATTTTTGTTGTTTTTATGTGTGATGCTTATGACGAAATATTGGATGTCGTGTGCTGTTTGCTTTTTACCTACTCATCTTATATTCTTTCTCTCTGTCTGTCTGTCTCTCTCTCTCTCGTTCTTACTCACTTTCTTCGCTTTTTCTTTTCACATTTGATGGAAATTGTGAAATACACATTATACATTCGCCTCTTGCTATAAATGATAGTTTTCAGATAAAAGTAGACTGGGTACATTTGACTTAAAAATAAGAGATGTAAACTAGAATAGTCTAGGAATTTAAAAAGCAGGCCCTCTCTATGAAAATATTTGAAAATCACATCTAAATATAAATAAATAAGGCTGGGCATTATCTAATATGTTTTCTGATACTGTACTCTAACACTGTACACTAAACACTGTACTCTAGCATTGCACTCTAAAACTGTACTCTAAAAATGTACTCTAACTCTGTACTCTAACGCAATACCCTCACACTGTACTCTAACGCTGTACTCTAACACCGTACTCTAACAAAATACTCCAACACTGCACTCTAAAATTGTACTCTAACGCTGTACTCTAACATCGTATTTTAAATCTGCATTTTATCACTTTTGCTCTAACACTGTACTATAACGGTGTACTCTAACGCCGTAGTAGTCAGACTCTGTACTATAACACTGTACTCTAACGCTGTACTCTAACATTGTACTCTACCTACATACTGATCTTTAGAAACCTCGTATCCTGATAGCCGTATTTAAAAAAAACCTCTGTTTACAGACCACGACAAACTAATTCATATTTAATGCATGTCCTCGTCCAACTCTTGCTAAAAATGCTCATTTATACCATGAATTACATTTCTATTCCATATTTCACAATTCCCATGAAACCTCAAACGGATTAAACACAATTTTCTCCCCATAAACATAACTTGCGCAACAAAATCTGCTTGGAAGAATAAAAGTTAGGATAATTTGGCTAAGCGTACAACATTTGAACTTCTGCTTCAGTCGTGCTCTGTAGGCTGAGCTCTCTCTCTCTCTCTCTCTCTCTCTCTCTCTCTCTCTCTCTCTCTTTCTTTGTATTTTTCAGTCTGGAAAGATCGTATGTGTTTTAGATTTGTAGATGCACTGTTCGGAAGTAATCAAGAGCACTCAACATCTACTGGAAGCACTGGAGATACCGTTCCTAAGAAGAATGAGGAGAATACCATGGACAGCCAAGAAAACAAATTGAAGAAGTTCTAGAGAAGGCTGGGCAAAAGAGAGAAATTGTGGCAAAGTTCAGAACATGACAGTCCAGATTTGTAGGACGTGTTTTGAGAAAGAAGCAAGCTGGAACACCTAGTGGCAACGGGAAAACTAGAGGGACAAAGGGACAGAGGAAGACTAAGAAACAAGATAGTTGATGGACTAAAAGAGTGGCACAGAGCACTGTCCAAATCACAGGTTATAGAAAGAGCAAAGGACAGATGGTTGTGGATATCAGTGACCACAATCGCCTGATTGGCATGGACCAGAGAGAGAGACATAGAGAGAGACAGACAGAGAGAGACAGAGAGAGACAGACAGAGAGAGACAGAGACACAGAGAGAGACAGACACACAGAGAGAGACAGAGACACAGAGAGAGAGACAGAGACACAGAGAGAGAGACAGAGAGAGAGACAGAGAGATAATGCAGACATCTTGCAGAGACAAGACAGATTTTGATATAAAATTTTAAGACATGGGTACAGCATATTAATACCATGTCGCGTTAGCATCTCACCTGAGCCTGTGTACTGTAGACGAGGTTTAGCAATTCCGCTATGAAGTTCAACTTAGTTTTTTCGTTTAGAAAAAAAAAAACAACCTCGAAATGGGATGTAAATGTGGCCAGAAAAAGAGATGATTTTTCTCCGTGGATGTCTTACAACAGAGCGGAACTGGGGGAGAAATGTACACATGTCTATAAATGTTGGATGTTTTTTTAAAGGAGTATAAGGGAGAAAAGACAGGGTGTAAAAGGGTTTATTTTAAAATGTTTATTTTCTTTACACACTAGCTTCTCCTTTCTTTGTTCTTGATTGTTTATTGTGTTGTTGGTTGTTCGCTGTGTTGTTAGTTATTTGTTGCCTTGTTTGTTGTGTTGTTTGTTGTGTTGCTGGTTATTTGTTGTGTTGTTTGTTGTGTTCTCTGGTGTTAGCTGTTTTTGTTGGTTATTTGTTGTGCTATTTGTTGTTTGCAGTTTTGTTTGTTGTGTTATTGGTTATTTGTTATGCTGTTTGTTATGTTGTTTGTTGTGTTGTTTGACGTGTTGTTGGTTTGTTGTGTTGTTAGTTATTTCTTGTGTTATTTGTTGGTGTGTTGCATTGTTTGTTGTGTTATTGGTTGTTTGTTGTGTCGTTGGTCGTTTGTTGTGTTGTTGATCGTCTGGTGTGTTGTTGGATTCTGTTGTTTTGTCGGTTATTGTCTGTTCTGTTGGTTATTTGCTGCGCTTTAGGGTGGTTGTTGTTAACTGGTTGTTTCATTTGTTGATTGTTTGATGATGTGGCATAACTCTGAATTTGGTTTGATGATCTGACATACGCCCGAATTTGGTTTGATGGTCTGACATACGCCCGAATTTGGTTTGATGATCTGACATACGCCCGAATTTGGTTTGATGGTCTGACATAAGCCTGAATTTGGTCTGATGAACTGACATAAGCCTGAATTTGGTTTGATGGACTGATATAAGCCTGAATTTGGTTTGATGGACTGATATAAGCCTGAGTTTGGTTTGATGGACTGATATAAGCCTGAGTTTGGTTTGATGGACTGATATAAGCCTGAGTTTGGTTTGATGGACTGATATAAGCCTGAGTTTGGTTTGATGGACTGGTATAAGCCTGAATTTGATCTTTCGACGGCTGACCGCCGTAAACTGTAAACCAAGTATCAGATGGTGCTTGGAGCAGACTGCTCTGTTTCGCTTTACTTCTTAGAACAGATCTAAGTTTCTTCTATGAGTATAACTTCTTCACTTCTAGGATATAACTTCTTCAGTTCTAGGATGTAAATTTCTTCACTTCTATGATGTAAACTTCTTCACTTCTAGGAAATAACTTTTTCCCTTCTAGGATATAACTTCTTCACTTCTAGGATATAACTTCTTCACTTCTAGGATGTAAATTTCTTCACTTCCAGGATGTAAACTTCTTCACTTCTAGGATGTAAACTTCTTCACTTCTAGGATATAACTTTTTCACTTCTAGGATATAACTTCTTCACTTCTAGGATGTAAATTTCTTCACTTCTAGGATGTAAACTTCTTCACTTCTAGGATATAACTTTTTCACTTCTAGATTATAAAGGTCTTCACTTCTGGGGTAATACTTCTTCACTTCTAGGGTATAACTTCTTCACTTCTAGGATATAACTTCTTCACTTCTAGGGTATAACTTCTTCACTTCTAGGGTATAACTTCTTCACTTCTAGGGTATAACTTCTTCACTTCTAGGGAAGAGGGGTCCATGGAGTGAAAGTGTACCTGCTGCGGAAGTGGCACAACAGACTGTTTCTTAGAGACTCGAGGACGCGGGATAGGGTCTTGATCGGCTTTGAGTGACCACTTGATTGTCTTGCGGCTCTGAAGCCAGCACCTTCACTGTCACCAAGATTAAATGTAATACATTGCTTTGTTATCAGTAACACCGTTCTGTTACAAATCTTGGTAGTTAACATTTGTTAAATGTTACACGTAGTTCTGTTACAAATGTTAATTGTTCTTCTCTATTCAAGACGCTGCACATTATTCCGGGCGATCATGATAAATAAACACATTATGGATACACACGCATACAATCATTCTGTCATACTGTTTGTTCGCCAACTCTGGCATTTGTTCTTGGCTCAGAGAAGCCACTCTGTCACAACCACTCCACTCCCACGCAGAAGAAGAAGAAGATGGTTACATGAGACGGGGAGCTAAGTGCGCTCGCCGGTATTGATCTGCGCCAGCAGATAAGCCAGAGCAGACATTGCTGGCAGCAGTGTGAAAGTTTCTCGTTTCTGGGGAGGTCACAGCAGAGAACGTGAGTGTGTGTGTGTGTGTGAGTATGTGAGATTGAGAGTTGGCCGCGCTGTGTGGAAAATCTGTGGGTTGGTGTGTGTGTGTGTGGTACGACGTGGACGTTGTGGGTTGATGGTCAAGACTGTCAGGAGTGGGGCTGGTGAGTGGAGGAGGAGGTTCGCGGTGTGAGATGAGTAGAGTGTGGTGTATGATTGTGTGAGATGAGTGATTTAGAGTGTGGTGTATGATTGTGTGAGATGAGTGATTTAGAGTGTGGTGTATGATTGTGTGAGATGAGTGATTTAGAGTGTGGTGTATGATTGTGTGAGATGAGTGATTTAGAGTGTGGTGTATGATTGTGTGAGATGAGTGATAGAGTGATGGTGAATGACTGTATGAAATAAGTGATTTGTGAAATGAGTGATTGTGTGAGGTAAGAGACAGAGTCTAGTGAGTCACTGTGTGAAGTACATGATTGTGTGAGGTAAGAGACGGAGTCTAGTGAGTCACTATGTGAAGTACATGATTGTGTGAGGTAAGAGACGGAGTCTAGTGAGTCACTATGTGAAGTACATGATTGTGTGAGGTAAGAGACAGAGTCTAGTGAGTCACTGCGTGAAGTACATGATTGTGTGAGGTAAGAGACAGAGTCTAGTGAGTCACTGCGTGAAGTACATGATTGTGTGAGGTAAGAGACAGAGTCTAGTGAGTCACTGCGTGAAGTACATGATTGTGTGAGGTAAGAGACAGAGTCTAGTGAGTCACTATGTGAAGTACATGATTGTGTGAGGTAAAAGATAGAGTCTGGTGAATCACTGTGTGAAGTACATGATTGTGTGAGGTAAGAGACAGAATCTGGTGAATCACTATGTGAAGTACATGAATGAACTTTGAGATTCGTTGAATGATTCTGAAAGTGATCAACAAACAAACAAACAAAAATCTTATACTACGTTTCGGAATTGATTTAAAGCACTTTCAGTTTCTTCTACCTGTATAACGTGTGTAAGACTAATGTGTGTAAGATTAATGTGTGTAGGACTACTGTATGTGGCCACTTTATGAAAGACTACTGTATGTGATAATTTTATGTAAAACTACTGTGTATAAGGCTACTTTGTGTAAGACTATTGTATGTAAGACTAATGTGTGTAAGACTAATGTGTGTAAGACTAATGTGTGTAAGACTATTGTATGTAAGACTAATGTGTGTAAGACTAATGTGTGTAAGACTAATGTGTGTAAGACTACTGTATGTGACTCATTCATTCATTCATTTGCATGTTCCTTGCGGAACTTTGCCTCCCTAACAGCACTCCTGTAGGCCTCTCGGTTGTGAGCAAGATGGCCTGCTGCTGATACATCCATGTGCAGATCATCAACGATGTCTTGCAGCCATCTTCGCCTTGTTCTTACTCTCTTTCTTGTTCCTATTATGTACCCTTCCTGTATGTGACTACTTTGTGTACAATTAATGTATATAAGACTAATGTGTGTAAGACTATTGTATGTGACTACTTTATGTAAGACTACTTTCTGTAAGACTACTGTATATAAGGCTACTTTGTGTAGGACTATTGTATGTGACTATTTTATGTAAAACTAATGTATATAAGACTAATGTGTGTAAGACTACTGTATGTGCCTACTGTACATAAGACTACTCTGTGTAAGACTTCTGTATATAAGACTAATGTGTGTAAGACTACTGTATATAAGACTACTTTGTGTAAGACTTCTGTATAAAAGACTACTTTGTGTAAGACTTCTGTACAAAAGACTACTTATACTCGGCATCAAGTGGAACGAATTCAAGAACAATGCAGAGATAAGACAGATGACTGAACAACAACCAGTCTCATGGGTGATCAGGAAAAGGAGATGGACATATGTTGGTCAAGTGATGAGAAGAAAAGATCAGAGAATACCAAAACAAGCTATGAAGTGGAACACAACAGGCCGAAGAAAAAGAGGCAGACCACGTGAAACTCTAAAGAGGACATTGTTAAGAGAGGCCAAATTAAAAGCATAAAATGCTTTGATGAGGTTGAAAAGCTCGCCGAAAACAGAAAAAAATTGGCGAACTACTTTGTTAGCCCTATGTCAGCGGCACAGGAAGGATATAATGCTAATTTGAGTAAGACTTCTGTATATAAGACTAATATGTGTAAGACCACTGTATATAATGTTACTTTATGTAAGATTTCTGTACATAAGACTACTTTGTGCTAGACTTCTCTATATAAGACTAATGTGTGATACACAAGAACCCAGTATCTACAAAAATCGGAACATTGTTTCAGGGGAAGTAACAGTGAAAATGGTACACTTGTTCTGTGTGAACGTAAGTATATCCCTTTACGTCGTACAACTGTTCCTGCCTTCAGAATGTGATTAGGAAAACTCGTGACTGTCACAATCACAAACACTAGACAGAAAGTGACAAAATGTATGATTAAACACTGACATAAAGCTAATGTCAGTGATGGATTTCATCCTCCTTCGCCTTGTGGATGCTGGTATTCAATATCACAATATATATTAAAATAATAGATTCTGTAGGTGACTGTGTCATACATAAGATTGTTGAAGTTCATTATGTGATACATTACTGAAGCTTAGTATGTGATACATAAGATTGCTGAAGCTCATTATGTGATACAAACGATTGTTGAAGCTCATGTGATACATAAGATTTTTGAAGTTCGTTATGTGATACATAAGATATGAAACAACATTTCGAGCATTACCTAAGGTCTCATTAATAGGTACTGTCACTACTACTACTACTACTACTACTAATACTACTGCTGTCACTACTACTACTATAACTACTACTTCTACTGTCACTACTACTACTACTACTGTCACTACTACTACTACTACTACTACTACTACTACTACTACTACTGTCACTACTACTACTACTACTATTGTCACTACTACAACTACTACTGCCACTGCCACTGCTACTACTATTGTGATTACTACAACTACTACTGTCACTACTACTACTACTACTACAACTACTACTGTCACTACTACTACTACTACTACTACTACTACTACTACTACTACAACTACTACTGTCACTACTACTACTACTACTACTACTACTACTACTACTACTACTACAACTACTACTGTCACTACTACTACTACTACTACTACTACTACTACAACTACTACTGTCACTACTACTACTACTACTACTACTACTACTACTACTACTACTACTACTACTACTACTACTACTACTGCTGCTGCTACTGCTATTACTAATGTTACTGATGCTACTACTATTACTAATGTTACTGCTACTACTACTACTACAACTACTACTGTCACTACTACTACTACTACTACTACTACTACACTACTACTGTCACTACTACTACTACTACTACTACACTACTGCTACTACTGCTACTGCTACTACTGCTGCTGCTACTACTGCTGTTACAAGTAGTTTTTTCTTTGAGCAGAAGCTGAATTCAGCAGCTTTCCAAGCTCCTGACGAACACACGTCTCCATTCTTCTCTTTTCTTGATCTTTTTTTGCCAACTGTCAATTCCAGAGCACGTACATCCCTTCTTCTAGGTTGTCTCACCATCGTGGTCTAGGTCTACCTCTTGATCTACCCCCTTTCGTCACTTCTGTTTAGGCCACCCATGTCTGTCTATCCTCCTTCATTCTCTCTAAGTGGTCAAGCCACCTCTCACGTCCTTGCTACAACTAAAACATCCCTCCCAATGACAGCAACCATCCAGTCCGACAAGATGTCCTCTAAAGTTCTTGTTCTAATCTTTCTTGACCAGGCCCTGGGACATCTCCAGGCAGACAAGTGTCACCTCCACCGACCTTGATGATGACGTAATAAGATACTGGGAGCCGTCAGATTATCCGGAAGGAGGCCCGGCTTATCTGATGCGTGGTGATGTTCTGCCGTCTCCTCCCATCTCGCCAAGACTGTGGTTAACATCTGACGACGAGGAATATATCAACGACAGCGATGATTCTCTCTGTATGTTCCCTTCTGTTTAGCACAGATTCTTTTTATGTATGTTCCCTTCTGTTTAGCAAAGATTCTTTTTTCTGTATGTTCCCTTCTGTTTAGCACAGATTCTTTTTATGTATGTTCCCTTCTGTTTAGCAAAGATTCTTTTTTCTGTATGTTCCCTTCTGTTTAGCAAAGATTCTTTTTTCTGTATGTTCCCTTCTGTTTAGCATAGTTTCTTTTTCTGAATGTTCCCTTCTGTTTAGCACAGATTCTTTTTTCTGAATGTTCCCTTCTATTTAGCACAGATTCTTTTTCTGAATGTTCCCTTCTGTTTAGCACAGATTCTTTTTCTGAATGTTCCCTTCTGTTTAGCACATATTCTTTTTCTGAATGTTCGCTTCTGTTTAGCACAACAGATTCTTTTTTCTGTATATTGTCTTTTGTTTAGCACAGATTCTTTTTCTGTATGTTCCCTTCTGTTTAACACAGATTCTTTTTTTTCTTATCTATATAAAGTATTTCTATCACATTAAATTTTTCGTTGTGTGTGTATATGTCACTATTGTTGTTGATATTATTTGTTTTGTGCCTGCTGTCGATATTGCTTATTTTGTGCCTGTTGTTCATATTATTTGGTTTTGTGCCTGCTGTTCATATTATCTGTTTTATCCCTGCTGTTCATATTATTTGTTTTGTGTCTGCTGTTCATATTATCTGTTTTATCCCTGCTGTTCATATTATTTGTTTTGTGCCTGCTGTTCATATTATCTGTTTTATCCCTGCTGTTCATATTATTTGGTTTTGTGCCTGCTGTTCATATTATCTGTTTTATCCCTGCTGTTCATATTATTTGGTTTTGTGCCTGCTGTTCATATTATCTGTTTTATCCCTGCTGTTCATATTATTTGTTTTGTGCCTGCTGTTCATATTATCTGTTTTATCCCTGCTGTTCATATTATTTGTTTTGTGTCTGCTGTTCATATTATTTGTTTTATCCCTGCTGTTCATATTATTTGTTTTGTGCCTGCTGTTCATATTATTTGTTTTATCCCTGCTGTTCATATTATTTGTTTTGTGCCTGCTGTTCATATTATCTGTTTTATCCCTGCTGTTCATATTATTTGTTTTGTGTCTGCTGTTCATATTATTTGTTTTGTGCCTGTTGTCGATATTGCTTATTTTGTGCCTGTTGTCGATATTGCTTATTTTGTGCCTGTTGTTCATATTATTTGTTTTGTGCCTGTTGTCGATATTGCTTATTTTGTGCCTGTTGTCGATATTGCTTATTTTGTGCCTGTTGTCGATATTGCTTATTTTGTGCCTGTTGTTCATATTATTTGTTTTGTATCTGCTGTTCATATTATTTGTTTTGTATCTGCTGTTCATATTATTTGTTTTGTGCTCCTGCACTTGATATTATTTATGAAAGAGAATATATATACGACAACAAGACATGATACCAGCACTAGATCTAGCAGATTACATTGTCATTCTCAAAAAACAGCAGGCAGCAGAGAAGATTGTGACAGCAATGACGGCATGACAGTGACATGATTATGATGCAGTGGTGATATGACAATGACATGATTATGATGCAGTGGTGATATGACAATGACATGATTATGATGCAGTGGTGATATGACAATGACATGATTATGATGCAGTGGTGATATGACAATGACATGATTATGATGCAGTGGTGATATGACAATGACATGATTATGATGCAGTGGTGATATGACAATGACATGATTATGATGCAGTGGTGATATGACAATGACATGATTATGATGCAGTGGTGATATGACAATGACATGATTATGTTACAGTGACAGCATGGCAGTGATATGATTGTGATGCAATGACGACATGGGAGTGACATGACTATGATACAATGATGACATGACGGTGACATAAGAGTGACATGATATCTCTGATAAGGATGAAGGAGCCAGGCGTACTATCTGATGGTGACTAAACATGAGCGTGGTCAAGTAATCTAAACCGACACAGAGCTTGTGTCACCATTTGCTGCAGTCTCAAGTTTGTTAAGGAGGAGATATGAACATCTTATCAGCAAGTCCAAATGCCAGAATCCTAAACAAATGTCCATAATACAATGATCTTAGACAAATATTTAGAGTGGAAGAAACCTTGACAAATGTTTAGAGCAGAAGGATCTTACACAATGTTTAGAGTGGAGGGATCTTACACAAATGTTTAGAGTGGAAGAATCTTACACAATGTTTAGACTGGAAGGATCTTACACAAATGTTTAGAGTGGAAGGATCTTACAAAAATGTTTATAGTGAAAGGATCTTACACAGTGTTTAGAGTGGAGGGATCTTACACAAATGTTTAGAGTGGAAGGATCTTACACAATGTTTAGAGTGGAGGGATTTTACACAAATGTTTAGAGTGGAAGGATCTTACACAATGTTTAGAGTGGAAGGATCTTACACAAATGTTTAGAGTGGAAGGATCTTACAGAAATATTTAGAGTGGAAGGATCTTACAGAAATATTTAGAGTGAAAGGATCTTACACAAATGTTTAGAGTGGAAGGATCTTACACAAAATATTTGGAGTACAATGATCTTAGACAAATCTCCACAGAGCAAGGATCCTATACCAACTAACAGATCTTAGACAAATGTCCACAGTGCAAAGACTCCAGACTAACTAACAGATCTTAGACAAATGTCCACAGTGCAAAGATTCTAGACTAACTAACAGATCTTAGACAAATGTCCACAGTGCAAAGATTCTAGACTAACTAACAGATCTTAGACAAATGTCCACAGTGCAAAGATTCTGGGCTAACTAACAGATCTTAGACAAATGTCCACAGTGCAAAGATTCTAGACTAACCAACAGATCTTAGACAAATGTCCACAGACGAAAGATTCTAGACTAACCAACAGATCTTAGACAAATGTCCACAGTGCAAAGATTCTAGACTAACCAACAGATCTTAGACAAATGTCCACAGACGAAAGATTCTAGACTAACCAACAGATCTTAGACAAATGTCCACAGTGCAAAGATTCTAGACTAACTAACAGATCTTAGACAAATGTCCACAATGCAAAGATTCTAAACTAACTAACAGATCTTAGACAAATGTCCACAGTGCAAAGATCCTAGACTAACTAACATATCTTAGACAGAAGTCCACAGTGCAAAGATTCTGGACTAACTAACAGATCTTAGACAATCTCCACAGAGCAAGGATCCTAGACTAACGAACAGATCTTAGACAAATGTCAACAGAGCAAAAATTCTAGACTAACTAACAGATCTTAGACAAATGTCTACAGAGCAAAGATTCTATACGAACTAACAGATCTTAGACTACAGCTCAAGAATTCTAGACAAACTAACAGATCTTAGATAAATGTCCACAGAGAGAGGATTCAAGGCGAACTAATAGATCTTTAAAACCCTTTTCAGATGCCTCTGATGATCAAGATTTAGGTCTACGAAAGCGGATTAGGCGGAACAAGGTAAGCCATCTCTGTCGCTCTTTGGCTGTAAACAGATTCTTTCAAATTTTGGAGTTTCAAATAGAACCTGTGGACATTGCTGTCTTCATCAAGATTTCACTAAGAATAGGTCTCTTTATTGTTTGTTTGTTTGTTTGTGTATTGTTGTGGTCTTTTTGTTGTTTGTTGTTGTTGTTGCCGATTTTGTTTATACTGTTCATTGTTGTTTTTGGTCTTGTTGTTATTGTTTGTTGTCGTTGCTGGTGGCCTTGTTGTTGTTTGTTGTCGTTGCTGGTGGCCTTGTTGTTATTGTTTGTTGTTGTTGCTGGTGGCCTTGTTGTTATTGTTTGTTGTTGTTGCTGGTGGCCTTGTTGTTATTGTTTGTTATCGTTGCTGGTGGCCTTGTTGTTATTGTTTGTTGTCGTTGCTGGTGGCCTTGTTGTTATTGTTTGTTGTCGTTGCTGGTGGCCTTGTTGTTATTGTTTGTTGTTGTTGCTGGTGGCCTTGTTGTTATTGTTTGTTGTTGTTGCTGGTGGCCTTGTTGTTATTGTTTGTTGTCGTTGCTGGTGGCCTTGTTGTTATTGTTTGTTGTTGTTGCTGATGGTCTTGTTGTTATTGTTTGTTATTGATAGTCTTATTGTTATTGTTTGTTATTGGTGGTCTTGTTGTTGTATGTTATCGGTGGTCTTGTTGTTATTATTTGTTGTTGTTACTGGTGGTCTTCTTATTTTTTATTGTTGTTACTGGTGGTCTTCTTATTGCTTGTTGTTGTTGCCTTTTATATGTAAAATTATCGATTGAGAATTTGTAGAAAATTGAATTTTATTGTTCGTGTTCGTTTTTCGTTGTTGTTATGCGAGAATCTATGTATTCACTACCACTTCAAGACTTACTCCAAGACAGCAATCATGAAGTAGTTTGGTCAGACAAACCGAGATAGCAATCATGAAGTCCTTTGGTCAGACAAACCGAGATAGCAATCATGAAGTCGTTTGGTCAGACACTCTAAGATAGCAATCATGAAGTAGTTTGGTCAGACAAACCGAGATAGCAATCATGAAGTAGTTTGGTCAGACACTCTAAGATAGCAGTCATGACGTCGTTTGGTCAGACAAACCGAGATAGCAATCATGAAGTAGTTTGGGCAGACACTCTAAGATAGCAATCATGAAGTAGTTTTGTCAGACAAACCGAGATAGCAATCATGAAGTAGTTTGGTCAGACACTCTAAGATAGCAATCATGAAGTAGTTTGGTCAGACAACCCGAGATAGCAATCACGAAGTAGTTTGATCAGACACTCCAAGATAGCAATCATGAAGTAGTTTGGTAAGACAACCCGAGATAGCAATCACGAAGTAGTTTGATCAGACACTCCGAGATAGCAATCATGAAGTAGTTTGGTCAGATAAACCGAGATAGCAATCACGAAGTAGTTTGATCAGACACTCCAAGATAGCAACCATGAAGTAGTAAGTAGTACACAATGATTTAAGCATCATCTTCACTTGTCAATCGTCCCTTGACTACTCCCGCTGGTATCATCCAACAGCACAGCCAGGATGTTGAGTGTGTTCGTTTCCTACGCTAAATTAAGAATCAAAACTCAACAGCTCAACATGGAATTAAGGGGAGATCATATTGTGTTGATCAGGTCGGGAGAATATTTTAGCTAAGAGAGGTGATGGGAGACAGCTTGTTCAGACAAAGAATCGTAGCACTTACTCTTTAGTGAGATGATGGGAGACAACTTGTTCAGACAAAGAATCGTATCAATTATTCTTTAGTGAGATGATGGGAGACAACTTGTTCAGACAAAGAATCGTAGCACTTACTCTTTAGTGAGATGATGGGAGACAACTTGTTCAGACAAAGAATCGTATCAATTATTCTTTAGTGAGATGATGGGAGACAACTTGTTCAGACAAAGAATCGTATCAATTATTCTTTAGTGAGATGATGGGAGACAACTTGTTCAGACAAAGAATCGTAGTAACTACTCTTTAGTGAGATGATGGGAGACAACTTCTACAGACAGAATCGTAGCACTTACTCTTTAGTGAGATGGTGGGAGACAACTTGTTCAGACAAAGAATCGTAGCAACCAGTTTTCCTGGAGATAATGGAACAAGATGACACATTTTACGGGACCAGAATCTGCGTATGTATATGTGTGTGTGTTAGAAATGAGACGATAGAAGACGTGAGTCATTTGTTCTTGTCACGTGACTTTCTTCAGAACACTTCTCTGCTCATCCACTTCAACTAACTTGACACTCTTCCGGCACACCCCCTTCTTCGCCGTCTCCCGTCATGTTATCGGCGGAAATGCATCTTCTACTCTGTTGATGCTTTCTTCTCTCTCTCTACTAATGAAAGTGTAGATAATAATGAAGACCTTAGAATATCCGAAACTCCGCTTCTTGTTATCTGCTGCAGCTTGTTCAGTTGTCAATGCTTCATAACTTTCGTGTACCTCGTGGATGTATGGACATAGTGTACATAAAATAGATGTATGGGCATCGCGTACGTAACATAGATGTATGGGCATCGTGTACGTGACATAAATGTATGAACATCGTGTACAGGGCAAATCTATAAATGTCGTGAATATAGCATAAATGTATGGATATCGAGCACATAACATAAATGTATAGATCTCGTGTACATAGCATAAATGTGTGGATCTCATGCACATAGCATAGATGTGTGAATATCATGTAGACAGCATAAATGTATGGATCTCGTGTACATAACATTTAATTGTTGGCTTAGAGGCCTGTGGTGGAACTTTATATGTAAAAATGTACAGCGGATGTTCCCAAACGTTTCAAACTGTGACATACTTAATAACACAAATGTTTGTCCCAGTACACTTATGTTCTTGACGCTGGCCAGTGGGTGAAAACACCCGTTGAGATAATCAGCGACCCATAGCTGACCAAGACCCTGTCCCACCTCTACATGGTACCCCCAGTAACAGGCTTAGCTTGGCTAACGGGGCAGGGATCGCCATAGCCCCCATGGTGGTGGAGTCTGCTAAAGAAGCATTGCATACCCCCTGGTTTTTAGCTGTACTCCGGGACTGAGAAAGTAGCCACCATAACACACTCCCACGCCGATACGATGTTGTGCCTCAACATCTCTACAGCATCGACTGCAAAGAACAACAGCTCGCAGTTACAGGGGGTTCTTACAAGTACAAGTAACGCTGGACTCTCGTGCAGTTAACAATATGTTGTTAGCATTTTCAAAGAAGCTTCATTTATTACCTTATTATGGAAAGCATTGTGCTGCCATCTTGTGACCCAAAACACAGATGGCGGGAGAAGCGAAATATCGACTGCTACATGCGTCCATCTTGTGCCCGAATTTTTAAAAAGCTAGAACAATACATGGAGGGGGGGGGGGGAGAGAGAGAGAGAGAGTGGGGTGGGGAGCGGGAGAAGTAGAAATTGACTGCCGAGAAGTGGAATTATGGGAGCCTAGAATGAACCAGATACGGATTTGAGTAATTTTTAAAAAATAAATTCAGGTGACGAAATTTCACGACACATTTCCAAAAGTTTTTCGGCACATTAAGGTCCCTTGGCACACTGTTTGGGATTCCCTGGTGTACAGTACGTTTCATTGATGAACGAGATGTTTTCCAGAAGTTTCCAGGTAGCTGGTAGTATGTGCTGTCAGCGTCCTTGCTTACGTTTTGCTTTGCGGTGGAAGCCAAAGTCTGAAGGGTATGTCATAGTGACTGGAAACAAGATTCGATGGCTAGTTTTTAAGTTTTGGATCGGACCCAGGCAGACTTTTCTAAACGGCCCACTTCTTTGGTGGATACATGGATCTCACTATCCTATTAGCCAGATGTCTTGTCTTGTCTTCTGACTCTTTAGAACTGCGAGCTGTTCTTTGCAGCAGGTGCCGAGGATGTGTTGAGGCACATGATTGTATCGGCTTGGAATTGGGTTATGGTAGGTGTTATTTTCAGTTCCGTAGTGAAGATAGAAATCAGTACTTCTTTAGTAGACTCCACCACCATAGGGACTATGATGATCCCTGCCCCGTAAGCCAGGCTAGCTCTGTTACTGGAAAGGGGGGGGGGGGGGGTTACCAAAAGAGAGCTAGGACAGGGTCTTGGTCAGCAACCAGATAAAAGAATGGTAACATATAACAGCAGAAGAGTTGAAGGGAAAGGTCCAATGCTAGTCGCACCCCCCCCCCTCACCTTTTTACACACGTCCAAAGATGCCCGCGTCTGCACTCACTCCAACCTTTCCCAGGACAGCAAGTCTTATTCTAGCTGTGTGCTACCTCGAAGTGTGTGTTCTGCTGGCCGACAAGTCCTGTACGACTCTTTCGTCCATTCCTTTCCCTGTGTCAAGTGGTCGTAAAGCCGAGATGATGTGTTTTTTAACCCCTTGAATTACTCACTCTAGCTTTAACAGCTAGCTTCTAAATGTCGCAGTCTTTCTTGTGCGTACTTGCTTTCGTAAATCTAGGAGTCTTATAGTGCTGGCTGTAGCGGTAACCATGCTAACTTCTGTTGTTACTAACTAGCTGTAACAGTAGTGTTGTATTTAACTACGTCTGTTTGTACTAACTAGCTGTGTAACAGTACTATGAAAATAGTAACTTTAGGTCAAAGACGTTCCAATGGAAGGCTGATTTCGGATTTGTGGTGTAGTTGTAGTGTAGTTGTAGTTTAGTTGTAGTGTAGTTGTAGTTGTTGTGATTGTTGTGATTCCATGGTAAAAGGGTAAAAGTATGTGTATCATAGATTATATTGCAGTGTCTATACACTATATCACTGATACGAGTATTATTCACATGGCAAAATTAATCTTCACTATACCAGCGTCAGACACTAGAAATAAAAAAAACTAGTCGTCACAGTACCAAGTTCGGACACTAGAAATAGAAAATCTAATTGTCACAATACCAGCTTCAGACAATAGAAATAACTGATCGTCACAATGTCAGCGTCACAAACTAGAAACACAGTAAAACTAAACGAGCGACAGACAACCACAAACATAGCAAAAACTATACGAGCGTCGGAAGCTAGAAACACGGCAAAACTATATCAGCATCAGAAACCAGAAGCACAGAAAACTATGTCAGCGTCAGAAACTAGAAACATGGCAAAACTATACCAGCATCAGACACCAGAAGCACAGAAAACTATGTCAGCGTCAGAAACTAGAAACATGGCAAAACTATACCAGCATCAGACACCAGAAGCACAGAAAACTAAACCAGCATCAGACACCAGAAGCACAGAAAACTATACCAGCATCAGACACCAGAAGCACAGAAAACTAAACCAGCATCAGACACCAGAAGCACAGAAAACTATACCAACATCAGACACCAGAAGCACAGAAAACTATACCAGCATCAGACACCAAAAGCACAGAAAACTATACCAGCATCAGACACTCGAAACTCAGCAAAAACGAGAATTGATCCAAAATAAGTTCCACGAAAACGCTTTATATTCCTAGTGATCACCTATCATACAGACCTATTGTAAAGCTCTTGAAAGCCAGCGAAGAAGTCTTAAGAGAGGCTGGGGTTAAAAGGCAAATTACAGCAAAAATCAGAGGCAGACAAGCGAGATTTGTAGGACATTTTCTGAGAAGAGGAAAATTGGTACACATTGTGGCAAGTGGAAAACTGAGGGAAGAAGAGACAGAGGAAGACAGAGAGAGAAGTTATTGGATGGGCTGTCAGTGTGGCTAGGAAGAAAGTCACCGGGGGATCTCATAATCAAGTCTAAAGACAGGAAATTGTGGAGAGAAATGATCGCCTACGCCACGCGGCACGGCACTTGATTGATTGATTGTAAACCTTTTGGGAAATGTTCCCTGATTCAACTTTGGAAAACTGAAACTATGATGACAATCAAAACAAGGATGATGCCTGTATTCATGCAGGAGACGTGCAAAAATGTGTGCAGAATCATCTAAAAAGCCATTGCTGGTAGACTTCTATTATATTATATTTGGTTGAACCTCGTCTCATGTCAAGCAGGTGGTACCGAGTTCAAGTCCCAGCAGGTGGGATTATTTGTTTCTGGTACCACCACAACGAAAAAGGTCCCAGGACCCCTCCCAGCCTCTAAAAATGAGCACCCAGAGAAATCTGGGAAGGTGAATGAGGCCAGGCGTGACACTGACCACATCACAGCTTCCATCTGCTGAAGGTCTTGGAAATATGACACTATCGCAGCATCACCAAATATGTCTTAATGGCATGGAAACGGGGATTTTTTTCCCTTACCTTTTTACCGTCCTCATGTCGCTTACATTAATGTCATTACATCTGGCGTCGATTCGTTAATGAAACTTAAAAGTAGCCATGTTTATTGCGAGGGGACCAATGACGTCCACCGCTGTAGGATAAAGCATCTTCGCTGGCTGCCTTCCTCACATATTACATTGTTCAAGTGTCGCCCATAAAACTAGGTCACTGACAGAAGCATCTACAGACAGCTGATGCTTTAGAAAAACGTGTGTGTGTGTGTGTTTGGGGGGTGGGGTAGGGTGGGGGGACCTGCAGAGAAAACGTTTTCTCCTGGCAAAAAAAAAAAAAATACGTAGAAAACACAATTTCAGAAACAGGTCTCCAAGCTGGACAACAAAAACGTTACTCTTCAGATAATATTTCATAACAACCACTTATCTATGGAAGTGGTTGGATGGAGATTTTTTTTTTATTTTCCTCTGGAGTATCGCTGAAAATGTTTCTGATATTGTAGCTGTTTTATGCCTGAATTTTTTTTTTCTTTCTGTGGCTAGTAGAGCGAAAATTATATTAATATTTTATGTTTCTTCTTTTCTGTAGCTAATGGAGCTGAAAATGATTGTCTGTGCTTGATTTTTCTTCCTTTCTGTAGCTAATAGCTGAAAATGATTGCCTATGCTTGAGTTGTTTTCCTTTCTATAGCTAATAGCTGAAAATGATTGCCTGTGCTTAAGTTGTCTTCCTTTCTGTAGCTAATAGCTGAAAATGATTGCCTATGCTTGAGTTTTCTTTCTTTCTGTAGCTAATAGCTGAAAATGATTGTCTATGCCTTAGTTTTCTTCCTTTCTGTAACTAATAGCTGAAAATGATTGTCTATGCTTGAGTTTTCTTCCTTTCTGTAACTAATAGCTGAAAGTGATTGTCTGTGATTGAGTTTCCTTCCTTTCTATAGCTAATAGCTGAAAATGATTGTCTGTGCTTGAGTTTTCCTCCTTCTATAGCTAGTAGCTGAAAATGATAATCTATGCTTGAGTTATCTTCCTTTCTATAGCTAATAGTTGAAAATGATTGTCTATGTATGCGTTTTCTTCGTTTCTGTACCTGATAACTGTAAATGATTGTGTATGCTTGAGTTTACTTCCTTGCTGTAGAATAACAGCAGAAAACAGAGTCATATTGTCTTTCTTTTCTAAACAGAGACATGTCTTTCTTTTCTAAACAGAGACATATTGTCTTTCTTTTCTAAGCAGAGACATATTGTCTTTCTTTTCTAAACAGAGACATATTGTCTCTCTTTTCTAAACAGAGACATATTGTCTATCTTTTCTAAACAGAGAAATATTTTCTTTCTTTTCTAAGCAGACATATTGTCTTTCTTTTCTAAGCAGAGACACATTGCTTTTCTTTTCTAAACAGAGACACATTGTCTTTCTTTTTC
Organism: Achatina immaculata; assembly: GCA_009760885.1. Classification (NCBI taxonomy): domain Eukaryota; kingdom Metazoa; phylum Mollusca; class Gastropoda; order Stylommatophora; family Achatinidae; genus Lissachatina; species Lissachatina immaculata. The sequence continues at coordinate 19,802,191 of CM019699.1, forward strand.
TAAACAGAGACACATTGTCTTTCTTTTTCTAAACAGAGAAACATTGCCTTTCTTTTTCTAAACAGAGACATATTGCCTTTCTTTTCCTAATCCGCAGTTTGAGTTCACACATTAAGCATCTAATTATTGTGAAGACGATGAAAAGAGTTGCGGGCAATGAAGTTTAGATCTTCGCATTTGAATCATTAGATTATTTAGTTTGTATCGTGTTACCGTGCCACGGAAGTTCCTGGCACCGCGCCTCTGAATTAGCTTGGTGACCTGTGTCAAGAAAGAGGTTCTCTGGGGGTGTGATACCTGACATTTATTGGAAGGGAGGATAACTTTATGAGAGAGGGGTTGGCATCATGGATTTTAATGGTACAGAAGTGACGCTGAGAAACGGGACAAGGGTGCGGGTTTCTGGTAAGTTTGGAGCAGATGTTGTCCGCCTTGTTCGGTATCCTTCTGGGCGTCTGAAGGTGGACCTACGCCAGAGGCGCGCCATATCTGAGTACTTTAAGGTAAGTTTTTTGTTTTGTTTTGAGATACTGAGTACTTTAAGGTAACTTTTGTTGTTGTTGTTTTGAGATACTGAGTACTTTAAGGTAAGTTTTTATTTTGTTTTGAGAAACTGAGTACTTTAAGGTAAATCTTTTTGAAGTACTGTGTACTTTAAGGCAATTTTTAAGGCAGTTTGTAAGTTTTTTGTTTTGAGGTACTGAGTACATTAAAGCAAGTTTTTTGTTTTGTTTTGAGGTACTGAGTACTTTAAGGTAAGTTTTTGTTTTGAGGCACTGGGTACTTTAATGTGAGTTTTTTTTTGTTTTGAGGCAACGAGGTCTTTAATGTAAGTTTCTTGTTTTGAAGTACTGTGTACTTTAAGGCAATTTTTTAAAGGCAATTTGTAAGTTTCTTGTTTTGAGGTACTGAGTACATTAAAGCAATTTTTTTGTTTTGTTTTGAGGTACTGAGTACTTTAAGGTAAGTTTTTGTTTTGTTTTGAGGCACTGGGTACTTAAATTGAGTTTTTTGTTTTGAGGCAATGAGGTCTTTAATGTAAGTTTCTTGTTTTGAAGTACTGTGTACTTTCTGGTAATTTTGTTTTGTTTTGAGGTACAGAGTACTTTAATGTAAATTTCTTGTTTTGAGGTACTGACTACTTTAATGTAAGTTTCTTGTTTTGAGGTACTGAGTACTTTAATGTAAGTTTCTTGTTTTGAGATACTGAGTACTTTAATGTAATTTTGTATTTGAGGTACTGAGTACTTTAATGTAAGTTTGTTTTGAAGTACTTAGTACATTAAGGTAAGTTTATTGTTTTGAAGTACTTAGTACTTTAAGGTAAGTTTATTGTTTTGAGGTACTGAGTACTTTAAGGTAATTTTTTGTTCTGAGGTACTGAATACTTTAACGTAAGTTTCTTTTTTTTTTAGGTACTGAGTACTTTTCAAGGATGTTGTTTTTAAACCATCTAAGCACTTTAAGCTTAGATAGATCAGATAGTGCCACGCCAAAAGGACATGTGTGGTCATCTCTCTCCGTCTCTCTCTGTCCTCCGTGTCTCCAGTCAAGCTGATTGCTGTTTTCCTACCAAACCTTCCAGTCAGACCTTCCAGTCAAACCTTCCAGTCAGACCTTCCAGTCAGACCTTCCAGTCAGACCATCCAGTCAAACCTTCCAGTCAGACCTTCCAGTCAAACCTTCCAGTCAAACCTTCCAGTCAGACCTTCCAGTCAAACCTTCCAGTCAGACCTTCCAGTCAAACCTTCCAGTCAAACCTTCCAGTCAAACCATCCGGTCAAACCTTCCAGTCAGACCTTCCAGTCAAACCTTCCAGTCAAACCTTCCAGTCAGACCTTCCAGTCAAACCTTCCAGTCAGACCTTCCAGTCAGACCTTCCAGTCAGACCTTCCAGTCAAACCTTCCAGTCAGACCTTCCAGTCAGACCATCCAGGTCTCCTCCGGCTTCGCTGTCTTCCGCCATTTATCTTTCCAGTCATGGCCAGTTTTTCAAGACCTTCCTGTCTATTGATGTGTCCGAGAAACTTTGTCTTTTTTCTTATGTATGGCACAAGTTTGAGATATTCCTTTGCCTGCTCTAACACTTCTTCGTGTGTCTTTCTGGCTGTCCATGGTATGCAAGGCATCCTTCTTGAGAACCACATTTCGGTAGCCATTAATCTTCGGTGGTAATTCTTTTATTCATAGACCATGCTTCACTAAAGCTTTTTTTTGCAACATCTTAGACTAAGATGATCGTGGCTTTAGTCAGTCTGATCACCTTTAACATGAAAGAGTGTACTGAGAATTATACATCTTCAAGTAAAACCAATGTAATTTCTTCCTTTCTCTTGCCCAGTTATTTCTCTCTAGGAAAGGATCAGTTCTCACCCTATTGCATCCATTCCTTTTCTTCTGTTAATTCCCATTTTACATTCATATTTCTAATTCGAATGTTGACTCAGCGGTTGTTGAATATTGACTCAGCGGTTGTTGAATATTGACCTGGAGGTTGTTGAATGTTGACTCAGCGGTTGTTGAATATTGACCTGGAGGTTGTTGAATGTTGACTCAGCGGTTGTTGAATATTGACTCAGCAGTTGTTGAATATTGACCTGGAGGTTGTTGAATGTTGACTCAGAGGTTGTTGAATATTGACTCAGCGGTTGTTGAATATTGACCTGGAGGTTGTTGAATGTTGACTCAGCGGTTGTTGAATATTGACCTGGAGGTTGTTGAATGTTGACTCAGCGGTTGTTGAATGTTGACTCAGCAGTTGTTGAACGTTGACCAAACAGTTGTTGGATGTCGACCCAGTAGGACGCTTTCGTCGGGCATCTAAAGTAGTTTTCACCCTGTGGGACGCCTCCCTAGAGTGGAATGTTAGGATTTTCTGCCGGGAAATTGGTTTGGAGGAGGGGAGGGTGATTCTGAACCACACGTTGATAAACTCTTATAGAATCAGTGTTGGAATGTTGGTCTACAGTGTAGAAAGATCAATATTTCGATAGACTCTTAACTGTTGTAATGTTGGTCTACGATGTAGAAAGATCAATGTTTCAACAGTCTGACCCTGTCAGCCTGTTATTATGAAAGTTGGGCATTTGCTTTTAGACCGGCGTGAGAGTTGACGATATATTTTAGATCAGGGATTCCCAAACAGTGTGCAGCGGCACTTTAGTATGTCGCAGAAAGTTGTATATGTGAAGTGAAACTTCGTTATCTAAAGTTTTTTTAAAAATACCTTCACTCCAGTCAGTTAATTTTTAAAAATTTCTTTTGTACTTTGTTACAACTTTTGTAGTATAAGGTATGTAATAACTTTTGTGCTGTAAGGTAATAAATGAAGTTTATTTGAAAATAACTGAAAATATAGTGTTAACTGCATGAAAGTCCAGACAAATGTGCCGCGACAGAAATTTCGAGTTACCAAGTGTGCCATAGTTTTTGGATAGGTTTGGGAAGGCGCAGGTACAGATTTTTGTAAACTTTCCAGGATTTGAAGGTTAAAGCCTTTGTGAAAGTTAAAGAGATTAATTATTATGGAAGTTTGATGATTTAACCTTAGATTATTGGGAAAAGTTAAGGGATGAAATTAAAATAATTGTGGAAGTCTGGGGACTTAGATTACTGGAAAAGCTGAGGATCTGTTTTAGATTATTATTGTGACAGTTATGGTTATATCTTTAATTATTATAAGTTCTGCGAGTAAGCAAGCGCCAGTGTTTCTCATATTAAGATAACGTAGGACGCATCTTAGACGCATCCACGCCTGTTATATTCTGCCAACACTAACACGCTGTAGAGCTAAACACTTCTTATAGAAAGTTCTATGGATAAAATGGCTAGACATAGAACAGTTATTTACTGTAAGCGTAACAACATCGAAAGAAAAATGAACAGCGTGCGGTAAAACGTAAAATAACATACTTTCAGCAGACTAAACTGTCCGTCTTCTCACTAAAACATCGATTAGCTCCCTTTGACTGCAGAATTTCATATTTCCCCTGTTAAACAAATTTTCTGTCCCACGATTGTTGGATAAAGTGAATTTCATGTTTGTTTATGTTGAATATTTTCCACTTCAGCTTTGTTTTTTTCCCTTTTTTTTCCCCTCTCTTCTACTGCATCCATCTGATTTTGTTTTATTTTGGTTAGTCGAAGGGCGGAATTTGATTGTCTTGTCCCTTAGATCTGTTATGTGGTGTATATATGTGTTGGCTAGATCTGTTATGTGGTCTGTTTGTTGGCTGATAGAATATTTAAAATATTTAAAACAAATGGAGGGGCAAGTTTATTTGTTAGCGAGCACACATCTGTAACGTTTCAGTGTACACCTTAATCTTATCTTGTCTTTGTCTTGCTCTATCTCCCTGTAACTGCGAGCTGGTGTTCTTTGCAGACGATGCTGTGAAGATTTTGAGGCATAGCATCGTATGGGCGTGGGGGCGGGTTATGGCAGCTACTTTTTCAGTCCCGGTGTACAGCTAAAACCCAGGGGGTATGGAATGCTTCTTTAGCAGACTCCACCACCATGGGGACTATGGCGATCCCTGCCCCGTTAGCCAGGCTATGCTTGTTACAGGGGGTACCAACAGGGAGGTGGCACAGGGTCTTGGTCAGCTCTGGTTCGCTGATTGCCTAATCGGACCACTGAAATCATATAAAAACATGCAGGACAAAGAAGGCAGAGAAGAAGATAAAATATAAATTCACGTGAATGATATAGAAGAAATAAGAATGGACAAAAAACAGTATTTTTTAAAAAAAGTGAGCGTTTAGCTTGTGACTTACAGGAAGCTACGTCCGAGAGTGCGTGTGTAGGAGTAATTTGAATTTGTAGATAATGACCTGTAAAATGTGATAGGTTGGTAGGAAAGACGGGGTATTATTGGTTAAGCTGTTCCTACTTTTGTTTCAAATAGTTTTAACATTTTGTTATCACAGCTTTACTGCAGTGGCTTTGCGCGTGTTCATATATTTTGTCTTATAATATACTCAATAATAATATACCTGGACACTTAACAAAACAGCCCAGAAACACATAAATGCCTTTGAATGTAAATGCTACAGAAGAGTTCTCCAAATATATTGTACACAAAAATAAAACAAATATATCTATACTACAAGAGCTTAATATTGAAGAAGGCTGGCTAGTAAAGAGGATTAAAGAGAGAAAACTTAAATATTTTGGACACATTAAACGTCATGATAATTTAGAGAAGACCGTCTTGGAAGGATACATAATGGGGGAAAAAAGAGAGGAAGACCAGAACGAAGATGACTGCAAGACATCGCTGACGATCTGCAAATGGATGCAGCAGCAGCAGCAGGCCGTCTTGCTCACAACCGAGAGGCCTACAGGTTAGCTAGATCTACAGTAGTAGATAGTGCTAGAGTGGTATTTTGTAGAGTAGGCAGTGTGACAGTGTATTAGTTGTGGAAAAGTGGTTGGCTTGTCAGGGATTAGTTGTGGGAAAGTGGTTGGCTTGTCTGGGATTAGTTATGGAAAAGTGGCTGGCTTGTCTGGGATTAGTTGTGGAAAAGTGGTTGGCTTGTCGGGGATTAGTTGTGGAAAAGTGACTGGCTTGTCGAACATTATGTTGTATGAGAGTAAGTAGGTGGCGCAACAAGCTGTTGTGAAGTAGTAGATCATTGTAGATTAGTATGTTGTGATAGAGGAAGAGGCTGTTGTGAAGTAGTAGATCATTGTAGATTAGTATGTTGTGATAGAGGAAGAGGCTGTTGTGAAGTAGTAGATCATTGTAGATTAGTATTTTGTGATAGAGTAACAGGCTGTTGTGAAGTAGTAGATCATTGTAGATTAGTATGTTGTGATAGAGGAAGAGGCTGTTGTGAAGTAGTAGATCATTGTAGATTAGTATGTTGTGATAGCGGAAGAGGCTGTTGTGAAGTAGTAGATCATTGTAGATTAGTATGTTGTGATAGAGTAACAGGCTGTTGTGAAGTAGTAGATCATTGTAGATTAGTATGTTGTGATGGAGTAACAGGCTGTTGTGAAGTAGTAGATCATTGTAGATTAGTATGTTGTGATAGAGTAGCAGGCTGTTGTAGAATGGTAGTAAAATGTTGATGAACTAATAGACATTGGTAGATATGAGGTAATAGAAAGACTGTGTAATAAGTAGTTGAAAAGTAGTAGGCAGTATTGTGATGTAGTGATAGATTAGCTGGTAGTGGTAGAGTAATAAGTAGTTGTGAAATAGTAGCTTGTTTAGCTGTAGCTACATGTAGTTTCATGGTAGTACGCGGGGGTATAGTAGTAATAATTTTCGTAAGTTGTAGTGTTATGCTAAAAGATTTGTATTAGAAAAGTAAAATGTAGTCAAATGGATACCATACATAAAAATACCGCTTATTTCTGTAACCAGTGATGAACTCGTCTTCCATAATTCTAGGAAACCTGACTTCCAAGATTGAAAGTTGGTCCCAGTCGTGTCCCACTTTCCTCTCACAAAAAAATTTGATTCCTCTGGTACACGGAAATTATAAAATCCGCGGTTTGAAAAATGGTTATTGATATTTTTGTGGGTTTTTTAAAAGGTCTTTGGTTAGATGTGTTTAGCAGAGAAAAGGGTGTATGTAGCTACATTTTGTCAGGGGAGCTAATAATGAAATTAATTCATTTGAGGATTACCCATTTTTTGCCCAGAATCTTTGGGAGTTCGTGACGTGATGAAGGATATCGTACATAAAGTGGGAGCTGACTTAGAAATCCTACATGACTTGCGTGACTGTGTCTGATGCAAGGCTTGTTACAGTGATGTGGGGGGAAATTAGTTCTGAGATTCTGGTGGAAGCTGGTGCATGAGCAGACACTTGTGAATGATGAGGACAAGAGAGATTTTCGATTCGCGGGGGGGAAAAGTGAAAATAAATGTTTTCTTCTGGAAGCGAAGGATAAACCTTGTTATTATTGTGGCAGTTTGTGGTTGTTCTTGAGTCGTCTGTGTGTGAACTTTGAGAATGTCTTAGATTATTATGAAAGTTGGGCGTTACTTTTAGACTGTTGTGAGAATTGGTGATACATTTTAGATCAGGGATTCCCATACAGTGTACAGCGGGCACTTTAGTGTGTCGCAAAAGTTGTATATGTGAAGTGAAATTTCGCTAACTAAATTTTAAAAACAAATGCTTTCACTCCAATCAGTTAAATTTTTAAAATTTCTTTTGTACTTTGTAATAACTTTTGTAGTAAAGGGTATGTAATAATTTTTGTAGTATAAGGTAATAAATGAATTTTATTTGAAAATGCAGAAAATAATATTGTTAACTGCACGAAAGTCCAGGATTAAGAACACAAGTGTGCCGCGACAGAAATTCGAATTAACCAAGTGTGCCATAGTTTTTAGATAAGTTTAGGAACCGCTGATACAGATTTTTGTAAACTTTCCAGGATTTGAGGGTTAAAGCCTTTGTGAAAGTTAAAGAAATTAATTATTATGGAAGTTTGAGGATTTATCCGTAGCTTTACTGGAAAAAGTTAAGGATATAATTGAAACACTTCTGGAAGTCTGGTGATTCTAACCTGAGACTGCTGGAAAAGTTGAGGATTTATTTTAGATTTATTATTGTGACGGTTACGTTTATATCTTCAATTATTATTAAAAAGGTAAAAGGTAAAGGCTAATATTATAAGTTCAGGATTAATCTCGGACTTTTGTAAACGCTGAGAATAGATCATAGATTCCCTTTTCTGAGGTTTTATTTTAGCAGTTGCTAGAATAATCTAACTATCTATTTAAGTGCCGTGCCGCGTGGCGTAGGCGATCACTTCTCTCCACAATTCCCTGTCTTTAGACTTGATTATGAGATCCGCCGGTGACTTTCTTCCTTGCCTCACTGACAGCCCATCCAATAACTTCTCTCTCTGTCTTCATCTGTCTCTTCTTCCTTCAGTTTTTCCAGTTGCCACATTTTGTTCCTATTTTCCTCTTCTCAGGAAATGTCCTACAAATCTCGCATGTCTGCCTCTGATCTTTGCTATAATTTGCTGTTTATCTCCAGGCTCTCTTAAGACTTCTTCATTGGTTTTCTTGGCTGTCCATGGTATTATGATAGAATGGTATCAGCAACAATTTGGAACTTGGATATAATTCATGTTATATTTTTAATAACCTTTAATAACTATTTTTTCTTATTATTTGGTATTTTGTAATATTTAGTTCATGTAGTCACTTGACATCTTGACTGATCGACTTGACTGATCACAGGTTGTATGGGTTAGCTAAATGACTGATTGGCCGGCCCCATGTGACTGATTCATTACTCGGCTGACTTATTGATCAAACAAAAACCAGAACTTATCAAATGACTGATCGATTGATGGATCAGCAGGGTGATAAAACTATTTGATTAATTGGCTGAATGACTGAACGATGGGCTAGTTGATGGAATGTTGATTAATTTTTGTCCAAACTTTTAGCCAAGTGCCAGTCATCAAAGACATCTTGTGCTTAAATTAAGATCATCACCTACGCTGAAAGTCAGACATTAGATGTTAAACTGTGCTGTCTGATTTATTTTGTTTTACTCAAACACGTCTTTAACACATATAAAAAAGATTGTAGAAATATACCCTTTCAGACCCCCATGCTACTTTCCCTAGCAAGATAACTTCTCAGAGCCTCCTATCAGTGTGACTATTTGTCTAGTTCCAGGTTGGCTTGTCAACACCTATATGTTGTTGTACTTGTGTTTTCCTTTAATCTGTGTAGAACGTATGTTGTATTCGTGTTTTCCTTTAATCTGTGTAGAACGTATGTTGAATTTGTGTTTTCCTTTAATCTGTGTAGAACGTATGTTGTATTCGTGTCTTCCTTTAATCTGTGTAGAAAGTATGTTGTATTCGTGTTTTCCTTTAATCTGTGTAGAACGTATGTTGTATTCGTGTTTTCTTAGAAGCTTTTTAGAACGTATGTTGTATTCCTGTTTTCATACAGTCTGTGTAGAACTATCTTGTATTCGTGTTTTCCTAGAAGCTGTATGGAACGTATGTTGTATTCCTGTTTTCCTAGCGCCTGTATAGAACACTTGTATGCTGTATCCTGTTTTCTTAGCATCTGCGTATGATAGTTGTCGGTTGCTGGGTTTGCATTTGCCAGGATAGTATTAAGTATAGAAGCACTTGGATGTCGTTGGAACCGTATATTGCCTGTAACACAACAATTTGCTGATTATCTCCAGGCTCTCTTAAGACTTCTTCATTGGTTTTCTTGGCTGTCCATGGTATTATGATAGAATGGTATCAGCAACAATTTGGAACTTGGATATAATTCATGTTATATTTTTAATAACCTTTAATAACTATTTTTTCTTATTATTTGGTATTTTGTAATATTTAGTTCATGTAGTCACTTGACATCTTGACTGATCGACTTGACTGATCACAGGTTGTATGGGTTAGCTAAATGACTGATTGGCCGGCCCCATGTGACTGATTCATTACTCGGCTGACTTATTGATCAAACAAAAACCAGAACTTATCAAATGACTGATCGATTGATGGATCAGCAGGGTGATAAAACTATTTGATTAATTGGCTGAATGACTGAACGATGGGCTAGTTGATGGAATGTTGATTAATTTTTGTCCAAACTTTTAGCCAAGTGCCAGTCATCAAAGACATCTTGTGCTTAAATTAAGATCATCACCTACGCTGAAAGTCAGACATTAGATGTTAAACTGTGCTGTCTGATTTATTTTGTTTTACTCAAACACGTCTTTAACACATATAAAAAAGATTGTAGAAATATACCCTTTCAGACCCCCATGCTACTTTCCCTAGCAAGATAACTTCTCAGAGCCTCCTATCAGTGTGACTATTTGTCTAGTTCCAGGTTGGCTTGTCAACACCTATATGTTGTTGTACTTGTGTTTTCCTTTAATCTGTGTAGAACGTATGTTGTATTCGTGTTTTCCTTTAATCTGTGTAGAACGTATGTTGAATTTGTGTTTTCCTTTAATCTGTGTAGAACGTATGTTGTATTCGTGTCTTCCTTTAATCTGTGTAGAAAGTATGTTGTATTCGTGTTTTCCTTTAATCTGTGTAGAACGTATGTTGTATTCGTGTTTTCTTAGAAGCTTTTTAGAACGTATGTTGTATTCCTGTTTTCATACAGTCTGTGTAGAACTATCTTGTATTCGTGTTTTCCTAGAAGCTGTATGGAACGTATGTTGTATTCCTGTTTTCCTAGCGCCTGTATAGAACACTTGTATGCTGTATCCTGTTTTCTTAGCATCTGCGTATGATAGTTGTCGGTTGCTGGGTTTGCATTTGCCAGGATAGTATTAAGTATAGAAGCACTTGGATGTCGTTGGAACCGTATATTGCCTGTAACACAACAATTTGCTGATTATCCAGTCCAGCTGACATTTTATCAGCCCGTGTCCCTCTACCTGTTCTCCTGTCGTAACTCTTCGCTCTGGCTGTTTTTCTGTCCCAAATCTTCCTTCTGCTTGTTATCCTATCCCAAATCTTCGTCCTGTCTGTTCTCCTGTCCAAAATCTTCCTCCTGTCTGTTCTCATGTCCAAAATCTTAGTCCTGTCTCTTCTCCTGTCCAAAATATTTCTCCTGTCTGTTCTTCTGTCCAAAATGTTAGTCCTGTCTGTTCTTCTGTCCAAAATCTTAGTCCTGTCTGTTCTTCTGTCTCAAATCTTAGTCCTGTCTGTTCTTCTGTCCCAAATATTAGTCCTGTCTGTTCTCCTGTCCAAAATCTTAGTCATGTCTGTTCTCCTGTCCAAAATCTTAGTCTTGTCTGTTCTTCTATCCAAACTCTTAGACCTGTCTGTTCTACTGTCCCAAATCTTCGTCCCATCTGTTCTTCTGTCCCAACTATTCGTCCCATCTGTTCTCCTGTCCAAAATCTTAGTCTTGTCTGTTCTTCTGTCCAAAATCTTATTCCTGTCGGTTCTCATGTCCCAAATCTTAGTCCTGCTTATTCTCCTGTCCAAAATCTTAGTCCTGTTTGTTCTTCTGTCTCAGATCTTAGTCCTGTCTGTTATCCTGTCCCAAATCTTAGTCCTGTCTGTTCTTCTGTCCCAAATATTAGTCCTGTCTGTTCTTCTGTCCCAAATCTTAGTCCTGTCTGTTCTTCTATCTCAAATCTTAGTCCTGTCTGTTCTTCTGTCTCAAATCTTAGTCCTGTCTGTTCTACTGTCCCAAATCTTCGTCCTGTCTGTTCTCCTGTCCAAAATCTTAGTCCTGTCTGTTCTTCTGTCCCAAATCTTAGTCCTGTCTGTTCTTCTGTCTCAAATCTTAGTCCTGTCTTTTCTTCTGTCTCAAATATTAGTCCTGTCTGTTCTTCTGTCCCAAATCTTAGTCCTGTCTGTTCTTCTGTCCCAAATCTTAGTCCTGTCTGTTCTTCTATCCCAAATCTTAGTCCTGTCTGTTCTCCTGTCCGTTCTTCTGCCTCAAATCTTAGTCCTGTCTGTTCTTCTGTCTCAAATCTTAGTCTTGTCTTTTCTTCTCTCTCAAATATTAGTCCTGTCTGTTCTTCTGTCCCAAATATTAGTACTGTCTGTTCTTCTGTCCCAAATCTTAGTCCTGTCTGTTCTCCTGTCCAAAATGATCGCCCTATCTGTTGTCGTGTCGATTTTACGAACTCTAAAGAAAATGTAAACACAGTGTGAACTTGACCTTCACCTAGTAGAACTAGAAACAGGAGAAAACTGAAATACACAAATCAGAAATAGACAAAATATTTTTTTGTGTACTCAGAACTTTTACTTGAGTGTGAAACTCATAACTCATGAACTTCAAGGAAGCAAATTTCGTGGAAGTAATGAGTAGATGCTAAGAAAGAAGAAAGATGATGGTTGGCTGTAGTGAATGATAAAATGTAGAAACAACGAAACAAAATAAGGGTTTCCATAGAAACAATGCTTTGACAGTTTTCTGGAAAAAATAAACAAACTTCTTCTTCTTCCTCCTCCTCCTCCTCTATCTCCTCCTCCTCTTTCTTTCTCCTCCTACTCCTTCTCTTTCTCCTCTTTCTCCTCTTCCTGTATCTCCTCCTCCTCCATCTCCTCCTACATCTCCTCCTACTCCTACTCCTCCTCCTCTTTCTCCTCCTTCTCCTTCTCCTCCTACTCCTCTTTCTCCCCCTACTCCTACTCCTCCTTCTCTTTCTCCTCCTACTCCTACTCCTCCATCTCCTCCATCTCCTACTCCTCCTCCTCTTTCTCCTCCATCTCCTCCTACTACTACTCTTCTTTCTCCTCCTACTCCTAATCCTCCTCCTACTCCTACTCCTCCTCCTCTTACTCTCCTCTTTCTCCTCCTACTCCTCCTCTTTCTCCTCCTACTCCTCCTCTTCTTTCTCCTCGTACTCCTCCATCTACTCCTACTCCTACTCCTCCATCTCCTCCTACTCCTCCTCTTTCTCCTCCTACTCCTCCTCCTCCTACTCCTACTCCTCCTCCTCTTTCTCCTCCTACTCCTCCATCAACTCCTACTCTTACTCCTTCATCTCCTCCTACTCCTACTCCTCCTCCTCTTTCTCCTCCTCCTCCTCTATCTCCTCCTACTCCTACTCCTCTTTCTCCTCCTACTCCTTCTCCTCCTACTCCTTCTCCTCCTACTCCTTCTCCTCCTGGAACTTCAAAATGGTCTTCTTTACAGCCAATGCGGTGAAGGTGTTGAGACGCAGCGCTGTATCGGATAAGGAGCGGGGAGCGGTTGCTAGTTTTTTCTCTCACGGCGTGAGGTTTAGAAGCGGGGGGAGGGGGAGCTAAGGCGATCCCTGTCCCAACAGCCAGACCAGCTTGTTACCTAGGTGGGTAGGTGGGACAGGGCCTTGGCCATTTGTAGGTCGCCAGCGCTGACGCCAGCATGTCAGTTCGCTATCACGTCGGACATGTCTTATGCCCATGCGAACCTTAATTTTTAAAAAAATATTAAAAAATGAAAACAAAGTATAGAAAGATGCTGGGAATATGAGATGTGCAGAGATGTACATATATGATATAATATGAGATATAATATGAGATGTACACATGAAGCGATCATTTAACTTGAACGTGAATAATAAAAGTTCTAGCTTATCCTTAATGGCGAAACTAAGTATCATTGGCCATACAAAGTCTTAGTCCCAAATATTAGTCCTGTCTGTTCTCCTGTCCCAAATCTTAGTCCTGTCTGTTCTTCTGTCCCAAATCTTCGTCCTGTCTGTTCCCTTGTCCCAAATCTTCGTCCTGTCTGTTCTCCTGTCCCAAATCTTAGTCCTGTCTGTTCTCCTGTCCCAAATATTAGTCCTGTCTGTTCTCCTGTCCTAAATCTTAGTCCTGTCTGTTCTCCTGTCACATATCTTAGTCCTGTCTGTTCCCCTGTCCCAAATCTTAGTCCTGTCTGTTCTCCTGTCACAAATCTTAGTCCCGTCTGTTCTCCTGTCCCAAATCTTAGTCCTGTCTGTTCTCCAGTCCCAAATCTTAGTCCTGTCTGTTTCCCTGTCTCAAATCTTAGACCTGTCTGTTCCCCTGTCCCAAATCTTCCTCCTGTCTGTTCCCCTGTCCAAAATCTTCGTCCTGTATGTTCCCCTGTCCTCAATCATCGTTCTGTATATTCCACTGTCCAAAATCTTCGTCCTGTCTGTTCCCCTGTCCCAAATCTTAGTCCTGTCTGTTCCCCTGTCCCAAATCTTAGTCCTGTCGGTTCCCCTGTCCCAAATCTTCGTCCTGTCTTTTCCCCTGTCACAAATCTTAGTCCTGTCTATTTCCTTATCCAAAATCTTCGTCCTGTCTGTTCCCTTGTCCCAAATCTTCGTCCTGTCTGTTCCCCTGTCCCAAATCTTAGTCCTGTCCCAAATCTTCGTCCTGTCTGTTCCCCTGTCCCAAATCTTAGTCCTGTCTGTTCCCCTGTCCCAATTATTCGTCCTGCCTGTTCCCCTGTCCCAAATTTTCGTCCTGCCTGTTCCCCTGTCCAAAATCTTAGTCTTGTCTATTCCCCTGTCCCTAATATTAGTCCTGTCTATTCTCCTGTCCCAAATCTTCGTCCTGTCTGTTATCTTGTCCCAAATCTTAGTCCTGTCTATTCCCCTGTCTCAAATCTTATTCCTGTCTGTTCCCCTGTCCCAAATATTAGTCCTGTCTGTTCTCCTGTCCAAAATCTTAGTCCTGTCTATTCCCCTGTCTCAAATATTAGTCCTGTCTGTTCCCCTGTCCCAAATCTTCGTCCTGTCTGTTCCCCTGTCACAAATCTTCGTCCTGTCTGTTCTCCTGTCCCAAATCTTCGTCCTGTCTGTTCCCCTGTCCCAAATATTCGGCCTGTCTGTTCTCCTGTCCCCAACCTTCGTCTTGTCTGTTCCCCTGTCCCAAATCTTCGTCCTGTCTGTTCTCCTGTCCCAAATCTTAGTCCTGTCTATTCCCCTGTCCCAAATCTTAGTCCTGTCTGTTCCCCTGTCCCTAATATTAGTCCTGTCTGTTCCCCTGTCCAAAATCTTAGTCCTGTCTGTTCCCCTGTCCCAGATCTTAGTCCTGTCCGTTCCCTTGTCCCAAATCTTAGTCCTGTCTGTTCCCCTGTCACATATCTTAGTCCTGTCTGTTCCCCTGTCCCAAATCTTCGTCCTGCCTGTTCCCCTGTCCCAAATCTTAGTCCTGTCTGTTCTCCTGTCTCAAATCTTAGTCCTGTCTGTTCTCCTGTCCCAAATATTAGTCCTGTCTGTTCCCCTGTCTCAAATCTTAGTCCTGTCTGTTCCCCTGTCCCAAATCTTAGTCCTGTCTGTTCCCCTGTCCCTAATATTAGTCCTGTCTTTTCCCCTGCCACATATCTTATTCCTGCCTGTTCCCCTGTCCCAGATCTTCGTCCTGCCTGTTCCCCTGTCCCAAATCTTCGTCCTGTCTGTTCTCCTGTCCCAGATCTTCGTCCTGTCTGTTCCCCTGTCCCAAATCTTCGTTCTGCTTGTTTTCCTATCCCAAATCTTAGTCCTGTCCCAAATCTTAGTCCTGTCTGTTCCCTTATCCCAAATCTTCGTCCTGTCTGTTCCCCTGTCCCAAATCTTCGTCCTGCCTGTTCCCCTGTCCCAAATCTTCGTCCTGTCTGTTCCCCTGTCCCAAATCTTCGTCCTGCCTGTTCCCCTGTCCCAAATCTTCGTCCTGCCTGTTCCCCTGTCCCAAATCTTCGTCTTGTCTGTTCCCCTGTCCCAAATCTTTGTCCTGTCTGTTCCTCTGTTCCCCTGTCCCAAATCTTCGTCCTGTCTGTTCCCTTGTCCCAAATCTTCGTCCTGCCTGTTTCCCTGTCCCAAATCTTAGTCCTGTCCCAAATCTTCGTCCTGTCTGTTCCCCTGTCCCAAATCTTCGTCTTATCTGTTCGCCTGTCCCACATCTTCGTCCTGCCTGTTCCCCTGTCCCAAATCTTCGTCCTGTCTGTTCCCCTGTCCCAAATCTTCGTCCTGCCTGTTCCCCTGTCACAAATCTTCGTCCTGTCTGTTCCCTTGTCCCAAATCTTCGTCCTGCCTGTTTCCCTGTCCCAAATCTTAGTCCTGTCCCAAATCTTCGTCCTGTCTGTTCCCCTGTCCCAAATCTTCGTCTTATCTGTTCGCCTGTCCCAAATCTTCGTCCTGTCTGTTCTCCTGTCCCAAATCTTCGTCCTGTCTGTTCCCCTGTCCCAAATCTTCGTCCTGCCTGTTCCCCTGTCCCAAATCTTCGTCCTGTCTGTTCCCCTGTCACAAATCTTCGTCCTGTCTGTTCCCCTGTCCCAAATCTTCGTCCTGCCTGTTTCCTTGTCCCAAATCTTAGTCCTGTCCCAAATCTTCGTCCTGTCTGTTCCCCTGTCCCAAATGTTCGTCCTGTCTGTTCCCCTGTCCCAAGATCCCAAGCCTGGGCGACCTTCCACGTCAATACGGGACGACCAGGCCGGGAGAGTTCGTGCTGTGATTCGTGGAAATCGTCGTAGAAGTTGCTGACGAAGTTGGGGGGGGGGGGGGCATCAGCGTAGGGTCTTGCCATCAAAATTTTCGCTAAAAAAAAAAAACTTCAGATTCGTGGCTTCTGTGAAAAATTCGTGCCGCATTTGCTAAATGGCGATTCGGAAAGAGACCCGGCGCTGAAATCAGTTAGGAACTACTTGCCTGGGCACATGGTCATGGAAACCTTCTTGAGAACATCATAACAGGGGATGAGATGTGGGTTTATGGCCGTGATGTTGAAACCAAGATGTGGTCTTATCAGTGGGCGGGGAAAGGGTCTCCTCGACCAAAAAAAAAAGGCATGCTTGTCTTGTCTTGTCTTGTGCTATCTCCCTGAAACCGCGAACTGGTGTTCTTTGCAGCTGATGCTGTGAAGATGTTGAGGCACATCATCGTATCGGCGTGGGAGGGGGCTGGTTATGGCAGATATTTTTTCAGTCCCGGAGTACAGCTAAAAAGAGGGGGTGTGCAATGCTTTTTTAATCAAATCCCACCACCATGGGGACTCTGGCGATCCCTGCCCCGTTATCCAGGATATGCCTGTTATTGGGGGTACCAGCGGAGAGGTGGGACAAGGGTCTTGGCCAGTTATGGTTCGCTAACCCTGACGCTAGCATATCAGCTATGGGTTGCTAACCCTGACGCTAGCATATCAGCTATGGGTTGCTAACCCTGACGCTAGCATTTCGGCTATGGGTTGCTAACCCTGACACTAGCATATCAGCTATGGGTTGCTAACCCTGACGCTAGCATATCAGCTATGGGTAGCTAACCCTGACGCTAGCATATCAGCTATGGGTAGCTAACCCTGACGCTAGCATATCAGCTATGGGTAGCTAACCCTGACGCTAGCATATCAGCTATGGGTTGCTAACCCTGACGCTAGCATATCAGCTATGGGTTGCTAACCTTGACGCTAGCATATCAGCTATGGGTTGCTAACCTTGACGCTAGCATATCAGCTATGGGTTGCTAACCCTGACGCTAGCATATCAGCTATGGGTTGCTAACCCTGACGCTAGCATATCAACCTTTGGGTTGCTGATTGCCTAATCGGACAGCGTCTTCACGTGCAGAGTCAGGAAACCTGACTAAGATCACGGTGTTGCTGGCTATGTTCTTGTTTTATATGGCAAAGACAATACAATGAATTTGTAGCACGTGGTCAGATGGTAAACAAACAGGTTGTACCTGGAAGTTTTAATCACGTGTGCAGGCAAGGTGAAACATAACGAAATTATCCAAATGCTTGAAGGCATCAATATAGACGGCAAAGACCTGAGGATTGTAAAACATCTATACTGGCACCAAGAAGCAGCGATTCTAGTTGAAAACAGAACTGGAAAATATCAACCTATAAAACAAGGGGTGCGACAAGGATGTATACTATCTCCAGACCTTTTTTCTCTGTACAGCGAGAATATTCTAAGAACGATCATCACAGAACCAGGCATAAAAATTGGAGGATACAATATTAACAACCTTCGGTATGCTGACGACACAGTACTGATAGCTGAGAACCAACAAGACCTACAAAATCTCTTGGATAAAGTCGCCAAAGAAAGCGAACAGAAAGGCTTTACTTTGAACATAAAAAAACAGAGACTATGGTTATATCTAAGAAACAGAATCCACCAACATGCAGTATTAAATTAAACGGAACTATTCTAAAGCAGGTGCAAAAATTCAAATACCTTGCAGCAGTAATAACTTCAGATGGGAAATGCAGAACAGAAATTAGGAACAGAATAGACCAAGCACAGATTGTATTTCAGGGAATGAGAAACATATTATGCAACACATCTTTATCAATGAATGTTAGAAAACGAGTCCTAAAATGCTGTATTGAACCTATCTTGTTATATGGAAGTGAATCATGGACAATAGGCAGGTCTGCACAAAAATCATTGGAAGCAGCAGAAATGTGGTTTATTAGAAGAATGTTGTGAATCCTCTTTACAGCAAAAATAACTAATGAAGAATGTATGAGAAGAGCTGGAGAGACAAAAAACCTTGTCAGAAAGATAAGAGAGAGACAATGTACTTTCAATGAGAAGAGGGGGCATTGAAAATATTATAACAACAGGAAAAATAGAAGGAAGAAGATCAAGAGGGAGACCAAGAGAAATGATACTGGACAGTCTGACGGGATGGTTTGAGAGGATATCACCAACTGAGCTGATGGCATGCATGAAGGATCGGGTACTCTGGAAAAGCATAATAGCCAACGCATGTCGGCACGGCACGTGATGATGATGATGATGATGATGATGTGCGCAGGCAGAGGCCTGACCTATGGGGAAAACCTGACCTGGATATTGCACTACCTCATCCACAGTTACCTGACATATCAGACATAGGTTAAACTTCTCACTATTTACCAAATGCTCACATGGTGAACACAAATCAAAACTGGCTGACTCTTCCCTAGCAACCGAAGCATCGTGAATCTTCTGGCCTGATTATCTTCCTGTTGATTTTTACCGTGCTTCTGATAATATAAACTGGTTACGGTAACCGGCGACCTACGGAAGTTTCTGGTTTTCTGTTTTTTTTAAATTGATAATTTACCGGTAATTGCCGTTAACGCCATCATCATCATCATCATCATCATCATCAACTACTACTTCTTCTTCATCACCTTCTTCTTTGTCATCATAATCATCAACTACTACTTAATAATAATAATCAATAATAATCTTCTTCTTCTTTATCATCATAAACTACTACTTCATTATCATCATCACCATCTACTACTATTACTACTACTTCTTTATCATCATCGTCATCATCATCATCATCAACATCAACTACTACTTCATCACCATCATCATCATCATCATCATCATCATCAACTACTACTACTTCTTCTTCTTCATATTATCATAATTTTCTTTGTCATCGTCATCATCTACTACTGTATCATCATCATCATCATCATCTTCTTCTTCTTTATCCTCATCATCATCATCAACTACTACTACTACTTCTTCATCATCATCATTTTCTTCTTCTTCCTTATCAGCATATTCTTCTTCACTTTTTCTTCTTCTTCTTCCTCTTCTTCTTCTCGGTAAACAGAGATAATCTTTGTCGGCAGTTCTACCTCCTAAATAAACTGGGCTGTTTGTTTCTTGCTGGTCGCTGTAGAGAATGGAAGAACTCAGCATTTTTTGCGTGTTTATTCGGCTACTTTTCTTCTTCTCAGTGGTTAAAGATATTTCAGTCGGTCGTTTACTGTGAGGTTCTTGCTGTATTACATGTTACTGTGAATACTATTTAAACTACAATTTGCGCTAAATATATACATTTCGATGAATTTCCATACGTGATTTATACTTTTTTTTAATAGAGTACAACTAAACAGGATTGAAAAAAATAACATAATACGAACAGATTTGTACGAGAACAGAATCCTGAGATGAATTTATGGATTAGTAAAGAGACTTTATAAGAGGATAACCTGACGACATCGACCTAGTTGGGGGGGGGGGGGGGGGGATGGGGTAAACTATGCAAGAAGTCACCAATACCTACATACACCTGAGAGACGTGGCACTAAAAGTTGGCTTGACCAGTAACCTAGATAGGACAGGGTATATGAACATATTGCAAAAGTAGGTGAAGGAAATGAAGATAGAAGAAGAATCATGGGAAGAGAAGGAATCGGAGAAATAAATGAAAATGGAGAAAGACTGTGCAGTTTCTGTGAAGAAAACATGATGACCATTGGAGGGACAATTTTCCAACACAAAAACATCCATAAGGTGACTTGGAGGTCACCAGATAAAACCACAGAAAACCAAATCGATCATATACTAATAAATAACAAGTGGAAACGGTCACTACAAGATGTGCGAGCAAGGAAAGGAGCAGATGTAGGAAGTGATCACAACCTTCTGGTAGCAAAAATAAAACGAAAATTAAGGAAAGCCAAAATCGGAGAACACAGAAAGATACATTTTGATACAAGAAAACTGATAGACCAGCAAACAAGAAATGAATTCTCAATAGTACTTAAGAACCGCTTCAGTGTCCTACAAGACGAAGCAGAAATGTCCATATTAGAGTTCAATAAAACACTACAGGAAACAGCAAAAGAGGTGCTGGGATATCGAAAAAGGAGGAAAGAGGAATGGATAAGCGAGACCACATGGGAAAAGATAGAGCAAAGAAAAGAAATCAAGAAAAAATTACTGAACACCAAATCACAACGGCTTAAAGAACGAGTTTTAAGTAATTATGCACAAAAAGACAAAGAAGTGAAGGAATCATGCCGTCAAGATAAACGTCAATATTATGACAACTTAGCAGAAACAGCAGAAAAAGCAGCATATACAAATGACATGAAAACCATATATAAAATCACAAAGCAGATGACAGGTAACTTCAACACAAGATGTGAAAGTGCAGTAAGAACACAAAATGGACGACTGGTCAGTGGAGAAAGAGAAAAAATTGAAAGATGGAGGGAACACTTTAACACCCTACTAAACAGAACACAAGCAGCACAAACAATAGACATACCTGAAGCAAAAACAGAACTAAACATCAATACAGGACCAATAACAATAAGTGAAGTAAAGGAGGCAATAAAGAAGCTAAAATCAGACAAGGCACCAGGTGAAGATGAAGTGACTGCTGAGATGTTGAAAGCAGAAGAAACAGAAACACCAAAACAACTTTGCCGGATATTACAACAAATTTTGGATCTAGAAAAAGCCCCAGAGGAGTGGAAAACTGGGCTTATAGTAAAACTACCAATGAAGGGTGACCTCAGAGATTGCGGGAACTGGAGAGGCATTACCCTACTGCCACTCACCAGTAAAGTATTTTGCAGAATAATCATCAACAGAATTGTACCAACACTTGAGGAAAAACTTCGGAAAGAGCAGGCAGGATTTAGGAAAGGAAGAGCATGCATAGACCACATATTTGTTCTTAGACAAATATTAGAACAGGCAAATGAGTGACATAG
This sequence comes from Achatina immaculata, assembly GCA_009760885.1. Lineage (NCBI taxonomy): Eukaryota > Metazoa > Mollusca > Gastropoda > Stylommatophora > Achatinidae > Lissachatina > Lissachatina immaculata. The sequence continues at coordinate 19,823,075 of CM019699.1, forward strand.
CACAACATATGCATTATTCATAGATTTTGAGGAAGCCTTTGACAGTGTCAACAGAGATGCACTGTGGAAAATCCTAAGATGGCATGGCCTCCCCCATAAAATAGTTAATGTAATCAAAGCCCTATACGAGGGTTTTCAGTGCAAAGTTATCTGTGGAGAACATACCTCCAGCAGCTTTAGGGTACAAACAGGAGTGAAACAGGGATGTGTACTATCACCAACATTATTTATCTTGGCAGTAGACTGGTTAATGAAGGAGGCAACATCAGACAAACGCAGAGGATTACACTGGACCCTTGACACAGTGCTGGAGGACCTTGACTTTGCGGACGACATTTGTCTATTATCAAGCAGTCACAAAGATATGCAAGAGAAAATAAACAAGCTAACTCAGAATGCAAATAACATAGGACTAAAGATCAACGTAGAAAAGACAAAGTTAATGAAACAAAATGTGAACAACAGAAATGTACTCAGAGTAGATAACAAGTTAGTGGAGGAGGTCAACGAATTTGTATACCTTGGCAGCAGAGTAGTAGAAAATGGAGACAGCACAGAGGACATCAGCAGACTTACTAGAGCAAACCAGGCTTTTGCAATGCTGCAGACTATATGGAAATAAAAAAAACTAAGCATAAATATGAAAATCAGGATATTTAAGAGTAATGTTCTAAGTGTACTACTCTATGGAAGTAAATGTCTTATTAGCAGAAATGCAGATGAAACCACTGACAACAATTATTGAGGAAAGACGCTGGCGATGGTTGGGACATGTGCTCCGAATGACTGACAACTCACTACCAAAAATAGCACTAAGATGGACATCACAGGGGAACAGAAGTAAGGGTAGACCAAAAGAGACATGGAGAAGAACAACAGAAAGGATGCTGAGCAATAGAGGGCTCACCTGGGCAAGAGCAGAAAAAAAGGCGAAGGACAGGCATTTGTGGAAAACCCTTGCGGAAGCCCCATGTGCCCTGGGCACTTAAGGTTCAGAGAGAGAGAGAGAGAGAGAGATAGATATGAACATATCAAGAGTCTAGTGATAGAAGTATCCATATTATATAAATGTTGATGTGATTATTAGGAAAGCAGAAACATACAAATATCTAGGCACAACCTTTACAAGAAGCAACATATTTAGAGAGGAAATTAAAGCAGAGTACGGATAGGGAATAAAATATACTTTGCCTTGCAACATCTGTTAAAATCCAAAATCCTGTCCCAAAACACCAAAATAACAATCTACAAAACAATAATAAGACCAGTCGTAATGTCTGGATCAGAAACGTGGAGTACAGCAAAGAAATATAAACAACAATTGCAGATCTTTACGAACAAGATCCTAAGAAGAATCTTTGGTTCCACAAAAGATACCAACTTTGGAGAATGGAGAGCTAGAAAGAACACTGAACTGGACATCATCATCATCATCATCATCATCATCATCATCAGGTGCCGTGCCGACTGGCGTTGGCTATTATGCTTCTCCAGAGTACACGATCCTTCATGCAGGCCATCAGTTCAGTTGGTGATCTCCTCTCACGCCATCCCGTCAGACTGTCCAGTATCATTTCTCTTGGTCTTCCTCTTGATCTTCTTCCTTCTATTTTTCCTGTTGTTATAATATTTTCAATGCCCCCTCTTCTCATTGCATGTCCTATGAAAGTACATTGTCTCTCTCTTATCTTTCTGACAAGGTTTTTTGTCTCTCCAGCTCTTCTCATACATTCTTCATTAGTTATTTTTGCTGTCCAGGGGATTCGCAACATTCTTCTAATAAACCACATTTCTGCTGCTTCCAATGATTTTTGTGCAGACTTGCCTATTGTCCATGATTCACTTCCATATAACAAGATAGGTTCAATATAGCATTTTAGGACTCGTTTTCTAACATTCATTGATAAAGATGTGTTAGCTAATATGTTTATCATTCTCTGAAATGCAGTCTTTGCTTGGCCTATTCTGTTCCTAATTTCTGTTTTGCATTTCCCATCTGAAGTTATTACTGCTCCAAGGTATTTGAATTTCTGCAAATGCTTTAGAATGGTTCCGTTTAATTTTATACTGCATGCTGGTGGATTCTGTTTCTTAGATATAACCATAGTCTCTGTCTTTGTGATGTTCAAAGTAAGGCCTTTCTGTTCACTTTCTTTGGCGACTTTATTTAAAGCTTATTTAAATCCCAACGAATTATAAATGTCTTGAAACTGAACAGACTACGTTGGCTTGGCCATGTAGAAAGAATGGGAGAGAACAGACAAAGGAAAATGATGTATGCACAAGAGAGGAGGGAAACAAGACAGGGAGGTAGACCAAGACAGATGTAGAGATAGCATAGGAGAGTATAGACAGGAAACTGGTGTCACCAGCAAAAGAGATAAGATTAGGAATGGGAAGGAGTGGAGGCGAACTTTACCTGAATTATGAGCCTTAATGGCTCGGAAAGCCGAGGAGGAGTAAGAAGAAGAAGAGGAGGAGGAGGAGGAGGGGGAGACCCTATAACAGTGGGAGGTCAGAAGTAACAATGAAGTCTACACATTGTTTAAACTCTCCGCTTACAACAGCCATTATGAAGAGCAACAGACTGAGGTGGCTCTGGCATTTAGAGAGAATAGAGGAGGATAGACAAACAAAGATGGCCTATACAGAAGCGATGAAAGGGAATAGGCCAAGAGGCAGACAGCTATGACGAGGCAACCTGGATAAAGATATAGGCAATCTAGGAATAGGCAAGAAAATATCAAGAACAGAGAGGAATGGAGACGTGTCTTGTCTCCAGCAGTGAGTCTCACTAGCTCGAAAAGCTGTTAAATCCAACAGCTGCTCAAAGGAGGAGTTTTCATATATAGTTTAGACATTTCAAGGAACTTTTATACATAATTTAGACATTTCAAGGAAATTTTATACGTACGAGGGATTTTGATTGTTCAAGATTTTCGAACTGTTTTTTTAAAATCTTGTGACAGATAAATCTAAACTAAAACATTATTCTGCAGCGTAACGTTTGACCAAGTAACAAACACAGCATGACGTGTCCCCAGACTTGTCTGGTTTTTGACCAAGTAACAAACACAACATGACGTGTCCCCAGTCTTGTCTGGTTTGTTTCCCTCTTCCTCGTCGCTTTAATTAATCGCCGGTCTCCAGGGCGCCGCCTTCATCCAGCGTGAAGAGCACGGGTCTGTGAACTTTTATTACTGCTTCTCTCCGGAAAGCTGATTTCTCATTTTGCTTCAAATATACAAACACAAGAGAGTGTAATCCTAGGTCCAGAAATTGGTAGACGGATTATTCAGTACTAAATCTTCCGTCCCAAGTGTAATTGTTCCGTTTCTCTGGCCGTTCGAGAACGGTTGGTTTGTTTTTGACAGATCTATTACTTCCCCTGAGATGATTGCCGTTACAAGGGCGTCCATTTGTCACTGATGAACCAAGAACGGTATTTTAGAGACTTTGCCGAGATATTTCCTTCGTATTTATGCTGACTTCTGGTGTTGGTTTTTTTTTGCTGATTTACTTTGCCAGCTGTGCTCAAAGCAATTTGATTCTTCTGTATCCAGATTCAGCACGGATATGGGGTAACTCTGGTCTTCCAAGTTGGGGTATGAAGCTTGGGGCGGCCAACGATCCCATTTTCGTTTTGAAAAAAAAAAATTAGTGTTACGGAACAAATCGATAAATCTCGATAAACATTGAACGGATAAAAATGAATTAATACCAACAGTGGAGAATGGAGAGCTAGAGAGAGCGCTGAACTTAACAGCTCCTTCAAATCACAGCGGATTATAAACTGAACAGACTACGCTGTTTGGGCCATGTAGAAAGAAAGAAAGAGAACAGCCAAACGAAAATGATGTTTGCACAAGAGATGAGGGAAACAGGAGCAAGGGATAGACCGAGACAGATATGGAGAGACAACATAGAAGAAGGATATACAGGAAATTGGTGTCACCAACTGGAGAGAGGAGAATAGTAACAGGGAGGAATGGAGGCGGACTTTGAATTATGCGGCTTAATGGCTCGAAAAGCTGAGGAGGAGTAAGAAGACGAAAAAGAAGAAGAAGAAAGTGGTTAAGATCCTGATTCATCAGTCTCCCAGTTATAGAAGGTCTCGACTCATCAGTCTCCCAGTTATAGAAGATCCAGATTCAGCAGTCTCCCAGTTATAGAAGATCCAGATTCAGCAATCTCCCAGTTATGGAAGGTCCCGATGATTCAGCAGTCTCCCAGTTATAGAAGGTCCCGATTCAGTAGTCTTCCAGTTATAGAAGATCCAGATTGAGCAATTTCCCAGTTATAGAAGGTCCCGATTCAGCAACTATTTGATTAATTGGCTGAATGACTGAACGATGGGCTAGTTGATGGAATGTTGATTAATTTTTGTCCAAACTTTTAGCCAAGTGCCAGTCATCAAAGACATCTTGTGCTTAAATTAAGATCATCACCTACGCTGAAAGTCAGACATTAGATGTTAAACTGTGCTGTCTGATTTATTTTGTTTTACTCAAACATGTCTTTAACACATATAAAAAAGATTGTAGAAATATACCCTTTCAGACCCCCATGCTACTTTCCCTAGCAAGATAACTTCTCAGAGCCTCCTATCAGTGTGACTATTTGTCTAGTTCCAGGTTGGCTTGTCAACACCTATATGTTGTTGTACTTGTGTTTTCCTTTAATCTGTGTAGAACGTATGTTGTATTCGTGTTTTCCTTTAATCTGTGTAGAACGTATGTTGAATTTGTGTTTTCCTTTAATCTGTGTAGAACGTATGTTGTATTCGTGTCTTCCTTTAATCTGTGTAGAAAGTATGTTGTATTCGTGTTTTCCTTTAATCTGTGTAGAACGTATGTTGTATTCGTGTCCTCCTTTAATCTGTGTAGAACGTATGTTGTATTCGTGTTTTCCTTTAATCTGTGTAGAACGTATGTTGTATTCGTGTTTTCTTAGAAGCTTTTTAGAACGTATGTTGTATTCCTGTTTTCATACAGTCTGTGTAGAACTATCTTGTATTCGTGTTTTCCTAGAAGCTGTATGGAACGTATGTTGTATTCCTGTTTTCCTAGCGCCTGTATAGAACACTTGTATGCTGTATCCTGTTTTCTTAGCATCTGCGTATGATAGTTGTCGGTTGCTGGGTTTGCATTTGCCAGGATAGTATTAAGTATAGAAGCACTTGGATGTCGTTGGAACCGTATATTGCCTGTAACACAACAATTTGCTGATTATCCAGTCCAGCTGACATTTTATCAGCCCGTGTCCCTCTACCTGTTCTCCTGTCGTAACTCTTCGCTCTGGCTGTTTTTCTATCCCAAATCTTCCTTCTGCTTGTTATCCTATCCCAAATCTTCGTCCTGTCTGTTCTCCTGTCCAAAATCTTCCTCCTGTCTGTTCTCATGTCCAAAGTCTTAGTCCTGTCTCTTCTCCTGTCCAAAATATTTCTCCTGTCTGTTCTTCTGTCCAAAATGTTAGTCCTGTCTGTTCTTCTGTCCAAAATCTTAGTCCTGTCTGTTCTTCTGTCTCAAATCTTAGTCCTGTCTGTTCTTCTGTCCCAAATATTAGTCCTGTCTGTTCTCCTGTCCAAAATCTTAGTCATGTCTGTTCTCCTGTCCAAAATCTTAGTCTTGTCTGTTCTTCTATCCAAACTCTTAGACCTGTCTGTTCTACTGTCCCAAATCTTCGTCCCATCTGTTCTTCTGTCCCAACTATTCGTCCCATCTGTTCTCCTGTAAATTATCTTAGTCTTGTCTGTTCTTCTGTCCAAAATCTTATTCCTGTCGGTTCTCATGTCCCAAATCTTAGTCCTGCTTATTCTCCTGTCCAAAATCTTAGTCCTGTTTGTTCTTCTGTCTCAGATCTTAGTCCTGTCTGTTATCCTGTCCCAAATCTTAGTCCTGTCTGTTCTTCTGTCCCAAATATTAGTCCTGTCTGTTCTTCTGTCCCAAATCTTAGTCCTGTCTGTTCTTCTATCTCAAATCTTAGTCCTGTCTGTTCTTCTGTCTCAAATCTTAGTCCTGTCTGTTCTACTGTCCCAAATCTTAGTCCTGTCTGTTCTCCTGTCCAAAATCTTAGTCCTGTCTGTTCTTCTGTCCCAAATCTTAGTCCTGTCTGTTCTTCTGTCTCAAATCTTAGTCCTGTCTTTTCTTCTGTCTCAAATATTAGTCCTGTCTGTTCTTCTGTCCCAAATCTTAGTCCTGTCTGTTCTTCTGTCCCAAATCTTAGTTCTGTCTGTTCTTCTATCCCAAATCTTAGTCCTGTCTGTTCTCCTGTCCGTTCTTCTGCCTCAAATCTTAGTCCTGTCTGTTCTTCTGTCCCAAATATTAGTCCTGTCTGTTCTTCTGTCCCAAATCTTAGTCCTGTCTGTTCTCCTGTCCAAAATGATCGCCCTATCTGTTGTCGTGTCGATTTTACGAACTCTAAAGAAAATGTAAACACAGTGTGAACTTGACCTTCACCTAGTAGAACTAGAAACAGGAGAAAACAGAAATACACAAATCAGAAATAGACAAAATATTTTTTTGTGTACTCAGAACTTTTACTTGAGTGTGAAACTCATAACTCATGAACTTCAAGGAAGCAAATTTCGTGGAAGTAATGAGTAGATGCTAAGAAAGAAGAAAGATGATGGTTGGCTGTAGTGAATGATAAAATGTAGAAACAACGAAACAAAATAAGGGTTTCCATAGAAACAATGCTTTGACAGTTTTCTGGAAAAAATAAACAAACTTCTTGTTCTTCCTCCTCCTCCTCCTCTATCTCCTCCTCCTCTATCTCCTCCTCCTCTTTCTTTCTCCTCCTACTCCTTCTCTTTCTCCTCTTTCTCCTCTTCCTGTATCTCCTCCTCCTCCATCTCCTCCTACATCTCCTCCTACTCCTACTCCTCCTCCTCTTTCTCCTCCTTCTCCTTCTCCTCCTACTCCTCCTACTCCTCCTCCTACTCCTCTTTCTCCCCCTACTCCTACTCCTCCTTCTCTTTCTCCTCCTACTCCTACTCCTCCATCTCCTCCATCTCCTACTCCTCCTCCTCTTTCTCCTCCATCTCCTCCTACTACTACTCTTCTTTCTCCTCCTACTCCTAATCCTCCTCCTAATCATCCTCCTACTCCTACTCCTCCTCCTCTTACTCTCCTCTTTCTCCTCCTACTCCTCCTCCTCTTTCTCCTCCTACTCCTCCTCTTCTTTCTCCTCGTACTCCTCCATCTACTCCTACTCCTACTCCTCCATCTCCTCCTACTCCTACTCCTCCTCTTTCTCCTCCTACTCCTCCTCCTCCTCCTCTTTCTCCTCCTACTCCTCCATCAACTCCTACTCTTACTCCTTCATCTCCTCCTACTCCTACTCCTCCTCCTCTTTCTCCTCCTCCTCCTCTATCTCCTCCTACTCCTACTCCTCCTCCTACTCCTCTTTCTCCTCCTACTCCTTCTCCTCCTGGAACTTCAAAATGGTCTTCTTTACAGCCGATGCGTTGAAGGTGTTGAGACGCAGCGCTGTATCAGATAAGGAGCGGGGAGCGGTGGCTAGTTTTTTTCTCTCACGGCGTGAGGTTTAGAAGCGGGGGGAGGGGGAGCTAAGGCGATCCCTGTCCCAACAGCCAGACCAGCTTGTTACCTGGGTGGGTAGGTGGGACAGGGTCTTGGCCATTTGTAGGTCGCCAGCGCTGACGCAAGCATGTCAGTTCGCTATCACATCGGACATGTCTTATGCCCATGCGAACCTTAATTTTAAAAAAAATATTAAAAAATGAAAACAAAGTATAGAAAGATGCTGGGAATATGAGATGTGCAGAGATGTACATATATGATATAATATGAGATATAATATGAGATGTACACATGAAGCGATCATTTAACTTGAACGTGAATAATAAAAGTTCTAGCTTATCCTTAATGGCGAAATTAAGTATCATTGGCCATACAAAGTCTTAGTCCCAAATATTAGTCCTGTCTGTTCTCCTGTCAGAAATCTAAGTCCTGTCTGTTCTCCTGTCCAAAATCTTCCTCCTGTCTGTTCCCCTGTCCCAAATCTTCGTCCTGTCTGTTCTCCTGTCCCAAATATTAGTCCTGTCTGTTCTCCTGTCCCAAATATTAGTCCTGTCTGTTCCCCTGTCACAAATCTTAGTCCTGTCTGTTCTCCTGTCCCAAATATTAGTCCTGTCTATTCCCCTGTCACAAATCTTAGTCCTGTCTGTTCTCCTGTCCCAAATCTTAGTCCCGTCTGTTCTCCTGTCCCAAATCTTCGTCCTGTCTGTTCTCCTGTCCCAAATCTTAGTCCTGTCTGTTCCCCTGTCTCAAATCTTAGTCCTGTCTGTTCCCTTGTCCCAAATCTTCGTCCTGTCTGTTCCCCTGTCCCACATCTTCGTCCTGTCTGTTACCCTGTCCCACATCTTCGTCCTGTCTGTTCAGTTGTCCCAAATCTTAGTCCTGTCTTTTCCCATGTCCCAAATCTTAGTCCTGTCTGTTCCCCTGTCCCAAATCTTCGTCCTGTCTGTTCCCCTGTCCCAAATCTTCATCCTGTCTGTTCCCCTGTCTCAAATCTTAGTCCTGTCTGTTCCCCTGTCTCAAATCTTAGTCCTGTCTGTTCCCCTGTCCCAAATCTTCGTCCTGTATGTTCCCCTGTCCTCAATCTTCGTCCTGTCTGTTCCACTGTCTCAAATCTTCGTCCTGTCTGTTCCCCTGTCCCAAATCTTAGTCCTGTCTGTTCCCCTGTCCCAAATCTTAGTCCTGTCTGTTCCCCTGTCACAAATCTTAGTCCTGTCTATTCCCTTATCCAAAATCTTCGTCCTGTCTGTTCCCCTGTCACAAATCTTCGTCCTGTCTGTTCCCCTGTCCCAAATCTTCGTCCTGTCTGTTCCCCTGTCCCAAATCTTCGTCCTTTCTGTTCCCCTGTCCTCAATCTTCGTCCTGTATGTTCCACAGTCCCAAATCTTCGTCCTGTCTGTTCCCCTGTCCCAAATCTTCGTCCTGTCTGTTCCCCTGTCCCAAATCTTCGTCCTTTCTGTTCCCCTGTCCTCAATCTTCGTCCTGTATGTTCCACTGTCCCAAATCTTCGTCCTGTCTGTTCCCCTTTCCCAAATCTTCGTCCTGTCTGTTCCCCTGTCCCAAATCTTAGTCCTGTCTGTTCCCCTTTCCCAAATCTTAGTCCTGTCTATTCCCTTATCCAAAATCTTCGTCCTGTCTGTTCCCCTGTCACAAATCTTCGTCCTGTCTGTTCCCCTGTCCCAAATCTTCGTCCTGTCTGTTCCCCTGTCCCAAATCTTCGTCCTTTCTGTTCCCCTGTCCTCAATCTTCGTCCTGTATGTTCCACAGTCCCAAATCTTCGTCCTGTCTGTTCCCCTGTCCCAAATCTTCGTCCTGTCTGTTCCCCTGTCCCAAATCTTCGTCCTTTCTGTTCCCCTGTCCTCAATCTTCGTCCTGTATGTTCCACTGTCCCAAATCTTCGTCCTGTCTGTTCCCCTTTCCCAAATCTTCGTCCTGTCTGTTCCCCTGTCCCAAATCTTAGTCCTGTCTGTTCCCCTTTCCCAAATCTTAGTCCTGTCCCAAATCTTCGTCCTGTCTGTTCCCCTGTCCCAAATCTTCTTCCTGTCTGTTCTCCTGTCCCCAATCTTCGTCCTATCTGTTCCACAGTCCCAAATCTTAGTCCTGTCTGTTCCCCTGTCCCAAATCGTCGTCCTGTCTGTTCCCCTGTCCCAAATATTCGTCCTGCCTGTTCCCCTGTCCAAAATCTTAGTCCTGTCTGTTCCCCTGTCCCTAATATTAGTCCTGTCTGTTCCCCTGTCCCAAATCTTCGTCCTGTCTGTTCTCCTGTCCCAAATCTTCGTCCTGTCTGTTCTCCTGTCCCAAATCTTAGTCCTGTCTGTTCTCCTGTCCCAAATCTTAGTCCTGTCTGTTCCCCTGTCTCAAATCTTAGTCCTGTCTGTTCCCCTGTCCCAAATCTTCGTCCTGTCTGTTCTCCTATCCCAAATCTTAGTCCTGTCTGTTCCCCTGTCCCAAATCTTAGTCCTGTCTGTTCCCCTGTCCAAAATCGTAGTCCTGTCTGTTCCCCTGTCACTAATATTAGTCCTGTGTGTTCCCCTGTCCAAAATCGTAGTCCTGTCTTTTCCCCTGTCCCAAATCTTAGTCCTGTCTGTTCCCCTGTCACATATCTTAGTCCTGCCTGTTCCCCTGTCCCAAATCTTCGTCCTACCTGTTCCCCTGTCCCAAATCTTCGTCCTGTCTGTTCTCCTGTCCCAAATCTTCGTCATGCCTGTTCCCCTGTCCCAAATCTTCGTCCTGCCTGTCCCGTGTATGGGGAAAATCTCGTGACTTCCAGTGGAAGATAATCGTGGTGAGAGATGACCTAGATACAGAAAACAAGTTACGGGTCATTGGGTGGAGCCTGTGATACAGCAGTCTACATGAAGATCTGCCGTACACGCATTACTGGCGTCGTACATAAGTGGAGGAGGTCACAGCATGATAGCAAGAACGACTGGCTGAAACACTGACATCAGAGAATTTGTAAGAAAGTTACTGCTGCAGTGATGGTAAAGACGTAAATGGAAGTCAAAGTAAACAAAATAATGAGCTCTGTTGAAATGTTGAATTTTCTCAGCTTACCTGAATGTGAACATGGCAGTTGATTAACCAAGCATACAGGGGAGGACTGTGTGTGAGATGAACGCAGTGTTATGAGTGGTTTAAGCGTTTTAAAGAGAGAAGAAGAAGAAGAAGAAGACAAGATCCCAAGCCTGGGCGACCTTCCACGTCAATACGGGACGACCAGGCCGGGAGAGTTCGTGCTGTGATTCGTGGAAATCGTCGTAGAAGTTGCTGACGAAGTTGGGGAGGGGGGGGAGCATAAGCGTAGGGTCTTGCCATCAAAATTTTCGCTAAAAAAAAACTTCAGATTCGTGGCTTCTGTGAAAAATTCGTGCCGCATTTGCTAAATGGCGATTCGGAAAGAGACCCGGCGCTGAAATCAGTCAGGAACTACTTGCCTGGGCACATGGTCATGGAAACCTTCTTGAGAACATCATAACAGGGGATGAGACGTGGGTTTATGGCCGTGATGTTGAAACCAAGATATGGTCTTAGCAGTGGGCGGGGAAAGGGTCTCCTCGACCAAAAAAAAAAAAGGCATGCTTGTCTTGTCTTGTCTTGTGCTATCTCCCTGAAACCGCGAACTGGTGTTCTTTGCAGCCGATGCTGTGAAGATGTTGAGGCACACATCGTATCGGCGTGGGAGGGGGCTGGTTATGGCAGATATTTTTTCAGTCCCGGAGTACAGCTAAAAAGAGGGGGTGTGCAATGCTTTTTTAATCAAATCTCACCACCATGGGGACTATGGCGATCCCTGCCCCGTTATCCAGGATATGCCTGTTATTGGGGGTACCAGCGGTGAGGTGGGACAAGGGTCTTGGCCAGTTATGGTTCGCTAACCCTGACGCTAGCATATCAGCTATGGGTCGCTAACCCTGACGCTAGCATATCAGCTATGGGTTGCTAACCCTGACGCTAGCATATCAGCTATGGGTCGCTAACCCTGACGCTAGCATATCAGCTATGGGTTGCTAACCCTGACGCTAGCATATCAGCTATGGGTTGCTGTCTCAAATCTTAGTCCTGTCTGTTCTTCTGTCCCAAATATTAGTCCTGTCTGTTCTCCTGTCCAAAATCTTAGTCCTGTCTGTTCTCCTGTCCAAAATCTTAGTCTTGTCTGTTCTTCTATCCAAACTCTTAGAACTGTCTGTTCTACTGTCCCAAATCTTCATCCCATCTGTTCTTCTCAAATCTTAGTCCTGTCTGTTCTTCTGTCTCAAATCTTAGTCCTGTCTGTTCTTCTGTCCCAAATATTAGTCCTGTCTGTTCTTCTGTCCCAAATCTTAGTCCTGTCTGTTCTTCTGTCTCAAATCTTAGTCCTGTATGTTCTTCTGTCTCAAATATTAGTCCTGTCTGTTCTTCTGTCCCAAATATTAGTCCTGTCTGTTCTTCTGTCCCAAATCTTAGTCCTGTCTGTTCTTCTATCTCAAATCTTAGTCCTGTCTGTTCTTTTGTCTCAAATCTTAGTCCTGTCTGTTCTCCTGTCCCAAATTTTCGTCCTGTCTGTTCTCCTGTCCAAAATCTTAGTCCTGTCTGTTCTTCTGTCCCAAATCTTAGTCCTGTCTGTTCTTCTATCTCAAATCTTAGTCCTGTCTGTTCTTTTGTCTCAAATCTTAGTCCTGTCTGTTCTCCTGTCCCAAATTTTCGTCCTGTCTGTTCTCCTGTCCAAAATCTTAGTCCTGTCTGTTCTTCTGTCCCAAATCTTAGTCCTGTCTGTTCTTCTGTCTCAAATCTTAGTGCTGTCTTTTCTTCTGTCTCAAATATTAGTCCTGTCTGTTTTTCTGTCCCAAATCTTAGTCCTGTCTGTTCTTCTGTCCCAAATCTTAGTCCTGTCTGTTCTTCTGTCCCAAATCTTAGTCCTGTCTGTTCTCCAGTCCGTTCTTCTGCCTCAAATCTTAGTCCTGTCTGTTCTTCTGTCTCAAATCTTAGTCTTGTCTTTTCTTCTCTCTCAAATATTAGTCCTGTCTGTTCTTCTGTCCCAAATATTAGTCCTGTCTGTTCTTCTGTCCCAAATCTTAGTCTTGTCTGTTCTCCTGTCCAAAATGATCGCCCTATCTGTTGTCGTGTCGATTTTACGAACTCTAAAGAAAATGTAAACACAGTGTGAACTTGACCTTCACCTAGTAGAACTAGAAACAGGAGAAAACTGAAATACACTAATCAGAAATAGACAAAATATTTTTTTGTGTACTCAGAACTTTTACTTGAGTGTGAAACTCATAACTCATGAACTTCAAGGAAGCAAATTTCGTGGAAGTAATGAGTAGATGCTAAGAAAGAAGAAAGATGATGGTTGGTTGTAGTGAATGATAAAATGTAGAAACAACGAAACAAAATAAGGGTTTCCATAGAAACAATGCTTTGACAGTTTTCTGGAAAAAATAAACAAACTTCTTGTTCTTCCTCCTCCTCCTCCTCTATCTCCTCCTCCTCTATCTCCTCCTACTCCTCCTCCTCTTTCTCCTCTGTCTCTTCCTACTCCTCCTCCTCTTTCTCCTCCTACTCCTACTCCTACTCTTACTCCTCTTTCTCCCCTACTCCTACTCCTCCTCCTCTTTCTCTTCCTACTCCTACTCCTCCATCTCCTACTCCTACTCCTCCTCTTTCTCCTCCATCTCCTCCTACTACTCCTCTTCTTTCTCCTCCTACTCCTAATCCTCCTCCTACTCCTACTCCTCCTCCTCTTACTCTCCTCTTTCTCCTCCTACTCCTCCTCTTCTTTCTCCTCCTACTCCTACTCCTCCTCTTCTTTCCCCTCCTACTCCTACTCCTCCACCTACTCCTACTCCTCCATCTCCTCCTACTCCTACTCCTCCTCTTTCTCCTCCTACTCCTCCTCCTCTTTCTCCTCCTACTTCTACTCCTCCTCCTCTTTCTCCTCCTACTCCTCCATCAACTCCTACTCTTACTCCTTCATCTCCTCCTACTCCTACTCCTCCTCCTCTTTCTCCTCCTACTCCTCTATCTCCTCCTACTCCTACTCCTCCTCCTACTCCTCTTTCTCCTCCTACTCCTTCTCCTCCTGGAACTTCAAAATGGTCTTCTTTACAGCCGATGCGTTGAAGGTGTTGAGACGCAGCGCTGTATCAGATAAGGAGCGGGGAGCGGTGGCTAGTTTTTTTCTCTCACGGCGTGAGGTTTAGAAGCGGGGGGAGGGGGAGCTAAGGCGATCCCTGTCCCAACAGCCAGACCAGCTTGTTACCTGGGTGGGTAGGTGGGACAGGGTCTTGGCCATTTGTAGGTCGCCAGCGCTGACGCCAGCATGTCAGTTCGCTATCACATCGGACATATCTTATGCCCATGCGAACCTTAATTTTAAAAAAAATATTAAAAAATGAAAACAAAGTATAGAAAGATGCTGGGAATATGAGATGTGCAGAGATGTACATATATGATATAATATGAGATATAATATGAGATGTACACATGAAGCGATCATTTAACTTGAACGTGAATAATAAAAGTTCTAGCTTATCCTTAATGGCGAAACTAAGTATCATTGGCCATACAAAGTCTTAGTCCCAAATATTAGTCCTGTCTGTTCTCCTGTCCCAAATCTTAGTCCTGTCTGTTCTCCTGTCCCAAATCTTCGTCCTGTCTGTTCCCCTGTCCCAAATCTTCGTCCTGTCTGTTCTCCTGTCCCAAATCTTAGTCCTGTCTGTTCTCCTGTCCCAAATATTAGTCCTGTCTGTTCTCCTGTCCCAAATATTAGTCCTGTCTGTTCTCCTGTCCCAAATATTAGTCCTGTCTGTTCTCCTGTCCCAAATATTAGTCCTGTCTGTTCCCCTGTCCCAAATCTTAGTCCTGTCTGTTCTCCTGTCCCAAATCTTAGTCCCGTTTGTTCTCCTGTCCCAAATCTTCGTCCTGTCTGTTCTCCTGTCCCAAATCTTAGTCCTGTCTGTTCCCCTGTCTCAAATCTTAGTCCTGTCTGTTCCCCTGTCCCACATCTTTGTCCTGTCTGTTCCCCTGTCCCAAATCTTCGTCCTGTTTGGTCCCCTGTCCCAAATCTTCGCCCTGTCTGTTCAGTTGTCCCAAATCTTCGTCCTGTCTGTTCCCCTGTCCCAAATCTTCGTACTGTCTGTTCCCCTGTCCCAAATCTTCGTACTGTCTGTTCCTCTGTCACAAATCTTCGTCCTGTCTGTTCCCCTGTCCCAAATCTTCGTCCTGTCTGTTCCCCTGTCCCAAACCTTCGTCCTGTCTGTTCCCCTGTAACAAATCTTCGTCATGTATGTTCCACTTTCCTCAGTCTTCGTCCTGTATGTTCCACTGTCCCAAATCTTCGTCCTTTCTGTTCCCTTGTCCCAAATCTTCGTCCTGTCTGTTCACCTGTCCCAACTATTCGTCCTGCCTGTTCCCCTGTCCCAAATCTTCGTCCTGTCTGTTCCCCTGTCACAAATCTTAGTCCTGTCTATTCCCTTATCCAAAATCTTCGTCCTGTCTGTTCCCCTGTCACAAATCTTCGTCCTGTCTGTTCCCCTGTCCCAAATCTTCGTCCTGTCTGTTCCCCTGTCCCAAATCTTCGTCCTTTCTGTTCCCCTGTAACAAATCTTCGTCATGTATGTTCCACTTTCCTCAGTCTTCGTCCTGTATGTTCCACTGTCCCAAATCTTCGTCCTTTCTGTTCCCTTGTCCCAAATCTTCGTCCTGTCTGTTCACCTGTCCCAACTATTCGTCCTGCCTGTTCCCCTGTCCCAAATCTTCGTCCTGTCTGTTCCCCTGTCACAAATCTTAGTCCTGTCTATTCCCTTATCCAAAATCTTCGTCCTGTCTGTTCCCCTGTCACAAATCTTCGTCCTGTCTGTTCCCCTGTCCCAAATCTTCGTCCTGTCTGTTCCCCTGTCCCAAATCTTCGTCCTTTCTGTTCCCCTGTCCTCAGTCTTCGTCCTGTATGTTCCCCTGTCCCAAATCTTCGTCCTGTCTGTTCCCCTGTCCCAAATCTTCGTACTGTCTGTTCCCCTGTCCCAAATCTTAGTCCTGTCTGTTCCCCTGTCCCAAATCTTAGTACTATCCCAAATCTTCGTCCTGTCTGTTCCCCTGTCCCAAATCTTCGTCCTGTCTGTTCCCCTGTCCCAACTCTTCGTCCTGCCTGTTCCCCTGTCCCAAATCTTCGTCCTGCCTGTTCCCCTGTCCAAAATCTTAGTCTTGTCTGTTCCCCTGTCCCTAATATTAGTCCTGTCTGTTACCCTGTTCCAAATCTTAGTCCTGTCTGTTCTCCTGTCCCAAATCTTAGTCCTGTCTGTTCTCCTGTCCCAAATCTTAGTCCTGTCTGTTCTCCTGTCCCAAATCTTAGTCCTGTCTGTTCCCCTGTCTCAAATCTTAGTCCTGTCTGTTCCCTGTCCCAAATCTTAGTCCTGTCTGTTCCCCTGTCCCAAATCTTCGTCCTGTCTGTTCCCCTGTCCCAAATCTTCGTCCTGTCTGTTCCCCTGTCCCAAATTTTCGTCCTGCCTGTTTCCCTGTCCCAAATCTTAGTCCTGTCCCAAATCTTCGTCCTGTCTGTTCCCCTGTCCCAAATCTTCGTCTTGTCTGTTCCCCTGTCCCACATCTTCGTCCTGCCTGTTCCCCTGTTCCAAAATCTTCGTCCTGCCTGTTCCCCTTTCCCAAATCTTCGTCCTGTCTGTTCCCCTGTCCCAAATCTTCGTCCTGCCTGTTTCCCTGTCCCAAATCTTCGTCCTGTCCCAAATCTTCGTCCTGTCTGTTCCCCTGTCCCAAATCTTAGTCCTGTCTGTTCCCCTGTCCCAAATCTTTGTCCTGCCTGTTCTCCTCTCCCAAATCTTCGTCCTGTCTGTTCCCTTGTCCCAAATCTTCGTCCTGCCTGTTCCCCTGTCCCAAATCTTCGTCCTGCCTGTCCCGTGTATGGGGAAAATCTCGTGACTTCCAGTGGAAGATAATCGTGGTGAGAGATGACCTAGATACAGAAAACAAGTTACGGGTCATTGGGTGGAGCCTGTGATACAGCAATCTACATGAAGATCTGCCGTACACGCATTACTGGCATCGTACATAAGTGGAGGAGGTCACAGCATGATAGCAAGAACGACTGGCTGAAACACTGACATCAGAGAATTTGTAAGAAAGTTACTGCTGCAGTGATGGTAAAGACGTAAATGGAAGTCAAAGTGAACAAAATAATGAGCTCTGCTGAAATGTTGAATTTTCTCAGCTTACCTGAGTGTGAACATGGCAGTTGATTAACCAAGCATACAGGGGAGGACTGTGTGTGAGATGAACGCAGTGTTATGAGTGGTTTAAGCGTTTTAAAGAGAGAAGAAGAAGAAGAAGACAAGATCCCAAGCCTGGGCGACCTTCCACGTCAATACGGGACGACCAGGCCGGGAGAGTTCGTGCTGTGGTTCGTGGAAATCGTCGTAGAAGTTGCTGACGAAGTTGGGGGGGGGGGGGGGGAGGAGGGCATCAGCGTAGGGTCTTGCCATAAAAATTTTCGCTAAAAAAAAACTTCAGATTCGTGGCTTCTGTGAAAAATTCGTGCCGCATTTGCTAAATGGCGATTCGGAAAGAGACCCGGCGCTGAAATCAGTCAGGAACTACTTGCCTGGGCACATGGTCATGGAAACCTTCTTGAGAACATCATAACAGGGGATGAGACGTGGGTTTATGGCCGTGATGTTGAAACCAAGATATGGTCTTAGCAGTGGGCGGGGAAAGGGTCTCCTCGACCAAAAAAAAAAAGGCATGCTTGTCTTGTCTTGTCTTGTCTTGTGCTATCTCCCTGAAACCGCGAACTGGTGTTCTTTGCAGCCGATGCTGTGAAGATGTTGAGGCACACATCGTATCGGCGTGGGAGGGGGCTGGTTATGGCAGATATTTTTTCAGTCCCGGAGTACAGCTAAAAAGAGGGGGTGTGCAATGCTTTTTTAATCAAATCTCACCACCATGGGGACTATGGCGATCCCTGCCCCGTTATCCAGGATATGCCTGTTATTGGGGGTACCAGCGGTGAGGTGGGACAAGGGTCTTGGCCAGTTATGGTTCGCTAACCCTGACGCTAGCATATCAGCTATGGGTCGCTAACCCTGACGCTAGCATATCAGCTATGGGTTGCTAACCCTGACGCTAGCATATCAGCTATGGGTCGCTAACCCTGACGCTAGCATATCAGCTATGGGTTGCTGATTGCCTAATCAGACAGCGTCTTCACGTGCAGAGTCGGTCTAAGATCAAGATATTGCTGGCTGTATTCTTATTTTTTTATATTGCAAAGGAAATACAAAGAATTTGTAACACGTGATCAGATGGTAGACAAACAGGTTGTAACTGGAAGTTTTAATCACGTGAGCAGACAAGGTGAAACATAATGAAATTATTCAAATGCTTGAAGACATCAGTACAGACGGCAAAGACCTGAGGATTGTAAAACATCTATACTGGCAGCAAGAAGCAGCAATTCGAGTTGAAAATAGAACTGGAAAATATCAGCTTATAAAACAAGGGGTGTGACAAGGATGTGTACTATCTCCAGACCTTTTTTCACTGTACAGTGAGAATATTCTAAGAAAGATCATCACAGAACCAGGCATAAAAATTGGAGGATACAATATTAACAACCTTCGGTATGTTGACGACACAGTACTGATAGCTGAGAACCAACAAGACCTACAAAATCTATTGGATAAAGTCGCCAAAGAAAGTGAACACAAAGGCCTTACTTTGAACATCAAAAAGACAGAGACTATGGCTATATCTAAGAAACAAGAATCCACCAACATACAGTATAAAATTAAACAGAACTATTCTAAGGCAGGTGCAGAAATTCAAATACCTTGGAGCAGTAATAACTTCAGATGAGAAATGCATAACAGAAATTAGGAACAGAATAGGCCAAGCAAAGGCTGCATTTCAGAGAATGAGAAACATATTAGCTAACACATCTTTATCAATGAATGTTAGAAAACGAGTCCTAAAATGCTATATTGAAACTATCTTTTTACATGGAAGTGAATCATGGACAATAGGCAAGTCTGCATACAAATCATTGGAAGCAGCAGAAATGTGGTTTATTATAAGAATGTTGCGAATCCCCTGGACAGCAAAAATAACTAATGAAGAATGTAGGAGAAGAGCTGGAGAGACAAAAAAATCTTGTCAAAAAGATAAGAGAGAGACAATGTACTTTCATAGGACATGCAATGAGAAGATGGGGCATTGAAAATATTATAAGAACAGGAAAAATAGAAGGAAGAAGATCAAGAGGAAGACCAAGAGAAATGATACTGGACAGTCTGACGGGATGGTGTGAGAGGATATCACCAACTGAGCTGATGGCCTGCATGAAGGACAGGATCGTGTACTCTGGAGAAGCATAATAGCCAACCCCAGTCGGCAGGGCACATGATGATGATGATGATGATGATGATCGCAGGCAGAGGCCAGACCTGTGGGGAAAACCTGACCTGGATGTTGCACTACCTCATCCACAGTTGCCTGATATATCAGACATGGTTATACTTCTTAGTATTTACCAAATGCTCACATGGTGAAGGAAAATCAAAGCTGGCTGACTCTTCCCTAGCAACCCAAGCATCGTGAGTCTTCTGGCCTGATTATCTTCCCGTTGATTTTTACCGTGCTTCTGATAATATAAACTGGTTACGGTAACCGGCGACCTACGGAAGTTTCTGGTTTTCTGTTTTTTTTAAATTGATAATTTACTGGTAATTGCCGTTAACGCCATCATCATCGTCATCGTCTTCGTCAACATCTTCTTTATCATCATAATCATCAACTACTACTTAATCATCATCATCATCACCACGATTATCATCATCATCATCTACTACTACTCTTCTTCATCAACTTCTTCTTTATCATCATAATCATCAACTACTACTTAATCATCATCATCATCACGATCAACTACTACTACTACTACTTCTTCTTTATCATCATCTTCTTCTTTATCGTCATCGTCATAAACTACTACTTCATTATCATCATCACCATCTACTACTAATTCTTCTTCATCTTCTTCTTTTTCATCATCGTCATCATCAACTACTACTTCATCACAATCATCATCATCATCAACTACTACTACTTCTTCTTCTTCATCATCATCATCTTCTTTATCATCATCATCTACTACTGTATCATTATCATCTTCTTCTTTATCATCATCATCATCTACTACTGTATCATCATCATCATCTTCTTCTTTATCTTCATCATCATCATCATCATCAACTACTACTATTACTACTACTACTTCTTCCTTATCATCATATTCTTCTTCACTTCTTCTTCTTCTTCTCGGTAAACAGAGATAGTCTTTGTCGGCAGTTCTACCTCCTAAATAAACTGGGCTGTTTGTTTCTTGCTGGTCGCTGTAGAGAACGGAAGAACTCAGCATTTTTTTTTGCGTGTTTATTCTGCTACTTTTCCTCTTTTCAGTGGTTAACTCTTTCACTCCAGAACAACACTGGCAAGGTAGATCTTGCATATCTATATAGATCAATACTCGGAGCGATATTTAGGCAAAGCCTGCACACATTTTTTTTTAAACAGCACATTTCTAGCCCAACCCATATTTTTAACTCATAGAGTAACTTCCTTCCAGTTTCTTTCTACCAAAAAATTCCTCCTCAAAATTTAACCAAGCACAGCGTAAAAAATTATTTCAGGAGTGAAAGAGTTAAAGATAATATTTCAGTCGGTCGTTTTCTGTGAGGTTCTTGCTGTGTTACATGTTACTGTGAATACTATTTAAACTACAGTTTGCACTTAATATATACATTTCGATGAATTTCCATACGTGATTCATACTTTTTTTTATAGAGTACAACTAAACAGGATTGAAAAAAACATAATACTAACATACTTGTACGAGAACAGAATCCTGAGAAGACTTTATGGATTGATAAAGAGACTTTATAAGAGGATAACCTGACGACATCGACCGGGGGGGGGGGGGGGAGACTATGCAAGAAGTCACCAATACCTGTGTACACCTGAGAGATGTGGCACTAAAAGTTGGCTTGACCAGTAACCTATATAAGACAGGATATATGAAGATATCAAGAGTCCAGGGGTAGAAGTATCCAGATTGGAGGTATGTTCATTAGGAAAGCAGAGACATACAAATATCTAGGCACAACCTTCAAAAGAGGCGACATAGTTAGAGAGGAAATTAAAAGCAGAGTACAGGTAGGGAATAAAATATACTTTGGCTTGCAACATCTGTTAAAATCCAAAATCCTGTCCCATTCATTCATTCATTTGCATGTCCCTTGTGGAACTTTGCCTCCCTAACAGCTCTCCTGTAGGCCTCTCGGTTGTGAGCAAGATGGCCTGCTGCTGATGCATCCATTTGCAGATCATCAACGATGTCTTGCAGCCATCTTCGTCTTGGTCTTCTTCTTTTTGTTTTTCCCATTATGTACGCTTCCAAGACGATTTTCTCTAGATTATCATGACGTTTAATGTGTCTAGAATATTTAAGTTTTCTCTCTTTAATCCTGTCCCAAAAAAAAAAAAAAACAAAATAACAATCTATAAAACTATAGTAAGACCAGTCGTCATGTCTGAATCAGAAACGCGGAGTACAAAAAAAAAAAAATGAGCAACAATTGCAGATCTTTGAGAAGAAGATCCTAAGAAGAATCTTTGGTTCCATAAAAGATACCAACAGTGGAGAATGGAGAGCTAGAAAGAACACTGAACTGAACAGCTTATTTAAATCGCAACAAATTATAAATGTCTTGAAACTGAACAGACTACGCTGGGCTGGGCCATGTAGAAGGAATGGATGAGAACAGACAAAGGAAAATGATGTATGCACAAGAGAGGAGGGAAACAAGACAGAGAGGTAGACCAAGACAGATGGAGAGATAGCATAGGAGAGTATAGACAGGAAACTGGTGTCACCAGCAAAAGAGATAAGATTAGGAATGGGAAGGAGTGGAGGCGAACTTTACCTGAATTATGAGCCTTAATGGCTAGGAAAGCCGAGGAGGAGTAAGAAGAAGAAGAGGAGGAGGGGGAGACCCTATAACAGTGGGAGGTCAGAAGTAACAATGAAGTCTACACATTGTTTAAACTCTCCGCTTACAACAGCCATTATGAAGAGCAACAGACTGCGGTGGCTCTGGCATTTAGAGAGAATAGAGGAGGATAGACAAACAAAGATGGCCTATACAGAAGCGATG
Source organism: Achatina immaculata (assembly GCA_009760885.1). Taxonomy (NCBI): domain Eukaryota; kingdom Metazoa; phylum Mollusca; class Gastropoda; order Stylommatophora; family Achatinidae; genus Lissachatina; species Lissachatina immaculata. The sequence continues at coordinate 19,844,814 of CM019699.1, forward strand.
AAAGGGAATAGGCCAAGAGGCAGACAGCTATGACGAGGCAACCTGGATAAAGATATAGGCAATCTAGGAATAGGCAAGAAAATATCAAGAACAGAGAGGAATGGAGACGTGTATTGTCTCCAGCAGTGAGTCTCACTAGCTCGAAAAGCTGTTGAATCCAACAGCTGCTCAAAGGAGGAGTTTTCATATATAGTTTAGACATTTCAAGGAACTTTTATACATAATTTAGACATTTCAAGGAACTTTTATACATAATTTAGACATTTCAAGGAACTTTTATACATAATTTAGACATTTCATGGAACTTTTATACATAATTTAGACATTTCAAGGAACTTTCATACATAGTTTAGACATTTCAAGGAAATTTTATACGTACGAGGGATTTTGGTTGTTCAAGATTTTCGAACTGTTTTTTAAAAAAATCTCGTGACAGATAAATCTAAACTAAAACATTATTCTGCAGCGTAACGTTTGACCAAGTAACAAACACAGCATGACGTGTCCCCAGACTTGTCTGGTTTTTGACCAAGTAACAAACACAACATGACGTGTCCCCAGTCTTGTCTGGTTTGTTTCCCTCTTCCTCGTCGCTTTAATTAATCGCCGGTCTCCAGGGCGCCGCCTTCATCCAGCGTGAAGAGCACGGGTCTGTGAACTTTTATTACTGCTTCTCTCCGGAAAGCTGATTTCTCATTTTGCTTCAAATATACAAACACAAGAGAGTGTAATCCTAGGTCCAGAAATTGGTAGACGGATTATTCAGTACTAAATCTTCCGTCCCAAGTGTAATTGTTCCGTTTCTCTGGCCGTTCGAGAACGGTTGGTTTGTTTTTGACAGATCTATTACTTCCCCTGAGATGATTGCCGTTACAAGGGCGTCCATTTGTCACTGATGAACCAAGAACGGTATTTTAGAGACTTTGCCGAGATATTTCCTTCGTATTTATGCTGACTTCTGGTGTTGGTTTTTTTTGCTGATTTACTTTGCCAGCTGTGCTCAAAGCAATTTGATTCTTCTGTATCCAGATTCAGCGCGGATATGGGGTAACTCTGGTCTTCCAAGTTGGGGTATGAAGCTTGGGGCGGCCAACGATCCCATTTTCGTTTTGAAAAAAAAAAAAATTAGTGTTACGGAACAAATCGATAAATCTCGATAAACATTGAACGGATAAAAATGAATTAATACCAACAGTGGAGAATGGAGAGCTAGAGAGAGCGCTGAACTTAACAGCTCCTTCAAATCGCAGCGGATTATAAACTGAACAGACTACGCTGTTTGGGCCATGTAGAAAGAAAGAAAGAGAACAGCCAAACGAAAATGATGTATGCACAAGAGATGAGGGAAACAAGAGCAAGGGATAGACCAAGACAGAGATGGAGAGACAACATAGAAGAAGGATATATAGGAAATTGGTGTCACCAACTGGAGAGAGGAGAATAGTAACAGGGAGGAATGGAGGCGGACTTTGAATTATGCGGCTTAATGGCTCGAAAAGCTGAGAAGGAGTAAGAAGACGAAAAAGAAGAAGAAAGTGGTTAAGATCCTGATTTAGCAGTCTCCCAGTTATAGAAGATCCAGATTGAGCAATTTCCCAGTTATAGAAGGTCCCATGATTCAGCAATCTCCCAGTTATAGAAGGTCCCGATTTCAGCAGTCTCCCAGTTATAGAAGGTCCCGATTCAGCAGTCTCCCAGTTATAGAAATGTGTGCTTTGCTGGGTCTGTAGCTGAGAAAGGAAAGATGGCCTGGCGAGACTAATGACCACATCACTTTGTTGTGTGCTGACAGGTTAAGGAAAACAAGTGCCCATATGCCTGGGTGGCATAATTATACTGATAGCTTAGTGTGAATCTGCGAACATATAAAGTTTTATTTAATATTTTCCCAGTTTGTTAAAACTATGACGTTCTGAATGTTGTTTTCCTTCCTGACTGTGTTGTGTATAAACACTTCACAGTATTATCACCGCATCAATGTTCCCTCTAAGCTGAGCGATGAGCGATCGCTCGCATATTTTTGGCGTCATTCATACATTTTTCAAGTCGCTCAGTTTATTGTTCATTTCCGTCAGCTTTAGTTTATTTTTCACATTATTTAGATTATCGCTAATGTTTCGACATAATAAGCAACTCAGTTGTCTCTGAAGATATTTCTAAGGTGTGTGTGTGTGTGTGTGTGTGTGGCGGCTGATGATGTGTGTGATTACTGGTTATGTGTGATGACTGGATGTATGTGGTTACTGGTTGCGTTGGATGTGTGTTGTTACTGGTTATATGTGTGGTTACTGGATATACGTGATGGCTGGATATGTGTGGTAACTGTCTGTTTTTTTGTCTGTCTACCTCTACCTGCCTACAGCTTACACGTTCTGATATTTTCTCTCCTTCTTTCTACATATTCCTCTAGCATACTTCTGCAACCTGTCCATCCATCTAATGCACCAACTACTGATCTACTGAAACCAACATCCGGGGCACCAGAAGAAACAAACCATGTACTACAGAACAAGAGTGACTTCTGTTAATGAAGTCATCAAATGGGTCCAGGAATAAATGGGTGCCCTTTGGCCTCTCTTTACAAGAGCGACATCAGCTTAGGAGCCGCCAGAACGGCGAAATGGGCGGTTTTGACACTGCGGATGTTGTGAGGTCGGTGCCAGAATCGAATCCATACACGGACGTTTCTATGAAAATAGCCCCTTTGTGATCGTGTTCATATAACGACGTTACTTGTGAATATGGACTCTTTGCTGTCTGCGTATTCACAGTTTTCCAAGACTAAATACTTTATCTTATGTCTTCTTCTTCTTCTTCTTCTTCTTCTTCGTCTTCTTCTGCTTCTGCTTGTTCTAATTCTTCTTCTTCTTCTTCTGTTGATTCCTCTTCAACCTCGCTGGAACTGCGAGCTGGTGTTCTTTGCAGCTAATGCTGTGAAGATGTTGAGGCACAACATCGTGTGGTTTGGGAGCGGGTTACAGCAGGTACTTTCCCACTCCCGGAGTGCAGCTAAAAAGCTGGGGGGTGGGGTAGGGGTGCAATGCTTCTTTTAGCAGATTCTACCATTTCCTGACCCGTTACCCAGACACCGGGCCTGTTAATGGGGGGGGGGGGGGGGGTACCAACAAAGAGGTAGGACTGGGTCTTGGTGAGCTGTGATCCGCTAACACCGACGTCAGTATGTCAGCTATGGGTCGCTGATTGTCACAACGGAATGACTGAATTATAGCTACAAACAAAAATGGTGTTGAAATAAAGAAAGGGGGGATAATCAGAAGCGCATCCTTCCGTAGGATGAAAAATAAATAACAGTATCATTACCATGCGCTGTCACCTGCCTTTTGATGGATTAACACTGCCATACTTCTTAATCCTTGTGGTCTGGTTGTAAGCATCTAACAGAAGGTTTCTCAACCCCGGGGTTCCGTGGAACCCTATGATCCCGCAATAGATCTACAGGGGTTCTGGCAGAGATTATGACGGAAAAATCCCTGCTAGGCACTTCTTGCCGAACCCTAGAGCCTAGCTACATCCTTTTGTTGCTGTCCAAGAAAAGTTTGATAAAATATCGAGTTTTTTTGTGTTTTTTTTTTTTCTATGCAAGGAAAAAAAAACTACTCTTGTATATATCATATACCACAAACCACACCTGATTAACATTTTATATACTGTCTGTCTGTCTGTCTGTCTGTCTGTCTGCCTGCCTGCCTGCCTGCCTGCCTGCCTGTCTGTCTGTCTGTCTGTCTGTCTGTCTGTCTCGACCTGAAGTATCCAAGGCCCATGGCGCTTCCTCAAGGGTTTTCCACAAACACTTGTCCTTAGCCCTTTTTTCCGCTCTTGCCCAGGTGAACCCTCTATTGTCTGATATGTCTAGTTTGCACCTGTGCATTTCCTTGATGGTTTATACTAGTTTTCCAGTTTGATTAAGTGTTCTTACATTCCAGCTGCCTATTTGCATCGTGTGTTTAGGTTCCAGGAGGTCTGCAGTCGGGCTGGGGGCTTCCAGATACAGATGTTACTGTACATTTATTATTAATCTTTTCCACGATGACGGCCTCTACAGCATAAACTATAGGGACAGACTTTTTCTCTGCCTACACTAGTTACCTTATCTGATATATTTTTCTTATGATCCCATATTGTTATATGATTATATATACATATATATATATATATATATATATATATATATATATATATGAATGTGAGAAGTACAATTATCTGGTCAAGCAATTAAGGCAGGGGGCTTAAACAAACAAAAGTGATAGCTGTAGAAGTGGGAGCAAGAGGATTCCTAACAACATCAGCATACGACCTATGTAAGCAACTGGACATAAAGGGACAAGCAATAGCAAGGGTATTGAAAAGCTTTTCACAAACAGCAGAAAAGGCCTCATGCTGGCTGCAGAGTATGCGAAACAAGCATTGGGAACTTAAATAATTTCGTTTGTCACAACCAATACCAGTCCTCCGCAGCTAAATCGCTAAGATGCTCTTCGAAGTGCTGTGCCAATTGGAAGATCGCGGGTTCAATTCTGGGACGAACTCACAAGACCTCTGGGAGTCATGACCCAGAGAGGCCCGAGCCCCCCTTAGGAGTGTCAGGAGGTTAATAGGGCCGAAACCCTTGTCTGAAAGAGGGAGGAGGGAAGTAGATACTTCCTCTGATGATCTGAAGGAGTTGTGTTGTTGTTCCACTCTCTACGGTAGAGAGTTTCCTGCATATATGGATGCGAGGCATGGGCAGTAACCAAGAGCACTCAGAATCTACTGGAAGCAGCGGAGTTGTCGTTCCTAAGCGGAATGATGAGGATACCACGGACAGCCAAGACAGCAAATGAAGAGGTTGTAAGCGAGGCTGGGCAAAAGAGGGAAATTATGACAAAAGTTCAGAACACAACTGCCTAGATTTGCAGGGCATGTTTTGAGAAGAGGCAAACTGGAACAGCTAATGACAGCAGGAAAGCTGGAGGGAAATAGAGACAGAGGAAAACGAGATACTTTACGGACTAAAAGAATGACACAGGGCATAGTACAACACACATCTTACAGAAAGAGCAAAGGATAGATGGTTGTGGATATCAGTGACCACCAGCGCCTGATTGGCATGGACCAGACAGATATATTTTATGGTGGGGGGAGAGAGCGCGACTGGCATGGACCAGACAGATGGATTACTTTTGGAAATCTAAACTTTTCACTCTTCTGCATCACTCATTCGGGAGCGATGTTTAACATTTAACTGGAAGTCCGTGGAGGATGTCCTTTAAGACATCATCAGTGATGTGTTGACGCAGAGTTCTCCCAAAATCAGGCTCTGTGTGTGTGTGTGGCTGGTTGGCTGGTTATGTGTAGTAGCTGGAAGTGTGTGATTACTGGTTATATGGAATGGATGGATGTATGTGGTGACTGGTTATGTGGGATGGCTGGATGTATGTGGTGACTGGTTATGTAGGATGGCTGGATGTATGTGGTGACTGGTTATGTGAGATGGCTAGATGTATGTGGTGACTGGTTATGTGGGATGGCTGGATGTATGTGGTGATTGGTTATGTGCGGTGGCTGTGGGTGCGGTTATACTGGTATTCTCCTGTCTGTCTTTGCCTTGATGTCTTAGCTTCATTATTTTATATTGTTGTCGTTATTTTATCCTTATATTAATTATTTTAAATTATTATCATTATTTTATCCTTATCTTCCTTGCCGCCTTGTCGTTTTAAGTGTAAGATCTTCACACACAACGAAAATCTATACCTCGTGATCGTATCATCATTTGCACCGCGGATAGAAATGAAGTGACCACAGATAGAAATGAAGTGACCACAGACAAAAATGAAGTGACCACAGACAAAAATGAAGTGACCACAGACAAAAATGAAGTGACCACAGACAAAAATGAAGTGACCACAGACAAAAATGAAGTGACCACAGATAGAATTGAAGTGATCACAGATAAAATGAGGTGATCCTGGATAGAAATGAAGTGACCATGGACAGAAATTTAAGTGACCACAGACAGAAATGAAGTGACCACCGTCCGTAGATCATCCAAACTATTAGTTCTGATATGTCGACTCTCTTGTCTGACTGGAAAAGAAAACGATCTGTTGTGAATATATCACATTTATAAAACACAGATGCCATACAAATTTTAAAAAATATTGTGACATTTGTCTGGGCGTCAGAAACTTTCCAGCGGGCGCAGGAGTTGCTCAGACTAACGTGAGTGCTGATCCCTTCCCATCATATTTTTTTTTCTTTTGAATGTTGTGTATTTCGTGGCTAATCGAAGTCGGGCCCCTCTCTCTGGGCACACCTTTACCTCGATACTGGATGGAGGGGGCACCGCTCCTGAAAACGGGAGCTTCTGTCCCTCCAGAAGGACGTAGCAAGCCAGCCTCCAGACTCTCCATGCGCAGAAGGTTATGGAAACAAAACCGGAAACTGAAACGAGGACTCACGTGCGACACAATTCTGTTCCAGCAGGGGCCTGATGTGCCACTGGTAAGTAGCGGCCAGCAGTGGCATTTTTTTGTAAGTAGCGGCCAGCAGTGGCATTTTTTTGTAAGTAGCGGCCAGCAGTGGCAATTTGTAAGTAGCGGCCAGCAGTGGCAATTTGTAAGTAGCGGCCAGCAGTGGCAATTTGTAAGTAGCGGCCAGCAGTGGCAATTTGTAAGTAGCGGCCAGCACTGGCAATTTGTAAGTAGCGGTCAGCACTGGCAATTTGTAAGTAGCGGCCAGCACTGGCAATTTGTAAGTAGCGGCCAGCAGTAGCATTTTTTTGTAAGTAGCGGCCAGCAGTAGCATTTTTTTGTAAGTAGCGGCCAGCAGTAGCAATCTGTAAGGATGATTAGCCATGTCACTGATAATTCCTAAATCTGTAGCCAAGGGAGTGGCTGAGCGACCGGGTCATGACGTGATATGTGATTTTTTTGTTCAGTTTCTACTGGTCCTTCACTGAAGCTGTTCTGCCACTTTGCGTTTGTCTCCTCAGTGTTTCTTTCTCATGTTTCTCCCTATCTGTTTATGGCAGCTGATATTCGTTGATTTCTTTAGCAACAGCTTCTAGGCTTCTGGGAAAGACATGATTTTCCGTAGAATCAGTTAATTTTCGGCATAAGCGACACCAGTAGTCATTGTTTCCTATTATCTGTGGCCATTTATCAGAGTCGAGTTGGCGTAGTAGGGTTGCCTGATTCTGTAAAGGAAAAACCGGGACATTTTTCTCAGACTTAACAAAAAAGAAAAGCTATTCGAGTATCATCGTTAACTACTAATAAAGAATAGCGGAATTTTGTCTTAAAACAGCATATCCAAGGAAAGAATATAAGTTACTCCATGCTAATGATATCTTTCAGCTTAGAAAATCAGAAATTATTAGTATTTCGTGTGTGTATAATACCTATGTTTAGGGAAATCTGGGAAGGTAAATGTGGCCAGATGTGATACTGACCACATAATACTTTCTTATGCCTATGGTCTAGGAAATATTGGCCTAACACCGTATCCCCAGTATGTCTTTACCTTTACTTTATAATATCTGTGTTTAATGTTGTATACTTTGAGCGTATTTTGAAGTTAAAACAGCTCTAAATTAATGCATGGGGCGTAGAACATTCTTTATATGTGTAAGAATGTATTTTATTGTCGGATATTTAACTGCAAGATCCTGCGTTATCCTACCGTCCTGCATCTTGCTTCTAGTATTTATCGACTTCAAACTTCTGGAAAGGTGGTCTTGCCGCTGACTGACATAATCATGGAATTCTGGGCAGTTCATTCGATAATTAAAAGCACATTTAATCATTTCTTCAACTGTTGATGGGTGAAAGCGATTTCGTTTCTCTGTCCGTTGCACATTCATTGGAGAAAATACCCTTTCCACATTAGCATTATGTCCAGGGAAAGATAAATTCACGCAGTGACTCCGAGTACTGCTCCAAAGATTCAGACCGTCCAAAGAAATAGGTCCAATTCTGCTGGCTGGATTTGCTGTTCCAGTTGCCCTTCTCCTTTGTGAGTACTGCTTCAATACAGTGCTTCAGATATGTGAGCTCATCAGACAACAGTCAATCGTCAGTTGCCTGCCCTTTGTCTTATAGAAACTTTACAGTCTTTTCAACCTCAAATCATTTTGGTACGAACCATAAGACCATCCACCTCTGTACATAAGCAAAGGTGTCATCCACCTCTGTACATAATCAAAGGTGTCATCCACCTCTGTACATAAGCAAAGGTGTCATCCACATATGTACATAATCAAAGGTGTCATCCACCTCTGTACATAATAAAAGGTGTCATCAACCCATGTACATAAACAAAAGGTGTCATCCACCTATGTACATAAGCAAAGGTGTCATCCACCCATGTACATAAGTTAATGTGTCATCCTCATCTGTACATAATCAAAAGTGTCATCCTCATCTGTACATAAGCAAAGGTATCATCCACCTCTGTACATAATCAAAGGTGTCATCCGCCTCTGCACATAATCAAAGGTGTCATCCACCTCTGTACATAATTAAAGGTGTCATTCACCTCTGTACATAATAAAAGGTGTCATCCACCCATGTACATAAACAAAAGGTGTCATCCACCTATGTACATAAACAAAAGGTGTCATCCACCTATGTACATAATCAAAAGTGTCTTACTCATCTGTACATAATCAAAGGTGTCATCCAACTCTGTACATAATCAAAGGTGTCATCCAGCTATGTACGTAAGCAAAGGTGTCATCCAATTCTGTACATAAGCAAAGGTATCATCCACCTCTGCACATAATCAAAGGTGTCATCCGCCTCTCCACATAATCAAAAGGTGTCATCCACCTCTGCACATAAACAAATGTGTCGTCCACCTCTGCACATAAGCAAAGGTGTCATCCATCTCTGTACATAAGCAAGGTGTCATCCGCCTCTGTACATAAGCATGACATGTTTCATAAAGCTCTTCCACCTCAACATAAATATACTACTTGACAAAAGTTAAAGGCCTGTCATTAATTTCAAGCATATGTTTATTCTGATTGCCATACTAAAACTGTAAATAAATTTATTGTAGAATCTTGATTAAATTGCATTCTCAGGCAGTCCTCTATGCAGCCGGAGCATAAACAACACCAACTGTTCATCACAACAAGTGTAAAAATCACGTGCAGTAGCATCGTCCTAGACAAAATGTTAGGGCATTTTTAAAAGTGTCAGCATGACCCAGCAGGTAATTAAATCGTGCTGATTTGTGCTGCACGTGCAGGATGCATCCTTAGTGAACACTTACCTTCCAATCATTTTTATTAAAGCAGTTTATGGGTATTCTTGTCATTTGAAAAACACCAGCCACCACGAAGGCGTCTTAGCACCTTAGAGCGTCATCGGGTCATAGCCTTGGTTGAAAGCTGTTTATCTGGCCGTGAAGTTGCACAGCGTTCGGGGATGTCCCATTTTACCATCCAAAGGCATTTGTAGCGATTTCGCACAACCGGAGGAGTAGAAGACAGGCATCGTTCAGGCCGACCTCGTTGCACGAGTAGACAAGACGACAGATACCTGCAGCTGTCAACACTTCGCAACAGGACAGTAACGTCTTCCACACTCATAAACCAGCTAATGAATATGGCAAACGTCAGTGTTAGCGGTAGAACAATCCGCAGGCGTTTAAGAGAATCTGGGCTGGCTTCACGACGACCAGCAATAAGAATATCTCTTACTCCAGTTCACCGCAGAGCTAGAGTTGCCTGGTGCCGGCAGCACATCCGTTGGACGAGGTGCCAGTGAGGTGAAATTCTTTTCACGGTCGAATCCGGCTTCAGTATGTCCTTCAATGATGGCAGAATCCGTGTTTGGAGAAGGCCAGGGGAACGGTTCCATGACGCCACTATCCAAGAGGTGGATCGTTACGGAGGGGGATCAATCATGGTCGGGGGTGACATCAGCAGGCACGGCAGGACTCCCTTCCACGTCATTCATGGCACCATAACCTCCCAGCGATACCTGAATGAAGTTCTGCAACCCATTGTCCAGCCTACCTTGCAAGTCATGGGTGCAGGGGCAATCCTACAAGACGACAAATCAAGACCACATCGGGGTCGTGTCGTAGAAGATTTTCTTCAACAACAAAGGATCATTAGAATTGATTGGCCAGCTCGGTCGCCCGATCTGCCGCCCATTGAACACATTTGGGATGCCCTAGGCAAACGGGTTTCGACAAATCATCCTCCACCTGTTGATGCCACCCAGCTGATCCTTTTCCTTCCAACAAGAATGGCAGGTCATTCCACAGAATTCCCAACAATCCTGATTAACTCGATGAGGCAACGGTGCGTCGTATGTCTGGCAGCGAACGGTGGCCACACGCGATACTGACATTTTTATTGTTTGAAGACCACTCTTGTGGATTTTTGGACGAGGGGTGAGTGATTTCGCCAGTTTGCTGTATGTGTATTCCTATTCCGATTTGCAAAGGAAATGATTGAATTTGCTCAGTTTTAAATGCTGTTTTCTTTGGTACTAACGGCTTGTTTGTTAGTAAGTTGATATTGTTTTTGTAAGAATTGAAAAAACCGGCCCTTAACTTTTGTCCAGTGGTATAATCTACATTTGTTAGGCCTACTTCATCTTCTGCTTATTTCAAAATAAATTTCACTTTTAGGGGGAGAAATCTTTCTTCTTTCCGCTGATTTATCAATGTAACGTTTTCCTCTAAAATCACATCTATTTCTAAGACGCTGCTGTCTGCTATCTCTAGTTTAAGTAATTGTCTATTAAATATACTTACCTGGCTTTGGACAAACCAAATACGGGTTCGCTGAGGGGATTTTCAAACAGGGTAATCAAGACTTTTGGTGCTGTCTCCTTTGAGAGGAAAATGCGATTTTAGTTTTTCATAAATCTGTGGCACTCTTTCCACTGCTGGAAGCAAAGGATGTTTTTTGTATGTGACAGCAATATGTATTTTTTGTATGTGACAGCAGTATGTGATGTTCTAAATCCAACGACTTTGCAAAATTATCTTAGGCGCTCCGCGCGTGCGATATATATAATGTGAAATATTTCAACACTTTTATCACAGTTTCCACATCCACAGTTAGAATATCAGCTGCTGCCTTTACCACATTGTGAAGTATATGCCCGGGGCATCCAGCACAGAGGAGGTTTTTCATTTAGTTCACTCTTCAAGTTTGTGGGCACAGTGTTCCTGCCAGTTCGTCGTACTCCACCAAAATTCATGTTTGCATTGTCGCCATAGAACACTGTGCGCTTATGTTTATCAATATTGCTTTCCTCTAATGAATTAACACAGTAACCGCTTATTTTAGAATCAGTCTTACTTATAAGGAACCCAGTTTATGCAATTTTATAGTCATACCATTTTTAGGACTAAAGCACTGAACGGGAAATGAAATGGAAAATGTTCTCGGCATCATGGCTACTAGCATCTGTCGCAGTACCAAAGTTGCGGGCATTAGCTGAAGTCATCACATAATTGTTTGGTATTGCCAGGAGCTAAAATGGATTTCAGTGTTGCTGTTGCTTTAGTTCTCCCCAATGCCACATTTTTTGTTGTTGCTGTTTTGGAATATTTAAAAAAATGTTAAGAGTTTAACTTGGTAGTGTATGCAGGAAACTCTCTACTGTACAGAACGGAACAACAACACAACTCCTTCAGATCATCAGAGGAAGTACCCCCCCCCCCTCAGACAAGTGTTTCGGCCCTATTAAACTCCTGACACTCTAAGAGGGGTGGGCCCCTCTGAGTCATGACTCCCAGAGGTCTTATGAGTTGTTGCTTTTTTTTTTGTCCCGGGATTGAGTTGGCACTGCACTTTGAAGTGCGTCTTTAGCGATTTAGCTACGACAGTGAATGACGTATGATGTTTAGTTGTCTAACAGTTCACGGTTGCTCACATTATCAGTTCCGCCGCTTGTATTGATTTTTTTTTCCGGTTCAGAAGATTTGGGCACAAAATAACTGTCCAGTCTTTTAGAAGTGCTTGTAGAATACATGTCTGATTTATGCTTTTCGCTTGCTACATGGTCCTTTATATCCGCTCTTCCGCCATGGTCAATGGCGATGTAACACGTACACATTTTACAGTCTGCTTTATGCTCGTTTCTACCTCGTTTTATAAAAGACCATTCCTTTCCTGTGAACATGCTTCCTGAAAGAAACAATTTCTCTTAGGCATTCTGAAAGCACTTCATGCAATTACACACACACACACTCACCCACTCACGCATATATATATATATATATATATATATATATATATATATATATATATATATATATATATATAAATCTTACATCTTTCATCCTTCCCGTGGAGTTAAACGTCACATATGGCTCGCACAGTTGTTTGCCAAGTTTTCCTGTTCTCGGCGGGTCTTTCAACTTCATCAAGGAATGTTATGCTTACTAAACTGGCTTCTCTTAACAATGTCCTCTTTAGAGTTTCACGTGGTCGACCTCTTTTTCTTCGGCCTGTTGTGCTCCACTTGATATCTTGTTTTGGGATTCTCTGATTGTTTGTTCTCATCACATCACCGACATATGTCCATCTTCTCTTTCTGATCACCCAAGAGACAGATTGTTGTTTGCTCATCTGTCTTATCTCTGCATTGTTCTTGAATTCATTCCACTTTATACCAAGTAGTTTCCTTATGCATTTGTTTTCAAAAGAGTCTAATTTCTTGTCTATTTCTTTAGTTGATTTCCAGCTTGATATATATATATATATATATATATATTGGTAAGACAGATATTTTTCTCACCAAGACCTATAAAACTTCCAACCACTCTACTCTCCAGAAACAAGTAAATTTTAAGACAATGGACAGGAAAGATGTCGCAACTTAACTGTTTTTTTTTTGCCATACAGATTATTATTTTCTTTTGGCGTAGAGACCTGGAGGGAGACATGACGTCGCCAATAGAAAAACGTCTCTCCCGCCAAGACAAAAGAATGACAAAACGAGGCGAAACCCACCGACTTCACCAGTTAAAACACAAAGACCGGTTATAACAAATTAAGTTTCCGCTGATTTGTTGTTGTAAAATGCGTGTCGCAGTTATGCCAACCTGAAACTGCAGTGAGAGAGTTTGCATTCGAATGCAAAATTATTTTATTTCAAAGGAAAAACAAACACCAGGACAAATAGATGTCCCGAAAGCATTTTAATCTTTAAAAGACGAGACTGTCACAGATTTGTGGTAGCTACAAATCAGAGATTTGTGGTGGCTGGAGATATAAATGAAATTTGAGAAACTGGTTTATTCTTTTTCTGCTCTTTACAGTTTACTATATAGAAAAGATTATGTCTTATAGTGCATAGTGGAGAAAAGGTGGTTTCCTATGAGTACAGCAGAGGAAAGGTGGTTTCCTATGAGTACAGTAGAGGAAAGATGGTTTCTTATAGAGTATAGAAGAAGATAGGTGATTTCTTGCAGAGTATTGCAGAGGAAATGTGGTTTCTTATACAGTATGGTAGAGGAAAGATGTTTTTTTATAGAGTATGGTATATGACATGTGGTTTCTTATAGAGTATTGAAGAGTGGTTTCTTATAGATTATAGTAGAGGAGTGGTGGCTTTTTCACACTCTAGTAGAGGATAGGAGGTATCTTAAAGAATATAGTTAAAGAAAGGAGGTATCTTAAAGAATATGGTTGAGGAGGTATCTTAAAGAATATGGTTGAGGAAAGGTGGTTTCTTATATAATATAGCAGAGGAAAGGTGGTTTCTTATATAATATAGCAGAGGAAAGGTGGTTTCTTATAGAATGTAGCAGAGGAAAGGCGCTTTCTTATATTATGTTTCTTGAGTATCTCCATCATGTCTCGTGTTAACAAGTTCTCCGGAAAGATAATCATACTGCAACCACGACTTGAACGCTAATGTGTGTTCAAAAAGATCAAAGAATGTTCCCTGGACATCACTGAATGTCGATGAACCCGGGAATGTTTACCCTGGGCACGATGAGATCTCGCCAGGGCGTGTCCTTTTTCTTGAAATCCCAAACCATTCTCGTGAAATCGATGTCTTCTGCTCAAAATGGAGTAGTTCTTTGTTTAATCAGACGTATTCTGAGGTACTTGTCGATGTAAGACCTTCCTGAAAGTGAGAACATATATTTTGAGATAGTTGTGGATGTAAGACCTTCCTGAAAGTGAGAACATATGTTTTGAGATAGTTATGGATGTAAGACCTTCCTGAAAGTGAGAACATTTGTTTTGAGATAGTTATGGATGTAAGACCTTCCTGAAAGTGAGAACATTTGTTTTGAGATAGTTGTGGGTGTAAGACCTTCCTGAAAGTGAGAACATATGTTTTGAGGTAGTTGTGGATGTAAGACCTTCCTGAAACTGAGAACATATGTTTTGAGATAGTTATGGATGTAAGACCTTCCTGAAATTGAGAACATGTGTTTTAGATAGTTTTGAGATAGCTGTGGATCTAGGACCTTCATGGAACTAAGAACACGTGTTTTTAGATAGTTTTGAGATAGCTGTGGATCTAGGACCTTCATGAAACTGAGAACGCATGTTCTGAGGTAACTGTGGATCTAGGACATTCTTGAAAGTGGGAACATGTGTTTTGAGATAGCTGTGGATCTAGGACCTTCCTGAAAGTGAGAACGCGTGTTCTGAGATAGTTGTGGATCTAAGACATTAATGAAAGTGAGAACATGTGTTTTGACATTCTTGAACTCATCATCTTCATCTTAAATAGTTGAAGGACATCAAGACATCCACGCATGTGTTATCCATGAAATATGTTCAAGAGTTAGAGCAAACATTAGGAAATATCTCCGTTCTGTAGGTACAAGAAGTAGCACAGTTTGAAAACCACTCATTTTTCATATCTTTTACTCATATTTCCCATCATCGACCAATCTCTCAGCGACGAGTTGTCAATCAGTCTTCAGACGTAGTAATTCTTCTTTCCTTGGACATTCTGTCCAATTTCTAGACAAACAGGACAAAGAATTTAGACGGAATATCATTGCTGATATCTTGGGTTAGGAAGTTTATCTGTTTATATTCCCCTCGTTCTTACTGGGTGCCATAGAAACGTTTTTGGAGAGTACCCAACACTCGTAAAGGGCGCTATAACCAGACCCAGTACGTCAAGGCCATGGGATTTAAGACTGGACTTCCAGGCAAACCTCACTTCTTTTTTTTTCACCATGAATCAGTCATTCAGTACGAAAGACAGTTATTGATTCCAGGGATGATTTACGACTATCGTTTATTTAGATAAAATTCAAGCTTTGTTTTGCTTTATTTTTAACTCAACTCTCACTTTCCACAAATGTTTTATCTTTTCTTATCTTTTCTGTGTCTTATTTGGACAAAAACATCGAATTTTGATGTAATTCTTGATTTGTTTTTTTAAACTTCCACATCTGATCTGATTTTCTTGTTCAGTTGGTTAAACTACCATATTTTCAAGTTATATATATATATATATGTACCGAAGACAGGACAAATTGGCGAACTACTTTGCCAGCCCTATGTGACGTTTAACGGCACGGGAAGGATATTATATATATATATATTGCTAGCAAAATAGGTCTTGAAATTAACAAAGACAAAACAAAAATAATGAAACTTTTCATTAATCAAGAAGGAAAAATATACATAGAAGGAACAGCTGTTGATAATGTACCTTGGCAGCTACATAGACCAAGATGGTAACACCAGGAAGGAAGTTAGAATTCGAATTGCTAAAGCAGCATTGTCCTTCAAAAATCTTGAGAACATATGGAATTCAAAAGTTATAAGCACAAAAACCAAGTTATTATTATTAAATTCAAATGTCATATCCACCCTCATTTATGCATACGAAAGCCAGAAATCAAACAAATAAATAGACAAGAAATTAGATTCTTTTGAAAACAAATGCCTAAGGAAAATACTTAGTATAAAGTGGAATGGTTTCAAGAACAATGCGGAGATAAGACAGATGAGCTAACAACAACCTGTCTCATGGGTGATCAGAAAAAGAAGATGGACATATGTAGGCCATGTGATGAGAACAAACAATCAGAGAATTCCAAAAAAAAAAAAAAAGCTATCAAGTGGAACACAAAAGGCTGAAGAAAAAGAGGTCGACCACGTGAAACTCTAAAGAGGACAATGTTAAGAGAGGCTAGTTCAGCGGGCATAACATCCATTGATGAAGTGGAAAGACTCGCCGAGAACAGGAAATCTTGGCAAACAACTATTCGAGCCCTGTGTGGCGTTTAACGGCACGGTAAGGATATAAGATGTAAAATATTTCTCTGTCATTATTTTTATCAGGTGGTCTTATTTTAATTCACTGCTACCTGTGGCACCAGATGTTATATATATATATATATATATATATATATATATATATATATATATATATATATATAATATATATATATATATAAAAACTTGAACTTGCAGATGTGTGTATGTTTGTCACGTTTTAGTATTTATATCAGCATGTATGGCTGGTATGAAGTATCAGACGTGTATAGTTTTGCATGAGTTGGCTGGTAAATGGTACCAGACGCATATAGTTTTCCTTGCCCTGGATCGCACGTAGGATCAGACGCGTATAGTTTTGCATGCCTTCAGTGGTATAAGGGATCAATATGGGGTGAAGACAAATCAAATTGTGTGTGTCAGTTTCTAACTCTCTTTCTTTCTCTCTCTCTCTCTCTCTCTGTCATCTCTACCACAAAATGGTGCCTGCTTTCGTGCAGGACGTCATTAGAAGTAACAGGATATATATATATATATATATATATATATATATATATATATATATATTATATATATATATATATATATACATATACGGGGCGCTTGCCAAGCTAAATGGGACAAGAAAATCAAACTTGCTTCAGGGCGCTAAATTACGTGACTACTTGTCCCGCCCGCGGTCAAAATATCGCGCCATTGGTAATCTCCGGTCCGGTCGTTAGGCTGTCCACAGAACTAGACCAGGAGAAGGCGGATATTTCGTAGAGTTCAAATCGTATACACTTTTTTTCTGCGTTTTTTTTAAAGTCCGGAGACTGCCCCGGGGTGGATTGGAATGTGGGGGAGAGGGGAGGAACAGAATATGATGAACATCACATAATCACGTTCATGAGCCACAACACACAAATACGTTAACGTGAACAATACAAGCATCACAGGGGCAGTCTGGCAACGCCAGCATGGGCTGAGCTCAAAGAGAAGGCGCTTCAGAATTACCAGACAGAAACTTCGGAGGAAGAAGCAAAATCTCTCTTCCACAAGTCATCGTCCCGTCCCCTCCCGTTCACGTCCCCTCAATTTCCCACCCCCCCCCCCCACCCCATTTTCCTAATTTGAGTTCAGCGTGGTCTGTACATCATCTGTACATAATCTGTGCATGGTCTATACATGATCTGTATATGGTTTGTACATGGTCTGTATATGATCTGTAACATGGTCTTCATGTGGTCTGTATATGGTTTGTCTGTGGTATGATTGATTGATTGATTGACTGATATTAAGAGGTAGCATCACGACAGTAGGGACATTCCTATGTTTGCTCCGCTGCCCGTTCCACTAACGATGTGCCAGTCACTCGCTGATAGTTTATTCTGCACATTACACTTCTGTAACACCAACATATGTTTATATATATATATATATATATATATACTGACAATAATGTGTAATATTTGCTCTGGTGTGTCTCACCCTGCACCTGATTACACTATCCAACGGATCACAGAAATGTCAAATAATTTTATGAGGATAAAAGCAGTAATTTAGATCTGAACCACCAATTACTCTGCGCTCACTAGCGACGCTTATAGCAGTATATTGAATGTTAGGATGTAAGATGGATAACTCATCTGAGAATTGGAACATTTGTATAAAATGAGTTATCTTCTAAAGTAATCAGCTGTTTGTGAGTAGAGTCCATCTCCTTGTCTCGGATTGCACGAGGCTCACGGATGAGGGAATGATAGGAAAAAGGTCAGGTGAGAGAGAAATTATATGACTGAGGGACAGTTGTGTTTTGTGTATCGTCTGAGATAGACGTAGATTAGGCGGTTAGAAATGTTGTTTTTAAGAAATAGATGTAGAATAGAGTGGGTTAGGATGTTCAGACGGCGACAGCAGTCTGCTGGAACATATATCGTGGAGATGCCCAGTCTTGTGTCCATGGATTTTGTTGATGCCTTTGTCATTCTCGTCATATCACTCATCGACTCATCGTCACCCCGTGCATCATTAAAGTCATTTCATCTGTAAAGTTGCTGATTCTGTATTACTATTTCCACTGAGAGAGAATGAACCTGGGAGCAAGTCAGTCTGTGAAGTGAGTAACAAAACAGACGCAGAACTACGTAGAATAGTAATGTAAGCAAGAACATTATTACAGTGGACAGTAGTGGGAATATACACAGAAATGAATACCAATACATCTACAGTTTACATTCACGCACAGAAGAATGAATTACCACCCGAGTATTTTCCTTACGCTTAACTCACTTGGTGTCAAATATGTGATAAATCAAAATTACATCACATATTTCATGAATTTAGGGGTTTTTATCTTGTGTGATTCGGCTGTTATTTCTAGCAAACTTTCCTAGATCTTAGTTCAGGCGATGATACTAATATCTTCCAGGTTTCTGCCAATGTCGGGAACAAACGAACAAACACAGACCCTTCTCTTCTTCGACTGAATATTGTTTTCAGAATGTGATAAGAGCGTTAAAGTGACAATAGAAACTGTCTAGCGGTTAACCCTCTAATCTTGATCTTTGTTTTATATTATCTGAACAATTAGTCCTCTTATCTTGCTCTCTGTCTCCTATTCTCTGGCAGTTAACCCTCTTATCTTGATCTGTGTCTTTTATTCTCTGGCAGTTAACCCTTTTATCTTGATCTTTGTCTTCTATTCTCTGACAGTTAACCCTCTTATCTTGATCTTTGTCTTCTATTCTCTGACAGTTAACCCTCTTATCTAAGTCCCTGACTTCTATTCTCTGGCAGTTAACCCTCTTATCTTGATCTTTGTCTTCTATTCTCTGACAGTTAACCCTCTTATCTAAGTCCCTGTCTTCTATTCTCTGACAGTTAACCCTCTTATCTAAGTCCCTGTCTTCTATTTTCTGACAGTTAACCCTTTTATCTTGATCTTTGTCTTCTATTCTCTGGCAGTTAACCCTCTTATCTTGATCTTTGTCGTCTCTTCTCTGACAGTTAACCCTCTTATCTTGATCTTTGTCTTCTGTTCTCTGGCAGTTAACCCTCTTATCTTGATCTTTGTCTTCTATTCTCTGACAGTTAACCCTCTTATCTTGATCTTTGTCTTCTATTCTCTGGCAGTTAACCCTCTTATCTTGATCTTTGTCGTCTCTTCTCTGGCAGTTAACCCTCTTATCTTGATCTTTGTCTTCTGTTCTCTGGCAGTTAACCCTCTTATCTTGATCTTTGTCTTCTATTCTCTGACAGTTAACCCTCTTATCTTGATCTTTGTCTTCTATTCTCTGGCAGTTAACCCTCTTATCTTGATCTTTGTCGTCTCTTCTCTGGCAGTTAACCCTCTTATCTTGATCTTTGTCTTCTGTTCTCTTGGCAGTTAACCCTCTTATCTTAATCTTTGTCTTCTATTGTCTGGCAGTTAACCCTCTTGATCTGTGTCTTTTATTCTTCTGGCAGTTAACCCTCTTATCTTGCTTTTTGTCTTCTTTCTCTGGCAGTTAGCCCTCTTATCTAAGTCCCTGACTTCTATTCTCTGGCAGTTAACACTCTTATCTTGATCTTTGTCTTATACTTCCTGGCATTTAACCCTCTTATTTCCGCTCTTCGTCGCCTATTGTCTGACTGTGTTAACCCTCTTTTATCTAGCAGCTTGACAGGCAGGAAAATATATAAACTCTAGTGGTTTATAAATAAAAAATTTCAAGAATTATCTAAAAAAAAACAAAAACAACAACAGCAGCAACAGCAACAGTCATGTAGCAGCAAAATATGTTGCAGACTTAGAGGGGGGAAAAAATCTAAATTGACGGCATCATATCAGCCTCACAACTTTCTATCTTCGTGCAACCCTCATCCCCTTTTTTCTCTCACCTCCTCCAACTTCTCACCCCCCCCCCACTCACCCACCCATGTCCACCCAGCCACCCAGATTCACATACAAACGCCCACAACAAGGGTCAGTAGGCCAGGCAGCCGACCTGACACAGAACGTTAAACACAATCCCAGCTCTGAACTTCAATGGACCCGTTAGCCGTTGGACGCCAAACCTAAACACGATTTGACGCCAGCAATTTCCGTGTACACGGGTGTCGTTATTTGTGGGTGGAGTGTGAAGATGTATGCACTGAGAGAGGAAAACGATAGACAGGTCCAATGGGGTGGGGGTGGGGGGGGTGTGGGGTCGAGACTGTGCTTGGATATTTGTAGCAGGTTACCTCCTTTTTTTTAACCACAATTTTTTTAAAAATTACCGTCTTACCTCCAGCAAGCTCTAGCTGTATGCTGTCTTACCTCAGCAAGCTCTAGCTGTATGCTGTCTTACCTCCAGCAAGCTCTGGTTGTATGCTGTCTTACCTTCAGCATGCACTAGTTGTATGCTGTCTTACCTTCAGCATGCACTAGTTGTATGCTGTCTTACCTTCAGCATGCACTAGTTATATATTGTCTTACCTTGAGGAAGCTCTAGTTGTATGCTGTTTTACCTTGAACAAGCTATAGTTGTGTGCTGTGTTACCTCCAGAAAGCTCTAGTTGTATTCTGTCTTATTACCTCCAGCAAGCTCTAGTTGAATGCTGTCTTACCTCCAGCAAGCTCTAGTTGTATGCTATCTTTACCTTTAGCAAACTCTAGTTGTATGCTGTATAACTTTCAGCAAATTCTAATCATTATTATTTTTCCTTCTGCAGGCTCATACAACTCTGATGATTATCTTTTCTTTCAGCAAGCTCTAATGACTGCATATTATCTTACTTTCAGCAAGCTCTGATGATTTTATACTTTACTTTCAGCAAGCTCTGATGATAGTATACTTTCTTACTTTCAGAAAGCTCTATTGATTGTATACTTTCTTACTTTCAGCAAGCTCTACTGGTTATATAATTTCTTACTTTCAACAAGCTCTGATGATTTTATACTTTCTTACTTTCAGCAAGCTCTAATGACTGCATCATGTCTTACTTTCAACAAGCTCTGATGATTTTATACTTTCTTACGTTCAGCAAACTCTATTGATTGTATACTTTCTTACTTTCAGCAAGCTCTATTGATTGTATATTTTCTTACTTTCAGCAAGCTCTAACGACTGTACACTTTCTTACTTTCAGCAAGCTCTAACGACTGTACACTTTCTTACTTTCAGCAAGCTCTAACGACTGTACACTTTCTTACTTTCAGCAAGCTTTGATGATTTTATACTTTCTTACTTTCAACAAGCTCTATTGATTGTATATTTTCTTACTTTCAGCAAGCTCTAACGACTGTACACTTTCTTACTTTCAGGAAGCTCTAACGACTGTACACTTTCTTACTTTCAGCAAGCTCTAACGACTGTACACTTTCTTACTTTCAGCAAACTCTAACGACTGTACACTTTCTTACTTTCAGCAATCTCTGATGATTTTATACTTTCTTACTTTCAACAAGCTCTATTGATTGTATATTTTCTTACTTTCAGCAAGCTCTAACGACTGTACACTTTCTTACTTTCAGGAAGCTCTAACGACTGTACACTTTCTTACTTTCAGCAAGCTCTAACGACTGTACACTTTCTTACTTTCAGCAAACTCTAACGACTGTACACTTTCTTACTTTCAGCAATCTCTAACGACTGTACACTTTCTTACTTTCAGCAAGCTCTAACGACTGTACACTTTCTTACTTTCAGCAAGCTCTAACGACTGTACACTTTCTTACTTTCAGCAAGCTCTAACGACTGTACACTTTCTTACTTTCAGCAGACAAAGCGCCAGAGTTCAGGCTCTATTACGAGTGACGCAGAAAGTGAGAGCACCGAGGTGGACCCTCCGGTGGCCCGCCGAGGGCGTCGTCCAGCAATCTATGAGACCAAGGTAAGGAGATGCGACCTTTGTTATAACCTTATTTATGTACTTCATTTAAAGCAGTTTTGCAACTGAAGCAGAATTTCTGTGCCTTAAACTGGGACAATTTACTGAATGCAGTTAACTGAAATGGTATCCATGTAACGGCAAATGATCTCAAAACTGATGTTAAGTTTACTCTCAAAATTATTCTGAACATCTTCCAGTCTTTTATCTGAAAGTTAACCTGAAGCAGATAAACACTTTCTTCAGTTCTCAGACACAACAAAAGCTCTGCAACAACTATTAGGTAGCACAATACACCTTGCAACAACTCAGCAACTTGGACTAAACATTTCAGCAAGACTGGATGAAAAATGGAAAATAATGGCTCCTAGAAAAACAATGATGATGATATACCGGCAGGTTTCCCTGCCATATGGTAATCCAACATACAAACAAGAAGCATACCAAATACCCAAAAAAAAAAAAACACCACCAAGAAGACACTTTCTGCAGAAAAATACCAACCAGACTACATGTTGACGGCAGCGGCTGCACACGACCACACTGGACCACAGTCTGGCGAACACTTAACTCAGCCCAAACAAATCATACTGTCACGAGACCCCAAAAAATCACGTACCCGTTCTCGAAACTTCTGGAGACTTGTCCCCAGAGACACAAAGATGTCTTCAAACCAAGGGCGCTATTTGCCCCTCAAACAATATATACACGATTACCTCCCATACCGCAACACAACATTTGCTCCGTTTGTTGCTCGGTAGCGTCTAAGCAACACTCGATTTCCTACCACGTGTTTCTCCAGCGTCTCTTTAGTCACCATTGCTAAAGCATCCGCTGTCCTTACCTTCTGAGTTTCATGGACTGGTGAGCTGAACTCTTTATCCATAGTATAAAGTCCGGGGGGGGGGGGTAATGTCTGATGAACGTGGGCCATGATATTGGTCTGTTCCTCCTAGTCCATCAGTTTGGAAGGTTTACATTTAAGAACTGGCGAACAACTAAGCGCCAGTGCGGAAGTTCGCCATCTTTTTCGAAAACTACCCATGTCCGAAATTTCAGACCGAGATGAAAGGGGAAGCTCCAGCGTGTCCAGACAAACGTTTGTTGAAATGGTTTGCTCTGTACGAAAGGTCCATTAACCCTATTGGGCATTAGACCACATCGAATATTTTGATACTGGGGACTGCAGCGTTACTTAGGATATAGTTTTTCTTTTATGATCACCTGTGCAAGGTACCGAGTACACAGCCATGTTTACCTGCCCTTGCTGCCGTCAGAAGCAGGTTTCGTGTGTAAGGTGGCCAATGGAAAATAACTTGTTTTTTTTGGGGGGGGGGGCCGGGGCGGGGCTTCTATGGAAGTCTTTTTCTGGTATCCACCTCAGACAGTTAGGAATAAAACAAAAACAACTCGTAGCTGAACTCTTAATCCGACATCAAGTCCGGATCACATGATCGTCACTGGAGCGTAACTGATCAAAAGGCCCATTCTGCAGTTTCCGAGACTTCCATTGCCTTCCTTCCTTCCTTCTTTCCTTCCTTCCTTCCTTCCTTTTTTCCTGCAGCCTCTTGGTACTTTTGGCTGATGCTGTCCATGTTTCTGATCCATACAACAGGACCGATTTGACGTTTGCATTGAACAGTGTAAGTTTTGTTGTTAGGGATACTCCCTTGGCTTTCCAGATGTTTCTCGGCTGTGGAAATGCTACTCTAGTCTTCCCTGTTCTTGCTGCAATATCTGCTTCTGTACCACCCTCTCTGTCTATAAAGCTCTCTCTCTCTCTCTCTCTCTCTCGTGATATGTGGATGTTCTAGTTCTAATTTCTTCACTTTTAAGGTGATTGAATTTCTAGGCATTTGTTTTTCCTTCCTTTATTTTTAGTCCAACTTGTGCCGTTATCTTGGACACCCTGTTGGTCTTTTCTTGCAACTGTTGTTTATTATGAGACAGCAGCGTCAATTCGTCTGCAAAATCCAGGTTTCTGAGTTGCGTCCATGGAGTCCACTGTATTCTGTTTCTATTTTGTTCTGTAGCAGTTTTCATGATCAAGTCTATTGCTAACAAGGATAGAAATGCTGATAATATGTATCTTTCTCTTACCCCTGTTCTTAGTTCAAATCTTTCTGTCTCCCTGGCTTCTTCTTTAACTCACTATCAAAAATAGCACTAAGATGGACACCACAGGGGAACAGAAGTAAGGGTAGACCAAAAGAGACATGGAGAAGAACAACAGAGAGGATGTTGAGCAATAGAGGGCTCACCTGGGCAAGAGCAGATAAAAGGCAAAGGACAGGCATTTGTGGAAAACCCTTGTGGAAGCCCCATGAGAGAGAGAGAGAGAGAGAGAGAGAGAGATTGATTGATTGATTGATTGATCTTTATTTCAAAAGGGTTAAGAATTGGGCACGCATGCCCGTCTGACATTCTGCCCTTTATCATACATCTTTCACTCTATTCCAGACATTCTACAAATATGCTGTTCATATAACAAACATAACTAACATTGAAGCTGAGAGACATAAAATAAAATATAACATTTACGTTTCGCTCTTAAACATTCACTCAGTACAGAAGTAACTACATACATTATAAATGACTATCTACTAAACAAAATTTTCGGGACTATTCAGAAAACAATTAATTGTATTCGGTGTCTGTAAGAGCAGCTTAAGATAACTTTTAAGTTTTATAATTCATGGAGGCATGTAGTCGACATCAAATAGATATTGGGAAAGCTTGTAGTTGTAGGAAGGAGTATAATTTATATTTTTTATATAGGATGGGAGGGTATTCCAAAGATGAGCAGCAGAATAACTAAAGCTTTTCTTGTAAAGATCAAGCCTAGGTTTTGGAAGACATATGTTGTTCAAGCGTTGGCTGCAGTTTGGGCTAAATTTAAACAGGAGAGAGAGAGAGAGAGAGAGAGAGAGAGAGAGAGAGAGACTTCTCGTTATTTGTTTCATCTCCTTCTCTACTCTTCTCTCTTTCTTTATGTGTTTCTCATTTTCCTCTTTCGAAATTTCTCAAATGTGCAAGTCTGATAGCTATCTGGCAGCCATAACGCTCATCTGCGACCTGTGAATATTGATACAACATTTCAATTATATTTGTTTCATCGGCATGCCCAGACCGACAATTGAATAAACGAAGAACAAAGCTGTCATGATTTCACATTTGACAATGATGTTTCAAGATGATAATATCAGTGATGTATGAGATGTGCCCGTGATAAGATGTTTACTGTTGGTTTATTTTCTTATGCACACGGATGATGAGTTATAAATGAGAACACATCGTTATAACCTATAACCCTTGGCATGCCGGTTCAAGTTGCTCAGTAGAATGATGGGTGGCATAAACTTGTTTGAAGTAAGAATTGAATTTTCATGCACGCACAGCTTGGATATAAATAGAGAAACAAGGGGGTGCGGGGGGGGGGGGGTCGTTGCTTTTTTTTTCTTGTTTCCTTAAACTGCTGGGCTTGAGTCCCTTGATGTTGATTGGCTGGGACGACCTTTGTATCAGACACTGGGTGGGACTCGGATTCAAGCTGGGTATTAAGATTCGGGTCCAAGTCGATCGTTTCGAGTCTACAACTCTGTTAATCTTGAAAGTGTCAAAAACGGGTGGGGCCCTTAGTAGATTAAAACAGAGTGGCTGATTAGTTTTGTAGGAAAGGGACCTTCCTCATGGGCCCATAGTTGATGAAAACAGAGTGGCTAATCAGTTTGGTGGGAAAAGGGGCCTTCCCCATGGGCCCATAGTGGATGAAAACAGAGTGGCTAATCAGTTTTGGTAGAAAAAGGGGCCTTCCCCATGAGCCCATAGTGGTTGAAAACAGAGTGGCTAATCAGTTTGGTAGAAAAAGGGGGGGGGGGGGGTTGGTGGAAATGTAGTTTTCATTGATTTTCTCTCGGAGCACAGACACACGAAAATAATTCAACATAATTACATGTATACACATACAAAGCTATATACATACACATACGAAGGTACACACAAGTACATACACATACAAAGGTAGTTACATACATCCGATATTCATAAATACATGTATACAACCACGCACTAACATATACTATAGGTCTGTGTATAGTGACGTCACGTGATCACATACACCGGTAGACATAAACAGCGAATTACGCACTGCATAACAAACTTTGTAAAGACTTCGCCAGACTAACCAATCAAATGAAAGATAACTTTCACCCTCGGCCGTCATCTTCCTCCTCCAAACATGGTGAGCCAGTCTCGACAACGCCAGCGTTTGAAGGATGGAATCAGCCAAGCGGAAACGTGTATTTGAGTTTGCGCATGACAGAAGCGAGACAGGAAGTATCCAGTACGCAGTTGAGCGGAAATGCTGTTCATTGGCCAGAGAAATTGGTCGACTGTATTTTGTTTGAACGCTTTTTTTTTTCCTCAAAGAGCGTGCGACTATCAAAGTTCTAAACACTTGAGTTGTTGGATGAAAAGGTGGGCATGTTTAGACATCACTGGAGAATATGGTTAAGCAACTTCAGCTGCTCAGCCATTGCTTTTTTTATGTCTGATCAGACTGGGGTTAAATGAAGGGGGTTGCTGGATAAATGAGGAATCTACGTGCTGGATACATGAGGAATCTACGTGCTGGATACATGAGGAATCTACATGCTGGATACATGAGGAATCTACGTGCTGGATACAGAGGAATCTACGTGCTGGATGCATGAGGAATCTACGTGCTGGATACATGAGGAATCTACATGCTGGATACATGAGGAATCTACGTGCTGGATAAATGAGGAATCTGCGTGCTGGATACAGAGGAATCTACGTGCTGGATACATGAGGAATCTACGTGCTGGATACATGAGGAATCTACGTGCTGGATAAATGAGGAATCTGCGTGCTGGATACAGAGGAATCTACGTGCTGGATACATGAGGAATCTACGTGCTGGATACATGAGGAATCTACGTGCTGGATAAATGAGGAATTTACATGCTGGATAATGAGGAATCTACATGCTGGATAAATGAGGAATCTACATGCTGGATAAATGAGGAATCTACATGCTGGATAAATGAGGAATCTACGTGCTGGATAAATGAGGAATCTACGTGCTGGATAAATGAGGAATCTACGTGCTGGATAAATGAGGAATCTACATGCTGGATAAATGAGGAATCTACATGCTGGATAAATGAGGAATCTACATGCTGGATAAATGAGGAATCTACGTGCTGGATAAATGAGGAATCTACGTGCTGGATAAATGAGGAATCTACGTGCTGGATAAATGAGGAATCTACATGCTGGATAAATGAGGAATCTACGTGCTGGATAAATGAGGAATCTACATGCTGGATAAATGAGGAATCTACGTGCTGGATAAATGAGGAATCTACATGCTGGATAAATGAGGAATCTGCGTGCTGGATAAATGAGGAATCTACATGCTGGATAAATGAGGAATCTACATGAAATGAAAGATCAGACTTTTTTTGCATTCTCTTTTTGTCTTCATCTGTTATTGTAGCAAATTATAATGATTTGTTTTGGAATAAAGTTTCATGTACAAAATAGAAAACGACGAGACTTTCGTACGGTAAAGTACGAGAACACAGTTTTGTAGGATTAGATCTCGAAAAAAAACCGTAGAGAAAAATCACAAGAGAATTACCTGAGGTTCGAACCACGGACTCCGGTAGGACGAGCAGCCGTCTAGCCACGACAGAACAGTAGTTCGTTAGTACGCTGTTCTCTCGTGGCTAGACGGCTGCTCGTCCTACTAGAGTCCGTGGTTCGAATCCCAAGTAATTCTCTTGTGATTTTTCTTTCTCTCACGTCTTACTAAAGTGCTATGTCTACTATTTTTTCCAGGTATAATCCTACAAAATTTGTTCTCTTACTTTAAGTTTCATGTAATGAGCACATTCAAGGTAGACGCCTCCAGCTCTGGACTGTCCACATTGCAGATAACCATGAATGAGGGCTGTGAAGTTGCCAGGCCTGAGTGAAAGACCACGAAGACCCTGTCTTATCTGATCTTAGTTCTAGGAACAGACCAAGACCCTGTCTTATCTGATCTTAGTTCTAGGAACAGACCAAGACCCTGTCTTATCTGATCTTAGTTCTAGAAACAGACCAAGTTCTAGCAACAGACCAAGACCCTGTCTTATCTGATCTTAGTTCTAGAAACAGACCAAGTTCTAGCAACAGATCAAGACCCTGTCTTATCTGATCTTAGTTCTAGAAACAGACCAAGTTCTAGCAACAGATCAAGACCCTGTCTTATCTGATCTTAGTTCTAGAAACAGACCAAGTTCTAGCAACAGATCAAGACCCTGTCTTATCTGATCTTAGTTCTAGAAACAGACCAAGTTCTAGCAACAGATCAAGACCTTGTCTTATCTGATCTTAGTTCTAGAAACAGACCAAGTTCTAGCAACAGATCAAGACCTTGTCTTTTCTGATCATAGTTCTAGAAACAGACCAAGTTCTAGCAACAGATCAAGTCCTTGTCTTTTCTGATCATAGTTCTAGAAACAGACCAAGTTCTAGCAACAGATCAAGACCTTGTCTTTTCTGATCATAGTTCTAGAAACAGACCAAGTTCTGGAAACAGACCAAGACTTTGTCTTATCTCATCATAATTCTAGAAACAGATCAAGTTCTAGCAACAGATCAAGACCTTGTCTTTTCTGATCATTTTTCTAGAAAGAGTTCAAGACCTTGTCTTTTCTGATCATAGTTCCAGAAACAGACCAAGATCTTGTCTTTTCTGATCATAGTTCCAGAAACAGACCAAGATCTTGTCTTTTCTGATCATAGTTCCAGAAACAGACCAAGATCTTGTCTTTTCTGATCATAGTTCCAGAAACAGACCAAGATCTTGTCTTTTCTGATCATAGTTCCAGAAACAGACCAAGATCTTGTCTTTTCTGATCATAGTTCCAGAAACAGACCAAGATCTTGTCTTTTCTGATCATAGTTCCAGAAACAGACCAAGATCTTGTCTTTTCTGATCATAATTCCAGAAACAGACCAAGATCTTGTCTTTTCTGATCATAGTTGTAGAAATAGACCCAGATTCTGTCTCATCATAGTTCTTCTACAAACAGAAGACCCTGTCCTGTCTCATCATTGTTATTTTACAGGCAGGTCAAGACCCTGTCTCGTCTCCTCACAGATCTTCTACAGGCAGGTAAAGACCTTGTCCTGTCTCATCTTAGTCCTTCTACAACCAGGTCAAGACAACTCCTGTCTCACCATAGTTCTTCTACAGGCAGGTCAAAGACCCTGTTATATAGTTCCTTTACAAACGTGCTGTTGTTCCTCTTCATCACAGAACACCGTTCTAGATGGCCATGTTTCCTAGGGTAGAGGAGTCTGATAAGAACTTTGTTAATGAAGCCAGTTTAACCCAGTGTACCTCACTATGCAGATCCCACAGGAACACACAGATTTTACAGATGTTTAGCGATAATATGGTTTAGAATGTTTACTGATGGCAGGCATAGACACGACTGCAACAAGACAAGTATAATAGGGGGTGTAACAAGGAAAATATGATGGGGCAACTAACAAGTATAATAGGGGGTGTAACAAGGAAAATATGATGGGGCATCTAACAAGTATAATAGGGGGTGTAACAAGGAAAATATGATGGGGCATCTAACAAGTATAATAGGGGGTGTAACAAGGAAAGTATGATGGGGCATCTAACAAGTATAATAGGGAGTGTAACAAGGAAAATATGATGGGGCATCTAACAAGTATAATAGGGGGTGTAACAAGGAAAATATGATGGGGCATCTAACAAGTATAATAGGGGGTGTAACAAGGAAAATATGATGGGGCAACTAACAAGTATAATAGGGGGTGTAACAAGGAAAATATGATGGGGCATCTAACAAGTATAATAGGGGGTGTAACAAGGAAAATATGATGGGGCATCTAACAAGTATAATAGGGGGTGTAACAAGGAAAATATGATGGGGCATCTAACAAGTATAATAGGGGGTGTAACAAGGAAAATATGATGGGGCATCTAACAAGTATAATAGGGGGTGTAACAAGGAAAATATGATGGGGCATCTAACAAAACAAGTATAATAGGGGGTGTAACAAGGAAAATATGATGGGGCAACTAACAAGTATAATAGGGGGTGTAACAAGGAAAATATGATGGGGCAACTAACCAGTATAATAGGGGGTGTAACAAGGAAAATATGATGGGGCATCTAACATGACAAGTATAATAGGGGGTGTAACAAGGAAAATATGATGGGGCATCTAACATGACAAGTATAATAGGGGGTGTAACAAGGAAAATATGATGGGGCATCTAACAAGTATAATAGGGGGTGTAACAAGGAAAATATGATGGGGCATCTAACAAAACAAGTATAATAGGGGGTGTAACAAGGAAAATATGATGGGGCAACTAACAAGTATAATAGGGGGTGTAACAAGGAAAATATGATGGGGCAACTAACAAGTATAATAGGGGGTGTAACAAGGAAAATATGATGGGGCATCTAACAAGTATAATAGGGGGTGTAACAAGGAAAATATGATGGGGCATCTAACAAAACAAGTATAATAGGGGGTGTAACAAGGAAAATATGATGGGGCAAAACAAGTATAATAGGGGGTGTAACAAGGAAAATATGATGGGGCAACTAACAAGTATAATAGGGGGTGTAACAAGGAAAATATGATGGGGCAACTAACAAGTATAATAGGGGGTGTAACAAGGAAAATATGATGGGGCAACTAACAAGTATAATAGGGGGTGTAACAAGGAAAATATGATGGGGCAACTAACAAGTATAATAGGGGGTGTAACAAGGAAAATATGATGGGGCATCTAACAAGACAAGTATAATAGGGCTCTGACAAGGCAAATATGATGGGGCATCTAACATGACAAGTATAATAGGGCTCTGACAAGGCAAATATGATGTGGCAACTAACACGTATAATAGGGCTCTGACAAGGCAAATATGATGGGGCATCTAACAAGACAAGTATAATAGGGCTCTGACAAGGCAAATATGATGGGGCATCTAACATGACAAGTATAATAGGGGGTGTAACAAGGAAAATATGATGGGGCATCTAACATGACAAGTATAATAGGGGGTGTAACAAGGCAAATATGATGGGGCATCTAACATGATAAGTATAATAGGGGGTGTAACAAGGAAAATATGATGGGGCATCTAACAAGACAAGTATAATAGGGCTCTGACAAGGCAAATATGATGGGGTATCTAACAAGACAAGTATAATAGAGCTCTGACAAGGCAAATATGATGGGGCAACTAACAAGTATAATAGGGTTCTGACAAGGCAAATATGATGGGGCATCTAACATGACAAGTATAATAGCGGGTGTAACAAGGAAAATATGATGGGGCATCTAACATGACAAGTATAATAGGGGGTGTAACAAGGCAAATATGATGGAGCATCTAACATGACAAGTATAATAGGGGGTGTAACAAGGAAAATATGATTGGGCAACTAACAAATATAATAGGGGGTGTAACAAGGAAAATATGATGGGGCATCTAACAAGACTAAGTATAATAGGGCTCTGACAAGGCAAATATGATGGGGCATTTGACATGACAAGTATAATAGGGGGTGTAACAAGGAAAATATGATGGGGCAACTAACAAGTATAATAGGGGGTGTAACAAGGAAAATATGATGGGGCATCTAACGAGACAAGTATAATAGGGGGTGTAACAAGGAAAATATGATGGGGCATCTAACAAGACAAGTATAATAGGGGGTGTAACAAGGAAAATATGATGGGGCATCTAACAAGACAAGTATAATAGGGGGTGTAACAAGGAAAATATGATGGGGCATCTAACAAGACAAGTATAATAGGGGGTGTAACAAGGAAAATATGATGGGGCATCTAACAAGACAAGTATAATAGGGGGTATAACAAGGAAAATATGATGGGGCATCTAACGAGACAAGTATAATAGGGGGTGTAACAAGGAAAATATGATGGGGCATCTAACAAGACAAGTATAATAGGGGGTGTAACAAGGAAAATATGATGGGGCATCTAACAAGACAAGTATAATAGGGGGTGTAACAAGGAAAATATGATGGGGCATCTAACAAGACAAGTATAATATGGGGTGTAACAAGGAAAATATGATAGGGCATCTAACAAGACAAGTATAATAGGGGGTGTAACAAAGAAAGTATGATGGGGCATCTAACAATACAAGTATAATAGGGGGTGTAACAAGGAAAATATGATGGGGCATCTAACAAGACAAGTATAATAGGGGGTATAACAAGGAAAATATGATGGGGCATCTAACGAGACAAGTATAATAGGGGGTGTAACAAGGAAAATATGATGGGGCATCTAACAAGACAAGTATAATAGGGGGTGTAACAAGGAAAATATGATGGGGCATCTAACAAGACAAGTATAATAGGGGGTGTAACAAGGAAAATATGATGGGGCATCTAACAAGACAAGTATAATATGGGGTGTAACAAGGAAAATATGATAGGGCATCTAACAAGACAAGTATAATAGGGGGTGTAACAAAGAAAGTATGATGGGGCATCTAACAATACAAATAAGATAGGGCATTTAACAAAACAAATATGATAAACTAGCAAATATAATGGGGCATCTAACAAGACAAGTATAATAGGGGGTGTAACAAGGAAAATATGATGGGGCATCTAACAAGACAAGTATAATAGGGGGTGTAACAAGGAAAGTATGATGGGGCATCTAACAATACAAATAGGATAGGACATTTAACAAAACAAATAGGATAAACTAGCAAAAAAAAAAAACAAATATAATGGGGCATCTAACAAGGCAAGTATTATAGGGGAACTAACACAAGTATAATAGGGAAACTAATAAGACAAGTATAATATGGCATATAACAAGACAAGTATAAAAGGGTAACTAACAAGACAAGTATAATGGGACATCTAACAAGACAAGTATAGTAAGGGAACTAATAAAGCAAGTAATGGCATCTAACAAGACAAATATAATGTGGCAACTAACAAGACAAGTATATTAGGGCACCTAACAAGACAAGTAAAATAGTAAAATTAACAAGGCAAGTAAAATGGGGAACTATCAAAACAAGTATAATAGAGCGTTAGACACATAGGAATTTGCGTGTAATAAGACACACATGTATACTGCGTGTGACAAGACACACATGTATACTGCTTGTAACAAGACACACACGTATACTGCTTGTAACAAGACACACACGTATACTGCGTGTAACAAGACACACATGTATACTCCGTGTAACAAGACACACATGTATACTCCGTGTAACAAGACACACATGTATACTGCATGTAACAAGACACACATGTATACTGCGTGTAACAAGACACACATGTATACTGCGTGTGACAAGACACACATGTATACTGCGTGTAACAAGACACACATGTATACTGCGTGTAACAAGACACACATGTATACTGCGTGTAACAGATTTTATTACACGAAGTATTTGGTTACAGAATATGTTTTGGAACTCCCTTCCCACCCCCCCCCCCCAACCCCATCCCACCCCACCCGGGAGTCCTTTTAGCAACTAAACTATCAAGATCACATTTTCTCAGTCATGTGGAAAAGCTTGTAGCGTTTTATGGCTCCGTGTGTTCCAGACCAGGCGTGAAAGTCACCACATCACACTCCCAAGTGCCGAAGGTCATGGAAAATACGGGCCTAACACCGTATTCCCCAATACGCTTTACTGACATGGAAACGGGGATTTTACCCTTTTTTTTTAACTTTACCTATCTAGGTCGCTATGTCTTCTGTAGTTTGTCAGTGAAATGAAAAAAAAAAACGTTATTTCTCCGGCACAAATAATTTAATCATCCATGTCTTGAATCAAGATGCCATGATTTTTCAGTAGGAGCATTGGGCTGTACTGAGATTTATTTAGACTTAGCTGATCGCAGCGATTGATTACATAATGAAAGCTCAGCTTGAAATCGTTCTAGAATGTTAGTAGATGTTTTGGCTGCAAAATGGCTTTCCTGGTAGCTGCGTCAAGTCCTGTGTTTTAAATGGTGATAGGTTAATTTGGGGGGGGGGGGGGGGGGGAATGTGGGTTGCTGGAAACGGAGGAGGGAGCGAACGACGAAGACAGCAGCTGATGATCGTGGCCAGTTAATCAAACGTTTGTCGGCTCCACTAGCAAGACAGCGCCTTGCTGGGCCACATGAGCAGGGCTCTCTTTGTTGTTTGCCCTCATCCAAGTAAATCAGTCCGCGACTGTGCGCCTCCCCTCCACCTGTCTGCTATCAAGGACTTAACCAACACCTGTATGCTACCAAGTACTTAACCACCGCCTGCCTGCTACCAAATACCTAATCACATCCTGTCTACTACCAAGTACTTAACCACCACCTGTCTACTACCAAGTACTTAACCACCACCTGTCTACTACCAAGTACTTAACCACCACCTGTCTACTACCAAGTACTTAACCACCACCTGTCTACTACCAAGTACTTAACCACCACCTGTCTACTACCAAGTACTTAACCACCACCTGTCTACTACCAAGTACTTAACCACCACCTGTCTGCTCAGCAGTTTACACTATGGCGATTCAAAAGTTCTGCCAATTTTGTGATGATTTCCTCCTGTTGTAATAATTCACTCTCAACTTCGATCAGATTCTGTGACGAGAAAGAAATGCCGTAAACAAGACAGAAACGCCATCTTGTTTATAGCGATATGGAAGGTTTAGTCTCGGGTACAAGGGCCTTCGTTCCGCGTCCAGAACAAAATATGGATCTTCCAAGAAATAAATAATAAACTTGTTCGGCCATGTTTTCTAGATTCGGGAGCCTGCGAATGGAAACTTGGGCTGTGTCGGCAGCAGTGGAATGGTTTGTTGCTCATGATGTTGTTAATGGAGTCATTGTGACGGATTCACGGAGTATACTCTTAAGGTTAAGAAGGATTTGCTTCGAAAAGAATGGGTTCATCTGTTAAGCCAGTCAGCTGTGGAGCCTAACGTGGCTTTACTGTCCAGGGAATGGTGGGAGTACATGGCAAAGATGTGGCAGATAGACTTGGACAGGCTACAATAAATGGCAGACTGACGGTGGACAAGGGGAACATTGCCAAAGCTGTATTGGAAAGACTGCGAGGGAAATGAACAGCGGAAATGGGAGAACAATGTAGATCTGAAGAGATTGCTGGAGCTAGGACACTTTAAAGGGTGCTGGCAGGAAATCTGAACTGTGTGGCAGAAAACGCATTGTAAAGAACCAACATTTGACAGGAACTATTAGAAAACATGCTCTTGGATGGACGCTGCGGCATGCGGCGGGGCATATATGGGGCTGTCCCGAATGCAGTGAAGCTGGAGTCTGAATTTTGAACCTTGAACCTTGTGTATACGTACATTTTTGTAAAGACATTTCTTTAATGAGTTCAGATCTTTCATAGATGACTTCTTCTATCATAGAGAGGATTACATCACATCTTCTGTTATGTAAAGGATTGTACTTGTACGAACTCCTGTACCTGCGAGCTGTTGTTCTTTGCAGCCGATGCTGTAGAGATGTTGAGGCACAGCATCGTATCGGCGTGGGAGCGAGTTATGGCGGCTAGTTTTTCAGTCCTGGAGTACAGCTAAAAAGCAGGGGGCGTGCAATGCTTCTTTAGCAGACTCCACCACCATGGGGACTGTGGCGATCCCTGCCCCGTTAGCCAGGCTAGGCCTGTTACTAGGGGTACGACGGAAAGTTTGGACAGGGTCTTGGTCGGCTATGGGTCTCTGATTACCTTATCAGGCCTCTTCACCCCCTATGTAAAGGATAACATTGCATCTTCTGTTATGTTAAAGATAACATTACATTTCTATTATGTAAAGGATAAGATCGCATCTTCTATCATAGAAAGATTACATCTCATCTCCTGTTAGTAAAGTTTAACAATGCATCTTCTGTTATAGAAAGGATTATATCATTTCTTATGTCTTAAAAAAGATTACATCACATCTTCCGTCATAGAAAGGATTACATCACATCTTGTTTTATAGAAAGGATTACATCTCATCTTGTGTTATAGAAAGGATTACATCACATCTTGTGTTATAGAAAGGATTACATCACATCTTGTGTTATAGAAAGGATTACATCGTATCTTCTGTCATAGAAAGGACTACACCGCGTCTTCTGGCAAATAAATGGGATACATCAAATCTTTTATTATAGAAAGATTACATCAATCTTCTGTCATTCTAAAAAGTACGTTAGACCAGATGTGATAGAAATATTACAAAATCTCCTCTGTCATATAGATATTACACCCGACCTGCTGTAATGGAAAGATTGTCATGTCTAGTGTCATGCAGATATTACATTAGAATTTCTGTAATAGACTACATTACACCAAGAAGCAAGCCATGAACGAAGCTGGCCCCCGTGTTTTAACCTTGAATGTAATCTGTCATGAATTTAAACTTAATCAAACATCTTGTATGTGTTACATCTACTGTAAGACATGCCACGGAGCACGCTGTGAGGAATGATACGTTAAAAGATGGATGTCTGCCCTTGTGGTGCATTGATCAGAGTTGTTTTATGTTCAGATAGAACTTAATGTCAGAGACAGTGTCATCCCAGGTCACGCCAGGGATACTTCAGTTTGAAAGCCCTGTCACATGTTTTAAGTGGAGAAATTCTTCTGGCGCCTGTGCGTGCGTGCGTGCGTGTGCGCGCACGCACGTCTTTCTTTGATCTCTCCAGCATGCGAGATTCATGAAAACACGAGATTCATGAAAGCGGGAGGGGAAGGTGAATTATCATTGGTTTCAAGGGTCCATGTCCTAGAAAATGATGGGAACCACTAGCGATGAACGAAGTTCACAAGAGAGAGAGAGAGGGGAAGAGAGAGAGGGGAAGAGAGAGAGAGAAGAGAGACAGTTAAATGAAGAGAAAATGTAGACATTTGTGAATTAGGCGTTCGTGCAAATTAGATTTTGAAAACTATTTTTTTTTAATGTAGTGTAATAAAATACATACATCCCGCAAATTTTCTAACATCTCGTAGCAATACCCTACAAACAAGCGCCCATTCTCTGTAGAAAGCTGTAGGAAGTAATACGATGTAAATATGAGTCTTATCTCTGTAACACACTGTAAGACGTAATACTATATAAATAAGAGTCTTATCTCTGTAACAAACTGTACGAAGTAGTACTATGTAAATAAGAGTCTAGTAAATTTAGAAAGAAATATCGTTCAAATAAGAACCTGCACTCTGTAACAAACTGTGAGAAGCCATAAATAAGAGCGAAGTGTCTGTAGTAAACTATGGGAGGCCATAAATAAGAGCATATTGTCTGTAGTAAACTGTGAGAAGCCATAAATAATAGCATATTGTCTGTAGTAAACTATGGGAGGCCATAAATAATAGCATATTGTCTGTAGTAAACTGTGAGAAGGCCATAAATAAGAGCGTATTGTCTGTAGTAAAATGTGGGAGGCCATAAATAAGAGCGTATTGTCTGTAGTAAAATGTGGGAGGCCATAAATAAGAGCGTATTGTCTGTAGTAAAATGTGAGAAGCCATAAATAAGAGCGTATTGTCTGTAGTAAACTGTGAGAAGCCATAAATAAGAGCGTATTGTCTGTAGTAAAATGTGAGAAGCCATAAATAAGAGCGTATTGTCTGTAGTAAACTGTGAGAAGCCATAAATAAGAGCGTATTATCTGTAGTAAAATGTAAGAAGCCTTACCGTACAAACACGTGCACGTTATCTGTAACAAACTGTGAGTACCAAGTTAACATTTTCAAGAATGATAAGACAAAAGCATTTTGTTTAATTTATTCGTTGTTTCTTTATTTATCTTTATCGTTTTTTTTTCTTTATTTGATTTTATGTTTGTTTATTTGGTTTGTATTCCTTGTTACTTTGTTTGTATTGGTTTCTGTTGATTTACTTTTTGTTGTTTGTTTGTTTGTGTTTTATTTGTGCTTCAATATCCGTTTATTAGTTCATTTATTCATTTCTTTTCATTATTGTTTGTCTCTTTGTTATTGTGTGTTTCTATTGTTTGTTGTTTATTTTCATTTGTTTTTTTTTACTTGTTTACTATTATTATTATGTTTTATTATTTATTCTTTATTTATTTTTTATTATTAATTTTATTATCAATTAATTTGTTTGTTTTTCTTTCTGTTTCTTTAGTTGTTTTTAGTTGCTTGTTTGCATGCGCATTTATATTTCTTCTTGTTTATTTGTTTTTGTCTCTTCTTTGTTCTTTATTCTTTGTTTTTTATTGTTATTTGGTTTATATGTTTTGATTACTTGTTTCTTTGAAAAATATAGTTCCAAGTATAGCACATTTTTTGTATTGTAAGTAAAGCTGGGGATGAAGAGTCCTGATAAGGTAATCAGTGACCCATGGCTGATATGCCAGAGTCAGGATTAGCGACCCGTAGCTGACCAAGACCCTGATCCACTTCTCCGTGGTACCCCCAGTAACAGGCCTAGCCTGGATAACGGGGCAGGGATCGCCACAGTCCCCATGGTGGTGGAGTCTGCTAAAGAAGCATTGCACACCCCCTGATTTTTACCTGTACTCCGGGACTGACAAAAATAGCTGCTATAACCCGCTCCCACGCCGATACGATGTTGTGCCTCAACATCTCCACAGCATCGGCTGCAAAGAACAACAGCTCGCAGTTACAAGGAGTTCGTACAAGTGTAAGTAAAGTTTGCTCTCATCATCTTTTTTTTTCAAAGTTGCCCAAATGAAGAATGGGGGAAACAATGTCTGCTTTTAACAGGGATGTAAACATC
The DNA here is from genome assembly GCA_009760885.1 of Achatina immaculata. NCBI lineage: Eukaryota > Metazoa > Mollusca > Gastropoda > Stylommatophora > Achatinidae > Lissachatina > Lissachatina immaculata. The sequence continues at coordinate 19,883,739 of CM019699.1, forward strand.
AATAAGGAAACAATTGTCTAAATTAAGACGTGCTGTTTCAGAGATTTCACGAAAGATCACTACTTACAAGTCTGTGCTGAGATCTGTGTGTAATACTAAACATTAAAAAAAACTTTCTCTCTTTTTCCATCCATCCATCCATCCATCCATCCATCCATCCATCTATCTGTCTATCTGTCTGTCTGTCTGTCTGTTTATCTTTCTATCTATCTGTCTGTCTGTCTGTCTGTCTGTTTCTTCATCTCTAATAAAGATCAATCAGTCAAGATCAGTCAATCTCTATCACTCTCTCTCTCTCTCTCTGTCTCTCCATCTATCATCTTTCTGTCCCTCTTTATCTCTCTCTATCCCTCTTTCTTTCTCTCTGTCTTTCTCTGTAACTCTCTGTCTCTCTCACTGTCTCTCTGTGTCTTTCTCTATAACTCTGTCTCTCTCTGTCTCTGTCTCTCTCTCTGAGACAAGCAAAATCAGACTCAACATTAACGTCAGGCAAGAAGCCCAGACAACGTCTAAAGCAACCGTCAACTTGACTGACGTAAGGAATGACATGGAAGTCGAAAGAGTTGCATATCGAAATAACTTCTAATGAAAGTGAACACTTTTTCTTTCTCCCCCGCTTCTCCAACGTTAGAGAAGTCTAGAAAAACTGGAGAGAAGAAATCCCTGAGATATCTTATAACGTCACAGATAACGAGGCTATCACAATTTCAGGCCAGACCAGTCACGATCTCACGAGAGAAGTCTTTCCACGAGATTTGCCGAGACACTGTTGGTTTGATCTCCCAGTCTTAGTTTTGTAGCAAAGAAACATGCGGTTAGCACGATCTTCAGGCAGCCATTAAAATTCAGCAGCTGACTTCATTAAGCGAGGATAAATCTGACTGTAATTGTCTGTAAGATGATCAGATTTAGATTTTGTGTGGAGTGTCTCAAAGGTTTGAGATCTTTTTCTTGGCAAGTCCTCCGTGGTTTCTGGATTACATGAAAAAAATGTTTGGCTAAGGATTCCGTCTTAATATTTCAAGTATACCACAGTCAGTCAATCAGTCAGTCAGTCAGTCATTTGCATGTCTCTTGCGGAGCTTTGCCTCCTCCTCCTCCTCCTTCTTCTTCTTCTTCTTCTTCTTTTTCTTCTCTAAGATGTCAACTTGGGTATCTTTGAAGAATACTGTCGTTTGTCTAGTCTGTCAAGATCACCATACATCTTGTCATGTCTTTGTCAAGATCACCATACATCTTGTCATGTCTTAGTCTGCCCAGATCACCATACATCTTGTCATGTCTTTGCCAAGATCACCATAAATCTTGTCATGTCTTAGTCTGCCAAGATCACCATACATCTTGTCATGTCTTAGTTTGCCCAGATCACCATACATCTTGTCATGTCTTATTTTGCCAAGTTCACCATAAATCTTGTCATGTCTTAGTTTGCCAAGATCACCATAAATCGTATCATGTCTTAGTTTGCCAAGATCATCATAAATCTTGTCATGTCTTAGTTTGCCAAGATCACCATACTGTCTGTCATGGTCTGGTACAAGTCCAATAAAAAACACCGCCTTGGTTCTTCAGAGGAATGTCAGTCCTGTAACAGGTACTGGGCCATCATTTTGTTGGTACCACAGACACATTCATCGGTTATGCCTGTACTGAGCCCGTTAAACATGTGGTGTCTCAGTCTGTTGTGGCCTGTTCTGGGTCTAAAAGATCTAGACTTGTTCTTCTCTGATGAGCTGGTAGTAGGCATCATCCTTCTGTGTGGTGATATATTCTAGATAATATTTTTCGCACTGTATGAATTTCTAGCCCGTATTTTCGTCTTAGGAGCCTTCTTGCATCTGCGTATGTCCTAGACTAAGAGCCCTTCTTGCGTCTGCGTATGTCCTAGGTAACTAAGCTAATTCACGCCCTCACATGTTTGTCCTCTCACTCCACTACTCTAGACTGGGTTCGGTCTTTTGTGGATCTCCTCTTTAGATTTGTCGAATGTTGTCTGGAAATAATCATATAGATGGCCTTGTTCGCTCCTCTTGGCCCCTCTCGGCCCAAGGCAATCTTAGCTTGTAATCGCTAGTACTGTCTGCACAGGCTAAAGTGTTCTCATTTTAGTTTCAGCTAACAAAGACAGGGAAAATTTCTCTTAAATGAGCAACATTTATGTGTCCTTCAAATTATAACAGTGAATGTAGATTTCTTTTTAAAAAACGTGTAGAATAACAGAGTAACATGTAGAATAACAGTGTTATTAACAGATTTATTTGAAAAACAGATTTAAAATAAATTCATTCATGTGGCGTGTCCTTTCCAGAAAGTTATCCTTCTCACAGCCTCCCTGAATGTAATATGATCTTGCGCAAGTTGACCAACGTCTTGCAGTGACATATTCAGACTTTCCGTGATGTCCTGAGTCCATCTGCGGCGAAGTTGTCCCTTTTTCTGTTTTGCCGGACTCTATGGCTTCTACTACCAACCTCTCCAAGCTTTTGTGTCACTTGATGTGGCCGAAGTATCTCAGCTTTCTAATTTTTATGGTGTTAACCAGCCAGTTTTCTGCGATACCTAATCATATTAGTATCTCTTTATTTGATTTTCGTTCTATCCATGATATCCTGTGCCTTTCCGTAACATTTCATTTCAGATCTGTTATTCTCTTTTCTAGTGACTTGTTAACTGTCCACGTTTCGTATCTGTACATTCATTTCATTCATTCATTCATTTGCATGTCACTTGCGGAACTTTGCCTCCCAAACAGCACTCCTGTAGGCCTCTCGGTTGTGAGCAAGATGGCCAGCTGCTGTTGCATCCATTTCCAGATCGTCAACGATGTCTTGCAGCCATCTTCGTCTTGATCTTCCTCTTTTTCTTTTTCCCATTATGTATCCTTCCAATACGGTCTTCTCTAAATTATCATGACGTTTAATGTGTCCAAAATATTTAAGTTTTCTCTCTTTAATCCTCTTTACTAACCAGCCTTCCTCAATATTAAGCTCTTGTAGTATAGATATATTTGTTCTTTTTTGTGTCCACGATATTTGGAGAACTCTTCTGTAGCATTTACATTCAAAGGCATCTGTACATTGCCACTGGAAATATATAAGCTCTTAGTAAAAATAGCTTTGTTTTCTTGTTGGTACCTTGAAGGAATATTGCAGTTGAATGTATGAAACAACCGACTGCGAAAGCAAAAATCAACAGTGTTAATTATTATTGGGGGAGAAAGAACCCAAACCTACAATAGAAGTTTTATGGGCAATAAAGAATCTGGAAAATGGTAAATCATCAGGATGTGATGAGATAACAGCTGAACTTATTAAACCAGGAGGAAAGGAATGTGCAACAATCTATCATGCACTATGTAAAAAGATATGGCAATTAGGTATTTGGCCAAAAGAATGGAAAAGAATTATATTTATATCACTGCCAAAAAAGGGTAACCGGAAATTATGCACAAACTACGCAGAACTGTTGCCCTGATTAGTCATGCCAGTAAAATTCTGTTAAAAATCGTAATGGGTAGACTTCGTAAGAAAATGGAAGAAGAAGTCAATATGGTCCAAGCTGGTTTCAGGCAAGGAAGAGGAATAAGAGCTCATATATTCAATATACGATTAATAATAGAGAAATGCAGAGAGTTTAATGTGAATATGTATTTAGCCTTTATAGACTACTCAAAGGCATTTGATTGTGTACAACACCAGAAACTTTGGGAATTAATGGAAAAATGGAATTTCCAACAGATTTGATACAATTAACATCACTGATGTATCTAGACCAACAAGCAGCAGTAAGAATAAATGGTGAAACAACGACATGGTTTGACATAAAACAAGAGGTAAGTCAGGGGTGCATATTGTCGCCTTACTTATTTAACTTGTAAACTGAAAATATAATGAGGAATGTTAGAGAAGATATACACAACGAATATTACGATGCCATAACAATTGGAGGTTATGAAATACCAGAGGTTAGATATGCTGATGACACAGTATTACTGTCTACAACACAAAAAGGAATGGAAAAACTAATTATGTCAGTCCATAAGAACAGCGAAGAGCAAAACCTCTATCTTAATGCCAAGAAAACTAAATTGATGAGAAGTGACAAAACAAACAAGGCAGCTGATATATTTATCAATGAGGAAAAACTGGAAGAAGTGGAGAGTTTTTAATATCTTGGATCACTGCTAACTAATAATGGAGATACAATGAGGGAAATTAAAAGGAGGACATCTATCGCTCTTCAGAAAGTAAAACAACTAAAGAATCTGTGGAGATGAACAGACAGAACTACAGAAATTAGATTTTTACGGGCATGCATCTTTCCCATCGCAACATATGCCTGTGAGACCTGGACACCTACCAAAACAGCCGAGAAACATATAAATATCTTTGAATGTAAATGCTACAGAAGAGTTCTTCAAATATCGTCGACACAAAAAAGAACAAATATATCCATACTACAAGAACTTAATATTGAAGAAGGCTGGCTAGTAAAGAAGATTAAAGAGAGAAAACTTAAATATTTTGGACACATTAAACGTCATGATAATCTAGAGAAGATCATCTTGGAAGGGTACATAATGGGAAAAAGAAAGAGAGGAAGACCAAGGCGAAGATGGCTGTAAGACATCGTTGATGATCTGCAAAATGGATGCATCAGCAGCAGGCCATCTTGCTCACAACTGAGAGACCTACAGGAGTGCTGTTAGGGAGGCAAAGTTCCGCAAGGGACATGCAAATGAATGAATGAATGAATGAATGACCTTGCTACATACTCTTCATTTGTGCTATTTTCTGTGATGCAACTGCTAGTCTTCTTTTGATTTCTATAGCGCAGTGGCTGTTGGTGGTGATAAATGAACCTAGATAATCAAATTTATTTACATTTTCAAGCTCCTGATGGTCCAGGGTCATTTTGGGTTTGCTTCTCATTTTGTCAGTTGTCATTACTTTGGTTTTATTGATGTTTAAATAAGATGTTCTTAGCTTCCCTGTGTCTTCTGGTTGAGGGAATCAACTCGTGCAGCCCCTCTGAGCTGTTTGATAGAAGGACAGTATCATCGGCGTATCTTATATCTGGATTCTGGTGGCCCCCGATGTTGAAAGAGTCAAATTTTAACTGTTTTCTGTTCATCTCTTACATTCCTTATGTTTGAATAAATGATTGAATGAAATGAAGCATTACTGACTGACTTTCTATAACTTGCAGGTTTTATTTAAACTATCTGCTGTAGAAGGTCGTTGAATGTAGTAGGTCGTTGAATGTAGTAGGCCGTTGACTGTAGACATGTTATCTGTAGTAGACTGCTGTAGACATGTTATCTGTAGTGGACTGCTGTAGACATGTTATCTGTAGTGGACTGCTGTAGACATGTTATCTGTAGTGGACTGCTGTAGACATGTTATCTGTAGTGGACTGCTGTAGACATGTTATCTGTAGTGGACTGCTGTAGACATGTTATCTGTAGTGGACTGCTGTAGACATGTTATCTGTAGTGGACTGCTGTAGACATGTTATCTGTAGTGGACTGCTGTAGACATGTTATCTGTAGTGGACTGCTGTAGACATGTTATCTGTAGTGGACTGCTGTAGACATGTTATCTGTAGTGGACTGCTGTAGACATGTTATCTGTAGTGGACTGCTGTAGACATGTTATCTGTAGTGGACTGCTGTAGACATGTTATCTGTAGTGGACTGCTGACTTTCTGTGTGATGAAAGAAAGTGGTTACTGTGTGAGTGATGGAGAGAAACTGATTACTATATGAGTGATGGAGAGAAGTGATTACTATATGAGTCATGAGGTAGAGAAAGTGGTTACAACATGAACGATGAAAGAGAGAAAATTGTTACTATTTGAGTGAAGAAAGACAGAAGCCGGTTACAGTATGAGTGATTAAATAGAGAAAATAATATATCGTGAATATATTTTTGTGACAGAACTGTGGGGACGTATATATTCCTTGTTCGATATATGTTGAATATATTTGGAATGTTTTGTTGACAGAACTGTAAAGACGTATGTATTAATTTGGAATATTATTTTGATAGAACTGTAAAGACGTATGTATTAATTTGGAATGTTTTGTTGACAGAATTGTAAAGACGTATGTATAATTTGTAATGTTTTGTTGACAGAACTGTAAAGACGTATGTATTAATTTGGAATGTTTTGTTGACAGAACTGTAAAGACGTATGTATAATTTGGAATGTTTGTTTTTTTTTTTGGTAGAACTGTAAAGACGTATGTATTAATTTGGAAACACACAATAATTAGCCTATGAGTATATAACTATACACGGAGCCACTGAAGTAAAGCTGTGATACCACAATGTATAAACTAGGGAAAAAAGAAAGAACAGCTTTATTACTTAACGAGTACACGGTTGTGACGTTTCGGCGTGAGTCTTAATCATACAAAAACATAGAGGACGAAGAAATAGAGAGAGGAGATTAAATATAAATTCACATTAATGCTATGTTAAAAGATAATTATAGTAATAAAATTAAATAAAATGAATAGAACACATAGCTGTAACTGGTAAGAAGCTGTGGCTTGTCCCTCGCTGTGTGTCATAAATGCGCATGGTGGAGTGTAGAGAGTATTTAAATGGAGACTTGCGATGTGTGACAGGTGGGTCGTAACTGAGAGTGGTGGGTGGGGAAACCGTGGAGGGGAGAGAGAGTGATACAGTGGTAATCTAGCCGGGAGAAGGTGAAAAATGTGATTATAGTTTGGGTAGAGAGGTTCTGAGCTATATGTAACAAGTGAGAAGGGAATGGAACTTAGTGGGGAGAGATTATGATTGTGGAGGAAGAGAATGCTAGGTGTAGCTGAATAACGAGTTTAAACCATGTGGTTCCAGATTCCCATATTCCTGTATGTAGCGGTTCTCAAGCACTAGGCGGCTTGTGTCATCTGCGTGACACTGTTTGATAACTGTTACCAGAAAGTCAGATTTGCCTCTGTGGTTGGGGCCATTGAAATGATTCGGGACTGGTTTTCAGGCATGCTGTGTGATATCGTACAGATGTTTTTGCATGCAGTCCCCTAATCTGAGGCCAGTTTCACCAATGTAAGTTATTCAGCATCTTTTGCATATAATGACATATATAACTTTGCGGGACTTTAATGTGAATCCCCCATGGAGAATGAGGATAGTTTTGGGAAAGGTGATTATTTTCGTTTCCCAGACTACAGGGCAGGTAACACAGCGAGGGCAGTTACGTTTTCTAGTGCCAACATAAGCAAGGTTCCGATTCAAGTGGCTTTGGACGAGGATGTCCTTAAGATTTGGTTTCCGTGTGTATGCTAATAGGGGTGGATCAGAGAAAATATCGCGAGTGTCGGGGTCGAGTTGGATTAGTGCCAGATGACGATAAAGAATTTTCTTAACCATCTGACCATGTATTAATTTGGAATGTTTTGTTGACATAGAGATGTGGTTTATAAGAAGGATGTCGAAGGTACAGCCACGAAAACCAATGAAGAAGTCTTAAGAGAGGCTGGCGTTAAAAGGCAAATTATAGCAAAGATCAGGACATTTTCTGAGAAGAGGAAAATTGGAACACATTGTGGCAACTGGAAACATTTAGGGAAGTAAAGACAGAGGAAGACAGGGAGAGAAAGTTACTGGATGGGCTGTCAGTGTGGCTAGGAAGAAAGTCACCGGCGGATCTCATAATCAAGTCTAAAGACAGGGAATTGTGGAGAGAAATGATCGCCTACGCCACGCGGCATGGCACTTGAATTGAATTGAATTGAATTTGTTGTAAAGACGAATGCATTAATTTGGAATGTTTTGTTGACAGAACTGTAAAGACGAATGCATTAATTTGGAATGTTTTGTTGACAGAACTGTAAAGACGAATGCATTAATTTGGAATGTTTTGTTGACAGAACTGTAAAGATGTATGCATTAATTTGGAATGTTTTGTTGACAGAACTGTAAAGACGTGTGTTTTAATTTGGAATGTTTTGTTGACAGAACTGTAAAGACGTATGCATTAATTTGGAATGTTTTGTTGACAGAACTGTAAAGACGTATGCATTAATTTGGAATGTTTTGTTGACAGAACTGTGGAGATGTATCGCCCACCACCCTGTCGCCGGATGCCTCGCCCAGCAACTCTTGTGATGAAGGTGAAGGTGCCAGGTGAGTGCTGCCACGGTCTTATCTGACAGCCTGGATTTTCTTGGATCCCGCCTTTGTGGCTGCCGTCTTATTCTCTTTGCTGGCCTTTGCAGCTTTTTCTGTGCTTTCTTTTCCTTCTATTTCGAGGATATTCCTTCGGCTGTAGTCTATACAGCATTCTGCTTCTTTGTTTATGTATATTTATGCCTGTTTCTTTGTTTATATATGTTTATTTCTTTTTCTTCGTTTATATCTATCAAAATAGTTCTTTGTCGTTTAAGTCCCAATTATTTAGATCCCTTCGGTGTTATGTTTCTGTTGATGATGATGTGATTAAAATGTTCCCTGGACAGCAAAGATTACTAACGAAGAAGGTATGAGAAGAGCGGAAGAGACCCACAAAATCTTGCCAAAAAACTGCGAGGGAGACAATGTACTATCATAGGACACGCAATGAGAAGAGGGGGCATTGAAAATATTATAACAACAGGAAAAATAGAAGGAAGAAGAAGCTGGGGGAAGGCCGAGGGGAATGAAAGGTGTATGGTTCCGTTTTTAAAAAAAAGATGAAGTGAGAAAGGCGGGCTGTAGTATACCTTATGTGGGCCCCAAGTAGGCTTTGTTAGATCCACTGTCGAGGCGTCCTAATCAAACAGTCACCTTATGTGGGCCCCAAGTAGGCTTTGTCAGATCCACTGTCGAGGCGTCCTAATCAAACAGTCACCTTATGTGGGCCCCAAGTAGGCTTTGTTAGATCCACTGTCAAGGCGTCCTAATCAAACAGTCACCTTATGTGGGCCCCAAGTAGGCTTTGTTAGATCCACTGTCGAGGTATCCTAATCAAGCAGTTTCTCTGGTATTCTCTGTTCTTTCTGAACTAACCACTTTCCTTACTTTTTCTATCTTTTTTGTAAAACTGAACTACGCGCCTCCATTTACTTTATCACTAAAACCAGTTTTTACCGCAGTGGTCATTTGTCTCATGTCTGACATGACCCTGATATCACGTGTTCTAACTTTAGACATGGACAGGTCCTATTAAATGAAGAGTATTTATGTGTCCTTCATATTATTCATCATACTTTCTTAAATCCTCTTTTTTTAAACCAGGAATGTAGTGGCAGTCTATTTTTTATGTATAAAGTAATGTTTAACTGTGTCCATGTCTATGTCGCTGTCTGTGTCCATTTTTGTGTCCCTGTCTGTGTCCATGTCTATGTCTGGGACCATGTCCATGTTCCTGTTTGTGTTGCTATGTCCATATATATGTCCATGTCCATTTCCATGTCAGTGTCCATATCTATGTCTATGTCAGCTCGTCTATGTCCCTGTCTGCATCCCTATTTATGTTCATGTCTGTGTCCATGTCGGTGTCCATGTCTACGCCCATGTTTATGTCCCTGTCTGTGTCTGTGTCCATGTTTATGTCTCTGTCTATGCCCATGTCTGTGTTCATGTCGGTGTCCCTGTTTGTGTTGCTGACTATGTCTGTCTCCATGTCTATGTTCATGTCTGTGTCCATGTCCATGTTTATATCCGTGTCTATGTCCCTGTTTATTATGTCGATGTCCATGTCTGTGATAATGTCGGTGTCCATGTTTGTCCCTGTCTATGTCCATGTCTGTGTCCATGTTCATGTCTATGTCCCTATTTATGTCCCTGTCTATGTCTATATCCATGTCGGTGTCCATGTCTATATCCATGTCGGTGTCCATGTCCATGTCTATTTCCCTGTTTATGTCCCTGTCTAACTCCATGTCTGTGTCCATGTTTGTGTCCCTGTCTATGTCCTTGTCTGTGTCCATATCCATGTCGGTGTCCCTGTTTATGTCCCTGTCTAACTCCATGTCTTTGTCCATGTTTGTGTCCCTGTTTATGTCCTTGTCTGTGTCCATGTTCATGTCGGTGTCCCTGTCCGTGTCCTTGTCTGTGTCCATGTCCATGTCGGTGTCCCTGTCTATGTCCATGTCTGCCACTGTCTATGTCCATGTCTATGTCCATATCTGTGTCCCTGTCTATGTCCATATCTGTGTCCCTGTCTATGTCCATGTCTGTGTCCCTGTCCATGTCCATGTCGGTGTCCCTGTCTGTGCTGCTGAGTGTGTGACTAAGTGTGACTAAGGAAGCACATTGTTCTGTGACCATTTAAAGCAACATCGCGGAGCGTCTGAGGCGAAGGCGAAGCTCTGTGGACCTGGCTATGAACATCTACCCTGGGGACCTTCTCGTTCAAGAGCATCACAAGAAGCTCATCAAGAGAAACACGATAGCAGACTTCTACGCTGGGAGACAGCCACACGTTGGATACTTGCCTCCAAACAGCGGGCCTGTGGGCGAGGGTCTTGACGTTAGTAAAAAGGGGAGACAAACGTTTTCTTTGCTCAAACTAGTGAGTACTTTGCTATTAGCTGTTTTATATTTGATTGGCAAGGAAGAAGAGAGGAATGGATGAAGGAAGGGAGGAAAAGAAGGGAGGGAAGAAGGAAGGAAGAGAGGGAGGGAGGGAGGAAAAGAAGGGAGGGAGGAATGGATGGAGGAAATGAAGGGAGGAAGGAAGGAAGGGAGAAAAAAAGGGACGGAAGGAGGAAGGGAGGGAGGAAAAAAGGAAGGGAAAGAAGGAAGAAAGGAGGAAAAGAGAGGGAAGGAGGGAGGGGAGGAAGGAAGGAAAAAAGGAAAGGAGGAAGGAAGGAAAAGGACGGATGGAAGAAGGAAGGGAGCACAAGAAGGGAGGAGGAAGGAAAAGGAGGGAGGGAGGAATGTATGAAGGAAGGAAGGAAAAGAAAGGAGGGAGGAATGGAAGGAAGGGAGGAGGGAGGGAGGGAGGAAAAGGAAGGAGGAGGGAAGGCAGGCAGGAAAATAAGGCACGGAGTGAGGAAGGAAGGGATGAAGGAAGGTACGAAGGGAGAGAGGATGGAAGGAAGGAAGGGAGTGAGGGGATTTAGGGAGAGAGCCTTGTTTATTTCTCCCGCACATTTAATAATAATCCCTGTTTATTTCTTTCACACATTTAATAATAATCCCTGTTTATTTCTCTCGCACATTTAATAATAATCCCTTTTTATTTCTCTCGCACATTTAGTAATAATGCCTGTTTATTTCTCTCGCACATTTAATAATAATCCCTTTTTATTTCTCTCGCACATTTAGTAATAATGCCTGTTTATTTCTCTCGCACATTTAGTAATAACCCCTGTTTATTTCTCTCGCACATTTAATAATCTCTCTCTCTCTGAACCTTAAGTGCCCAGGGCACATGGGGCTTCCGCAAGGGTTTTCCACAAATGCCTGTCCTTCGCCTTTTTTTCTGCTCTTGCCCAGGTGAGTCCTCTATTGCTCAACATCCTTTCTCGCACATTTAGTAATAATGCCTGTTTATTTCTCTCGCACATTTAGTAATAATCCCTGTTTATTTCTCTCGCACATTTATTAATAGTCCCTGTTTATTCTCTAGTATATTTAATAACAATCCCTGTTTATTTCTCTCACATGTTTAATAGTAATCCCTTTTTATTTCTCTGGAAACATTTAATATTAATCCCTGTTTGTCTCTCACACACTCTGTAATAATAGATATTTCAGGACTACATTGTAATTAAAGAACAAAATTATATCTATATTACTAACATGTTCTCAGTAAGAAATACTCCGTTTCCTTCATCATTCAAAAATTTTCTGTGACAGTAGTCAATTCCTCCGTCATTCATATATTCTCTGTGACAATAATCCATTTCCTCCATCATTCATACATTCTCTGTGACAATAATCATTTCCTCAATCACTCATACATTCTCTGTGGTAACAATCATTTTTTCGTGACATACCGTCTGTGGCTGAGCTTGGTATATATCATAAATGCGTACATGTCATAACTGTGTACATGTCAGAATTGTGTACATGTCAGAAATGTTATCAAAATGTCCCTTCCAGATGAAGACCAGAAGTAAAGAATCTCTGACGAAACTGGATGAAGTCTTAAAGCGACTTAAACCATCAGAGTTCAAGGACAACCATTTGGCAGCCTACAAGGTCAGCACACATGCCTTTTCTAAAAAAAAAACTATTCGTCATCACTTTTATCTGTTTTTCTTTTTTCTTCATTTTATCGTTTATCTCCCTTTTTCTTCAATTCTTTTTGCCGTTTATCTCTGCTGAACTCAAGCGTGGTTTGAGTAAAGGGAACTGATTTTTGTTTGCTCAACTGTTTTTTCCTGTGTGAATAGAGCTTCTGACGTGATTTCCCAGTTTCAAAGATCTCTCTCTCTCTCTCTCTCTCTCTCTCTCTCTCTCTCTCTGAACCTTAAGTGCCCAAGACACATGGAACTTCTGCAAGGGTTTTCCACAAATGCCTGTCCTTTGCCTTTTTTTTTTTCCTGCTCCTGCCCAAGTGAGCCCTCTATTACTCAACATCCTTTCTATTGTTCTTCTCCATGTCTCCTTTGGTCTACCTTTACTTCTGTTCCCCTGTGGTGTCCATCTTAGCGCTGTTTTTGGCAGTGAGTCGTCAGTCATCCAGAGCACATGTCCCAACCATCGCCAGAGTCATTCCTCAATAATTGCTGTCAGTGGCTTCAAGTTTCAAAGATGGTTCTCTATTATAAGTATTGCCGGTTAGCTGTTTTTACAGCTGAACAGTGAAGCCATAAACCACGTCCTTCTCATGTAAAGTTCACTCACTATCTTCTTTTTCTTGAACTACGAACGTGATGTTCTTTGTAGCCGATGGCGTGAAGTTGCTGAGGTACATCATCGTGAGCCTGTAACGGCGTCTAGTTGTTCATATCTTCAGTAAAGATAAAAAAGCAGGGGGTGTGCAATACTTCTTTAGCAGGCTCCACTACCATGGGACCTATAGCGATCCCTGCCCCGGTTAGGCAGGCTGAGCTTGTTACAAGGGGTACCAACGGAGAGGTGGGACAGGGTCTTGATCAGCTATGGTTTGCCAACCCTGACAGCGTGGCAGCTAGGAGTCACTTACTGCTAACTTGGACGGTATCATCGGCCCCTATCTATCTATCTATCTATCTATCTATCTGTCTGTCTGTCTGTCTGTCTGTCTGTCTGTCTGTCTGTCTGTCTGTCTGTCTGTCTGTCTGTCTGTCTGTCCGTCCGTCCGTCCGTCCGTCCGTCCGTCCGTCTGTCCGTCTGTCTGTCTGTCTGTCTGTCTGTCTGTCTGTCTGTCTGTCTGTCTGTCTTCTTGCTTGCTTGCTTGCCTGTCTGCCTGTCTATTTGTCCTTCCGTCCGTCCGTCCGTCTGTCCGATAAACTCATTTTCAGAATACTATATTTTACAAGTTGTATCTGAAGTTCATAAGACGTGATTTGTATAGAAAAACTGCCAATCCATGAATAAGTTGTGATCGTCATGTGCTTATCTACTTAAGACTGTTATCAGAATGACGTGTACGTAAGTACGACAGTTCCAATCAATGAATGAACGTAAATGTATGTGTGATATATTATACAGTTAACATTATGAAAGAAGGCACGGTTCTCACGGGACCAGACAGTTAACAAAGTTAACCGCAAGCACAGGATTTCTTGCAAGCGTTGCTAGCACAACTGTAGAGAAATCCTAATCGCCTGGCGTGGCTGCAGTTTGCTAGAGGGCTCAAGTCGACTCTGTTCCCTTCTTCAAGGGCAGATAACTAACAAGCTGTATTGATCACTGTCTCTGTTGAAGCCGCTACTTGTGAAGTGACAAGGAGGGTGGGGATCTTATGGCATCTTTTACTTGAGACAAGACAGAAGAGGGTGATCAAAACTTTCGTGTAATACTTCTTGTGCATTTTCCTACTTTCTGTCTTCAGCTTTTGCTAACATTGTGAAGCGTTTCAAGCTTTTCTGTTATCGGTTTCTTGTTCAGAGCGTCACTTCTTCTTCTTCTCCTTCTTCTTCTTCTTCTTCAGTTTTCCTAGCCATTAACTCTTCCCTTGCCGGAAAACAATATATTGCTACATCCGGGGTATGAATCCATTGCCGCATGGCAGAATATTGTTCAGTAAGTCTTTTGCATATCCCTTACGGAATTTTGCCTACCTAACAGCTCTCCTGTAGGCCTCTCGGTTGTAAGCACGACGGCCTGCTGCTGATTATCAACGATGTCTTTGCAGCCATCTTCGCCTTGGTCTTCCTCTCGTTTTTTTCCCCATTTTGTCCCCTTCCAGGGCGGTCTTCTCTAAATTCTCCTGACGTTTAATGTGTCCAAAATATTTAGGTTTTCTCTCTTTAATCCTCTTTACTAGCCAGCCTTCATCAATATTAAGTTCTTGTAGTATGGATATATTTGTCCTTTTTGTGTCCATGATATTTGAAGGACTCTTCTGTAGCATTTACTTTCAAAGGCATTTATGTCTTCATCTTCTACTTCGTTCGCTTCTACCACCAAGAACACCCCGTAATCCTACTGAATTTACTCCTGTGGTCATTGATAGGACCACAATAAGTTCGAGAGGGCCACAGGAGATCCCCGAGAGGACCACATGAGGTTCAGAGTATTGCGGGGCTTGGGCCTGTATTCTTGGTGGGTCACAGAAGCGGGATTGCGTGACACCGTGGTTTTCGTTGCACCAGTGTGATCTAGAGTTGGATTTTCTCACCGGAAAACCTCGACGTGTTTCCGATATCAGTATACACCCGCCGGGTGAGAGGTGGTTGCCCATCCAGCCTAGAGTTGGACTTTCTCAACGGAAAACCTCGACATGTTTTGGATATCAGTATATCCCTGCCAGGTGAGTGGTGGTTGCCCACCCAGTCCAGCTTTGGACTTCCTCACCTGAGAACTTCAGCGTGATTAGGATACACATACATCCCTGCCGGGTGCGAGGTGGTTGCCTGTCTAGACTGCACGGGTCCAGTGTCTCTGGCGTTAGCATTTTGTAGTCGTGGCCGCTACCCTTCTTAGTTGTGACCAGGACGGAGCTTTTGTCTAGGAGGACAAATCCTCGCCACTAGCAAGTTTCACTCCTGGGTTAAGCCCGTTTAGGCGTATTATCCCAGTATGGGCGTATATAGGACGTGGCCGACCTCTAGAGCAGAAGTGCTGTGATATGAGTAGCTCTCGCCGCGAGACTACTGGACATACAGATTAAACTTCACTGTATCCTTTCCATCACCTTTTCACAGCGGCGCCGCACAGCAACCCTAATCGCATTTCCACATTTCCTTCGATGGCCGGGAGGAGTTTGACTCCACGCGCGGCAGCTGAAGAATCTCGCCAGTAGTGTCTTAGTTTAACCCTTGGGTTAAGCCAGTTTAGGCAATGTGCCCCAATATAGGTGTATATAGGACGTGGCCGGCCTCTAGAACAGAAGTGCCGTGATTTGTGTAGCCCTGACCTTGAGACTGCTGGTTACTTCACTTAATCCTTTCCATCACTTTTTCCACGACGGCGCCGCGCGGCAACCCTAATCGCATTTTTCTTCATTGGCTGGGAGGAGTTTCACCCTATGCATGGCAGCTGAGGGATCTTGCCAGCAGCGGGTGTTAGAGTTTTCCTTCTCCTAGATGAGCTACCAAACTAGACTTTCATCTACCCGAAGCGTCTGGTTTTCTAGCGCCAGGTATTCGCCTTTCGCCCCTTCTCCTGTCAGTTTAAACACTTCCGCTAGGAGAAGGCCAGGAGCTGGACTTGGACTGTCAAAGGCTATTTGAGACGCACGCCTTGGAGACATTTAATTGGAGTGGAGAGCGTTTCCCCGACAACACCTCCGGCTATAACAGTCATTAGAAGCAGGCATTTATGTGTTTTTCAGCTGTTTTGTTAAGCGTCCAGGTCTCACAGGCATATGTTGCGATAGGAAAGCTGCATGCCCTTAAAAATCTTATTTTTATAGTTCTGTCTGTTCTTCTCCACACCTTCTTTAGTTGTTTTACTTTTTGAAGAGCGATAGATGTTCCCTTTTTAATTTCCCTCATTGTATCTCCATTATTAGTTAGTAATGATCCAAGATATTCAAAACTCTCCACTTCTTCCAATTTTTCCTCATTGATACATATTTCAGCTGCCTTACTTGTTTTGTCATTTTTCATCAATTTAGCTTTCTTCCCATTAAGTTACGCTTTTTAGATTGGTGTCCCGACTTCGCCGAAAGTCTTGGCTGGACGCACAAATGTCCCACTTTGAGCCTGTTAACTTTAAATAAAATCTGTAAAAGAAAATCCATTAATTTTGAAATAGAGACGCGTGACCTAATTGATGAGAAGTATTTATTATTCTATTCTTAACCTGATACAAATGTGTGGTACGCATTAATTGATTGCATCAGAAAATGATCTTCACTTCTTCTAGGAACGTTGAACCAGTCAGAGTATAGTTATCTTCCTCGTGACTAAATTAACCAATCTCAGAGTTAGTGGAGAAGTTTGAGGGCGCTAAAAGTTTGAGCCAGCGTCAGTTTTATTTCGACAGAACGACTGAGAGAGTTGTTTAGATTTTTTTGTCACGTTGGAGATCTACTAATTAGTAGTACTGTATTTGTTTAGTTATTAAGTAAGACGCATTTCACGAGCGTTATTGTGTGTTTACTTCTATTTCTTTTACTGACTTACCAACTGAACATTACGTGGCGAGCTATTGAAAATTTAGCCTCCACTCCGATTATGTCTAAACGAGCGTGTAAACTGAATCATCAATTAGAGAGTGATTTTCCCTTTATAAAGAAGGCGAGAACCGACAATGACTCCCATGTTAGATGTGACACTTGCAAATCTCAGTTTTCAATTTCACACGGTGGCAGACAGGATATCACAAAACAGTTCAAGAGTGATCGACATAAACAAGACAGTAGCTATGGATGTAAAAATTACTGAAGCGAGCATTCAATTTTTTTAAGACTTTGAGTATCGCATAGACAGTAAAGGTTAAAGAGCAAATTTTGCTTTGCCGGGGGGGGGGGGGGGGGGGGTTCCGCTTTGGTTTGCTAAAAATATGGTCACCTTACCCAAGTAGATCTAGATCAATAAAACGAACTGAAGAGGTAGTTAGTCGGTTATTTCAGGCATTATTTTAGTGAGCATGCCACATATGGCAAGATGAGATCACTACTACTTTTTTTCCTAGAAAAAAACTCTGCATTTATGGAATATTCATAATATTACAGTTATTTTGATGCATAATAAATACATTTTCAACTTGGAAATAATTTGTTACATTCACTTTTTTTTAACTATGCCACAAAAATATCACAACGCGCGAGCATTTTATTTGTCAAAAAAGGAACGTCCGTGTTTTTGCCTGTTGCAAGAGAAGATAAAGCTCATCGCTGCAGATAAAGTTTGCCTCCATTCCTCTCTATTCCTGATCTTCTCTCTCCAGTTGGTGACACCGATTTCATTTATATCCTCTTCTATGTTGTCTTTGCATCTCTGTCTTGGTCTACCCCATGGTCTTGTTTCCCTCATCTCTTGTCATCATCATCATCATCATCATCATCAGGTGCCGTGCCGACTGGCGTTGGCTATTATGCTTCTCCAGAGTACCCGATCCTTCATGCAGGCCATCAGTTCAGTTGGTGATCTCCTCTCACACCATTCCTTCAGACTGTCCAGTATCATTTCTCTTGGTCTTCCTCCTATTTTTCCTGTTGTTATATTTTCAATGCCCCCTCTTCTCATTGCATGTCCTATGAAAGTACATTGTCTCTCTCTTATCTTTTTGACAAGGTTTTTTGTCTCTCCAGCTCTTCTCATACATTCTTCATTAGTTATTTTTGCTGTCCAGGGGATTCGCAACATTCTTCTAATAAACCATATTTCTGCTGATTTCATCTCTTGTGCATACATCATTTTCGTTTACCTGTTCTCTCCCATTCTTTCTACATGCCCCAGCCAGCGTAGTCTGTTCAGTTTCAAGACATTTGTAATTCGTTTGGGATTTAAATAAGCTGCTATGTTCAGTGTTCTTTCTAGCTCTCCATTCTCCACTGTTGGTATCCTTTGTGGGCCCAAAGATTCTTCTTAGGATCTTGCTGTTAAAGATGCGTCACAGCAGATTTAATATTGAAGAAAGCATGATCTCCAACGTTATCCGGTACGGCACGCTGTGACTGAATGTATTTAAGCAGGGTGTCGTGGTTTTATCAGCACAGACTGAATCACTCAGGTCCTCTCAGTGCTGATGTTGATCGCACACTGAGCAGAAGAATTGTCGTGTCACCCGTGCTGAAGATTTGGTGACACAGTGTAGCAGATATTGAAATCACAATAAACATGTGAGCTATTATGGCTGGTAACAAGATGATTAGATGTTCTGCAGCTGCTAAATCATAATTTGCACATAATGAACTGGACCCCCAGATATAGAGTAAACACAACACACAACAGTTGAAGTTCATCCAGCCTGAGATATTGTTCCAGTTACATAGATGAGTTTAATTTCACGCCACAAGCTGATGATGGATGTATCCGTCACACAATGATGAACAAAAAAGAAGAAGAAGAAGAGGAGGAGGAAGGAATAACAACAACAAGAATAAGAAGAAATAAGAAGAAGAAGATATAAGAAGAACAAATAAGAAGAAGAAGATATAAGAAGAACAAATAAGAAGAAGAAGAAATAAGAAGAAATAATAATAAGAAGAAATAAGATAAAGAAGAAGAAATATGAAAAAGAAATAAAAAGAAGATATAAGAAGAACAAATAAGAAGAAGAAATAAGATGAAATAATAATAAGAAGAAGAAATAAGAAGAAGAAGTAAGAAGTTGAAGTATAAGTAAGAAGAAGAAATAAGAATAAGAAACAAGAAATAAAATAAAAAGAAAGAAAGAAGAAGAAGAAATAAGAACAAGAAAAAATATGAAAAAAGAAATAAGAAGAAGAAGTAAGAATAGGAAGCAGAAGTAAGAAGAAGAAATAAGAAGAAAAAATAAGAAGAAACAAGAAAAATAAATAAAAAGAGCAAATAAAAAGAAGAAGAAATAAGAAGAAGAAGTAAGAAGAAGAAATAATAAGAATCAGAAATAAAAAGAAGAAGAAGAAATAATAAGAAGTAAGAAGAAGTAGAAATAAGAAGAAGAAATATGAAGAAGAAATAAGAAGAAGAAAAAGAAATAAGAAGATGTAATAAGAAGAAGAAGAAATAAGAAGAAGAAGGAAGAAAAAGAAGATGAAGAAATCATCCTTCAAGAGCTCATTTCTCTTTCTACTCTTGTTTTTGTAGCCTTTATTTAGAAATGTTCTGACTTTAATCTTGACCAAATAATTCCATGAGAATGGTTTTAGTTCTGTCAGACTGACTGTATGTTCAAATTTTCAGTTAGTTTTATTTCTTTAATTCTTTTTATTTCATGATAGCAGGTGGAATATATAACATTAAGTTATATTTTTTCTTGTTTTTATTTCATAAATAAGTGACTTGTCCTATTTTCTGTTCCAGGAGAAAGTATTCTGAGGATAAGACATTGCTTGTTTTTGTTACTCTTTTACTTATATCACTATTTGTTGTAAGACCACTCCGCTTTTTTAGTTCAGAAGCACTCCTTGACATATGTTTACTCAGACTTTTATGTTTATTTTTAGTCTCTACATTGGTCTGACCTCATAGCCAGCACAGACAAACAGCAGAATGGCCAGACACCCAGCATCTCTGACACGGAAAGAAAGAGGAGAGAGGCAGTGTGGGAACTGTTCAAATCTGAATGCGTCTTTCTCATAGATCATTTAATGGTGCTCAAACATGTAAGTTGGTGTGTTTTTGGTTTGTCTCTTATTTCTCTTGTATATCTCCATACTTTGCATTAAGTCACTATCTGTGAGAGTCAGGAAGAGAGTGTTGCAGTGCTTACATCGAACCAGCCCTGTTCTATGGATGCAAAGGCTGGATGGTCTTCTTCGGAAGAAAGTTGGAATCAGCTAGAAATGTAGTTCTTAAGAAGAATGCTGAAGATACCATGGACAGCAAGAGAATTTAATGACCAAGTTCTGAAAGAGACACAAGAAACAAGGAAAATTGTCATGAAGATCAGAGAATGACAATCTAAATTTGGGGCATGTTTGGAGAAAAGCTGGGCTAGAGTACATAACTAGAAATGTACTCAGAGCAGATAGCAAGTTAGTGGAGGAGGTCAATGAATTTGTTTATCTTGGCAGTAGAGTAGTAGAAAATGGAGACAGCACATAGGACATCAATAGCAGACTTATTAGAGCACACCAGGCTTTTGCAGTGCTGCAGACTATATGGAAATCTAAAAAACTAAGCATAAATACGAAAATCAGGATATTTAAGAGTAATGTTCTAAGTGTACTACTCTATGAAAGTGAATGCTGGAAAATCACCAAAACCATAGAAAACAAGTTGAATTCTTTCCAGACAAAATGTTTACAAAGAATTAGAAAACTATTTTGGCCAAACACCACAGGAAATAACATCTTGTTGGCAGAGATGCAGATGAAGCCACTGACAACAATTATTGACGAAAGACGCTGACGATGGCTGGGACATGTGCTCGCCAATGACTAATAACTCACTACGAAAAATAGCACTAAGGTGGACACCACAGGGGAACAGAAGTAAGGGTAGACCAACAGACACATGGAGTAGAGAGGATGTTGAGAAATAGAGGGCTTACCTGGGCAAGAGCAGAAAAAAAGGCAAAGGACAGGCATTTGTGGAAAACCCGCAACAGAAAAAAAGGCAAAGGACAGGCATTTGTGGAAAACCCTTGCGGAAGCCCCATGTGCCCTGGGCACTTAAGGTTCAGAGAGAGAGACAGAGAGAGAGAGAGAGAGAGAGAGAGCACATAACGGCACTGGGGAAGATGGAAGGCAGAGTTCGAAAGAGAGAAGAGAAAAGATGTTTGATGGCATCCTGCCATGGGAAGTGGCCATTGACTATCCTGCTGAGATGCACGAGGCTCGTGGAAGGACATGATATCCTACGCCTGTCAGTAGGGACGTGGGGAGAGGGGGAGAGATATCTCTGTATGCTCATGTTTGGGCTGCTACTAATACTGTTGTCTGTATGCCTGTGTGTGTTATTTAGATTTGTGAACTCTGCCGCCGCAAGACAAGATACAGGAAAATCATTTAACATACACAATATTCTTGATCTCTAAATACTAACGGGGCTGTATCCAGCCAGTTTTCTGCAGGATGCTTTAAATTTCCTGCTTTTGTACTGGCTGAATTGATGTTAGGTTCTATTTATTTGTGTTCATTGGTTGTTGTATCTCCCTGCAGCTGTGAACTCAAGTTATCTACATCTGTTACTGAGGTCTAATATTACAGGCAGTAGCTGGTGGGCAGATGACCAAAAAAAAAAAAAAATGAGAGAACCAAGTCATCAAATTGGAAACATCTGGAAAAAGAAAAAGAGGCTGACCTCGAGAGACCTAAAGAGAACATTGACAAGAGAGGCTAAGATGACGCATCAAATACTCTAATAAGACTGAGAAGATTGCCAAGAATAGAGACTCGTAGTGAAAAACACGGCGAGTCCTGCGTGACTCCTGACAGAACAGGAAGGATGTAAGATATAAGATGATGGGCAGCAAGATTTTTTTCTACACTCAGAGTTATTTTCCGACAAGTTTATCAGCAGAGTCTGCCACCATTATCATCATGTTGACCAGGTTGAAGCAACGGCAGCCTACTTTTAGTAGCAGTTTGATGAGGTGCAATAGTGTGCTGGCTAGCTGAGGTTTGCTAGGAGTCCTGACAGTGTCAAGTTTTGCTGGCCCACAAATAATGCTACGGTTTGCTGACTCGCATGATGGTGTCAAGTTTTGCTGGCCCACAAATAATGCTACGGTTTGCTGACTCGCATGATGGTGTCAAGTTTTGCTGGCCCACAAATAATGCTATAGTTTCTTAGCCCTGATGCAGCATCACTGTTTTTAAACCATCATAGCAATGTCAAAGTTTGCTAAGCCTCACAACAATGTCATAGTTTGCTAGGCCTCACAACAATGTCAAAATTTGCTAGGCCTCACAACAATGTCAAAATTTGCTAGGCCTCACAACAGTGTCAAAGTTTGCTAAGCCTCACAACAGTGTCATAATTTGCTAGGCCTCACAACATCAAAATTTGCTAGGCCTCACAACAGTGTCATAGTTTGCTAGGCCTCACAACGTCAAAATTTGCTAGGCCTCACAACAGTGTCATAGTTTGCTAGGCCTTACAACAATGTCATAGTTTGCTAGGCCTCACAACAATGTCAAAATTTGCTAGGCCTCACAACAGTGTCAAAGTTTGCTAGGCCTCACAACAGTGTCAAAATTTGCTAGGCCTCACAATAGTATCAAAGTTTGCTAGCCCTCAGATATCAGAAACCATGTATACATCATTATTATTAGATTGTGATATGCCATGTGAGCCATGGCCAGCACTGTCATGAAGTAAAGCATCATCTGGAAGCCACTGAAATGTGGTTCCTTAAAAGAATGCAGAGAATATCATGGACAGCAAAGAAATCAAACGAGGAGGTTTTGAGAGAGGTTTGAGTGATGAGGCGAACAACAACAAAAGTCAGAAAAGGGCAACTCAAATTCATAAGGCATGTTCAACAGCAAGGCAAGCTAGAATACATTCTGACAATTGGAAAGAGATCGATGTAGACAGAGAGAGAAAATGCCGGACGGACTAACAGAACACCAGCACAGCTTATAGTCGGCACTCGGAACAGAAAATGATGGAAAAGCATGACCGCCAATGCCAGTCAGAAGGGCGGTAGATGGATTTGTTATGAAATGTTGCATACTTCAGTCCTTCTGAAATGTTCAAAGAATTAATGTGCTAAATTTGGGTATGATTCAAAATAACAAGAGTGCACTAAGCCATTCTACCCCTACCCCCCCCCCTCGCCAATTTTGCTGGTCAATAAAGATAACCAGTACATCACTAAGCCATCTTTCTTCACCCCCAACTGCTGCCTAATCAAGATAACCAGTACATCACTAAGCCACCTTTCTTCCCCCCGCAACTGCTGCCTAATCAAGATAACTAGTACATCACTAAGCCACCTTTCTTCCCCCCAACTGCTATCTAATCAAGATAACCAGTACATCACTAAGCCATCTTTCTTCACCCTCTCCCAACTGCTACCTAATCAAGATAACCAGTACATCACTAAGCCATCTTTCTTCACCCTCTCCCAACTGCTACCTAATCAAGATAACCAGTACATCAATAAGCCACCTTTCTTCCCCCCCCCCCCAACTGCTGCCTAACCAAGATAACCAGTACATCACTAAGCCATCTTTCTTTTCCCCCCAACTGTTGCCTAATCAAAATAACCAGTACATCACTAAGCCACCTTTCTCCCCCCCAACTGCTGCCTAATCAAGATAACCAGTACATCACTAAGCCATCTTTCTCCCCCCCCCCAACTGTTACCTAATCAAGATAACCAGTACATCACTAAGCCATCTTTCTTCACCCCCAACTGCTACCTAATCAAGATAACTAGTACATCACTAAGCCATCTTTCTTCACCCCCAACTGCTGCCTAATCAAAATAACCAGTACGTCACTAAGCCACCTTTCCTTCCCCCCCCCCAACTGCTACCTAATCAAGATAAGCAGTACATCACTAAGCCACCTTTCTTCACCCCCAACTGTTGCCTAATCAAGATAACCAGTACATCAATAAGCCACCTTTCTCCCAACTGCTGCCTAATCAAGATAACCAGTACATCACTAAGCCATCTTTCTTTTCCCCCCAACTGCTGCCTAATCAAGATAACCAGTACATCACTAAGCCATCTTTCTTCACCCCCAACTGCTGCCTAATCAAGATAACCAGTACATCACTAAGCCATCTTTCTTCACCCCCAACTGCTGCCTAATCAAGATAACCAGTACATCACTAAGCCATCTTTCTTCACCCCCAACTGCTGCCTAATCAAGATAAGCAGTACATCACTAAGCCATCTTTCTATCCCCTGAACTGCTACCTAATCAAGATAACCAGTACATCACTAAGCCATCTTTCTTCACCCCCAACTGCTGCCTAATCAAGATAACCAGTACATCACTAAGCCACCTTTCTTTCCCCCCCCCCCAATTGCTACCTAATCAAAATAACCAGTACATCACTAAGCCATTTAGAATCTATCCACATCTTATGTCAACAAAATATTCATGTGGCTACTTTAGGCTTGTATTTTTTATGTCTGGAAATGTTTATGGGTGACTGCTTTACACTTCTGTTCAGTATCAATTGTAAATGGTGGTCACACATAGCAAGGTGGGTCAATGCATTTCCAGTTAGTTGCTAAGCCAGGCATTTAAGTAGGTTCCACTATGATGGGCCTCGCGTTGATACCAGCCTCATTGTCCAGGCTGTTATGACAGCCTCTTTCCAGGGATAACTGTTTTGATTGAGAGATGTGACCTCAACCTTGGATGACTGTATTGGCCTGAATATCAAATCCACCAGTAGAATGCCTATGAATGGATGCCTAATTCCTCAGATTCTGGTGACCTGAATGTCCTCTTCTTTTAGCTTTTTTTTTTTTCTTATCAATTCATTCAAAATCTTCACTGCTACAGAAAATGTGATCTGTCATGTGCTTATTCATGTGCTCAGTCAGTGATGATGCTCTTTCAGTGCTTCATGGAGCCCCTGAAGAAAGTCCAAGTAGAGGGAAGCCTCATGTATGCTGAACCTCAAGACTTGTTTGGTAATCTGGACGAGCTTTCTTATGTAAGTAGACCTCAGTAATTTGCAGCACAAATCAGTGCTACTTTTACTGGTAGCACTGGCAGCATTGTATCACTAGCATTATTAGTTTCATTATTAGTTTTATAACAGATGTAGGTGAATGGTCAGTTTTACAAAAAAAGACCAAAAGACAGAAAGAGTAAGGAAACTGAGCAGAAACAAAAATGACAGAAAGAGTAAGGAAAACTGAGCAGAAACAAAAATGACAGAAAGAGAAAGGAAAACTGAGCAGAAACAAAAAAGACAGAAAGAATAAGGAAACTGAGCAGAAACAAAAATGACAGAAAGAGTAAGGAAAACTGAGCAGAAACAAAAATGACAGAAAGAGTAAGGAAACTGAGCAGAAACAAAAATGACAGAAAGTAAAATGAGCATGTTATAAATGAAGAACACACAACAATCCAATATTTTGGCAAATGCCTTTTTCAAGGCTCACTTATAAAACAACACAACAGATTAAAAAACAAAGCATGAAAAATAGATGAACAATTAAACAGTTCACTTTCTGGGTATGCTCCTTTGCAAGAAAGCCATAAGTTTTACAAGGTGGTTATTAAAAAAAAAGTTTAGTGTTTAATTGTTCATCTGTTTTTCGTGTTTTTATCTGTTGTGTTGTTTTTGTATGCAATCTTTGAAAAGGGCATTTGCGAAATATTGGATTGTTGTGTGTTCTTCATTTATATGTCCTCATATTGCTTTCTGTCATTCTTGTTTCTGCCCACTTTCCTCACTCTTTCTATATTTTTGTAAAACTGAACCATACACCTCTTTCTGCTTTATTACTAGAACTAGTTTTATCACAGTCATCATTTCTCTTATCTCTCACATTATTAGTTTTGTAACATTAACAACACAGATAGCATTAGCAGCATTGTCAGTGTTGATGAAATGATGGTATTAGAAACAGTAGCAATAGTAACAGAAGTTATAGTTCTAGCAGAAGTAACAATGGCAGCATGAATAGTGGCTGAAGCAATGGAAGCAGTAGTAGTAGCAGTAGTAGTAGCAACAGCATTAGTAGTAGTAGTAGTAGTAGCAACAGTAGTAGTAGTAGTAGTAGCAACAGTAGTAGTAGTAGCAGTAGTAGTAGTAGCAGTAGTAGTAACAACAGCAGCAGTAGTAGTAGTAGTAGTAGTAGTAGTAGCAGCAGTAGTAGTAGTAGTAGTAGTAGCAGCAGCAGTAGTAGTAGTAGTAGTAGCAACAGCAGTAGTAGTAGTAGTAGTAGTAGCAACAGCAGTAGTAGTAGTAGCAACAGCAGTAGTAGTAGTAGTAACAGCAGCAGCAGTAGTAGTAGTAGTAGCAACAGCAGCAGTAGTAGTAGTACTAGCAACAGCAGTAGTAGTAGAAGCAGTAGTAGTAGTAGTAGTAGCAGCAGCAGTAGTAGTAGAAGCAGCAGCAGTAGTAGTAGTAGCAACAGCAGTAGTAGTAGAAGCAGCAGCAGTAGTAGTAGTAGCAACAGCAGTAGTAGTAGTAGCAGCAGCAGTAGTAGTAGTAGCAACAGCAGTAGTAGTAGAAGCAGTAGTAGTAGTAGTAGTAGTAGCAGCAGCAGTAGTAGTAGCAACAGTAGCAGTAGTAGTAATAGTAGTAGTAGCAGCAGCAGTAGTGATAATAGTAGTAGTAGTAGCAGCAGCAGTAGTAGTAGCAGTAGTTATAGTAATAGTAGTAGCAGCAGCAGTAGTAGTAGCAGTAGTTATAGTTAATAGTAGCAGCAGCAGCAGTAGTAGTAGCAGTAGTTGTAGTTAATAGTAGCACCAGCAGCAGTAGTAGTAGCAGTAGTTGTAGTTAATAGTAGCAGCAGCAGCAGTAGTAGTAGCAGTAGTTGTAGTTAATAGTAGCAGCAGCAGCAGTAGTAGTAGCAGTAGTTGTAGTTAATAGTAGCAGCAGCAGCAGTAGTAGTAGCAGTAGTTGTAGTTAATAGTAGCACCAGCAGCAGTAGTAGTAGCAGTAGTTGTAGTTAATAGTAGCAGCAGTAGTAGTAGCAGTAGTTAATAGTAGCAGCAGCAGCAGTAGTAGTAGCAGTAGTTAATAGTAGCAGCAGCAGCAGTAGTAGTAGCAGTAGTTGTAGTTAATAGTAGCAGCAGCAGCAGTAGTAGTAGCAGTAGTTGTAGTTAATAGTAGCACCAGCAGCAGTAGTAGTAGCAGTAGTTGTAGTTAATAGTAGCACCAGCAGCAGTAGTAGTAGCAGCAGTTGTAGTAATAGTAGCAGCAGCAGTAGTAGTAGTAGCAGTAGTAGTAATAGTAGTAGCAGCAGCAGTAGTTGTAGCAGCGGTTGTAGTAATAGTAGCAGCAGCAGTAGTTGTAGCAGCGGTTGTAGTAATAGTAGCAGCAGCAGTAGTAGAAGCAGATCTTTAGAACAAAAAAGTCTTATTCACCTTGAAAATTTCTAGAAAAAAGCAGAGAATGAGAGAAAAGAAAAGAGTAGTAAGAGAATGACCTTGCACTGAAGACAGATCCCAGTGGAGTGAACAAGGAAAGAAGACAGCGCTTGGCCATGAAGTAGTAGTAGTAGTAACTGTTGTAGTAACAAAGAGATTAGGTATTGTAACAGTCCAGCAGTCTTCATGTAATTATGTATCAAACTGTGTACCAGAAAGTGGTTGACCATGTGAAACTCTAAAGAGGACATTGTTAAGAGAGGCCAATTTAGTAGGCATAAAATCCCTTGATGAGGTTGAAAAGCTCGCAGAAAATAGGAAAACTTGATGAACTACCATGCAAGCCCTAAGTGACGTTTAACGGCACAGGACGGATGTAAGATGTGTTTACCATTTTCAAACAATGGCATAAAAAAAATGTTAATTATTTTCATTTAACTTTCCTTAATTTTTATCTTATTTTTTTTATGTTCATGAACTTTTGAATGTTGTTAAATTAGACCGTTAATCAAAATGTTCATCCATTCATTCATTTAAAGTGTTGAGTTTCCAATTACAAAGAATTTTCTAGTTTATTTTTTTGTTAAGAAATGAGAGCCCTTTCCTGAATCTTTTAACACTTAAGTTGGTTTCAAACTTACATACTCTACATTCTATAGATGGTGGCCTGGTTAGCTTAGGCACTTGTTTACTGATCCAGTGGGATCAGGTTGAAGTCCCAGCAGTGGCATTTCTTTTCTGCTACACACCAAAAAAGCCCCATGGTCCACCCAGCCTCTAAAAATAGGCACCAGAGAAACCTGGGAAGTTAAATGCAACTAGGCATGATACTGACCAAATAACATCTTGTTGGCAGAAAAGCAGATGAAGCCACTGACAGCAATTATTGAGGAAAGACGCTGGCGATGGTTGGGACATGTGCTCCGAATGACTGACAACTCACTACCAAAAATAGCACTAAGATGGACACCACAGGGGAACAGAAGTAAGGGTAGACCAAAAGAGACATGGAGAAGAACGAAAGAAAGGATGTTGAGCAATAGAGGGCTCACCTGGCCAAGAGCAGAAAAAAAGGCAAAGGACAGGCATTTGTGGAAAACTCTTGTGGAAGCCCCATGTGCCCTTGGCACTTAAGGTTCAGAGAGAGATATGATACTGACCACATCACACTTTCATATACTGAAGGCTTTGGAAATAAGCCTTAGCACCCTATCCCCAGCAGGCCTAAATGGCATGGAAATAGGGATTTTATCTGTTACCTTATCTTCTATAGTTGCTTAATTTATATTCCACTCTTATCTTATGTTAAAGAACTGATGTTTTTTTCTTGTACTTGATCAGGTTAGCTACACCTTCTGCAAAGACTTTATAGCTGCTTTATTGAAGGATATGAGTATAACAGACTTTGGCCGGACAAACGTTTTGCTTAAGGCTTTCCAGAGGGTGGGTAGCATGTGTGCTTGTGACAAGAGAGAAAGAGGGAGAGAGAGACCTTATGTGAAATGAAAATCTTGTTGTGTATAGAAGAGATTTTATACAATAATAAATCAAGTGGAGAATGGAGGTGTCCACTCTGATATGAAGTCTGGTGAACCACAGACAGACCCTGATATAAAGTCTGGTGAACCACAGACAGACCCTGATATAAAGTCTGGTGAACCACAGACAGATCCTGATATAAAGTCTGGTGAACCACAGACAGACCCTGATATAAAGTCTGGTGAACCACAGACAGATCCTGATATAAAGTCTGGTGAACCACAGACAGACCCTGATATAAAGTCTAGTGAACCACAGACAGACCCTGATATAAAGTCTGGTGAACCACAGACAGACCCTGATATAAAGTCTGGTGAACCACAGACAGACCCTGATATAAAGTCTGGTGAACCACAGACAGACCCTGATATAAAGTCTGGTGAACCACAGACAGACAAGTCTCACCTCTCTTAATCATGGACCTCCCCAGAGACTGCCTTGTTTCACCAAAGTCTGCCAAATGAGGCAGGGATAGATGTAATCCTCATTGAGAGAACTGTTGCAGTCACTAAAAGAGCATTATCTCATCTTCTTCTGTATGCCTGGGAAATGATAAATACAATGACAAGCCACTGTCATCACCATCTGTTGGCATCATCATCATCATCATTATCACTTGACAGAAGAGAAATAATTCAGCTTCATGGCATTCAGAAGACCAGAAACATGAGTAATATCAACAGTAACAAAACACGTGAAATCCTTTCAGGTGAACTTTTGGTGAGTGTGATGCTGGATTTCGATGATAACGATCATCACAGAACCAGGTATAAAAGTAGGAGGATACAATATTAACAACCTTCGGTATGCTGACGACACAGTACTGATAGCTGAGAACCAACAAGACCTGCAAAATCTCTTGGATAAAGTTGCCAAAGAAAGTGAACAGAAAGGCCTTACTTTGAACATCAAAAAGACAGAGACTATGGTTATATCTAAGAAACAGAATCCACCAAAATGCAGTATAAAATTAAATGGAACTATTCTAAAGCAGGTAAAGAAATTCAAATACCTTGGAGCAGTAATAACTTCAGATGAGAAATGCAAAACAGAAATTAAGAACATAATAGACCAAGCAAAAACTGCATTTCAGAGAATGAGAAACATATTATCCAACACATCCTTATCAATGAATGTTAGAAAATGAGTCCTAAAATGCCATATTGAACCTATCTTGCTATATGGAAGTGAATCATGGACAATAGGCAGGTCTGCACAAAAATCATTGGAAGCAGCAGAAATGTGGTTTATTAGAAGAATGTTGCGAATCCCCTGGACAGCAAAAATAACTAATGAAGAATGTAAGAGAAGAGCTGGAGAGACAAAATATCTTGTTAAAAAAATAAGAGAAAGACAATGTACTTTCATAGGATATGAAATAAGAAGAGGGGGCATTGAAAATATTGTAACAACAGGAAAAATAGAGGGAAGAAGAGCCAGGGGAAGACAAAGAGAAATGATACTGGAGATGGTGTAAAAGGAGATCACCAACTGAGCTAATGGCGTGCATGAAGGATCATCTAGTCTGGATAAGCATAATAGCCAACGCCAGTCGGCACGGTACATGATGATGATGATGCTGGATTTATACATGAGTGAAATGAGTTTAAATTAGAAGTTTTAGTGTATCTCATTCAACTTGTGTAAACAGAAGTGACTGAATATTTGATGAGAAGATTGGAAAGAGAATTCAGTCCTACCACCAGCCATCTTCTTCTTTCATATTAGACAAACTAAATTAGACTAGAGACTGAGTTTTATGTGACGACAGGTAAAATTATAATAGACACAGTTTCATATGAAGACAGGCAAAATCATATGGGAGACAGTTTCATGTGAAGACAGGTAAAATCAGACTAGAGACAAAGTTTCATATGAAGACAGGCAAAATCATATGGGAGACAGTTTCATGTGAAGACAGGTAAAATCAGACTAGAGACAAAGTTTCATATGAAGACAGGTAAAAGTCGGATTAGAGACGGCTTTTTTTTTTGGGGGGGGGGGAATGTCTTTCTGTGAAAGACTTTGAAATAATCAATATAAGTCAAAGAGAGGGAATTGAGAAGAGAGTTAAGTCTTATATAGACATTGGTGAGCTGATTAAAAGAAATCATTATTAAAGTGTTTTCTATATATGCGACATCATATGACATTAATTTTATTCTCCAGTTTTCCGCACATTCCCGAGATGGTGCAGTCTATCACTCCTATTGCCTGAACTACACCAACGCTCTAACTTATCTGGAGAAACTGAGGGCCAATTCAGAATTTGCTGAATTTGAAAAAGTAATGGATCAATAACAATAGTACTGGAAAATTACAATAACTTTAACATGAGTGGATCATTATGAGCAGATTGTTTATATAATTTTTGTGTGACACATTCTTACTGGTGTATATAGGTGTGAGTTTTATGGAATAGGCAATAAAGAAAACATAAGGACTGAAGAAAAAAAAAAGGAATTTAAGGCAAAAAATTAAGTCAATACTTTGGCCAATGACCTTCAAGGACTTTAAAGAAGACAAAACATATAAATATGTTAGGAAAGCAGAATCACTTAAATTTTCAGAATGGTGATTTTGCTGTGGCCTAAATGCCTCTGTATGTGTGTTTGTATGTATGCTTTAATCAGTGCTTTCAATTTTTTTAAAATCTTGATGTCACAGATTTGATGTGAGTGCTTCTAGTATTATCATCATCAACTTGTAGATTACTGTTTTCATTGCTACATCCTGTTTTACATTTTGCTTCATAAGTTGTTTTTTTTCCCCTACATTATCCTTGCTTGTATTCGTTCATTAGCATGTCCCTTGTGGAACTTTGCCTCTGTAACAGCTCTCTTGAAGGTCTCTTTGGCATGAGCAAGATGTTCTACTGCTGATTGCTACATTCGCAACTCATTAATAATGTCTTGTTGCCGTCATCACCTTGGTCTTCCTCTCTTTCTTTTTCCCCATTATGTATCCTTCCAAGATTTATCTTCTCCAAAACCTCATGACATTTGATATATCCAAAATACTTAAGTTTTCTTTATTTAATCTTCTTTACTAGCCAACCTTTTTCAACTTAAATTTTTCCAGCATGGATATATTTGTTTGTTTTTTTTTTTTTTTTGTGTCCATGATAGTTATAGGACTCTTCAATAGCATTTACGTTCAAAGGCATTTTGCTTGTATATGTTATCTTTTATGGATGTTATTAATGCTTCATCTCTCATAAGCCATTAATGCTTCATCTCTCATAAGCCATCATGATTACATGCTTCAGGACTTACATCATCAGCAGATAAAAACATAATCTCCATTTGTTCTTTGTGTTAGTGGTGTGAGCAAGACCCACGCTGTAAGAGACTCCAGCTAACCGACCTTCTGGTTGCACCGATGCAGCATTGCACTAAACTCCCCCTGCTTCTTCACAATGTAAGGAAGTACACAGCAAATGAAGATGAGAGGCAGCAGGTGGCTGAAAGCATTCAGAAAGTGGAGGCATCTCTCAGTAAGTGTCCAGAGCTACATAACTTGAAGTTATTTGTGAAGCATAATCATATATAATTTAATGAAATTTTAATGAAGATTTTCACGTTAATATCACATGCATAACCCTTTCATTTAAGGACAGGCCACATTAATATCACTGGGCCACCTACATCGACTCAAAATGTCTCACACAAATGAGTGTCCATGTGACAGTGGAGTCCAGACTCTGGATTGTATCCTCCAATAGTGTCTAAGCTATGCTGACCTGAAGCGTGAGACATGGCCAGAGGACACAAGCTTGGGGCAAAAGCTTTGGGGCTCCTATTGGGATCTTGAGAGGACTGCGAGCTTTGCCATGTTGACAGGGATCAGGATCTGATGTGACCAACAACCTCAAATGCAGAAGAAGAAGAAGAAGATGAAGAAGAAAAAGAAGAAGATGAAGAAGAAGAAGAAGGAAGAAGAAGAAGAGAGAGAGAGAGAACCCAAATACACTTCACTCTAATAAAATTAGTCACTTTTCTTGAAAAGTGCTTCATTTATGAATTTTAGACTCCGAAACAAAAGGGTTAAGTTCAGAATTTAGCTTCATCTAACATTCCCAGTAGTCATAATCTCAGTGCAGTAATCGCTCCCCACAAGGACTCACGTCTATTCTTCATTCATCTGTTACTTATACTCTATGTCCCTAAAACAGATTACATTCATTTATTCTGTTAGCTCATCTTTAATCTGATTTGATAGCCATTGTATTCCTTCCTCTCCTGTCCTCTTCCACCCATTTACTGCCAGCCGGTCAGACTGGTATTTAAGTTCCCAAGTGTTTACAGTCTTTCTACACTCTGTTGGGTATACTATCACCCGTATCAAGATATGTAATCCATTTTTTGTTTCATTCATATCACACTTCAAACATAAATTCAGCCCTTGTTTTTTCTTCTATTTCTTCCTTTCTTTATCTTCTATGTTTTCTTCTGTTTCTTCCTTTATTTGTCTTGTATATTTTCTTCTATTTCTTCCTTTCTTTATCTTCTATGTTTTCTTCTGTTTCTTCCTTTCTTTATCTTGCATGTTTTCTTCTATTTTTTCCTTTCTTTATCGTGTATGTTTTCTTCTATTTCTTCCTTTCTTTATCTTGTGTGTTTTTAGTTGACAGTCTAATCATTGGTTACATGAATGGTGCAGTCTCCAGAGAACTGTTTCAAATTTGACACTAATGTTTATAAAAATCCTGTGTGAAGCATAAGGTCAGTACATCCATTGGTGCTAACAACTCTGCTTTCGGTGTGGTGGTTT
Source organism: Achatina immaculata (assembly GCA_009760885.1). Lineage (NCBI taxonomy): Eukaryota > Metazoa > Mollusca > Gastropoda > Stylommatophora > Achatinidae > Lissachatina > Lissachatina immaculata. The sequence continues at coordinate 19,917,220 of CM019699.1, forward strand.
TCAGTGCAAGCAAGTAATTTATGATAAAGCTGTTCATCATAAGAATAAAATTTGTATGTTGATTGCTTGTACATGGAGTACAACAAAGAAAGATGAACAACAATTGCAGATCTTTGAGAACAAGATCCTAAGAAGAATCTCTGGGCCAATAAAGGATACCAACAATGGAGAATGGAGAGCTAGAAAGAACACTGAACTGAACAGCTTATTTAAGTCCCAACGAATTATAAATGTCTTGAAACTGAACAGACTATGCTGTCTGGGGCATGTATAAAGAATGGAAAAGAACAGACAAATGAAAATGATGTATGCACAAGAGATGAGGGAAACAATATAGCAGTATATTGAATGTTAGGATGTAAGATAGATAACTCATCTTCTTCTTCTTCTTCTTCGTTCACTTCTACCACCAAAAACCGCACTGTGAACCTACTGAATTCATGCATGTGGTCCTCGTTAGGTCCCGTGGTCCCCTGTGTGGTCCAAAATAGACCACACGAGTTCCACGAAAGGACCACAAGGGGTTCAGAGTATCACAGTGCTTTAGCCTGTATTCTTGGTGGGTCTCGGAAGCGGGATTGCGTGACACCGTGGTTTTCATTGCACCAGTTTGGTCTAGGGTTGGACTTTCTCACCGGAAGACCTCGACGTGTTTGGAATATCAGTGCATCCCCACTGGGTGAGAGGCGTTAGCCCACCCAGGCCAGAGTTGGACTTTCTCACCGGAAAACCTCGACGTGTTTTGAGATACCCGTGTATCACCGCCAGGTGAGAGGTGGTTGCCCATCCAGTCCAGGGTTGGACTTTCTCACCGGAAAACCTCAGCGTGATTAGGATACGCAAACATCCCCGCCGGGTGAGAGGTGGTTGCCTATCTAGACTTCCCTGGTCCAGTGTCTCCGACTTCAGCATTTTGCGGTCGTGGCCGCTACCCTTCCTAGTTGTGACCAGGATGGAGCTTTTGTCCAGGAGGACGAATCCTCGCCACTAGTGACTTCTACCCCTGGGTTGAGCCGGTTTAGGCATTTCCCAGTATGGGCATGTTTGGGACGGGACCGACCTCTAGGGCAGAGGTACTGTGACATTCATAGCCTTCAAGATTCACCCCTGGTATGAGCCGGTTTAGGCAAAATTCACCAGTATGGGTGTTTATCAGGCGTTACCGACCTCTAGAGCGGAGGTGGCATGACATGTCTAGCCATCGAGTTCCACCCCTGGTGTGTGCCGGTTTAGGCATATTTCACCAGTGTAGGTGTATTTCGGACATAGGCGGCCTCTAGAGCAGAGGTGCCGTGGTATAGCTCTCGTAGCGATACTACTGGACATACCAGGTTAAACTTCACTTTCCACCACCTTTTCCCATCGGCGCCGCAAAGCAACCTTTATTTCCGCATTTACTTCCTTAACCGGGAGGAGCTTCACTCCACGCGCGGCATTTGAAAAGTCAAGCCAGCAGTAACTTAACCTCTGGGACAAGCCGGTTCATGCATTTCACCCGATATGACTGCACTCAGGACGTGGCCGACCTCCAGACCAGAGGTGCCGTGATTTGACTGTTTGCTTCGCTTTATTCTTTCAACCACCTTTTCCGCAGTGATGCTGCGCGGCAACCTCATTTGCAAATTTCTTCATTGGCCGGGAAGAGCACCGCTCCACGCACGGCAGCTGAAGATCTCGCCAACAGCGGGATAACTCATCTGAGAATTGGAACATTTGTATAAAAAGAGTTATCTTCTAAAGTAATCAGTCGTTTGTGAGTAGAGTCCGTCTGCTTTGTCTCAGGTTGCACGAGGGTCACGGTTAAGGTATGACAGGAAAAAGGTCAGGTGAGAGAGAAATCATATGACTGAGGGATAGTTGTGCTTTGTGTATCTTCTGAGATAAACGTAGATTAGTCTGTTAGAAATGTTGTTTAGTGAAATAGATGTAAAATAGAGTGTATTAGGTTGTTCTGATGGCGACAGTAGTCTGCCGGAAACATATATTATATCGTGGAGATGTCCAGTCTTGTGTCCATGGATTTTGTTGATGCCTTTTGTCGTTCTCGTCATTCTCGCCATATCGCTCATCAACTCATCGTCACCCCGTGCATGATTAAGTCATTTCAACTGTAAAGTTGCTGCTTCTGTATTACTATTTCCACTGAGAGAGAATGAACCTAGGAGCAAGTAAGTCTTTGAAGTGAGTAACAAAACAGATGCAAAACAACGTAGAATAGTCGTAGATTAAATGAGATAAAATATTAACAGTAGTTGATCAGATCAACACTTGTAAACAGAAAGAACATTATCCCAATGGACAATAGTGGAAATTTACAGAGAGATGAGCAAGAAGTTTACATTCTACACATAGAAGAACAGAAGATTGAATCACGTCGAGTATTTTGCTTTAACAGAACCAAGGGGCAGACCAAGACGGAGATGGAAAGACAACATAGAAGAGGATATAAAAGAAATTGGTATCACCAACTGGAGAGAGAAGATTAATAATAGAGAGAAATGGAGGCGAAGAAGAAAGAGGAGGAGGAGGAGGAGATGTTCATGGCTTACTTTATAGAACATAGTGCTTGGTTAACCCTTTCACTCCTGAATTATTTTCCATCCTGTTCTAGAATATATTTTTTTTTAGAAATATCCACAGAAAGAAACTAGAAGAAAGTTACTGAATTTGAAAACATGGGTTGGATTAGAAGCATGCTACTTTTTATTTTATTTAGACTCTGCCTAAATATGACTCTGAGCATTGATTTGCACAGGCAATGCAAAATCTACCATGTTGCCACTGTCATTTTGGAGCAAAAGAGTTCATTAATTTCAGTTTCTTTGTTCTGCTTCAATAGAACAGCTAGAAGAGAAGATGAGGTGGATCAAGAATTTTGAGCGAGTGCAAGAAATACAGAGGCAGATAATCTGGCCCAGTGTAGCAGAGCTGGACCCACGGTGTGTCATTCCAGAGGTGAGAAATAACCTTCATCTTCTTTATCTACTGTAACAAATTTTTTGTGTTCTTGGCATTCATTTATACCTCATTCTAGATCTTTCTTCTTGTAGCGTAGGGGGTGAAGATGCCCAATAAGGTAATCAGTGACCAATAGCCGATATGCCAGAGTCAGGGTTAGCTACCCATAGCTGACCAAGACCCTGTCCCACCTCTCTGTGGTACCCCCAGTAACAAGCATAGCCTGGCTAACGGGGCAGGGATTGCCATAGTACCCATGGTGGTGGAGTCTGCTAAAGAAGCATTGCACACCCTGTGCTTTTAGCTGTACTCCAGGACCGAAAAGTAGCCGCCATAACCTGCTCCCATGCTGATACGATGCTGTACCTCAACACCTTCACAGCATTGGCTGCAAAGAACAACAGCTCGCAGTTACAGAGAGTTCATACAAGTACAAGTCGGGTAGCATAATGAAATGACCTTTACAGTCAGAGAGATGTGAAAGAGCAGATACAGAATTTTAAAACCAAGTACAAGGCACCTACCTATTATTTGTAATGTCCTAATAGAGTTGTTATGAATATTCTAGTGACAACTATTGGTAACTAATCTAGTGGCAGAACTATCTGTAAATATTCAAATGAGAGATCTGTTTAACTGATGAAGTTCAAGTAACATACATAAAGGTAAAGGAAGGAAATTATCCTGAATCATTACAAAACACAGTGAAAATGCTGAACATGAACAGTGAATCATGAATATGACAATCACTACCAACCAAAGCATTGACAGACCACTTTTTTGTGTCAAAGGATTTGCCAATGCAGACTTCAAGGACCAGTGTTATGAGCACAAACAGAAAATTTAACTTTGCAGTTCAAGTACCAAATAAAGCCATCAGATGAAGTAGTTGATGACTAATGACAGATTCAGCTGACAGACCTATTAATAAAGTGATCTGTAGGCTAAACTATTGATTGGATGTGTTAACAGAAAAAGAGGCTGATGATGTTCCTGTTGTAGGAGCAAGGGAAAGACAGCAGTTTTGATACTGTAATAGTAACAATCTCAATAACCTAATTTACATCAAGCAGTCAATCCCTCATTCTAAATTGTTCTATTCTATTTTCCATGTGCTTAATCTAAATTTAATTTCCTTTGAAATCTGAATAATACAAATTTGTATTTTTAAAAAAAATGTTCAGAGTCTAAAACTGAGTCTCAGCAAGCAGCCATGTGAAAAATTACTAGCATGTCCAAAGCGGCAGTTACTCAAGGAGGGGCAAGTTACTCTTGTTGGTGAGCGCTTTTAATTTGTTTTGATGATATTTATAACTTCTTTTTTTTTTTTTCTTTTTCATGACCATTTTTATTATGTATTTTTCAATATGAATGAAATATTGTGAATTTATAATAGACTCAGTATTTCTGAACAAACTTTGCATGAGAACTCAGGTCACTTATTAAAGGGCACAATTATGAGACTAAAGAAGACGCTGCATAAATATTCTGTGGGCAGTATGTGTTCTTTGATTTATATATATATATATCTATATATATACACATATGTAATATAATCATGTGTATTCTCTTGTGAAGACAATGGATTATCTGAAAGAAAGAAAATAATAACAGTTGCACATATTGACTGCTATCTCAACAATGCACATTTGCATTCATTTAAACTTTCATTATTTCTGTTATCTTTCTTTCATCAAATTTAAAAGTATTTTTCAGTCTCATGAAAATTGTAATTAAATTTTTAATAATTTTATGCTGGCTTTTTTTTTCAGAAACACCAAAGGCATTAGATGTTCACTTATTTCTGTTCGACGATATTTTGCTCATTACTAAAGTTAAGAAGATGCAAAGAAAGGTATTTGTTGTGTTCGATGCATTTTCATGACAGTTATAACTTGATTTTCCACTTCTGCTGTAGCAGAAATCTTTTAAAAGTTACAGATATTTCTTTGACATTTTTAGAGATGCTGAAATGTGGAAATATAAGTTAAAATGAAACAAAAAACTATGCTATTTGTGTCTGTGTGTGTGTATGTGCCCGTGTGCATGCATCTGAATAATTTAATAACCTCAAGGAAATTGCTGGAGTAACTCACAGTAACTCAGTAACTCATAGGAACTCAGTAACTCATAGTAACTCTCAGTAACTCATAGTAACTCAGTAACTCATAGTAACTCAGTAACTCATAGTAACTCAGTAACTCATAGTAACTCAGTAACTCATAGTAACTCAGTAACTCATTAGTGATCTAAAAAAAAAAAAGAGATGCACGTATGTTGGCCGTGTGATGAGAAGGAACAATCAGAGAATCTCAAAACAAATGGGACACAACAGGGCAAAGAAAAAGACTCAGGCATGTGAAACTCTAGACAGAACATTGTTGAGAGAGGCTAAATTGATGGGCTTAACATCCCTTGACAAGGTTGAAAAACTTGCAAAAATTGAAAAAAAAACATGGCAAGCTACTATGTGAGATTTAGTAAGATGTAAGATATTCAGTAACACGTTATTAATTCTGTTGAGCGCTAAATAATCAAATGATGATTCTCTGAAACAGAAAAAAAGGAAAGAAAAATAATGCAAAACCAAATAAAACAAATCATTTTCACTAAGCAAAGATAAAGAGTAGGACACATCATGAAATGACAGAGGTCAAAGAAGAGAGCTCACTAACAGAGAGGTCATAATCAAGATCAAACTTATTAAACTGAGAAATTATCACATGCACAGTTTATTACCACAGTTCAAAATGTATTAACTCTTTCATTCCCAGACAACACTGGCAGTGTTGGTAGATCTAGCACACTTAGCACATTTCTAGCCCAACTTCATATGTTTTTAGATTATAGAGTAACTTCCTTCCAATTTCTATCAACCAAACCTTTTCAACAAAATTTAATTTTGAAATAAAATGGAAAATAATTTAGAAGCAGAATAGTTAAATAACAGGGTTAAAAAATGTCACATAATTTTAATACAGTATCCTTCAATTCGGGCATCAGAGTGGCAAAGTGGTTAGCGCATTAGTCTCATGGTGGAGGTCCGGGGGTTCAAATACAGTCAGAGGCACCCCAGTCACCCAACTGTAGAAATGGGTGCCTGACTTCTTCTGGAGTTGGGGAAGGAAAGATGACCAGGCATGATGCTGACCACATCGTCCTCTAGTGTGCTGACAGGTCAAGGAAAATATCAGTGCTAACACCATATCCCTATGTGCCTCTAAGGCATGACAGGATTGCCTTTTATCCTTAAATTCAGTGTATTAAGCTGAAGCAATAAGTGACGCATGTTTATTTATGAGCAGGTATTTAATTAACAAGGAAAAAACAAAACTAATGAAAGTTATTATTAACCATGAAGGAAAAATATACACAGAAGGATTAGCTATTGAGAAAGTAAACCAATTTGCATACCTTGGCAGCCACATAGACCAGGATTGTGACACCAATAAGGAAGTTAGAATTTGAATTGCAAAAGCAGCACTGACCTTCAAGAATCTTGAGAACATATGGAATTCAAAAGTTATAAGCACAAAAACCAAGTTAAGATTATTCAATTCACATGTAATATCCACCCTCATTTATGCATGTGAAAGCTGGAAAATGACTAAAGAAATAGACAAGAAATTAGACTCTTTTGAAAACAAAAGCCTCTGGAAAATACTCCATAAAATGGAAAGAATTCAATAACGCAGAGATAAGACAGATGAGCAAACAACAACCTGTCTCATGAGTGATCAGAAAAAGAAGATGGACATATGTAGGCCATGTGATGAGAAGGAACAACCAGAGAATCCCAAAACAAGCTATCAAGTGGAACACAACAGGCTGAAGAAAAAGAAATCGACCACATAAAACTCTAAAGAGGACATTGTTAAGAGAGGCCAGTTTAATAGGCTTAAAATCCCTTGATGAGATTGAAAAGCTTGCTGAAAACATGAAATCTTGGCAAACTACCATGCGAGCCCTATGTGACATTTGATGGCACGGGAAGGAAGTAAGATGTGAGTAAGATTTTTATATGTGTGATGTGGGTTTAAAAATATGGTCAGATAATAGGTTATTTTTAAACGATGGAAAAATGATGATCATTATATGACATGCTGGACAGATGGTAAAGCATCATTTTGTGTGATCTTTGACGTTTCTTTTCCCATGCCATTTGGTCAACCCTGTGAGATATTTTTCTATTGGCCTGGTCTTTCTTTCTTTTTCCTTTAAGTTTTCTAGTCATTACTGGGTTCTCTTTTATCTTAATTTAATTAGTTTCCATTGCTCAGCTCCTTTAGGACTTGTTCAAGTATTTGTCGTATCTTTATCCAAAAGATACCAACAAGAAAACAAAGCTATGCTTACTAAAAGCTTACATATTCCCAGTGGCAACATATGGGTGCAAAGCATAGGCATTTAACAAACCACTAGAAAAGAGAATAACAGCATTTCTTCTTCCTCCTCATTTGCTTCTACCACTAAGATCGCCCCGTGATCCTACTGAATTTACTCCTGTGGTTCTCGTGATAGTCTCATTTAGGATGGAGGTTCAGAGCATCGTGGGGCTTGGGCCTATATTCTCGGTGGGTCAGAGAAGCAGCATTGCGTGACATTGTGGTTTTCGTTGCACCAGTTTAGTCTAGAGTTGGACTTTCTCACTGAAAAACCTCGACGTGGTTTGAATATGAATATATCCCCACCGAGTAAGAGGTGGTTGCCCATCCAGCCTAGAGTTGGACTTTCTCACCAGAAAGCCTCGACGTGTTTTGGGTATTAGTATATCCCCACAGGGTGAGAGGAGGTTGCTCATCCAGTCCAGAGTTGGACTTTCTCACTGGAAAACCTCAACGTGATTTGGATATAATATATCCCGCCGTGTGAGAGGTGGTTGCCTATCTAGACTGCACTGGTCCAGTGTCTCTGACTTCAGCATTTTGTGATTGTGGTCGTTACCCTTCCTGGTGGTGACCAGGATGGAGCTTTTGTTGAGGAGGACAAATCCTCACCACTAGTGAGTTTCACCCTGGGTTAAGCTGGTTTAGGCGTATTATCCCAGTATGCGTGTATATAGGACGTGGCCAGCCTCTAGAGCAGAGGTACCATGATATGCATAGCCATCAAGTTTCACCCCTGGGTTAAGCCTGTTTAGGCATATTGCCCCAGTATGGGTGTATATAGGACGTGGCTGGCCCCTAGAGCAGAGGTGCCGTGGTATGAGTAGCCCCCACCGCAAGTCTACTGGCCATACTGATTAAACTTCACTTAATCCTTTCCGTCACCTTTTCCATGATGGTGCTGGGCAGCAACACTAATCGCATTTTTCTTCAGTGGCCGGAAGGAACTTCACCCCATGCACAGCAGCTGAAGAATCTTGCCAGCAGAGTATTAGTTTAACCCCTGGATTAAGCCAGTTTAGGCATTTGAGCCAGTATGGGTGCCTAGAGGACATGGCCGGCCTCTAGAGCAGAGATGCCATGATATGAGTAGCCCTGACCGTGAGACTACTGGCTTCTTCACTTAATTCTTCCCATCACCTTTTCCATGACGGCACCGGGCAGCAACCCTAATTGCATTTTTCTTCATTGGGTGGGAGGAGTTTCACCCCACGCACGGCAGCTGAAGAATTTTGCCAGCAGCGAAATAACAGCATTTGAAATGAAATGTTACAGAAGGGCACTTAGAATATTCACGGACAGGAAGAAAATCAAGTAAAGAGATATTGATGGGGTTAGGTGTGGTACTGGCTTGTAAACACCATCAATGTTAGATAGCTGAAATACTTTGGTCACATCAAGAAAATAATGGTTTGGAGAGGTTGATAGCAGAAGGCATATTGCTCAGATAAAGGAAAAAGTGGACCGCAAGTGGACCCAGAACATCACGGAAAGTCTGAATACATCATTGCAAGAATTTGGTCAACTTGCTGAAGACCACATTGCATTCAGGGAGGCAGTGAGAGGGACAACATTCTGGAAAGGACATGTCACATGATGATATCCAAAACCCCATATCCGTTGCCTCCAGTCACATGATGATATCCAAAACCCCATATCCATTGCCTCCAGTCACATGATGATATCCAAAACTCCATATCCATTGCCTCCAGTCACATGATGATATCCAAAACCCCATATCCGTTGCCTCCAGTCACATGATGATATCCAAAACCCCATATCCATTGCCTCCAGTCACATGATGTTATCCAAAACTCCATATCTGTTGCCTCCAGTTTCATTTTCATTCTTGAATTTTTGAAAAATGCACAGCAATATTGGCTGTATATAGCATTGTAATACTCTTTTCTTCACATTTAAGGACATACTCTTATTTGTAGGTGTCTTCTTCATGTCTTAAGCCGTATTTGTCTTTTGTTTTTTTTTATCTGATTTTGCCATCAGCTATTATTATTGAATCAGAGAATCCCCAAACAGGCTATCAAGTGGAACACAACAGGCCGAAGAAAAAGAGGTCGACCCCGTGAAACTCTAAACACGACATTGTTATGAGAGGCCAGTTCAGTGGGTATGACATCTCTTGATGAGATTGAAAAACTCGCTGAAGACAGGACATCTTCACGAACTACCATGCAGGCCCTATTTGAATTTAGTGGCACAGGAAGGATATAAAAAGTATTATTATTGTTCTGAGATAAATCAGTTTACTTATGTCAATGCCCTGCTTGAACTAAAAAAAATGTCTTTCTTTCATCTATCTCCTAGCTGAAACAGTTGAGCTCAGACATGCAGGCATCAGGGCAGTTTGACAGGGCATCGTATGTTGTCTTACGACAGCCTCTTGCTCTTGACAGAATTATGCTTCATGACATCTCATCTTCTGATGCAGCAGGTCAGTTGTTTTTTTTTTATCTCTAAAACAAAGTAATTGTATTAGCAGAGTTCTTCAAGGTGCAAGAGCAACAATGAAAACTCTAAGATATAAACTCTATATTCTGTTCTACAGAAGAGTTCTTCAAATATCATGGATGCAAAAACGAACAAATATATCCGTACTACAAGAACTTAATACTGAAGAAGGCTGGCTAGTAAAGCGTATTAAAGAGATAAAACTTAAATACTTTGGACACATTAAACGTCATGAGAATTTAGAGAAGACTGACTTGGAAGGGTACATAATGGGGAGACCAATGGAGAGAGGAAGACCAAGGCGAAGATGGCTGCAAGACATCATTGATGATCTGCAAATGGATGCATCAGCAGCAGGGCATCTTGCTTACAACCAAGAGGCCTATAGGAGAGCTGTTATGGACCCAGAGTTCCACAAGGGACATGCAAATAACTGAACTGAACTCTGTTCTATGAGTATAAGATATATTTTAAGAATATAAACTCCACACTCTATTCTCTGAATGTAAGAAATGTTCTAAGAATATAAAATCAATAGTCTATTCTCTGAATAGAAGATATATTCTAAAAATATAAACTCAGTAGTCTATTCTCTGAATATAAGATATATTCTAGGAATATAAACTCTGTATTCTGTTCTGTGAATATAAGATATATTCTAATAATATAAACTCTATACTCTATTCTCTAGATATAAGATATATCCTAAAAATATAAACTGTCTATAATTTATTCACCATAAAAGGGCTCAGTAGCTAAAGAGTAGCAGAAGAAAGTGAATAAGTGCTGTCAAGCAGTTTAATGAAAGTTATACTAGTATAAAAGTGGAATAAAAGACTAAAGTTGATGATAATGTTTCAGCATGAAAAAAAAAACATAGTAATCCAGTAATCATTTGACAGTAGATTCTCAGTTTGATTGCACTGAACCAGTTTTAGCATTACTTTTTTCCTTTTTGTGTTTATCTCTGTGATCTTTCATGATTTCCTTGTACATTCTGTGAATGTTTATCTCTAAACACAGCACAAGTCATGTGTACACTTTACTGTGTTTTGCATTCAGGCAGACTCTCTCTAATTTCACGTTTCCCTAAAACAAATGTGCCAGTATCCATTTTCAGTTTCTTTGTTCTGAGCAGTATTACATTTTCGATCTAAACCCAGTCCCACTTGAAAAATAGCAAGTTAACTATGACAATGCTGCTCTTGCTTGTATATGTTGTACTGATGTTGTGTTGCAGACAATGTGGGTGTTGTAATAAGGTTAAGTTGATATTATGATGAGGTTAAGATGAAGATGGTGTTTAAAATCTCTCTGTAATTGTGAATTAGGAATTTCTGATTGCTAATTTTAAGATAATGCTCAGATCTTATGCAGGAATTGAGCTAAACTGGGACTATATGTTAGCAGGCAAAAAAACAAAGATAATGAAAAGTAATAGTGCAAGGAATAGTTGCATGGTAATCGAGGGAGTGCCAGTTGAGGAAGTTGAGTATTTCACATATTTAGGCAGCACAGTGGATAAATATGAGGAAACGGAAAAGAATGTTAAAGCTAGAATAATCAAGGCCAGGACAGTATTTATCCAATTTAACAAAATATGGTCATCTAAGAACATCAAAACAGAACCAAACTTGGGCTTTTCAATACAAACGTAAAGACTGTCCTGCTATATGGTTCAAAGACATGGGTTATGACCAAGACAATACAACAGAGGATACAAACATTCATGAACTACTGTTTGAGGAGGATTTTAAACATTTAATAGCAGGACAAGATCAGGAACAAGGTGGTCTGGGAAATGGCAGGACAAGAACCTATGAACCTACAAATCATGTCTAGGAAATAAAGATGGATTGGCCACACTCTGAGGAAACCTGATACCAGCATAGCAAGACAGGCACTGACATGGAATCCTAAAGGAAATAGAAAATGAGGAAGACTTAGACTTACTTGGAGAAGATAAATTATGATAGTGCTCAGAGACAAGGGATACACATGGAGGGAAGCAGAGAATAATTCCAAGAACAGGGATGACTGGAGAGCCTTTATCCATGGCCTATGCTCTCAAGTTAAAGGCAATGATGATGGTGATGATGAATGTTGGGATAAAAAAATTGTAATGAAGGCATAATGTTATATGTGGATCGTGCAACAATGACTTTAGAGCAAAACTAAGTAGTAGTATAGCATCAGACTATACTAGAATAAAGTACATATTGATCCTTACTTCTCTGGTCAGGCTATAGTATGACAAAATTATGAGTACTGAGTTGAGAGAGTGTACATAGTGGCAGATTCCAAATTTATCAGTACCTAAAACTTGAATGCAGTAGAAAAATCATTTTGTTCTCTCTCTCTCTGAACCTTAAGTGCCCAGAGCACATGGGGCTTCCGCAAGGGTTTTCCACAAATGCCTGTCCTTTGCCTTTTTTCTGCTCTTGCCCAGGTGAGCCCTCTATTGCTCAACATCCTTTCTTTTGTTCTTCTCCATGTCTCTTTTGGTCTACCCTTACTTCTGTTCTCCTGTGGTGTCCATCTTAGTGCTATTTTTGGTAATGAGTTGTCAGTCATTCGGAGCACACGTCCCAGCCATCGCCAGTGTCTGTCCTCAATAATTGTTGTCAGTGGCTTCATCTGCATTTCTGCCAACAAGATGTTATTTCTTAATCATTCTTGTTAGTGAGAATAAAATGAACCAAGTTTTTGGACTAAAATTTGAAATATTTTACACATAGCTGCAATAAAATGTTTATAAGATGTTTTTACCAGTAAAAGCAGTTAGTGATTAAATATAGCAACCTTGAGTTTTTGAAATACCAGCAGTTTATTTCCATGTACCTTTTCTTTTATCTTTTCCAGTAAGTGGCCTCAAGCATTGCTTTGCTCTTGTCCACATATCTCGGTATCAGCAAATAACAGGAGTCTTTACATTTCAGGCAGATTGTGATGCCACAAAGGTAGGCAACTCTCACTAGCATATTATGAAGAGAACTTAAAATAGAATTCTGTGAAGAAATTAGATTGGAAACTTGAATAACACAGAGAAAACAAAAAGTGAATCGTACATCACTAAAAATTTAACATCTTTACCTACTTCTACCCACATGTTGAATATCTTGGATCATTACTAACTAATAATGGAGATACAATGAGGGAAATTAAGAGGACATCTATCGCTCTTGAGAAAGTAAAACAACTAAAGAAGCTGTGGAGAGGAACAGACAGAACTACAAAAATAATATTTTTAAGGGCATGCATCTTTCCCATCACAACATATGCCTGTGAGACCTGGACACTTAACAAAACAGATAAATGCCCATGAATGCTACAGAACAGTTCTTCAAATATCATGGACACAAAAAAGAACAAATATATCCATACTACAAGAACTTAATATTGAAGAAGGCTGGCTAGTAAAGAGCATTAAAGAGAGAAAACTTAAATATTTTGGACACATTAAACGTCATGATAATCTAGAGAAGACCATCTTGGAAGGGTACATAATGGGAAAAATAAAGGGAGGAAGACCAAGGCGAAGATGGCTGCAAGACATAGTTGATAATCTGCAAATGGATGCATCAGCAGCAAGGCATCTTGCTTACAACTGAGAGGCCTACGAGAGAGCTGTTAGGGAGGCAAAGTTGTGCAAGGAAAATGCAAATGACTGACTGACTGACATATCTGTTATCAGAATCACCACAATCATTAAATAAATCAGTAAATATTTTAAAATTAACTGCCAAATTAAATAAGGCATTTCTGAAATAAAGAGTGGAGACATTTAGATAATATTGAAATGAAAAGCAGGAGATATTTAGATAATACTGAAATGAAGAGCAAGAGACATTTAGATGATATGGAAAAGATAAGCAGGATATATGGAAATGAAGAGCTGAAGACATTTAGATTTAAAATGGGTAATGTGTGCAGATTAACAAGGTTGTAAAACCTCAAATAAAATTCATATAAAATGCACATTTGTGAAACTTGATTTCATCCATATTCAGTGATCCAATGTTGGTCTACAGAAGGACATATTTCAACTCACAGTTGTTCTAGTGTATGAGAGGTCAAGGACAATAAGGGCACCAACAACATATGCCCTAAGCTGGGGATATGATAGGATACCTTTACTTTAAAAAAAAAGACTTTATTGTTTGTGCATTTACAGTCATTCATATATTTTTATGTATTTTCATAATTATGCTTTACTTCCACTTGCCAGAGTACATGGCTGACACAGATGAGGGAAGCAATGGATGGATATGCAAAAGTTGCCAGTTTTCAGAGCAGTTCTCTCAAAGAAACTACAGACCCTCAAGCAGAAGAGAAAGATCCAGCTGGATCCAGCAACAGAAAGGCAGATTATCACTTTGTTTCGCAACCAAGAAGATTACAAAATGAACATGACGACAGTGTCAGAAGTGTGCCTACAAAATCTAGATCTATGGATGCTGTCTTCATTTGATAGCTGGAAAGTAAAATTTTAAAGTGAACTTTCAGCAATTTTCTGTTGATGGACCACAAAACTTGGACCTGGCTAAATATGTTAGGACCTGGCTCTTGATTCATTTCCTAACTGCGGTCACCTTGCAAGAGGTACTGTTCATATTTTTTTTTTAAAAAAGGAAGGCAAGAGAAATCACAGAATTATGTCAAAACATAAAAACTCTACTCCAGATCAGTTATGAATTATGCCACAGACATGAAAACTGACTCAAAAGTCAGTTATGACTTAAACCAAGTTTCAAGATCAGCAGAATAATGTGTCAAGTATGAGAGTGATGCTTCAGTAACAACTGCTTAACAGTGAAGAGACCGTGTTCTCCAGTGTTGTTGTTATTAGGTAAAATTCATGATGGATTCTGGATCGGTAGTTTCAAATAATGTGTTAACAGTCACCAAAACATTACGTCAATTATGAGGGGGGATGATTGTTTTTTTTAAGATGGACACCACAGGGGAGCAGAAGTAAGGGTAGACCAAAAGAGACATGGAGAAGAACAACAGAAAGGATGTTGAGCAATAGAGGGCTCACCTGGGCAAGAGCAGAAAAAAAGGCGAAAGACAGGCATTTGTGGAAAACCCTTGCGGAAGCCCCATGTGCCCTGGGCACTTAAGGTTCAGAGAGAGAGAGAGAGATGATTGTGTTTTAGACACATACGTGCAGAGATGTAATGACGCTGCTGATTTTAATTACATCAAGTCTAATCTTATCAATAATAATGAATATGCCTTACCCCTCTTGAACGAGAAAATGGCTGGTAATAAGAGTATAACAGATTGAGAGGTTAACTACGTATAAGTTCAAAGTAATGATACTCCACCGAGCCTATTCAACACATCTATTTGTCCTCTCAACACCAAGAGTATATGAGGGAGGAGACAATACAAGACAAGTGGTGGTACTGTTACTACTACTACTACGGCAACCACTGAAAACTATAGTACCAGCAGAGTGGTGTCAGATTAAAGAGAGCCAAGTAAATTTTGCTTTAATCCACTTATACATTTTTTAAAATGTGAGACTGGATTGCTGAAATGACAACATTTTAGTTTTTAATATTATCACTGAGATACATGGAATAGTTATTCATTTATGAAAAATCTTCCTTTTGGATGAAAATAAAGGACTTGTGATTATTAGCATGGATATTGACCTAGCATGGATATTGACCTAGCATGGATATTGACTAACTTGGATACAGAAGCCTATTGAGTTTGAATTTAAAGTTATTTTTATGTTTTTTTCTTTCATGAATTTTGAAATGTTAGACTCTTTTAAAACACCATGCCTACAATACATAGATTAACAAATTATCAAGTGGTTCAGCCGTTTAATGAGATTGACGCACCTACAGCCAGTCGCGAGACCCATCAACAAAGGACTACATTACAGGACACAGGTCAAAAAGAAGGCACCAAAAAAAATAGACAGACAGACAGACAGACAGACCAGACCAGACCAGACCAGACCAGACCAGACCAGACCAGACCAGACCAGACCAGACCAGACCAGACCAGACCACCAGACCAGACCAGACCAGACCAGACCAGGACAGACCAGACCAGGACAGACCAGGACAGACCAGGACAGACAGACCCCCCCACACACCCCCCCGACAGACAGACAGACAGACAGACAGACAGACAGACAGACAGACCCCCCCACACCCCCCCCCGACAGACAGACAGACAGACAGACCCCCCCACACACCCCCCGACAGACAGACAGACAGACAGACCCCCCCACACACCCCCCCGACAGACAGACAGACAGACAGACAGACAGACCCCCCACACACCCCCCCGACAGACAGACAGACAGACAGACAGACAGACAGACCCCCCCACACACCCCCCCCCCGACAGACAGACAGACAGACAGACAGACAGACAGACAGACCTCCCCATACACCCCCCCGACAGACAGACAGACCCCCCCACACACCCCCCCGACAGACAGACAGACAGACAGACAGACAGACAGACCCCCCCACACACCCCCCCGACAGACAGACAGACAGACAGACAGACCCCGACAGACAGACAGACCCCCCCACACCCCCCCACAGACAGACAGACAGACAGACCCCCCCCACCCCCACACACCCCCACAAGAATTACATCATGAACATTACTGAGGCCTCTCACATGGCCCAAAAATGGCAATTTCATCTCCCATCGTCATTTCATGATATGAGAGAAAGGATAAAGTAAAATGAAGTAAAGTAAGATTAAAACTCAGAAAGTGCTAACATTATGAAGATTTGTCATCAACATTTAATGCAATAAGAAACGCTGGCCATTGTAGCTTAATGTTTTGTTTTGCCCTACTTTGCTGCCAGAATACCATATGGAAAGAGTTACTATTTATTATGGGGAAAAAGTTATATTGCCAGAAAAACAATATCATCCATATGAAACTAAGTAAGGTAAAAGGTAAAGTTAATCTTACCTATAGGCACATAGTATGGTATTAGCGTCCGTATTTTCCTTGACCTGTCAGCACCCTAGAGGGTGATGTAATTGGCGTCCACTTGACCATCTTTTCTACCCCAGCTTCAAAAGAGATTGGGTACCCATTTTTACAGCTGGGTGATGGGGGGGGGGGGCACCTCTGGTCAGATTCAAACCCCTGACTTTTACCAAGAGAGACTAGTGCACTAACCACTTCACCATTTAAGACGCTGAATAAATACAAATAATTTCATAATATATCATTTTAAAATAGGCAAATTTTAAACAAATGCATAATTTGCTAAATTTACTTTTTTTTTTTAATACAACAACTGCCACAAGAGAAATGGCTTCTCTAGTCTTGATGATCATCATTATCCCAGTGTTTGTGAATGAATTCTCTGTGTTTGTAGTTACTAGAAGGTTTTACCACGAGTCTTTCAAGAAAAAAACACAAGAAAATCAAATAAAAACAAAATGAGGTTCATATTTTTCTGTCTTTGAAATGAATATAATGGTGTGCTCTTGTTACATTTATATATAATGGTGTGCTCTTGTTACATTTATATCTTTTAATATGTTGTCTGTCACAAGTGCAGATGTAATTTTATTGCTTAAATATGTGTCATTTTGTTGGAGTTCTTTGGCATGTATCACATGAACTACTTAAATATCTGAACTTCCTGTCTGTGTAGACATTTGTCAGTCTTTTAATTTTGTTTCTCTCTCCTATTCCTTCTTCCATCTCTGATCTGCTTGGAGATTGCATTTACTACAGTTTATTCTCAGTCATTGGTTGTTGATATCAATATGGCTGTATCAAAGATATGCTACCAAATCATGGTTGATCAAGGCTGTGTATGACCTCCAACTTGTACTCCTCTAATGAGGTTCATACTGCTGTGAGATTATATCTAATCAGTGAGCCCAAGACCATCATATACCCCATCTTGGGTTCACTTCAGGAAATAATGGAAGTCACCGAACAGTGAGCCCGAGACCATCATATGCCCCAACTTGGGTTCACTTCAGGAAATAATGGAAGTCACCGAAACTTGTTTCCCAGTCTGACTGACGAGGCAAAGTCTTTACCAAAGCTTCAGTTGCTAAGAGCTTAAAGTTTGAAGCTATAAAAGACATAACAGTTTATCTTCACCTGCATGAATACGTAGTGTTGACTGTAATAAGCAACATACACAAAGTGACTTGCAGGAAATTGTAAGTGAAAATTTTATTTTAATGTCTCTTTACCTTGGGCAATATTTTCCCATGATTCTGAAACAGTTAAAATGAACAGTTTCACTTTCTCATGGAAGTGATTATCTTCTTATCTTACATCCTTCTCATGCCGTTAAGCATCACATAGGGCTCACATAATAGTTACCATATTTTTCTGTTTTCAGCGAGTTTTTCAACCTTCTCAAGCGATCTTATGCCTATTAATTAACCTCTCTCACTAATGTTCTCTTTAGAGTTTCACATCAACTACTTCTTCTTCTTCTTCTGTGTCCTATTTGATAGCTTGTCATTTCATTAGGAAATGATTACAGTTTTAAATACATGACATTCTGTGTGTCAAATATCGGAGATGTTGTTAAAAGATAATTTGGTCTTAAATTTAGTTAAAGATGGAGAAGATGAGACTGGGATTGAGAGCTTTTACATTACTGCACATTTTGGCAGCTGAACGAATTTTTATAAACCTCTCAAAGTGAATGAATGCCGAGACTTTAATGTGTGAATGAGTGATGACTTCTCAAGTACATCACTGAGTTAATGACTTCTCAAACTGCATAACTGAGTAACAAACTCTCATACATTCACTGAGTTAATATTAACTTCTCATACATTCACTGAGTTTTAATTAATCAAGTACATCTCATAACTCACTGAATTAATACTTTACTTCTCATGCATTCACTGAGTTAATACTTGACTTCTTATACACTCACTGAGTTGATACTTGACTTCTCATACATTCACCAAGTTAATACTTGATTTCTCCATACATTCACTGAATTAATACATGACTTCTCAGACTTTATTAAATATAACTGCAGCATAATTTGGCACAATTTCTGAACATAATATAAACCCCAAAGGCAAGTTAATATTATACCAGTTTTAAAGTATTTGTGAAACATATAACTTTTTTTTACAAGATATGAAGTATTGATGCTGACATACGAGGGGTGACTGATAAGTTCTCGGCATAAGGTACAACAGATTATTTATGGACAATTTTTTGGGGTTATTTCTCAACATAGTCCCCTTGCAAGTTTATGCACTTAGTCCAGCAATCCTGGAGCATACAGATCCCTTCCTTGTTAGTCATCATCTTGTGCCAGTAGAAAGTGGTCTACAGTATGAATGACACCATCATCTGAAGCAAATTTGTGACCACTGAGCTCTATTTTAGTTTGGTAAACAGGTAATAGTCCGAATGGACCAAATCTGAGGAATAAGGAGGATGTTCAAGAAACTGGAAGCTGTATTCATGAATGGCAGACATTGCCACTGCTGACTTGTGAACTGGAGCAATGTCTTGATGAAAGATGACTCCTCTCGTCAGTTTCCCTTGATGCTTTTCCTTCAATTTGACCTGCAGTTACTTCTCAAGATTAGCGTAATAGTCCCCGGTGACCATTCTGCCCTTTTGAAGATAGTCTACCAATAGCACACCTTCTGAATCCCAAAAGATGGAAGCCATTAGTCTACCAATAGCACACCTTCTGAATCCCAAAAGATGGAAGCCATTAGTCTACCAATAGCACACCTTCTGAATCCCAAAAGATGGAAGCCATCATTTTGCCTGCAGACAGAACCACCCTTGCTTTCTTTGAAGGTGGTGATCCATGATGTTTCCACTGCTTTGACTGTTCTTTGGTTTCTGATTGAAAATGATGAACCCAAGTCTCATCCATAGTCACAAACTGCTGAAGAAACTTCAGGATCTGCAGAAAAATGGCCAAGATTGTCTCTTGACATGTTGAGATGCTGTCATTTGTGATCAGCTCCAAGAAGTTTCGAGACCCATTGAGCAGAGACCTTTGTCATTTGAAGATCATTGTGAAAAATGGCATGAACACATTCTTAGGAGATGCCAACTCAATAGCAATGTACTACTCAGTCGTCGATCCTTCATTATCATGTCATGGCAGCCTCTGGCAGTCAAGTCCAGCTCCTGGCCTTCCCGTGGCAGAACTGTTTAAACTGACAGGAGAAGGGGCAAGGGCGAATATCTGGTGCCTGAAAACCAGTTACTTAGGGTAGATGAGTGGCACGTTTGGTAGCTCATCTGCTGCTGTTGGCGAGATCTTCAGCTGCCGTGCGTGGAGCGGTGCTCCTCCCGGCCAATGAAGAAATTTGCAAATGAGGTTGCCGCGCAGCATCACTGCGGAAAGGGTGGTAGAAAGGATAAAGCGAAGCAAACAGTCAAATCACGGCACCTCTGGTCTGGAGGTTGGCCACGTCCTGAGTGCAGTCATGTCGGGTGAAATGCATGAACCAGCTTGTCCCAGAGGTTAAGACACTGCTGGCGAGACTCTTCAAATGCCGCACGTGGAGTGAAGCTCCTCCCGGTTAAGGAAGAAATGCGGAAAAGAAATAAAGGTTGCTGTGCGGAGCCGATGGGAAAAGGTGGTGGAAAGTGTGAAGTTTAACCAGTATGTCCAGTAGTATCGCTACGACAGCTATACCATGGCACCTCTGCTCTAGAGGCCGCCCACGTCCGAAATACACCTACACTGGTGAAATATGCCTAAACCGGCACACACCAGGGGTGGAACTTGATGGCTAGACATGTCATGCCACCTCCGCTCTAGAGGTCGGTAACGCCTGATAAACACCCATACTGGTGAATTTTGCCTAAACCGGCTCATACCAGGGGTGAATCTTGAAGGCTATGCATGTCACAGTACCTCTGCCCTAGAGGTTGGTCCCGTCCCAAACACGCCCATACTGGGATAATGCCTAAACTGGCTCAACCCAGGGGTAGAAGTCACTAGTGACGAGGATTCGTCCTCCTGGACAAAAGCTCCATCATGGTCACAACTAGGAAGGGTAGCTGCCACGACTGCAAAATGCTGAAGTCGGAGACACTGGACCAGGGAAGTCTAGATAGGCAACCACCTCTCACCCGGCGGGGATGTATGCGTATCCTAATCACGCTGAGGTTTTCCGGTGAGAAAGTCCAACCCTGGACTGGATGGGCAACCACCTCTCACCCGGCGGTGATACACGGGTATCTCAAAACACGTCGAGGTTTTCCTGTGAGAAAGTCCAACTCTGGCCTGGGTGGGCTACCGCCTCTCACCCAGCGGGGATGCACTGATATCCTAAACATGTCGAGGTCTTCCGGTGAGAAAGTCCAACCCTAGACTAAACTGGTGCAATGAATACCATGGTGTCACGCAATCCCGCTTCCGAGACCCACCAAGAATACAGGCTAAAGCCCTGTGATACTCTGAACCCCTTGTGGTCCTTTCGTGGATCTCATGTGGTCTATTTTGGACCACACAGGGGACCACGGGACCTAACGAGGACCACAGGCGTGAATTCAGTAGGTTCACAGTGCGGTTTTTGGTGGTAGAAGTGAACGAAGAAGAAGATCATGTCATGGATTCAGCTGGTGGTTTCATCAGTGGTTACCATTCTTGGTCTTCCTGGATGGGGATCATGTTCCAGACTTTCCCTTCCATGTTTGAATTGAATGCCCATTTTTTCACTGTGCTGTAAGAAGGGGCACTCTCCCCTAGAGTCTCTACCATATCCTCATGGATCTCCTTTGATGATAAGCCCTTGATGCAGAGGTAGCGAATGACTGCTCGATGAGAAATTTTATCCATTTTCTCAATTTCTGCCACTCCATACCACTTCAGTAGCCTGTAAAAAAAAAAAATTGGTTGCAGTTAATTTCTTGAAACTTGTGTTTAATCTTACATTAACCTGATCTACTAATACACCTAATATCAACTGTGCATGTCAAGTATTTGTACCTTATGCCTAGAACTTATCAATCACCCCTCGTACATCTGAGCAGATGTGCATGCAAGCTCAAGACTATGAACATTCGGTAAAGAGTGATAGTTCATGTTTTCATCATCCTTTTTGTCCAATGAAAAATGTGAAGTGTGGAAATGAAACATCTTTAAAGGTTTATTTTGTGATAGTTATGTGATAATCACCAATTTTGACGTAGGATTCTGGATAGATAAGTCAAATTTGTTTACTTCCAAGTGTGACCACACATGCTATGTACATTTTCTGATGTCAGTTTGTTCACTTATTTTGGTTACATATAAACAAACTGCAGTGATGCATAAACTGTCAATTATTGGTAAATTACCGATTAAAAAAGAGAAAAAACCAAAACATTTCAAGGTGGTCATTTACCATAACAGGTTTATATTATCAAAATTTAGTTATAAATAAAAATACCACCAGTGAAATCAGTCGGAGAACAATCAGGCCAGTAGGATGATCATTCTCAATTTGCATGGAGAAGAATCAACCAGTTTTGACTTTTGTTCAGCATGTGAACACTCTGTAAAGATTAAAACTTGATGGAAATAAGATAAGAAAAAAAAATTTAACATGAACATTTACTTTTCACTGATGTTTGTAAAGTGTGTTTAACTTTACATTTTAAAAAAAAAATACAAAGTACCAAATGTTGCATTGGAAAAACTGGTATTTCAGATGGTACTTCATGCAACATAAAAGATGGGTATGAGTGTGTTGGTTTCGAAAGATCCTGCTGCGATCATTGAAAATGTTAATTTTGTACTGTTTATATTATAGAATTATCATAAATTTACAATTACTGATGCTGTCACAGATGGTGTGAGAGGAGATCAGCAGCTGAGCTGATGGCCTGCATGAAGGATCAGATACTCTGGAGAAGCATAATAGCCAATGCCAGTCGGCACGGTACATGATGATGATGATGCTGTCACATGTTTTGCAGTTTTATGTAATAGCTCAGAATCTTTATTTATCATTTGATTTGCTACATCTTTGACTTCTTATTCAGCTCGTTGCTGTAGATAAAGTTCACCTCCATTCTTTCCTATTCCTTTCTCCAGTTGGTGACACCAGTCTCTTTTATATCTTCTTCTGTGTTGTCTCTTAATCTCTGTCTTGGTGCTGCAGCGTTGATGAAGTCTGAAATTCCATACTATAAGGACTGCAGAAAACTTTTTTTTAAAATCCAGCATAACAAATTTTTGCCAGTTTGGCTCAGTGTTAATAAATCTGTATTGTAAATGATTAACTCCTCAGTAACTTGGCGCCAACTAAAATAAAAATCCTGAGTTTTTTTTGTTTTTTTTTTAAAATTTGCATTCACTGTATTATGTAAATTCATGGGGATATACATTTATCATTTTATAAAGAGAATAAATCTACAAATGAAAGAGAAACATTATCTCCCAGAAATGCAGTATAATCTTTCAACAGAGTCATTGTATTTTTACACATATAGCATGCATATGTATATAACACACACAGGCAAAAATATGCTTTCCTGTAAATTGTACCATTTATGCATACTGTAAGGGCACAGTGTTGACAGTCTTGCTACAGTATTGGTAACTGGTCTCTGATGCAGCTAAACATTGATCAGACATCCCAGGTTCTTGCATACATTTGCAAAAGACATCACATGATGGAAAAATTCAGCCAAGTCCAGTTCCAATAATACACACAGGACACTTAATATATGGAACTTGATGATGATGATGACTTAATGGGAGGAAGATGTATCATGTCGCCAGTTTGGTCATGCAGCAATCTGGCCATTGAACTGCAATTGGTATTTCGAGTTATACTGCAGTAGAAAATCCAACAATGACAAAGACAAAACATCTACAGCCTAAGTTTTCTTTTGTAGCAAAACTTCATGGTTGACAGAAACAGTCACACACATCTGTCTAGCTCAGGTATCAATCCATTCTCTCATGTTATACAACTGATTATAACATGTATACATGTAGTATAAGACATACATGCATGTGTGCAATGTAAATGCATGCGTTTGAGAGAGAGGTATTAGAATCACAATTATTGGAAATTTTCACACACATGGTCTTGACCACATGCTCACAAACTGAACATAATTAATTAAAAATCAAAGAATTCACAGAAACTTTTGAACGAGCTCTCAGTAAATGCAAGAGGCATCTAATGGACACCACTATAATTATTTTTCTTGCTAGAAATTTGGCAGTGTATTGTTAACATATGCAGGAATCTCCCAGAGGTCTTGTGAGTTGTTGATTATTTTTCTTGCTAGAAATTTGACAGTGTATTGTTAACAATGTTAATCAATAAGAAAAATATACATAGAAGGAACAGCTGTTGAAGAAGTAAACCAATTTGCATACCTCGGCAGCTACATAGACCAGCATGGTGACACCAGAAAGGAAGTTAGAATTACAAAACCAGCACTGAGCTTCAAGAATCTTGAGAACATATGGCATACAAAAGTTATAAGCACAAAACCAAGTTAAGATTATTCAGTTCAAATGTAATATCCACCTTCATTTATGCATGTGAAAGCTGGAAAACAACTAAAGAAATAGGAACAAACTAGACTCTTTTGAAAACAGAAGTCTAAGGAAACTATTCAAGAACAAGAACAAAAAATTACAAGGCAGATGAGTGAACAACAACCTGTCTCATGGGTGATCAGAAAAAGGAGATGGACATATGTTGGTCACCTGATGAGGAGAAACAGTCAGAATCCCAAAACAAGCAATCAAGCAGAACACAACAGGCCTGAAGAAAAAGAGATCGACCACATGAAACTCTAAAGAGGACATTGTTAAGAGAGCCCAGTTTAGTAAGCATAACATCCCTTAATGAGGTTGAAAAACTGGCAGAAAACAAGACAATCTGGCAAACTACCATACGAGCCCTATGTGATGTTTAACAGCATGGAAGGATGTAAGATTGTTAACAATGACTCCCACCAAAAGATGAGGCCTTGGATAGGCCAATCATTGTTCACCTGGACAAAAAAAAAAAAAAAATTCATTTGAATTCACCCAGTACTTTGCTTTTCATTCTTCACTGATTTGTTCATATTTTCTATATTTGATACTCATTCAAAGACTGTTTATATTTTTCTAATAAACCTATCATCATCATGTCATGCCGTCTCCCTACGAAAGGTTGGCTGCAATGAATCTCCACTCTGCTCCGTTTCTTGTCTTCATAGAACACTCAGCCAATCTTGTCCCTCTTCATCTCTTGATGTCACTGTTATTCTCTTGTTCTTTTTCCTTTGATCTTGCCCTCAAGAAGAGCTTTCAGTATAATACTATGTCTCTTGACGCGCCCAAAGTAACTTAGCTGTCCTGTTTTTATGATTTTCAATATTTCTCTCTTCACTTCTAGTTGGTTCAGCACTTTAATTTTCTGTCCATGGGATACACCCTATTCTTCTGTATATCCACATTTCAAGGCCCTTGATTTTCTTTTCTGTTGTCTTATTCGAGGTACAGGCTTCTACACTATAAAGGAATATTGAATATATGTAGCATTTTACGATGCATAATCTCAGTTGCTGTGATATTTGTTTTGATGTAAGGATCTTCCTGATTCTGATAGAGCTGCTTTTTACCAAACCTATTCTTTTGTTAATTTGCATTGAGGATAAAAAATGTGTTATGTGCCCCAAATATCTGTTCAAGCAATTCTCCATTTATTTTTTTGTTTACTGCCGGCTTTCTCTCTTCACTGCTGATTACCATGACATTTGTCTTTCTGATATTTATTTCCAGTCTGTACTTTTGGCTTAATGGAAGCATCAGCAGCAGGGCATCATGCTTACAACCGAGAGGCCTACAGGAGAGCTGTTAGGGAGGCAGTTCTCCATGAGACATACTAATGACTTTTGACTTTCATCATTTATTCATGTCACTAGATTCTGTAGGTCTTTTTGGTTCTGTGTCATCTATATATCTTAGGTTACCGACTGCTGTTCCATTAATGTTTACTCCAGCCATCTCACTAGTTCCTTTGAATACCTTCTCTGTATAAAAGTTAAATCTTGGCAGCAGAGTAGTAGAAAATGGAGACAGCACAGAGGACATCAACAGCAGACTTACTAGAGCAAACCAGGCTTTTGCAATGCTGCAGACTATATGGAAATAAAAAAAACTAAGCATAAATATGAAAATCAGGATATTTAAGAGTAATGTTCTAAGTGTACTACTCTATGGAAGTGAATGCTGGAAAATCACCACAACCATAGAAAACAAGTTGAATTCTTTCCAGACTAAATGTTTATGAAGAATTAGACAAATATTTTGGCCAAACACCATAAGAAATAACATCTTCTTAGCAGAAATGCAGATGAAGCCACTGACAACAATTATTGAGGAAAGACGCTGGCGATGGTTGGGACATGTGCTCCGAATGACTGACAACTCACTACCAAAAATACCACTAAGATGGACACCACAGGGGAACAGAAGTAAGGGTAGACCAAAAGAGAGATGGAGAAGAACAACAGAAAGGATGTTGAGCAATAGAGGGCTCACCTGGGCAAGAGCAGAAAAAAAAGGCGAAGGACAGGCATTTGTGGAGGACCCTTGCAGAAGCCCCATGTGCCCTGGGCACTTAAGGTTCAGAGAGAGAGAGAGAGATAAAAGTTAAATGGACATGGAGAAAGAACACATCCTTGTCTGATTCCCCTCTCTTTATATCAAGTGGTGCTGAGTAGTCTGTGTTGGACTACACAACTGCTGTCTGTTCCAAACACAGCTTGCTTATTACTCTGATGTCTTTGCTGTCAATACTAATCTCTTTCAGTCATTCCATCAGCTGTTTTTGCCTGACTCTGTCAAAGGCCTTTGTGTAATCTATAAAACAAGCATAAATGTCCTTTTTAACTTCCACATGCTTCTCAGTTATCATCCTAATGCTGAATAGCACATCTCTTGTTCCACTATTTCTTCTAAATCCAAATTGCTGATCTCTAATTTCCATATTTATTTTGCCTCTGATTCTCTCTAAAATGATTTTACGTAATATCTTTGTCACATGGCTCATTAAACTGATAGTTCTAAAGTCAGTACATTCGACCGAGTTTGGCTTTTTTTGGTACTGAAATTTTCAAGTCCTGTGGTAGGTATCCTCTGTTGTACACATCATTGCACAAATCAACGATCCTCTCTATTCCAGATTCTTCTAGGGCTTCTAACATTTCTATGCTGATGTTGTCCAGTCCAGTAGCTTTACCATGTTTCATTGTTCTCATGGACGTTTCTGCTTCTGATTTTAGTATTGTCGCACCTGTCTCATTGTCTGTGTCTGGGCTTAGATATAATAAACCTATATCTTCTGTTTAAAAAAAAAAAATGGCGTACATTGTGCAAATGCACATGTGGTTGTGGATTTAGTGTGCATAATGTAATATATGTTAAATAAGGTAATACTTAGAGGAGAAAATTCTTAACAAGGCAGTGAATACATTTCTTTGTCAGTATCTGATCATCATCGTGCCCTTGAGGATGCTCTCTTGATTTCTTGTTAGCAACACAGTTCCTGCCGTCATGAACAAACCAACAGTCACTTGGTTATTTCTTCTCCTTGATACTGTCTGGTCAGCTTCCGTCAACTTCTTGCATTTTGTGCACTGAGATAACACCACCTTCCTTCCACATTTTATTTTAAAATTGTAATGAAAATCATGTGGATTATATTTATATATTTTTTTTATAATATTTATAAGATATATGTGGATGAGTTCAGGAAGCAACAGTGGTAAGCATGCACTGCATGATGGACTAGTCGAACTGACATCCAGTCAATTTATCTGCAACCGGTTTCTATACATGTCTATCATGTGTACTTGGTTAATGTAAATTTTCTCCATGTATTATTTTCATACTTCATGTATTAATTTCTTTTCAAAATTTTATCAGAGCCAATATCTGTGTGTGTTACTTGTATCATATATTTAATTATAAAAAAGTGTAAGATACAATTTTTTTAAACTTGTAAATATCAGACCTCTGAATGATTATAAGAATTAAACTATCTGAATAAGATTTGTATTTTGTCCTGGTTTGCTGGAATACCAGATTATTCTCTGCTGAAATGTAACTTAAAAGAAAGTGAAAATGATCAGTCTAAGAAATTATGCTTAATAAAGAAAGATTTAAAGAAGAATGGCTGAGAAAATGTATGCAAACTGATAAGCTATATCTGTTCCCGGTAAGCTGCGTGTTAAGAGACATTTACACGTCAATGAAAACGGTGAAGTGATTTGCACACTTTGAAAACAAGTGAAAACTGGTAACGAATGGTCTATGGGAAAATTTTGGGATGAATGGAAATTAGATTATTTGAAACATCATCTATCTCAAGAGTCATGTTTCTGCTGTCCACATGTTGTGAAATCATCATCAGAGCACATTAAAAACTTTGTTGACAGGAGCAAAGGATGACAGAGAAAATAAACTTAATATGTTCAAATGAAAAGGAACAAATTCTCATAAAATAAAAATTTTAATCAAAAATGTTCTCTTGGCAAATGAAACTAAATACATTTATGCTTGTCAGTGTGGGAGATTTGTGACCATGTTTCCAAATATATTTCTATTAAAGATCATTGGAGAAGTATGAAGTATGCATTCAGAATTGTTAAATATACATGTATTTGTTCAAAATACATGTTGCCTACTTCCTCCTCAACAAAGATGATCACACATGTCTACTTCATTCTGGACAAACAAGATCACACATTTACACAGGCTGCCTACTTCATCTCAAACAAACAAACAAGATGACACATCTACTGGATACATTTTATTTCAGTTGTATCACCAAATCAAGTCAGTACAACTACAGCTTATATATATCATGGACAACTGAAACCTGGTGCTGAAATGTCTGAATGTTATATATTAGGATCCAGACGCTGAAATGTCTGAATGTTACACATTAGGATCCAGACGCTGAAATGTCTGAATGTAACATATTAGGATCCAGACGCTGAAATGTCTGAATGTTACATATTAGGATCCAGACGCTGAAATGTCTGAATGTTACACATTAGGATCCAGACGCTGAAATGTCTGAATGTAACATATTAGGATCCAGACGCTGAAATGTCTGAATGTAACATATTAGGATCCAGACGCTGAAATGTCTGAATGTTACACATTAGGATCCAGACGTTGAAATGTCTGAATGTAACACATTAGGATCCAGACGCTGAAATGTCTGGATGTAACACATTAGGATCTAGATACTAAAATGTCAGGATGTAACACATTAGGATCCAGACACCGAAATGTCTGAATGTAACACATTAGGATCCAGACACCAAAATGTCAGAATGTAACATATTAGGATCCAGACAATAATACTTGCATAGAGCAGAATGCAGCAACATCATGTGGCACTGTTAACTCTAAATCTCTTACAACAGTTTTTCACTTATAAAGAGTTGAAAACTTATGACTTCAAATACATGCTGTCTCATATATGAAAGCTCTAGCATGATAACAGCAAACAAGAAAATGTTAAACCTTATTAAAACTGCATAGAATACACAAAACCTCAAATGAAATAATAATATGTGCAGTCATCATCTATCACTGAAAATATCAGCATCAATTAACTGACATCTAGTCTGAGAATATCAGCATCAAATAACTTGACATCTAGTCTGAGAATATCAGCATCAAATAACTGACATCTAGTCTCAGAATATCAACATCAAATAACTGATAACTAGTCTAAACCCAAATGCAAATGTTCCAGGAAATATTCTGCACAGAACATTATTCCCTCAATGCTGGAGCAATGCTGGCAGTTTTTGGAAGCTAACATTACCACTGGGACCTGTGAACCAAAGATGTGATAATCTGGTCAACAAGGCAGGGATCTCATATGTTCCTCTTGACAGTGGAGCTTGCTAAGAAGCACAGTTCTAGCTTCAGCATGGGAATTAAAGTAAAAAATGTCACCCATCAAAATCTTGGTGCTACAAGATCCTTGGTGGATCATCACATGCCCAGAACATCCAGTTTGTCACGTACAGAAGAAATAACCGACATCCAAGTCATGTACATGAAGATGAGTCTAACCGTGTGTGACCACGTCTGAAACAAAGTCTTGCTGAGTGACCGTATCTGACACACACAAAGTCCAGAATAACATATTAATGCTTTTTTTTTTAAATTATTTTTTTTTAAAAGCTGAAAATGAAACATTCAACTCTAAAAATATCACACATTTTCTAAAAGCCTTGCTGTACAATTATTTAACAATGATATAAAAAAAACTTATTATTGAACACTTCAATTAAATAATCCCTTCAGGTATTTTGAAAGTATATTTTGCATCATTCACACAACAAACTGCAGTCTGTCTTTAATATCTTCCAACACTCACAGTAATGTGAATCATCTCACAATAAAAATGCTGCTTGTATTACTTAACCCTGTGTAGGTCGCTGCTTGTATTACTTAACCCTGTGTAGGTCGCTGCTTGTATTACTTAACCCTGTGTAGGTCGCTGCTTGTATTACTTAACCCTGTGAATTTGTAAGTCGCTGCTTGTATTACTTAACACTGTGAATTTGTAGGTCGCTGCTTATATTACTTAACCCTGTGAATTTGTAGGTCGCTGCTTGTATTACTTAACCCTGTGAATTTGTAGGTCGCTGCTTGTATTACTTAACCCTGTGAATTTGTAGGTCGCTGCTTGTATTACTTTACTTAACACTGTGAATGTGTAAGCAGCTGCTTATGTTACTTAACTCTGTGAATGTGCACTCCATTGTTCTAGTCAAACTAGAACATCCCTAGGATCGTGAAAGAAACTTTGTCAGAACCCTGGTGCAAAATAAAAACTGGATACTCCCACCAAAGACTATCATAAACAAAGAGTAACGATTTACCGCTCATTTAAATGCACCAAGATCAATATTATGATCAAATATCATACTACTGATCGAAAAAAAAAAAAAAAAACCAAGATCGCACATTTCTGACAGTTTATTTTCTGGCAAAAATGTTCTAATGTGGGAAATGACAAGACAGAACAAGCCGAGCTAAGCTTGCAAGACCAGGTGTCCAATACAGACCCCTAAAATTTGCGTGTAAACAAGCATTACGCAGATCTCTCCGTCTCTAAATGTTGAATATCAATCAGCTGGACTTGAAGATGGCTGTAGTTAGATGATCTGTCCTTTTTACAAGCACAAGTCTGCAAGTGTGGCAGAAAATGAGTGAATCAGAACAGAAATGTCTTCAACTTACATGTCACTACACCAGAACACTTGAGACTCATCACTGTTTTACAATACTCAGGATTTGATTAACATCACAATGCATTTTATCATGACAGATTCATATAACATCACTATTCTTCAAAACACACATGCTTTATTATATCCAAGACCCACATATGCTTATTGTGTTTCAAAGTATCCCTTCCTCTCCTTCTTCTTCGTCAGCTTTCCAAGCCTTATTGTTACAGATAAAGTTCGTCTCCATTCCTCTCTACTCCTAATTTTCTCTCTTCAGTTGGTGACACCAATTTCTTTCATATCCTCTTCTATGTTGTCTTTCCATCTCAGTCTTGATCTACCCCTTGTTCTTGTTTCTTCATCTTCTGTACATACATCATTTTCATGCGTCTGTTCTCTTCCATTCTTTCTACATAACCCAACCAGCGTAATCTGTTCAGCTTCAAGACATTAATAATCTGCTGTGATTTAAATGAGCTGTTAATTTCAGTGTTATTTCTAAAAAAAATGTCACAGAGTTAAAAAAAAATATTAACTCTTATCTCTCATATACTGTCTTTATGAAAAAAGGTAAAAAAATTCCCGTTCCAATGCCATTTAGGCTTACTGGGGATACGATGCTGGACTTGTATTTCCAAGACCTTCGGCACATGAAAGTCTGATGTGGTCAGTATCATACCTGGCCAAATTTACCTTCCTAGACTTCTCTGGTACCAATTTTTAGAGGCTGGGTGGACCCCGGAATTTTCTCTTTTTGTGTGTACCAGAAAAAAATCCCCATTGCTGGGACTGAACCTGGTACCACCGGACTAGTAAACTGAAAGCCTAACCACTCAGCCAGCCAGGCTGCCCCTGTATTTATGCTTATCAAATATTAACTCTGCAGCCAGTCACAAGTGACTGTAGTCCACACTGTCATCAAATGTTCGTCACAGCACATAAAAGAACGTTCGTCACAGCACATAAAAGAACAGTAACTCTTTAAGGACTAATCTTCACAAATGTTCAATGTCTTTACACTCAAAACAAAATACTCCTTACAAAGATATATATATATATATCAATCATTTGCATGTTCCCTGCCTCCCTAACCACTCTCCTGCTGGCCTCTCGGTTGTGAGCAAGATGCCCTGCTGCTGATGCATCCATTCTCAGATTATCAATGATGACTTGTAGCTATCTTCACCTTGGTCTTCCTCTCTTTCTTTTTTCACATTATGTACCCCTCCAAGATGGTCTTCTCTAAATTCTCTTGACGTTTAATGTGTAAAAAAATATTCAAGTTTTCTCTGTTTAATCTTCTTTACTAGCCAGTCTTCTTCAATATTAGGTTCTTGTAGTATGGATATATTTGTTCTTTTCTTATCTTATATCTTATATCCTTCCCGTGCCGTTAGACGTCACATAGGGCTCGCAAAGTAGTTCGCCAATTTTTCCTGTCTTCGGCGAGTCTTTCAACCTCATCAAAGGATTTTATGCCTGTTAACTTGGCCTCTCTTAATAATGTTCTCTTCAGAGTTTCACGCGGTCTGCCCCTTTTTCTTCGGCCTGTTGTGTTCCACTTGATAGCTTGTTTTGGGATTCTCTGCTCATTTCTTCTCATCAAGTGGCCAACATATGTCCATCTCCTTTTCCTGATCACCCGTGAGACTGGTTGTTGTTCAGTCATCTGTCTTATCTCTGCATTGTTCTTGAATTCATTCCACTTGATGCCGAGTATGATATTTGGAGAACTCTTCTGTAGCATTTACATTCAAAGGCATTTATGTGTTTCTCAGCTGTTCTGTTAAGTGTCCAGGTCTCACAGGCATATGTTGCGATGGGAAAGATGCATGGCCTTAAAAATCTTATTTCTGTAGTTCTGTCTGTTCCTCTCCACAGCTTCTTTGGTTACATATATAACTAAATATAGAAATGTATACAAGGTCACTACAGCAAGACCATTATTAACACAAAAAGAACAGAAACTGCTGTATTCAGTAACAAAGTACACATATGAGGAATTTCAGCATTCTTGCTGCCACTGCAGTTCTCAGACTACAAGGTAAGTACTGTTTTCTTCCTTCATTTTTCCCTCATGCCAACAGTATGTATCGTCTTCAGTGTATTCTCAGCTTCCGTTTCCTTCCACTTATTTTATCCTGTACGTTTTTGTTTTGATAAGAAGACAGTTGAAATGGCAATATGCGTACACTGTTAACAAGCAGTCTAGGCTATTTATTCTTCAGATCTATTCTTCTCCTTCATGTGCATCCAGATCTATTGACTTAAAAGACTTCAGTGCATTTCTGTTGTTTGGCCTCAATTAACAGAATTTTCAATGTTTGGCAGCTCTTCTAGATACTACTTTCCAAATGATTGTTTATGCATCAACATCCAAGTGTTTCACGTCCACTGTTAGAATGATGTACAATTACAACAGCTTATCCATTCTCTAGTTTTATGGTTATTTATGCTGCTGTATAAAATCACCAAAACCATAGAAAACAAGCTGAATTCTTTCCAGACTAAACGTTTACGAAGAATTAGAAAAATATTTTGGCCAAACATCACAAGAAATAACATCTTGCTGGCAAAAATGCAGATGAAGTCATCTGCAATAAAGGGCTCACCTGGGCAAGAGTGGGGAAAAAAGACAAAAGGACAGGCGTTTATGGAAAACCCTTGCAAAGCCCATGTGCCCTGGGCACTTAAGGTTCAGAGAGAGAGATAAATGCTGAATAGATAGGTGTCTGAGTGGCGACATAGTCAGTGCACTAATCTCTCATGACAAAGGTCTGGGGTTCGAGTCCGACCAGAAGCACCCGAGTCACACAGCTGTAGAACTGGGTACCTGGCTTTTTCTAGAGCTGGGGAAGGAAAGGTGGCCAGGCATGATGCTGACCACACAACCTTGTAATAGGCCGACAGGTCAAGGAAAACATAGACACTTACATCATATCCCCTAGGTGTCTCCATGGTGTAATAAGGGCTAACTACCATGTGGCTAATGCCTATAATAAGGATTATCTACCATGTGGCTAATGCCTATAATAAGGATTATCTACCATGTAGCTAATGCCTATAATAAGGATTATCTACCATGTGGCTAATGCCTATAATAAGGATTATCTACCATGTGGCTAATGCCTATAATAAGGATTATCTACCATGTGGCTAATGCTATAATAAGGGTTACCTACAATGTGGCTAATGCCTATAATAAGGGCTACCTACCATGCAGCTAATGCCTATAATAAGGGTTATCTATGTGGCTAATGCCTATAATAAGGGCTACCTATGTGGCTAATGCCTATAATAAGGGCTACCTACCATGTGGCTAATGTCTATAATAAGGGCTACCTACAATGTGGCTAATGCCTATAATAAGGGCTACCTACCATGTGGCTAATGTCTATAATAAGGGCTACCTACCATGTGGATAATGCCTATAATAAGGGCTACCTACCATGTGGCTAATATCTATAATAAGGACTACCTACCACGCAGCTAGTGCCTATTATAAGGGCTACCTCTCTCTCTCTCTCTCTGGACCTTAAGTGCCCAGGGCACATGGGGCTTCCGCAAGGGTTTTCCACAAATGCCTGTCTTTCGCCTTTTTTTCTGCTCTTGCCCAGGTGAGCCCTCTATTGCTCAACATCCTTTCTGTTGTTCTT
The DNA here is from genome assembly GCA_009760885.1 of Achatina immaculata. Lineage (NCBI taxonomy): Eukaryota > Metazoa > Mollusca > Gastropoda > Stylommatophora > Achatinidae > Lissachatina > Lissachatina immaculata. The sequence goes on from CM019699.1 coordinate 19,951,923, forward strand.
CTCCATGTCTCTTTTGGTCTACCCTTACTTCTGCTCCCCTGTGGTGTCCATCTTAGTGCTATTTTTGGTAGTGAGTACCAAAGTGACAAGGGCTACCTACCATATGGCTAATGTCTACAATAAGGGTTACCTACCATGCTGATGCCTATAATGGTCGCCAAACATGCAGCTAATGCTGATAATAAGGGCTACCTACCATATGGTTAACACCTATAATACGGGCTACTTACCATATGGTTAACACCTATAAGGGCTATCTATCATGTGGCTAATGCCTTTTATAAGGTCTACCTACCATGCTGCTGCCTATAATAAGGACTACTTATCATGCTGCTAATGCTTATCTTTTTTGTTTAAAAAAATGTTCATTTCTGTCAAAGAAGGGAAACACCAACACACTGAATCTCTATCACCAGTTCTTTCCTCTATTCCTAGATTACCTGCTTCACTAATGTTAGTAAAGTCTGATGTGTCATTACTTTTATCCAAACATAAGAATATCACAACTTCACACAAGAAAGAGTAACAATTTACCCATGATCCGACTCAAGACAAACCACAGGATTCTGTGAACTAGGGCTGTGTGACAACTTGCCAGCCAGGCTGGCTACTGCACAAAGGGAACCACTACATTGCTGTGGGACAACTCCTTTGGCTGAAAGTAAAATGTTAAGTTTATGGTTTGTTCAACAGTCTGGGGTTCTCAAAATATGTAGAAAGGAGTCCATGACTGGACACAGGCATTTAAAAACTTTGTTATTCAATACTAATGGCATGTAAGACTCCATAACATATGATATAAATAAAACAGCTAACAACACTATACAGGAATATCAAACAAAGTAAACTACATGGAGAAATAATCATTCTGACACTATCACAAATAGCAGTTTTCTTGTTATATTACTCTTCGCTATTTCTTTACTAGCTGGAAAATGTGCATAAGTTTTAAACCTTCAACATCACAAATATGAGCACAGACATCTCTGAATCAAGGATTATATTCACATCATGAAACTTACCTGAGCCACATTAACTACATAACAAGTTCACATCATGAAACTCACCTCTGAGCCACATAACAAGTTCACATCATGAAACCTACCTCCAAGGCAAAGTCCACTGCCATCCACACAAATTATCCCTGACACGCCAGGTAGACGGAAACTGTAAACATCCAGGCAGGGCAACATAAAACTAGCCATCATTGCAGAACATACATTTACATAATTTATAAAAGATTATAATCATTTTCTCTCTGTCTCCCTCATCATTTATACACTACTGCTATTTCTGGCTGTTGTACTGTGGTAGCCTGATATAAATGTGAAGCTGGCAGAAAATGTTATAAAAACATATCACATATCAGGTACACAGTGGTGGAATTTGAGTCGGGGGAGGAAAGTGGCTTTCTTTACTTCTCAGAGTGTTTTGTTTTTTTTTTAAATGAATACCACCATCACAAATGTAAAGGTAAAAATCCCCTGTCCCATACCATGTTTCTTACTCTAATGGACATGAACTTTGTTACAGGTCTTGAACTCCTTATACAAAGTGCTGATTCATCCTTATTATATATCATTTTGTTTGAAAGTGGATGCGGTTTAATATTCTTAAGCTTAAAATGACATTTTCAAATCTTTGTGACTGTAGCCTCACAAAATGTGAATAGAGTACAGAATAAAATCGTAACAAAAATATCTGACAGTATCACTTTCACACAGAAGGGAAAAGGAAGAAGTAATGCAATGTAAGAGAACAAACTGACTGTTTTGTTAGAACATGTTTCTTGGCCACACACCCTGGATGGAACCATGTTAACCAAGATGAAAATCGGTTTTCTCCGGGTTCTGATGGTTTCTTGATCTGCTATTCTCTGGACTGACATGCCTGTACGTCCTGACAGTTAATTAAACTCGTTAGATATGACTATTCATTACAGCTGTAGGGCGCTGGACTGACGAACAAAGATCATTTTAAAAGTCAAATTTGAAGGCAGGGTTACTTGGCAGAGTTACAGTCAGTGCACTTAAACGATGATGATACAAAGAAGCAAGCAAGGTAATATAAATCTAAACATTCAAAGAACGAATGATTAATTACATACACTTCATCCATTTGCTTTTCTAGCGCTTTCTCCATCACTAAACTCTCAGTGAAATGAATGTAAAGAAGATACGCAATTCGCGTCTGTCTGGATCCGCTACAAGCGGAAATGTTTTGTAACCGGAGTTACGTACTTTTCGTATTTCAACTTTTATTTCATTAATGTATTTATTCCGTAAAACAAACGAATCCCGTACTTCGCTGTGAACGGGATGTCAGCTTGTCTATACATCATTTGCTCTCGGAGAGTGAAGCATAGACTGATTTGTACATGACATTACTTTCTCAAAGAAATGAAGTGTAGATCTGTTTATACATCATCATCATCATCATCATCATCCTAAGATTGGCTGTAATGGTCCTCCAACTTGTTCTGTCCTTCTTTGTTCACAGAATACCCTGCTAAGCTCAGTCTAGTCCATCTTATTATGTTTGTCCACCAATCCAGTCCACTGTATTATACTTGAACACCAGTCCTGTCCATCTTATTATGTTTGTCCACCAATCCAGTCCATTGTATTATATTTAAACACCAGTCCTGTCCATCTTATTATGTTTGTCCATTAATCCAGTCCATTGCATTGGATTTGAACACCAATCCTGTCCAACTTATTATATTTGTCCACCAATCCTGTCCATCTTATTATGTTTGTCTATCAATCCAGTCCATTGTATTATATTTCACCACCAATCCTGTCCATCTTATTATATTTGTCAACCAATCCAGTCCATTGTATTATATTTGTCCACCTATCATGTCCATCTTATTATATTTGTCCACCAATCCTGTCCATCTTATTATATTTGTCCACCAATCCTGTTCATTGTATTATATTTGTCCACAAAACCTGTCCATCTTATTATATTTGTCCACCACTCCTGTCCATTGTATTATATTTGTCCACCAATCTTGTCCATCTTATTATATTTGTCCACCAATCCTGTCCATTTTATTATATTTGTCCACCAATCCAGTCCATTGTATTATATTTGTCAATCAATCCTGTCCAACTTATTATATTTGTCCACCAATCCTGTCCGTCTTATTATATTTGTCAACCAATCCTGTCCATCTTATTATATTTGTCAGCCAATCCAGTTCATTGTATTATATTTGTCAACCAATCCTGTCCATCTTATTATATTTGTCCACCAATCCTGTCCATTGTACTATATTTGTCCACCAATCCTGTCCATTTTATTATTTGTGTCCACCAATCCTGTCCAACTTATTATATTTATCCACCAATCCTGTCCATTGTATTATATTTGTCCACCAATCCTGTCCATCTTATTATATTTGACCATGGATCTATGTTGCTGGCTGCCATCCTCTTGCTATCATGTGCGAGAAGTCACCTGGCCACCTTTCCTTTCCCAGCTCCAGAAGTCAGGTACCCATTTCTACAGCTGGGTGACTGGGGTGCCTCCGGCCGGATTCAAACCCCCGACCTTCGCCATGAAACCAGTGCACTAACCACTTCGCCGCTCAGATAGTCCTTTACCTGTAAACTGGGGAGGGGGGAGGGGGGGCTAGCTGTGTTGCTGGTTCTGGGGAGTGGCTTCATTACACTCAGGGCCTGCCTGTACGCGTTCGGCCTTTGGCATCAGGATTTCCTTCACTGTTTTTTACGAAGATAACTCCCAATGTTTGTGTGGTGTGTTGCCCGTGATCTAGCATTTAGCTGGGATTTGCATCCATTGCCATTTGCTACATGTAATGCACCGAGTCGTATGTGACACATACTTCACCTATCATCATCATCATCATCATCATCATCATCATCATGTGCCATGCCGACTGGCTTGGTTGTTATGCTTCTCCAGAACACAATCCTTCATGCTGGCCATCAGTTCAGTTGGTGATCTCTCACACCATCACGTCACACTGTCCAGTATCATTTCTCTTGGTCTTCCTCTTGATCTTCTTCCTTCTATTTTTCCTGTTGTTATAATATTTTCAATGCCCCCTCTTCTCATTGCATGTCCTATGAAAGTACATTGTCTCTCTCTTATCTTTTTGACAAGATTTTTTGTCTCTCCAGCTCTTCTCATACATTCTTCATTAGCTATTTTTGCTGTCCAGGGGATTCGCAACATTCTTCTAATAAACCACATTTCTGCTGCTTCCAATGATTTTTGTGCAGACCTGCCTATTGTCCATGATTCACTTCCATATAACAAGATAGGTTCAATATAGCATTTTAGGACTCGTTTTCTAACATTCATTGATAAGGATGTGTTGGATAATATGTTTCTCATTCTCTGAAATGCAGTCTTTGCTTGGCCTATTCTGTTCCTAATTTCTGTTCTACATTTCTCATCTGAAGTTATTATTGCTCCAAGGTATTTGAATTTCTGCACCTGCCTTAGAATAGTTCTGTTTAATTTTATACTGCATGTTGGTGGATTCTGTTTCTTAGATATAACTATAGTCTCTGTCTTTTTGATGTTCAAAGTAAGGCCTTTCTGTTCACTTTCTTTGGCGACTTTATCCAAGAGATTTTGCAGGTCTTGTTGATCTCAGCTATCAGTACTGTGTCGTCAGCATACCAAAGGTTGTTAATATTGTATCCTCCAATTTTTATGCCTGGTTCTGTGATGATCGTTCTTAGAATATTTTCACTGTACAGAGAAAAAAAGTACACATCCTTGTCGCACCCCTTGTTTTATAGGTTGATATTTTCCAGTTCTATTTTCAACTCGAACGGCTGCTTCTTGCTGCCAGTATAGATGTTTTACAATCCTCAGGTCTTTGCCGTCTATACTGATGTCTTCAAGCATTTTAATAATTTCATTATGTTTCACCTTGTCGAATGCCTTGGTGTAATCAATGAGGCATAAGCAGAGATCTTCCTGTACCTCTAAAACTCTTTCTGTTAGTGTTCGTAAAGCATAAATGGCATTGTGTGTTCCATTTCCTTCAACAAATCCAAATTGTTTATCTGCTGTTTCCATTTGTATCTTTTTCCTTGTTCTTCTCATAATGATTCTCAGAAGTAGCTTCATTATGTGACATGAGAGACTGATAGTCCAGTGGTCATCACATTCCTTTGCACCTGGTTTATTTGGTAGTGCTCTAAATGTGGATTTAAGCAGGTCACTATACCTGTGTCTGATGAATATTGCTGGATTAGAAATACAGGTTTATGTGGATTTAGCATAACAAATAATGAAACATTCACGTGTCAGAAATGAATTTCATCTGAAAACATCAATCCCAAGGTTTTATAAAGTCAAGCTGAGAGTCATCAAAGATCCCTATATGCAAAACAGATCACTACACAATGGTTAGGAACCCATAAATGTTTGTAGTAGTGCCAAGGCGAAAATGGCTGAAAGACATCGTTGATAAGCTGCAAATGCATCCATTCAGCAGGACATCTTGCTTACAATCAAGAGGTCTACATGAGAGCTGTTAGGGAGGAAAAGTTCTGCAAGGGACATGCAAATGACTGACTGAGTGCTCTTCTTAAACCGATTTTTTTTTTAATTAAAAATTTTGGTGGAGTATATGCTCGCTGTTACTGAACACTGAGCATTATCTAATGTTCATTAGCATACATTACATTTGTAGTTCAAATGTTTTTATCCTGAATCTCCGTAACTGATTCGATGTTGCTACTCTGTAGGCTCAAACCCAGTCAAGCTGTATTCCCAAGCTGAACATTGCTACCATTACTTTTTTCCTGACTAGAAATCCTAATATTTTTTTTTTCAAACTGGAAATACGAAAGTCCCTAAACGCGACATCTTAATTGCTATGGGGGACTTCAACGCTAAGATAGGGAAAGATAACACCGACGTTGAAAAAGTAATGGGGAAAGAAGGAATTGACACGGTTAATCAGAATGGAGAAAGATTAATTGAAATATTCTAGAACAGAGGGCATGGTCATTGGAGGCACAATATTTCCACACAAAGAGATACATAAAACAACGTGGATATCTCCAGATGATAGAACTAGAAACCAGATAGATCATTTTTGTATTAGAAAGCAATACAGAACATCTCTGATAGATGTAAGGGCCTATAGGGGTGCAGATGTTAACAGTGATCACAACCTGTGTGTAGGGAAAATAAAACTAAAACTGAAAAGCCAGCACAAGAAATCAATACGGAGAAAGATAAACAGCCACAGCCTACAAGAAGAAAATACTAACAGTAAGATCAATCAGGAGCTTGCCAATCATTCCACAACACTCAGTGAAGTAGAGGAGATATGTATAGATGAATTATGGAATTCTTACAGTACAGCCATAATCACAGCAGCAAAAGCAAGTGCTGGACTGAAAAAACCAAATAGAAAAGCATGGATATCAGAAAACATGGAAGTACATACATGAAAGACAAGCAGCCAAATTAGACATGTTGAATGTAAAAACAGATCTTGGAAAAGATCTGGCGAAAGCAACATACAAAGAACTAGACAAGAAAGTAAAAAGTTCAGCTGGAAGGGATAAAAGAGAATACATAGACAATATGGTGAAAGAAGCAGAGAATGCAGCAAAAACAGGAGACAGCAAAACTTTATATAACATATAAAAGAGGCTAACAGGTAATATTACATCTAAAGAAAGACCAATCCTTAGAAAAACTGTTACCCTATTAACATCAAGTAAAGACCAAAAGCAAAGATGGGCTGAACACTTCCAAGAAATATTTAATCGACCACACCCAAAAGAAGTGATAAACCTTGAAACCAACTTACTAGCCCCACAACTAAATGTCAGCCTAGATGAAATCAAATTGCATGAAATTGAAACAGCAGTGAATTTAATGGCTAACAACAAAGCTGCAGGTGAAGATGAAATAACACCAGAAATATTAAAAGCTATCAATAGTGACAACATGAGGCTACAAAGAATGTTTAATAAGATTTGGAAAGAAGAAAAGGTCCCTTCTAAATGGAAAAAAGGAATCATTGTTAAAATACCAAAAAAGGCAACCTTAGTGACTAACAATTGGAGAGGAGTAACCTTAATATCAGTTGTGTCAAAAGTATTTTGCAAGGTCATTTTGAATAGACTTAAAGTTATGGTGGATACCGCAATGAGAGAAGAACAAGAGGGATTTCGAAAAGGGAGAAGCTGTCTTGACCAGATCTCTTCTCTAAGAATAATACTTGAAGAACATATTGAAAAGCGGAAACCATTAATACTGAACTTCGTAGACTTTAAAAAGGCATTTGATACCATACACAGAGATTCATTGTGGAGAATTTTAAGTCTATATGGAATACCATCTAAAACTGTCAACATCATTAATGACTTCTACAATGGATATGTTTGTGCAGTCAAAACAGAAGAAGGGATGAGTGAATGGTTCCAGATTGAAACAGGTGTGAAACAAGGATGTATACTGTCTTCTTTGATTTTGGGAATTACAAAAGACTTCATAATGAAAAAATGCTGCACAGGTAACACAGGTATCGACTGGGTACATGGGACCCAACTAGAAGATCTTGATTTTGCTGATGACATAACTCTTATCAGTAACAATGTGAATTCCATGCAAGAAAAAACAGATAGCCTGTCTTCACTGGCTAGCAAAATAGGACTTGAAATTAACAAGGTCAAAACAAAAATAATGAAACTTCCCATTAATGAAAATGGGAAAATACACGTAGAAGGGACAGATATTGAAGAAGTCAATCAATTTGCATACCTTGGCAGTTACACAGACCAGGATAGTGACACCAGAAAGGAAGTTAGAATTAGAATTGCAAAAGCAGCATCGATCTTCAAGAATCTTGTGAACATATGGCTTTCAAAAGTTATAAGCACAAAAATCAAGTTAAGACTATTCAACTCAAATATCCACCTTCATTTATGCATGCGAAAGCTGGAAAACAACTAAAGAAATAGACAAGAAATTAGACTCGTTTGAAAACAAATGCCTGAGGAAAATACTCGGCATCAAGTGGAATGAATTCAAGAACAATGCAGAGATAAGACATATGACTGAACAACAACCAGTCTCATGGGTGACCAGGAAAAGGAGATGGACATATGTTGGTCACGTGATGAGAAGAAACAATCAGAGAATCCCAAAACAAGCTATCAAGTGAAACACAACAGGCCAAAGAAAAAGAGACAGACCACGTGAAACTCTAAAGAGGACATTGTTAAGAGAGGCCAAATTAATAGGCATAAAATCCTTTGATGAGGTTGAAAGACTCGCCGAAGACAGGAAAAATTGCCAAACTACTTTGCGAGCCCTATGTGACGTTTAACGGCATGGGAAGGACATAAGATATACCAATATTTTTCCAAACTGGAAATCCCAAACTTTCTGAAAGAAAAAACAAAAACATGAATGGATGTGTGTGTTAGAACCTAAACTATTATGTTAACATTAGAGCTAAAATTACCAATAACATGAATGGATGTGGTGTTTACAGAACATTTTTCAAAATCTTAAATATGATGATCTAGTTACATGTATGTGATGTTGTGCTATACTGATGTATACACTGTTTCTTATATATGATAATCTAGTTACACGTATGTGGTGTTGTGCTATACTGATGTATACACTGTTTCTTATATATGATAATCTAGTTACACGTATGTGGTGTGCTATACTGATGTATACACTGTTTCTGTTACAAATATGTAGTGGTGTGCTATATTGATGTATACACTGTTACTGTTACACCTATGTGGTGGTGTGCTATACTGATGTATGCAGTTTGTTACACCTATGTGATGGTGTACTATACTGATGTATGCACTGTTCCTATTACATGTACATGGTAGTGTGCTATACTGATGTATGCACTGTTTGTTACACTATGTGATGGTGTGCTACATTGATGTATGCACTGTTTCTGTTACACATACATGGTGCTGTGCTATACTGATGTATACACTGTTACACATACATGGTGCTGTGCTATACTGATGTATGCACTGTTTCTGTTACATACTATTACCATTTTAACTCTTTTGCTCCTAAATTACTTTTTCTTCTCTGCCAGGAGAAATTTTGAAAAAAAAAAAAGAACTAGGGAAATGATTCTATAACTTAAAAATGTGGACTGGACTAGAAATACACTACATTATTTTTCATTTTATTTACACTTTTGCGTAATTATAACTCTCAACATTGACTTGCATGGCTGTGAAAGATCTACCATTACTGCCAGTGTTGCTCTGGAATGAAAGAGTTAATCATTTTCAACCCTGTCTTCACACTGATCAGCTTTTTTTGTCTTCACACTGATCAGCTCACAATCTTCAACAAATATCAAACAAAAAAAAAAGTGAACCTCTTTTATTTATTTATTTTGTTATTCCTAACATTGTTTTCCCATGTACATTAGGTATACAAACTCACAAAGACAGACCTCTCTGGTCCCAGCACACGCTGATGATGGTAACTAAAACATTGGTAACAAATGTGCTGTACATGAATATAATAAACTTGACGAATGAAATATTTATTCATCATAAATACAAATAAACACACACACACACAAAAAGATCTGGCACAGACAATACAAAGTCTTCCTTCCGGCTAGGAGAAAATGGATCAAGCCCTTCTATAAATACACACTGAGTCATTGATTCGGAAATCACAGATTCTGTGATGATCATTAAATATACATTCTGGGTGAATTGTGGGAGGAAGAATCATGGGACGGGATGTGAATCACTTGCAAAATAGTCACACTGGGGTCTTAGATTCCTTATGCACTAAACAAGAATCTTATATTTTATCCATGTTGAATGTTTCAGTTAATGAACAAGTCAGGCTGGGCTCATAGATTCTCTGTGCCCAGAACAAGAAAATCTAATGACTGTTGTTCCATAATGCATATATGAGATAATGAACAAGTCAGGCTGAGGTCATAGATTCTCTATGCCCAGAACAAGAAAATCTAATGACTGTTGTTCCATAATGCATATATGAGATAATGAACAAGTCAGGCTGAGGTCATAGATTCTCTATGCTCTGAACAAGAAAATCTAATGACTGTTGTTCCATAATGCACATATGAGATAATGTACAAGTCAAGTTGGGCTCACAGATTCTCTATGCCCAGAACAAGACTGACTGTTGTCCCATGATGCATATATGAGATAACATCCAAGATTACATTAATAACTCCAACCCTCTAAACCACCGGATATCCCCCAACTTGCTGGAAAAATAAATGGAGGAAGGTGTGACAGAAGCCTGAACTATTGTTAACATTGGAGTTTAAACTACCATGCTAAAGCTAACACTTAAAACAACACATACACATCAACATGCAAATGTATCAGGTTTTTTTTTAACATATTGAGTACTGATAATGCACACGCCAAATTTAAGACCGACAACCCAGTAAGATAGTAGGTCTGATAAATGATAGGGCACACTCTTCCAATCAGTGCTTGGTCCTTTTCTGGTCATTTCTGACCACGGGATGAGGGGCTATTTGAGCAAGAAGCCAGCCTGGCCAGGTTTTGTGAAGAACAAGTACTGTAGTTTGTTCCTCCCACACCATGCAGAGCTAATGAGGAGTCGGAAGTGCAGCATACTCAATGCAGTTTAGCACCAGCAATTGCCAGGGTGGCATTGCAAGTAACCTCTGGAGCTCCAGATTGTTTCCTTGGGATTTGCTTCCAAAGTATTTCCCACAAGTGAAGTCTCATTGTGGATATTGTCCATTAAACTGAAGAGATTCTGTATTTCAGTTACTACAATGTTTTGTTTGTAATGTTCAATTACATAAGTCTCATTACAAGAAAGTAATATACTACTAATGAGACCCCTATACAAGAAAATAATGTACTACTAATGAGACTCCTGTAGAAGAAAGTAATGTACTACTAATGACACCCATATACAAGAAAAGACTTTATACTTCAGACATTGTTGGTGACTATGGATTGGGGGAGAGGAATGACAGAGGTAGTAAATTAATTGAATGGGCAAGAATACATAGCATGGTTGTAAGAAACATCTGGTTTAAAAAACATCCCCGAAGACTGGCAACATTGTGCAGCCCAGGCAAAAAGACTTTAACCAGATAGACTATGTATTAATCAACAAACGATTCCAGAATGCATTACTGACAACAAAAACCATGCCAGGAGCCGACTGCAATAGTGACCAGGACCCACTCTGTGAAAAAATTAGAATAAATCTAAAGAAAGCATGCAGAAAAATGAGAAACATCAAACTGAATACAGAACTCCTTAAAAATGACCAAGAACTGCAAGAACAATACAGAGTTATTATAACAAATAGATACAATGCAGTAGCAAAGATAAAAAGTATAGATGAACAATTGGCAATGTTAAGAGATTCTATCCACCAAACTGTTAAGGAGATAATACCAGCAAAAAAAGAAGCCTCTAAAAATAAGTGGATGACAGGACAGACAACATCTTAGGACTTATGGACAAGAGGAACAGGAATAAAAATAACCAAGAAAAATATAGCAAGATAAATAAAGAAATAAGATGCAAATGCAGAGAAGCAAAGGAAGTGTGGTTAAATGAGCAGTGCAGACAAATAGAGGACTCCCATAATAAAGACAGCAAAACATGCACAAACGAATTAGTGAACCCACAGGCAGGAAGACAAAATATACCACAGGATGCCTGAAATCAAAAGAAGGTAAAATGTTAATGGGAAAAGAAGACATTGTGGACAGGTCGACAGAGTACATCGGTGAGCTATATAGAGGAGAAAGACCAGAATTAACACCAGATACTGAAAACTGTGATGGACCACCAATACTTGAAGATGAAATCATAGATGCCATCAAACACATGAAGAAAGGAAAAGCGACTGGGCCTGATAATATAACAACAGAAGAAATAGAGGCACTAGAGGAGATAGGAATAAAAATAATAACCAAGTTACTGAATGACATTTACAACAGTGGTTATATACCCAGTGACCTGCTTAAATCTATGTTTACAGCACTACCAAATAAACCAGGTGCAAAGGAATGTGATGACCACTGGACTATCAGCCTCTCATGTCACATAATGAAGCTACTTCTGAGAATCATTATGAGAAGAACAAGGAAAAAGATAAAAATGGAAATAGCAGATGAACAATTTGGATTTGTTGAAGGAAAGGGAACACACAATGCCATTTATGCTTTACGAACACTAACAGAAAGAGCTTTAGAAGTACAGAAAGATCTCTACTTATGCTTCATTGATTACACCAAGGCATTTGACAAGGTGAAACATAATGAAATTATTAAAATATTTGAAGACATCAATATAGACGGCAAAGACCTGAGGATTGTAAAGCATCTATACTGGCAAGAAGCAGCAATTCGAGTTGAAAATAGAACTGGAAAATATCAACCTATAAAACAAGGGGTGCGACAAGGATGTGTACTATCTCCAGACCTTTTTTCTCTGTACAGTGAAAATATTCTAAGAAATATTATCACAGAACCAGGCATAAAAATTGGAGGATACAATATTAACAACCTTTGGTATGCTGACGACACAGTACTGATAGCTGAGAATCAACAAGACCTGCACAATCTCTTGGACAAACTCATTAAAGGAAGTGAACAGAAAGGCCTTACTTTAAACATCAAAAAGACTATAGTTATATCTAAGAAACAGAATCCACCAACATGCAGTATAAAATTAAATGGAACTATTCTAATGCAGGTGCAGAAATTCAAATACCTTGGAGCAGTAATAACTTCAGATGGGAAATGCAGAACAGAAATTAGGAACAGAATAGGCCAAGCAAAGACTGCATTTCAGAGAATGAGAAACATATTAGCCAACACATCCTTATCAATGAATGTTAGAAAACGAGTCCTAAAATGCTATATTGAACCTATCTTGTTAAATGGAAGTGAATCATGGATAATAGGCAAGTCTGCACAAAAATCATTGGAAGCAGCAGAAATGCGGTTTATTAGAAGAATGTTGCGAATCCCCTGGACAGCAAAAATAACTAATGAAGAATGTATGAGAAGAGCTGGAGAGACAAAAAAATCTTGTCAAAAAGATAAGAGAGAGACAATGTACTTTCATAGGACATGCCATGAGAAGAGGGGGCATTGAAAATATTATAACAACAGGAAAAATAGAAGGAAGAAGATCAAGAGGAAGACCAAGAGAAATGATACTGGACAGTGTGACGGGATGGTGTGAGAGAAGATCACCAAATGAGCTGATGGTATGCATGAAGGATCGTGTACTCTGGAGAAGCATAATAGCCAATGCCAGTCGGCACAGCACCTGATGATGATGATGATGACAGAAGAAAGTAATGTACTACTAAAGAGACCCCTATACAAGAAAGTAATGTACTACTAATGAGACCCCTATACAAGAAAGTAGCGTACTACTAATGAGACCCCTATACAAGAAAGTAATGTACTACTAATGAGACCCCTATACAAGAAAGTAATGTACTACTAATGAGACCCAAGCCTCAAGCAGAATGCGTACACTCTTCAGCATGAGAGACAAAAATATACAAAACATCAACATTTATATCACGTTTCTGTGAACATCACGAAAACTTCTAACAAACTCGGGCATACAATGTAACAGAACACCATGAGAATTCATATTATTATACCAAAACATACTGAATTTTTTTTTTTTTCAAAGTAGATTTTTTCAGCAAGTCACAAAAAAAAATCACATGGATAGTCAGCACTGGAAGAAACACCTGCAGGTGGCACAGATAACACTCAGCAAACATCACCAAAAAAGTATGAAATACATTCGTACATAATGCAGGCCAGCGCAGAAAATGAAGACAAATAATCTAGACTAATTACAGGTAAAGGTATGAGCTGTGAACCAGCATCATCACACACGGTCAAACCACAAGTGGACCAGAAACTGCAGACTAGTGTCATCATCAGCACCAACTCTGTAGCCAGCGGCGTCACTCCTCTTCCTTCCCAGAGTGTTAACCCTGGTACCCATTTTTTGTGTGAGGCTGGGTGAACCCCTGGAGTTTTTTGTGAGCCGTGGTCTGACCCCCACACCCCCATAGTGAGCGAAAATCGAAACTGGGTTGCCTGGTCAGTAAGCTAGTGTCTAATCCACTACGCCAACACAGCTCCCAATTACAGACACCAAAATAGACCAACAAACAATTCAGAGTTTGAATTAGTTTAAATTCAGTGAAAATAATAAATGGAGAAAATTGAAATACTTGCCAAATCAGCACTTGTCACTACAATGACATTAACAAGATTAAACCTCATATGGACAGACAGAAACAAATTAAACCTCACATGGACAGACAGAAACAAATTAAACTTCATGCGGACAGACAGAAACAAATTAAACCTCACATGGACAGACAGAAACAAATTAAACCTCACACGGACAGACAGAAACAAATTAAACCTCACACGGACAGACAGAAACAAATTAAACCTCACACGGACAGACAGAAACAAATTAAACCTCACACGGACAGACAGAAACAAATTAAACCTCACACGGACAGACAGAAACAAATTAAACCTCACATGGACAGACAGAAACAAATTAAACCTCACATGGACAGACAGAAACAAATTAAACCTCATACGGACAGACAGAAACAAACCTCAAGATAAGCAGCATTTTGTTGCTGTTCTCTCCAAATGTCTGTGAAAACTTGACACTAAAAACTGAACTGAAATGTCAGGTCCAAGCAAGATGTGTTATATATCAGAGAAGAATTATGGGAATAAACAAAAGAAGTTTCATTTAATAAATGGGGACACAAGAAACTGTGTATGAACCACATGCTGGACTAAGAAGATCAAATGCTACAAGCAAAGAACAGTGATGCAGAAAGCTGATCCAAGAAAAACGAGGAGTAACCAAAGTTTTTTCAGAAACTAAGTATAACTGGTAAATAACACATCAGAAAACAGTTATAAAACGTCATCTAAATGAAATTAGAAAAACATAAATAATATACAGAAAATATAACACATAAAACAAAAAGAAATGCAACAAGTAAAAAACACAGAGAAAATACATCAAACAAAACAGAGAACATGCAAGAAGCAACACACAGAGGAAAATGCAACAAACCAAAAACAGAAAAAATATAATAACCAAAACAGTGAGAAAATTCAAGCATAAAAATAAAAATACAACAAGCAAAACACTGAAAATATAACAAGAAAAATACAGAGAAAAAATAAGCAAAAAAAATACAAGCAAAAGACAGAAAAAATATACAGTAATGTACAAAACACAGAGAAAAAAAAAAACCAACGCATAAATGAGAAAATGCAACGAGTAAAACACAGGAAAAAAAAAAGCAAAATCCAGATAAAATACAAGCAAAACACAGGGGATAAAAAGAAGAAAAAATGAGTAAAAACAACAAGCAAAACACACAGAAATACAACAAGCAAAGCACATAGAAAATATAACAAGCAAAACACATAGAAAATACAAGCAAACACAAAGAAAATATAACAACCAAAACACATAGAAAATACAAGTAAAACACAGAAAATACAACAAACAAACATGGAGGATAAAAAACAAGTAAAACAGAGAAAATACAACAAATGAAAAAAAAAAAAGTGCACAACAACTTACAGCTCAGCAGCAATAACAATAAAATAATTTTAATACAAAACTAGATGAATATGGAGCTTTCAGCAAACCTGAATCCATGAAATGCACTGCTAATGAAGCATTCAGAATTCTCAAATCACTCTGTTGGATGAACAGTATAAAATAAAATAGGGGATGTACCTATGGCATAAACTCACCAGACCATATAGTCTCATGAATATTTTCTAACATTTTTCTCAAGTATTTATTTAGACAAAAAAGAAAAAAAAATGTGTGAATAAAGTTACTTCACCAAACTGAAGCAGTGGAGATAACCAGAAAAGAAATGTACTATTATCTAAGATAGTAACCTCCCTTAGCTCTTCCTAATATCTAAAACATAATGTAAAATTTCTAATAATGGATCTTTCTGCCTAGGTAAAAGTTGTTTTTTTTAAGCAAGCAAATGGAAACTAATCATGTCTAGGAAATGGATGTGCCACACTCCGAGGAAACCCGACACCAGCACAGCAAGACAGGCACTGACATGGAATCCTCAAGGAAATAGAAAACGAGGAAGACCTAGACTTACTTGGAGAAGAGAAATTATGGCAGTGCCCAGAGACAAGGGATACACATGGAAGGAAGCAGAGAATAAATCCAAGAACAGGGATGACTGGAGTGCCTTTATCCGTGGCCTAGGTTCTCAAGGGAGTGAAAAGCGATGATGATGAAGATGAAATGCAAACTGCTTGTAGAAGTTTCCAAGCATTGTTTTGCTGAGCAGTCTCCCTCATGTAGAAGTAAATTACGACAATTTGTATTCACGCCAAAGAGACAGGGACATGACATTCCTCATACATATACTGAACAATCATCAACTCAGTCTATTTTCAGTATATGAGCTAGTAAGCTCCTAAATTTAAACAACCATGAGTAGACCAATGTCTGTTTTTACACAAAGGATTTCACTATATCCTTTTGCCACAAGGACTAGGTCAGTTTTTGCTGATTATGAAAGTCTGTGTCTCTGTAAACATCCTAGCTCCGTGCAACTCAGCCATAGGATGATTCAAGCTGCTTCTGCTGCAGAAGCCTTATCTGAAGCTTGACGCTCAGACATATCATCCTCTCTTCATGGATTTTCTGGCACAGGTCAGCATTGCTCATCTGTTGATGGGATCAACACATTATGACACATGTGCTTGCGTGTAAGAAAGAAAGAGTGATAAAGGTAATTAACATTTTGTACAGTGCCTGAGTGAGAGTGATGGCGCTGTCCAATCTGGCAGTCAGTGGCCCATGGTGAACCATAGCTGACCAAGACCCTATCCCACCTCTCCAGTGGCACCCCCCCCCCCCAGTAACTGGTCTAGCCTGGCTAACAGGGCAGTGATCGCCACAGTTGTCCTGGTGGTGGGGTCTGCTTTTTGTATCTCCACTGAGAGACTGAAATCAGTGTCGCTGTCAAGAATGAAGAAGTTGAGGGAAGGGGAGGAGGTTAAACTTGGAATGATGAAAAATGAACAATTCATCAAGAGCTCTTGGCAAATGGTCAGCCAACAAAGAATGGTTGTAATGAGTTAATGTAGGCTGAAAGAGATACTGAAGAGGAGATTGGAGCACCACCGGATGTGTCCAGGGTGCATGAAAGATGGTCCTTCCTAACTAACTAGGGCTGCAAAGAACAACAAGCTCACTGTTCCAGCAGCAGCAGAAGAAGAAGACGATGAAAAGGAAGAAGAAGAAAAAAAATGAAGAAGATATAGAAGAAGAAAAAGAGGAAGAAGAAGAAGAGGAGGGGGAAGAAGAAGAAGAGAAAGAAGCAGAGAAAGAGGAAGAAGAAAAGAGAGAAGAAGAAGAAGAGGAGGGGGAAGAAGAAGAAGAGAAAGAAGCAGAGAAAGAGGAAGAAGAAAAGAGAGAAGAAGAAGAGGAAGAAGCAGAAGATGAAAAAGAAGAGGAGGAAGAAGAAAAAAGAGAAGAAGAAGAAAAAAACTAAGAAGAGAAAGAAGAAGAAAAAGAGGAAGAAGCAGAAGATGAAAAAGAAGACAAAGAAGAAGAAAGAGAGGAAGAAGAAGATGAAAAAGAAGAGGAAGAAGAAGAAAAAAAAACAAAGAAGAAGAAGAAAGAGAGGAAGAAGAAGAAAAAAGAGGATGAAGAAGAAAAAGAATAAGAACGTTCATGATGGAAAATGCCAGAAAAGTGCTATTTGTCCAATATACATATATCCAAAATGATCAAAATTCTTGTCATGGCAGACACAAAATGTTTCACTATGTCTTTTTTTTAAAATGACTTTTTATAATATGACTAGCTGATTACCCGGTGTTGCCCGGGTATTTATTTATCCCAATCAACAAAGTTCTATTCATTTCCACAACCTTCTAGATGGTTCTACAGAGGTCTATTCAGTTCCACAATCTTCTAGAAAGTTCTACAATGTTCCATTCATTTCCACAACATTCTAGAAGGTTCTACAGAGTCTAGATGGTTCTATAAAGTTCTATTCCTTCTATTCAACTAAACATGGGCTTAATTGTCATTAGGACTGTCACCAATCAAAATATGCAAAAATGTGGACCTCATTTTGGTGAAACACTGGGATGCCTAACATTGCAGTCTGACAGGAATGGCATCATCCCATTTTCTTTTTCATTATGCTCAGGACATAAGTAAAGAAATCACCACTACCACCACCGCCGCCACCACCACCACCACCACTGCCACCACCAGTTAGAATATCCTGAGCTTATTTTCACAACTTCTGGAATAAGAACAGAATATTTTGCATCAATCTGTCACATCGTCAGATGGTCTAGTACAGAGCCTCTCATTAGGGGTCATACAGGCCATCCCCCCACTTCATCTCCACCAAGGGCTCCAGTAAATCTATGAGGGTCTGGACCAAAATAAACATTCATCTGGAGGGAGGGAAAGATGAAGAAGAAGAGTATGAAAAGGATGGAAAATCAGACAACAGGTTGATAAACCTGGGTTCATAAAGTAGAGAACTTACCTCTAGTTCTTCGTTCTCCTGTATAAGCTGTGACACCAGCTCCTGGAGATCTTCCTCGTCTTCACTCTCATCGCTGGAACTAGAGCTAGAGCTGAGATCTTCCAGGTCGGAGTCCTGTCTCAGGTACTGCAGCTCCTGTATCTCTTGATTCAGTCGCTCCATCTCACTCCTCTCTGTGGCAATCTTCTGTTTTAGCTCATCACCTGTTCCACACACATGAGCATTGCTTAAAACTTATCACCTGTTCCACACACATGAGCATTGCTTAAAACTTATCACCTGTTACACACACATGAGCACTGCTTAAAACTTATCACCTGTTACACACACATGAGCATTGCTTAAAACTTATCACCTGTTACACACACATGGATATTGCTTAAAACTTATCACCTGTTACATACACATGAGCACTGTTTAAAACTTATCACCTGTTACACACACATGAGCATTGCTTAAAACTTATCACCTATTACACACACATGAGCATTGCTTAAAACTTATCACCTGTTACACACACATGGACATTGCTTATAACTCATTACTTGTTAAATACACATTGACATTGGTTACACATACATGAACATTTATCCACATTCAGCCACACATAACCTACCCAAAAACAACTAAAACAATCAATATGCCCATATTCATTTACACACAACTTAAAGCAATATACCCACATTCATCCACATACAACTAAAAGCAATATATTCACATTCATCTACACACAACTCAAAGCAATATATCCACATTCATCCACACACAACTCAAAGCAATATATCCACATTCAGCCACACACAACTAAAAGCAATATATCCATATTCATCCACACACAACTCAAAGCAATATATCCACATTCATCCACACACAACTAAAAGCAATATATCCACATTCATCCACACACAACTCAAAGCAATATCCACATTCATCCACACACAATTAAAAGCAATATACCCACATTCTGCCACACACAACTAAAAGCAATATAACCACATTCAGCCACACACAACTAAAAGCAATATACCCACATTCAGCCACACACAACTAAAAGCAATATACCCACATTTATCCACACACAACTAAAAGCAATATACCCACATTCAGCCACATACAACTAAAAGCAATATACCCACATTCAGCCATACACAACTAAAAGCAATATACCCACATTCAGCCACACACAACTAAAAGCAATATACCCACATTCAGCCACACACAACTAAAATCAATGCACAACTAACCTATAGCAAGTAGCTCCTCTTCCTCCAGCTTAAGGGCATACTCTTCCTCCAGCAGCTGCTCAATGTCACCATCATCAGGTATATCTGTGGGCCAGTTACATCCAGCAGTAAGCAATCACAGAAACATACCCACCCAAATAATCTTGCTACCTGCACCCGTCAGTCTAAAACCATTGATGCTGTCATCTACATACAATGACAAGGTGTGTTAAAAAAAAATACAAAAGGGAAATTTTGATATAAAGACATAAGTGCTCATTTGACATTTTAAGCGCTATCCCCTACAGAGTAATCCCCTTTACTGCTGATACACGTTTCCAACATTTCTTCCACTGCTGGAACGCTACCTGGAATGTACTTTCTGTGATGGCATGCAGTTCTCCCGTCACATTTTCCTGAAAAATCCTCTATGGTTCGGAAACAACGTCCTTACAAAGTGGTTTTTAGAAGTTTGAGAAACAGGAAAAACTGCTGGATCTAAATAAGTACATTTGATTTCACAGAAGACCAAATACAAATACAGACATAAATGGTGTATTCAAAGCAGCAGAATCACTTGTTAAAAACATGAATATGAAAGTGATACTATAAGTATTACCACACACTTTGATACTAAATTTTAAACTATTTTTTGTATACAAACTCCTACATCATTTACAAGTTTGCAGAGCTACATCTTATATCCTTCCTGCGTTTTTAAACGTCACGTAGGGCTCACATTGTAGTCTGCAACGTTTTTCTTTTTTGGCGAGTTTTTCGACCTCATTGAAGTGTCTTATGCCCACTAAATTAACCTCCCTCAACAATGTTCTCCTTAGAGTTTCACATGGTCAACCTCTTTTTTTCTTTACCCCATTGCATCCCATTTGATAACAGATAGCTGATGCAAATTACAAATCACTAGTTTACTTCAGTTTCCTGTTAGATCAGATCTGACTGTTCACACAGCATTAGGCTGATCAATCCTGGAGAAATATTTTTTTTTAAGTTACTGACATTTTATTATTCAGATCTGCTTTTGCATAAGGTAACCATGTCATGCCTTTGAGGCATACAGGAGATATGGTGTTAGTATCCATATTTTCTTTGGCCTGTCAAAACAACAACCTGTCTCATGGGTGATCAGAAAAAAGATGGACATATGTCGGTCATGTGATGAGAAGAAACAATCAGAGGATCCCCAAACATGCTATCAAGTGAAACACAGCAGGCCGAAGAAAAAGAGATCAATCACGTGAAACTCTAAAGATGACACTGTTAAGAGACGCCAGTTCAGTGGGCATAACATCCCTTGATGAGATTGAAAAACTCGCCGATGACAAGAAATCTTGGCGAACTACCATGTGACGTTTAGCGGCATGGGAAGGATGAGATGAGATGTCAGCACACTAGAGGGTGATATGGTCAGTATCATGCCTGGCTGCCTTTTCTTCCCCAACTCCAGAAGAAGTTGGGTACCCATTTCTACAACTGAGTGACTGAGTTGCCTCTGGCTGGATTGAAACCCCCCAACCTTCACCATGAGAGACTAGTGTTTCATATACAAGTATGCAAAATTTATCATTATTTGGCAGGCTATTAATTCGAATCAAACTTTCAATACATTTTAAGTCCTAGTAATATCGGTATTTCAGAGTATGAATATATGCAGACAATTTTTATGACGTATTTGTATGTTTTAAAATATATATGCTATTTAGAAAATGTTTAACAATAAATGTGAATAACAAACATTACTGCTGCTCTGCCCTGTAACTGGCATCTTGAAGATCGCTGAAGATCTTGTAAAATGGTCATCATAACAGATGGAGAATCAGTCACCAAAGAAGAACAGATATTGTTCTGTAAATCTTGGAGCAAACCGTGGAAGCATTCTCATCAAGTTCCACTCCCCAAATGGGAGCATAATAACCCCTACTCCACCAGCCAGACTAATGTCATGAAAGTCTGTTCAAAGGAATCACTGTCTGGAGGTAGAATAGGGTCTTGATTAGCTTGACGACCAAGCTGTAACATGGCCATCTTTGTCCCTGAACAACAGATGCTATGAGAACAGCGTTTTGAATGTGAAGAGAAATATTATATCACCTTCTAGAACCTTCTCCACTTTTGTCTTCTTCTCTCCAAGAAGCTCTTCCTCCAGCTCTCTCAGCTCTTCAGACTTGCGAAGGTTTTCTCGCTGTGCTTCAATATCTTCCTCCACCCGTTTTGGTTTAGGAATCTCTGCCTTCATGGGTTGCAACAAGGCTGTCGACATGAATGGAGGATTGGGAGCTTTCCTGTACACATACTCCACCTTTGGCTGGCTAGGCTGGGGCTCTGCCTCTGGAGCCGCTGATGTGATCCTGCCTGGTTCTGGCAATTTGTCTACCCTCTCAGTATGCCCTTCTGCTGCCTGGACTTCCTCGGTTTTTCTGTTGTCTGTGTATGGACTGCTACCTTCTTCTTTAGAAAGAGTTCTTGACTCACCAATGGGTTCATCATTAACATCTTTGCTTTCTTGACTATGTTCCTCCTCACTAACTGTTACACACTCTTTCTTATCTACCATAACTGTGCTTTCTTTGTCATTCTCCTTCTTCTCCTCCACCTCCTCCTCTTTCTCTTTTTCTGGAAGAACCTCTCTGGCAATATCTCCAGATCCTTTACTGATCTCTGCCTCTTTCTTTAGCTCATCTTTATTAATATCACTCAACTCCTTGACAATTCTCACTTCCTGTCCTTGTGTGGTTGGAACAGCCTCTACCTTCTCTGAAACTTTCTCCTCCTCCTTCTCCTCCTCCTTACTCTTCCCACCTTCTTCCTCTTTATCTCCTTCAGAAGATTTTTCTTCCTCCTGTTTCTTGATTTCTCCAATCTGTGGTGCTCTGGTTTTTTTAGTGCTCTCAGTAAACTTCACCCCTTTCTTTGGTTCTTGAGAACTCTCAGCCTTGTCATCCGCTTCCTCTTCTGGCTGCTTTTCAACGACGGCCACAACTGTTGTTGTTGTTGTTGTTGTTGTTGTTGTCACCGCACTTGAATCTGGCGCAGGTCGTAGACTCAGCTGTAACTCTTCTGGGGCACTCAACGACGGAATGGAAGCCGTGGACAGTCTTTTGGAATCAACATTTGTCCTCTTCCGTTCCCCCATTTCAACATTCTTCTTAGCCATCTTGATCTGTCAGACACAGCAGAACAAAATGTTAGATTTACAACTAACAGCCATGGATATCATTTCTCAATATAAAACATCTTCTTCTCCTGGTTTTGTTGTTGTATCTCAGTGTAAGTGTGAACAAGGACTGGGTAGTGAACACTGAAGTAGGACAAGATTCAACTACCTTAGATGAGGGGTGAGCTACGGCTGTTCTAGCCGCTGATGAGGAGCTATCAACCAAACTTCTCATCAAGGTCCAACAATAAAGGGGGAATACATCATCAGCACTGGCCAGACTGATGCCACAAAGCATACCAAATTAGGCTTTCACTGATACAGTTGCTTATGTTTAATCAATGGGACTGGCATACAAAGTAACAAATCACTGAAAATTAAAAACATTCAAAAGTGAGAGGATAACTCTGGTCACCAGATATGAAGCATGAAAATCTCCAGGGTCAAGGTACACAAAACAAACAAAAAAGTTCATAATTCAGCACCAAAAGTCAGTTTTTGTTTCTAATATGATGTACACTTCTCCAGTACTGAGACTAAAACAACCACACATTTCACCACAGTGCTACACAGACTTCTCCAGTACTGAGACTAAAACAACCACGCATTTCACCACAGTGCTACAAAGACTTCTCCAGTACTGAGACTAAAACAACCACACACTTTACCACAGTGCTACACAGACTTCTCCAGTACTGAGACTAAAACAACCACACATTTCACCACAGTGCTACAAAGACTTCTCCAGTACTGAGACTAAAACAACCACACACTTTACCACAGTGCTACACAGACTTCTCCAGTACTGAGACTAAAACAACCACACATTTCACCACAGTGCTACACAGACTTCTCCAGTACTGAGACTAAAACAACCACGCATTTCACCACAGTGCTACAAAGACTTCTCCAGTACTGAGACTAAAACAACCACACATTTTACCACACAGCTAACCAGACCATAAGAATTAAAATAAGATCTACAACATCATATAATAATTCTTCTGACTCCACTAAACAGGAGAGGATTCAAACCTTTCTCTTCAGCTGTGTGACCACTCTCTGTACCTCCCACAACTGCTCTTCAATGACAGGGTCTTCTCTACCAGAGTTCAAATCGGCGTGGAGCTGGTTCAGCAGGGACTCCTAAATGCCAGCCAAACAAATTGTCACCAGTGATAATGAGGAATTTGTAAGGATAAACAACGGCTTCATATAAACAAATGCATTCACAAACCTAATAAGGTACAAAGAAGCTGTGGAGAGGAACGGACAGAACCACAAAAATAAGATTTTTAAGGGCATGCATCTTTCCTATTGCAACATATGCCTGTGTGACCTGGACACTTAACAAAACATCTGAGAAACACATAAATGCCTTTGAATGTAAATGCTACAGAGAGTTCTTCAAATATCATGGACATCTTCTTCTTTTTCGTACGCATTGTCTGTCTATACCTGCAGTCCTGTCTCTTGGATAAATTTCACTGTTTTTTGTAATTCATATATGGAACTGTAGAGCTTATCTTCTTTAGTGGTTTCACTGGGCCAGTAATTATTTCTCAGTGTTTCATAGTTGGTGCAGTTCTGGAGGATATGTTCCACAGTTTGGGGCACCTGGACACATGTATATAGATTAGTAGTACCAACCTTAAACTTTGTATACATATGACTTCGGAGTCGGGTGTGTCCTGTTTGGAGATGGAAGATGGTGACTTGTTCCTTTCTGTTTAGCATGTGATAGCCATCATGTGGTGGTGTTTGTGGCTTCCTGTAGGTTTTTATCATGCTTTTCTTCTGATTATAGGTGATTGGTATGTCTGGTTGCTCCATTTCAGTGCCCTCTTTGGCCAGATGGTCAGCTTTCTCATTGCCTGGTATCCCACAGTGAGAGGGAATCCATTGCAAAGTGACTCCATGTTGTAAGCCAATTTTTGACAAGGCATCCTTAAGGTCTGGTAGTTTGTTGCACTTAAGAGCTTCCAGTACTGATCTTGCATCTGTGAGAATTACTACAGGAAATGTATCAATTCTGGAGTCTGATAGTTTTTCAACTGCAGCAATAATTGCCCTAACTTCTGCATCAAAGTTGTTGCAGTATTTTCCAGTGGGTACGGAAATCTTGTCAGTGGTGTTGTTTGGATATTCAATATGTGCTCTTGGCCCTCCATTCTTTATGGCATTGTGTGCAGATCCATCTGTATACACACGTATCCAGGTGTCACATGGATATTTGTCATCTAGCACACTAAGTGTGGCTGTTGATCTTACAAGGCTGCTTTGCATCTCACCATTCTGCACACCTTTAACTTCAGTCTGAATAGTTATTTATGTATAATCTGCTTCTTTCTATGGTGTATGCTCTGGTACAGATGATAATGGAGCGACTACAGTTGGAAGGTCAGGTATCAGCTTACGCTTGGCTTGGTGAATGAAGCTGCTTCTTTTAAGTCGTCTTAATGCCAAGTTATTGAATCTCTCCTTCAGGGGATGGCTTACAGAGCTAAGGAATTTCTCTCCCATGGTCATGACCTTTGTGTCTCTACGTTCCTTTAGCGCTTGAACACCAACTATTTTCTGCATTTCTACTATTGGTGTGGACCTCATGGCACCTTTGATAATCCGTAGTGACTGATTTTGAACCTTGTCTAGATTATGCAGCGTAGTGTTTGATGCTGTGCACCAAGATGTTGAGCCATATTCTAAATGTGGTAGAATACTTTGCTGATATATATTCTTGAGGATTCTTTCACTAGCTCCCCATGTGGTTCCACTTAATTTTCTTAATATGGCTAGTTTTCTTCTGGCTTTTGCTTCTGCACTGTTGATGTGTTGCTTCCATGTCAGTTTTGAGTCAAGAGTCACTCCTAAGTAAGTGGGTTGGTTGTCCATCCTTAAGGATATTTCATTTACAAAGATCTTACCTGCTTTCTGTTTAGATGAGAGAGTGAACAGAGTGGTACTTGATTTCTCTGTGTTGATACTTACACACCATTTGTTTGTCAAGATGTCTGCTGCTCTTTGGAGTCTCTGTGTAGCAACTGTCGCATATTCATCTGTACACCACATGACCAGATCATCTGCATACAGTGCCACTTTGATTCCATAGGGAAGTTCCTTGACCAGGTCATTAATGAATACAAGGAATAGTGTAGGTGAAAGGACTCCTCCTTGTGGTACACCGTGTCGCAGAAGTACTTTCTGGCTTTTGTGTCCATCCATTACTACTCTAGCTCTTCTATTGTGTAAACAGGACTTTATCCAGTTGTACAGTCTTCCATTCACATTGCAGTTTCTTAGTTTCCACAGCAGATCTTTTTTCCATACTTTATCAAAGGCTTTCTTTAGGTCTATCCACGCTGCTAGTACAAGGTTTTTCTCTTGGAATGCATCCTCAATCTCTTGAAAGAGACAGGTCACTTGATCTTCCGTACTGTAGTACTGCCTAAATCTTGCTTGTTGTGGAATGAGAAGGTTTTCACTTTCTAGGTACCATTTTAGCCCCAGGTCAATGATGCGTTCCATCGTTTTGCATAGGCAGCTAGTGAGACTGATTGGCCTGTAGCTGGAGGCAGTATCACTGTTTTTCCCTGGCTTTAGCAGTGGTACCATGCTTGCTTCCTTCCAGATTTGAGGTAACTTACCTGTGCTCCAGCACATATTGAAAATATCCAACAGCTTTCCCATTGTTGCCATTCCCAGGTTCTTGATCATTTCATTGGACATTCCATCTGGTCCTGGTGATTTCCTTGGTTTCAGTTTACTAACTGCTAGGTCTAACTCGCTGCGTGTGATTGGTGCATCCATGACCTCCACTTTTCTGACTTGTTCCTCTTCTTTCTGTGGGTCATGCGCACTGCACGCTCTTTCTCTGGATGGATATCAATGTTGCAGTCCTGTGCAAACATGCGAGCAAAGTGATCTGCTACCTGCTTACCTGTAAGAGTTTTCCCATCCTCTATTAGTGTAATCTTTGTACTTCTTCCAGTACTCTCATCATTTAACTGTTTGATTAGTTTCCACAGTTTCCTTCCATCCTTTTCAAAGTTTAGGGACTCTGTTTTCTCTCTCCAACTTTCCCATCTGGCTTGCAGCTTGGCTCTCTGAAATTTGGCCTTAGAATGTTGGTAATTATTGTGGTGTTCTTGGCATGGTCTATTTTCTGCTTGCTTTCGAGCTGCTTCCGCATCATTATGGAGTTTTCCTAGCTCACTAGACCAGTATGGTTTATAGTCCCTGCGAGCTCCTCTGGGAATGGTTTCACGAGCGGCCTGAAGGATACAAGCATTGAATTCCTTCACTATGCTGTTAATATCCTTACCTTCTATGGACAGCTGTCTCACCAGGATACCGGTACGATGTCTGTACATTGTCCAGTTTGCTTTTTTATAGTTCCATCTGGGGAGAGGGCTACTGGTGTTAAGGAGTTCATTTTATATTGTCAGGAAGACTTGTCGATGGTCGCTACCTCCAAGTTGTTTTCCAACTTCACGTGTAATGTTTCACTTCAGATCTGGAGAGTGGAATGCCAGATCTGGTGTTGAGGTTGTACGCCAAGCCCTTGAGTAAAATGTTGGGGGATCCATTGGCTGGTTGATCAGGAGAAGTCCATTATCATCCTGCCAGCTCTCAACTTCCTCTCCTCTCTTGTCTATGTGGTCATAGCCCCAGCTCTGGGAATGGCTGTTAAAATCACCACAGACCATCAGTCTCTCTTTGTGTGGGACTGTTTCTAAAGCAAGTGGGCGGTCATTAGGACAGTAATAGTTAAGGAGGTGGAAATCTGTATTACTTCTTTTTAGATGGATCATCTGGTATTCGGCTCCTTCCATGTACACTCCCACCTGACATGCGCTGATGTTATTCTTAACAAGTGTGAGTACTCCTCCTTTTCTTCTGTCCTGTCGGTCTGATCTAAAACACTGGTAGCCTCTGATTTTAAAGGCGGCATCTTTGGTTAGGTGTGTCTCCTGTATGCAGCATATACTTACCTGCTCTGCAAAAAGTATGTTCTCTAGTTCCACCTTTTTGCTATAGCCATCTCTAACACTGCTGACACCCTCAGCATTCCACTGCATTATTTTAAGTTCCTGATTTTTGGCTGTTTTCTTCCATTGTATTTTTTGGCCAGTAGCTCTACTCTCATGTCTCCTGACTCCACAAGACGAACTGAGAGGACCTCCAGTAGCATTGGGTGGACCTTTTCGAGGCATGGGGCCCGGTACTGCACCTGCCTGGTTAGTCTTCACAGGGCGAGCACCATGTTTGAACACTGCAGATAGAGACATTCATTAGCGATAATGCGTATTACCCTGATTTTTGTGATGCGCCTTTTGGCTGGGTAACTCCGACTTCAGCACCTTTCCTTGCTAGAGTAGACTGTGGTCTTGCTTAGACTGCCATGAAGACAGTGTGGCTGGCCTGGCCAAAATTTTGTTTTCCAGCCTCTGGTGGCTGTATGTAAGTCCCTTCTCCATGTCAGATGGTTTGGAGACAGTTCCACAAAGACACTCTGACTCTGAGATGAGGAATCTGATGAGTGCTTCAACAATATCCATTCCCCGCCACCTATAGTCTGCTGGCTCTGTTTTGTTTACATCATTCTGATAGCCATTGTTGTAAAGACCTATAGGCTTGTCACGTCCTGGATTCATTGGTTTCACACCAGACTTCCCTCATCCCCGCCAGAGATCTCCATGTCCCCATCCATCCACCAACCTGACATTACATTTTACAAAAATAACAATTACAATTAGTGTTGATTGCTACAAGTTTCTGGGCTACAGAAGTAGGTCAGAGTTTTTAAGCAAACAGATCTATGTTGCCTGTCTCACAAACACTATGTTAAGATAAGTGTGCTCTTAACACAGTTGCTCCCAGGGGTATCATGGACATAAAAAAGAACAAATATGTCCATACTACAAGAACTTAATATTGAAGTAGGCTGGCTGGTAAAGAAGATTAAGCAGAAAAAAACTTAAATATTTTGGATACAATAAATATCATGACAATTTAGAGAAGACCGTCTTAGAAAGATACATAATGGGAAAAAGAAAGAAAGGAAGACCAAGGCAAAGATGGCTGCAAGACATCGTTGATAATCTGCAAATGGATGCATGAGCAGCAGGCCATCTTGGTTACAACTGAAAGGCCTACAAGAGAGCTGTTAGGGAGGCAAAGTTCTGCAAGGGGCATGCAAATGACTGACTGAATAAGGTACAAAAAAATAAAAAAAAGGTAAAGGTAACCCTGCCACGTCTTAGACACACCTAGGAGATATGGTGTTAGTGCCCATATTTTCCTTGACCTATCAGCACACTAGAGGGTGATGTGGTCAGCACCACACTTGACCACCTTCCATCCCCAACTCTAGAAGAAGTTAAGTACCCATTTCTACAGATGGGAGACTTGGGCGTCTCTGGCAGGATTTGACCCCCTGACCTTAACATAAGAGACTGGTGCACTAACTACTTCTTCACTCAGATAACCACAAGCCTAATACAACATCCTATAATTCTGTGTTCACAGAACAAAAAGTCATGTACACTGGAGTTGCCTTTTCTTTTTTTTAACTCTGTCCAACTTTTTCTCAGATTTTAAGTATGAAATTTTCAAATACTCACAAAGACAAATATGGCAGAGTTTTTCAGAAGTCATCCATCCGATGAAACATTCACAAATTTGGATTTCAACTTTCATATCATCTTGTTTATCACCATCTTCACGTGTTTTATTTTTTTTGCACATAACTGTAATCAAATCATGTGTGCTCCCACATCCTATTTTTGTACAAATATCTACTTTTTACCAAACACAACTACAAATATAGTTTGCTTTAGTGTGTCTCACCATGCAAGGCAAGATTCTCCATCTCCAGAAGGCCGGTGTTCATTGTTACCAACTGAGAAGTTAATAAGGATGTGGCTCAATGGATTCTTGATAGAATCTGAGTCCAAAGCACTTGTCTCGGCAAAGAAAAAAATTGAACCACTATAGCTCAAACCCAAATGGAAAATGTGCAGCATATTCTAACAAGAAATGGAAGAACTTGTATATTACCTGTTTTGCAAGTTCTTCCTCCAGAGCTGATAGGTTATCTGGCAACTCTAAAGTCCATTTGGAATGAGCTGGCTTCAAAGGTGGTACATATCTAGATTGAATAAACATAAAATATAACAAAGGTGGTACATATCTAGATTGAATAAACAGAAAATATAACAAAGGGAGCACATATCTAGATTGAATAAACAGAAAATATAACAAAGGTGGCTCATATCTAGATTGAATAAATGGAAAATATAACAAAGGAGGCACATATCTAGATTGAACAAATGGAAAATATAACAAAGGTGGCACATATCTAGATTGAACAAACAGAAAATATAACAAAGGTGGCACATATCTAGATTGAATAAACAGAAAATATAACAAAGGTGGCACATATCTAGATTGAATAAACAGAAAATATAACAAAGGGAGCACATATCTAGATTGAATGAACAGAAAATATAACAAAGGTGGTACATCTATAGACTGAATGAACAGAAAATACAACAAAGGTGGCATATATCTGGGCTGAATAAACAGAAAATACACCAAAGGTGGCATATATCTGAGCTGAATAAACAGAAAATATAACCAGCAAAACAACTAATAAATTCTCACAACAACTCATGTTCTTCATGACCAGAAAGCATTTACATGGCATCAGAAGTGCCTTTTTCTTTCGGTTGGCAAACCACTGCAGGTAAAAACCTTGCCTCACCGCTTCAAAGATCCCCCCCTAGAACAGGGTGTATGACAAAAATTTCTTGGACGTAACAGGGATCAGCGTTCTCCACATAAAAGTGGCTCTGATGAAGTAGTATCGAGGTTTATCAATCATGCACGGCCCAGGAAATAGAGAATGCCAAGAAAGCCTGCTGTTAACTTCTGACCATCATCCAGGCCATGACTCTGATCATCAATGGGGGAAGAAGAAGAAGAAGAAGAAGAAGAAGAAGAGCATAAATCTTTAATCTTATAGCATCTACAAGAACACCACACTCTGAGGAAACCCGACACCAGCACAGCAAGACAGGCACTGACATGGAATCCTCATGGAAACAGAAAAATGAGGAAGGCCTAGACTTACCTGGAGAAGAGAAATTATGACAGTGCTCAGAGACAAGGGATGCACATGGAAGGAAGCTGAGAATAATTCCAAGAACAGGGATGAATGGAGAGCCTTTATCTGTGGCCTGTGATCTCAAGGGAGTGAAAGGCGATGATGATGATGATCTACAAGAACAGGAAATTCTGGGCAAGCACTGAAACATCCCATGAACAGTGACAAAGAATGACTAGTCCAAAAATTACATACCAGAAATAATGAATGAAAAACTGATCAGCAAGAACAACTGGTAATATTAGCATAAGTAACATAAATCTTGCCAGTAAATGACAACTGCGGGAAATAAAACAACAGCCAATGATCCTGCATTTATTCTCAGCAGCAAACAGTTATAATCTTGACTCTTACCTATTTATTTTCTGCAACAATCAGTTACAATCTTAACGCTTATCTATTTTCTGAAGCAAAAAGTTATAATCTTTGCTTTTATCTATTTATTTTCCACACCAGTTATAATCCTGACTATTTATTTTCTGCGGCAGTTATAATCATGACTCATATATTTATTTTCTGCGGCAAACAGTTATAATCTTGACCATTATCTATTTGCTTTTTGCAACAAACAGTTACAATTTCGACTCTTATCTAGGTGCCTTCTGCGGCAAACAGTTACAGTCTTGACTCTTATGTAAAAAAATATTTTAAAAATGCAGAAAAGATCTCTAGCAAAAACAGAAAGGACAAGCCACTAATTACAGAACAAATGAAAAGGTAACAATTTATGCTTAAAATTGCACTTTGCAGTTTAGTATTACAGAGGTTAAGAGACTTACTTGCGCAGCAGCACGTCTCCAAAAAGAGCTGTGACATTGGAGAACAAGACATTCAAAACTCTGTGGCTTATCTGCATGGTTGGGCTGAGTACAATACTGACATTCTGAAGAGTCATCTTGTTCTCCTTGGCCTGTCTTGACAGAAACCACAATATTCAGCCAAAGCTCTCAGAATATCCACTGACTCAAATCCTGC
The DNA here is from genome assembly GCA_009760885.1 of Achatina immaculata. NCBI lineage: Eukaryota > Metazoa > Mollusca > Gastropoda > Stylommatophora > Achatinidae > Lissachatina > Lissachatina immaculata. Next base: position 19,984,093 of record CM019699.1, read on the forward strand.
TAAGTGCAGGGAAAAGCCCACTGACTCACTGAAAGCTAGTGCAAATGACCAGATACTGTACCAGGCATATCCCTAGTAAACCCTCAGACTTCACTCCTGCTAGTGCAAAAGAAAATCCACTGTCTAATACTCTGCAAAAATGGTGCCCAATCCCATAACTTCATGTCCTTAAGTATCAAGAAAATGTCACAAATTCATAAGAAGAAAATGTCAAATTCCTAGTCTATGTCATTCATTCATTTGCATGTCCCCTGCGGAACTTTGCCTCCCAAAACAGCACTCCTGTAGGCCTCTCGGTTGTGGGCAAGATGGCCTGCTGCTGCTGCGTCCATTTGCAGATCGTCAATGATTTCTTGCAGCCGTCTTCGTTTTGGTCTTCCTCTTTTTCTTTTTCCCATTTTGTATCCTTCCAATATGGTCTTCTCTACATTATCATGACGTTTAATGTGTCCAAAATATTTAAGTTTTCTCTCTTTAATCCTCTTTACTAGCCAGCCTTCTTCGATATTAAGCTCTTGTAGTATAGATATATTTGTTCTTTTTTGTGTCCCCGATATTTGCAGAACTCTTCTGTAGCATTTACATTCAAAGGCATTTATGTGTTTCTCAGCTGTTTTGTTAAGTGTCCACGTCTCACAGGCATATGTTGCGATGGGAAAGATGCATGACCTTAAAAATCTTATTTTTGTAGTTCTGTCTGCTCCTCTCCACAGATTCTTTATTTGTTTTACTTTCTGAAGAGCAATAGATGTCCTCCTTTTAATTTCCCTCATTGTATCTCCATTATTAGTTAGCAGTGATACAAGATATTCAAAACTCTCCACTTCTTCCAATTTTTCCTCAAGAAACCCTAGTCTATGAGTAGAAGAAAATTGTCACAAATTCCTTAGCTACACATAATTAAGAGAAAATGTCACAAATTCCTCAGATACAAGTAAGAGAAAATGTAACAAATTCCTTAGCTACATGTAATTAAGAGAAAATGTCACAAATTCCTCAGATACAAGTAAGAGAAAATGTTACAAATTACTCAGCCACAAGTAACAGAAAATGTCACAAATTACTCAGCAATAAGTAAAAGAAAATGTCACAAATTCTTCAGCTACAAGAGAAAATGTCATAAACTCCTGACATACTAGTTGCAGAAAATGTCACGAACTCCTTAACTACAAGGTAAGAGAAAACTCCACAGACTCACAATCTTATGTACTGCTCAGGATCAACAATGCCAGTAAATTGTGTTTTCTTCATACATCTTTCACAGATTCATTTTAAAATTTAGTTGTTTTTTTTTTTAAAAGAAATCACCAATCTTTTTCAGTCATTTCTGACCCTGGGGTAATGCAATACTGATATCCCCTCATTCAGTCATTTCTGAATATGGGGTGATGCACTACTGATATCCCTTCATTCAGTCATTTCTGACTCTGGGGTAATGCAATACTGATATCCCCTCATTCAGTCATTTCTGAATATGGGGTAATGCAATACTGATATCCCCTCATTCAGTCATTTCTGAATATGGGGTAATGCACTACTGATATCCCCTCATTCAGTCATTTCTGAATATGGGGTAATGCAACACTGATATCCCCTCATTCAGTCATTTCTGACTCTGGGGTAATGCAATACTGATATCCCCTCATTCAGTCATTTCTGACTCTGGGGTAATGCAACACTGATATCCCCTCATTCAGTCATTTCTGACTCTGGGGTAATGCAATACTGATATTCCCCCCATTCAGTCATTTCTGACTCTGGGGTAATGCAATACTGATATCCCCTCATTCAGTCATTTCTGACTCTGGGGTAATGCAATACTGATATCCCCTCATTCAGTCATTTCTGAATATGGGGTAATGCAATACTGATATCCCCTCATTCAGTCATTTCTGACTCTGGGGTAATGCAATACTGATATCCCTTCATTCGGTCATTTCTGACTCTGGAGTAATGAACTACTGATATCCCTTAATTCAGTCATTTCTGACTCTGGGGTAATGAACTACTGATATCCCTTCATTCGGTCATTTCTGACTCTGGGGTAATGAACTACTGATATCCCTTCATTCAGTCATTTCTGACTCTGGGGTAATGAAATACTGATATCCCTTCATTCAGTCATTTCTGACTCTGGGGTGATTCAATACTGATATCCCCTCATTCAGTCATTTCTAACTCTGGGGTAATGAACTACTGATATCCCCTCATTCAGTCATTTCTGACTCTGGGGTAAAGAACTACTGATATCCCCTCATTCAGTCATTTCTTACTCTGGGGTGATGCACTAATAATATTCTCACCAGCATTCAAATCTTGGCAGGGCATTCTCTCTCTCCATGTTGCTGATGGGATAAAAATGTAAGCAACAGGGCATAAAGGGACAAGCAAGAGCAAGGGCATTGAAAAACCTTTCAGAAACAGCAGAAAAGGCCTCACGCTGGCTGTGGAGTATGCGAAACAAGCAATGAGAACATAAATAATTTCGTTTGTCACAACCAACTGGAAGATCACAGGTTCAATCCCAGGACAGAAAAAAAAAAAAGCAACAACTCACAAGACCACTGGGAGTCATGACCCAGAGGGTCCCACCCCCTTAGTGTCAGGAGTTTAATAGATCTGAAACACTTGTCTGAGGGGGGGGGGGGTACTTCCTCTGATGATCTGAAGGAGTTGTGTTGTTTTTCTACTACTCTCTACAGTATAGAGTTTCCTACATACATAACCAATATACCTTCTGGTGCTAACAAAAATGCAGGTGTTTCCACGGCAGTTGCAAAATTCACAATCAACTTTTTAAAGAACTCCCTCCGGAAGTGCACTTGTAATTTTTATTATGAAAAAAATATCTCCCCAGTGAGTGCTAGTTCAAAACAACTGGTGGTGGTGGTGATGATGATGGTGATGCCATCAGTTCTGTAAATCAGCCTCTGATAAATCAAACTTCACATCTCTCTCACAACTTCCATCACTTCACAAAATATAACAAAATTATCACACCAGTTCAATGATGTGGGTCATATGTACGATCATCCAGCTCAGCAACAACCTGTTGCAGGTTGGCAGGTCAGTGATAAGTCTGGCAAATGCTTCCACCTTCTTCTTGTTGTTCTTGATGGCTGAAAGAAAACAACATCAACTTCATACAATATCCAACTTGCAGAAGCTTAAAGCCTCCCTTTATCCCCAATCAGATAAGTCATATTAAAAAAACAAAAAAACAAAGACCAACTCTGTATAATCATGAGAATGTCTTTACATCCATATATGGCTAACAATCACAATCAAACAATATCTTGACTCTTCACTAACAGAAATAGAGCACAACCAGGATAATATCTTGACTCTCCACTAACAGAAATAGAGCACAACCAGGATAATATCTTGACATCCACTAACAGAAATAGAGCACAACCAGGATAATATCTTGACATCCACTAACAGAAACAGAGCACAACCAGGATAATATCCTGATATCCACAAACAGAAATATAGCTCAACCAGGATAATATCCTGATACCCACAGACAGAAACAGAGCACAACCAGGATAATATCTTGACATCCACTAACAGAAATATAGTGCAGCCGGGATAATATCTTGACATCCACAAACAGAAATATAGCACAACCAGGATAATATCCTGATATCCACAGACAGAAACAGAGCACAACCAGACATCCACAAACAAAAACAGATGCTTCATCTAACAAGCTGTTGTATCAGTTCTACCTGGCTAGCAGCAATCAAAAGCATGTTCCTTGTGGCCTTGATGTTTGCTGAAAACTCTGCTATATAGCTAGGATTTGAGGACTAACGAAAGCAGCTGTGGCCTAAATCTCATCCACTGATGAATTCACTACAAGATCCTCATCAAAATGTGTTAAATACAGCAAGGGACTCAAGTCTGCATTTACAGGGAGATGAAGATGCTGCCCGATTAGGCAATCAGCGACCTATAGCTGATATGCTAGCATCAGGGTTATCAAACCATTGCTGACCAAGACCCTGTCCCACCTCTCTGTTGGTACCCCTAGTAACAGGCCTAGCCTGGCTAACGGGACAGGGAATCGTCGTAGTCCCCGTAGTGGTGGAGTCTGGTAAAGAAGCACTACACACCCTGCTTTTCAGCTATACTCCAGGACTGAAAAAAATAGCTGCTGTAACCTGCTCCCACAGTGATATGATGCTGTGCCTCGACACCACATCATTGGCTGCTAAGAATGCCAGTTCACAGTTACAGGGAGATAGTTACAGAGAGATGTAACAATTCCCTAACCCATACAACACTCAAGACTTACTTGATGCCTCCTCCAACTCTGGCAGGTTGGCAGTGGTCAAGACCCAGCTCTGGTATTAGCTCAGATGTAACAACACAACACTCCCTCACTTACACAACATTCAGACTTACTTGATGCCTCTTCCAATTCTGGCATGTCAGCAGTGGTCAAGACCCAGCTCTGGTATTAGCTCAGATGTAACAACACAACACTCCCTCACCTACACAACACTCAGACTTACTTGAAGCCTCCTCGAACTTTGGCATGAGAGCAGTGGTCAGAACTGGTTCAGCTAAATCACGCAGGAACTGTTTCAGCAGGCTGGCCACAATATTTGGCTCATGCTCGTACAGATACACAGGCTGCTGCCGGTTATAGCAATCCTTCAGATGCTGCACTTTGGACTTCACTCCGGAGATTCTGTATATCCCCTCACAAGCAAGCCCTGAATCACAAAAAATATGTTGCAGCAACCAGGAACTGATAACTGATGTGCAAGATCCTGTTTGTTTGTTTTTTTTAGATTTAAGAGTAATGTCCTACATGCTGGGGGGAAGTGAATGCTGGAAAACCACCAAAATATAGAGAACAAAATGAATTCCTTCCAGACTAAACTGTTTACATAGGATCAGACAAATATTCTGGCCAAATACCATAAGAAATAACACCTTGCTGGTAGTAGTGCAGATGATGCCAATGACTTAGAATACTCAGGAAAGACACTGGCAATGGCTGGGCCATGTACTCTGGATGACTGGACTTCTGCTTGAGACTGACACCCCAGGGTAACAGGAGTAGGGGTTGACCAAAGGAAACTTGGAGAAGAACAACTCGGAGGATGCTGGAACAAAAGAGGACTCACCTGGGCAAGAACAGGAAAAAAAAAAATAATTAAAAAAGCTAAAGACCAGCATTTGTGCAAAACCCTTGTGGAACCCCCATGTGCCCTGAGCACCTAAAGGTTCAGAAAGACAGAGATGTTGGCGGGCACTGCATCGATTCAGGGCACACTAAGAATGGACAAGGAGGAGATTGCAAGAGCCACCCTGAATAGGCAGAGTATGGAGGATGATATCGGGTTGTCACCAGTAACATCAGGAGGATGACCAAATTGGGGGAGGACAGGGAAAGTGGATGCTTTTTCTGAACAAAGAAGTGGTTTAGTGCGCATTGCCCACACCCGGTGTGTCACTGGCTCCATCAGCGGCCGCATGCTCTGGTGAGTGTTGGAATGAAAGCTGGAGCACATGTGGGACTGCCCGGAGTGTGGGGCTGTCAGTCTCTGACTACAGACAGATCGCAGAGAGAGAAAATGGATGCTATCAGGTTTCCAACACTGTAAAAACCCATCTTCTGTTATCAACTGACATTTGCCAGGGGCTTATTAAACTTCCTACACAAAACTTACTCTCTATTTTCCACTATTTTACCTTCCCTCATTCAATTTTTGCTGATATTTTACATTTTTTGGCTGCATTTATCAGAGCTGCACATCTGCTCTAGAAAGACTTCACTAACAGAATTTGCTGCTATTTCACATTCTGCTGTATAAGGTAAAATATTCAAATACAAATCTATAACTTCCATAATGTATCTACTGTCACTGAGTAGCAAATTGTTACACTTATTACATTTTAAAGGTACAGCATTCTAAGGATTGAAATATCCACCTTATGCTTATCTACCTTTGTCAGATAACAAAGTGTCTATGCTCACTTTTCTGCTGGGCTGTCTGGCATACACTATGAATCAGTCAACAAAAGAGTGTCATAATCTCAGTCAACAAAACAGTGTCATAATCTCAAAGGATTGTCATAATCTCAGTCAACAAAACAGTGTCATAATCTCAAAGGAGTGTCATAATCTTAGTCAACAAAGGAGTGTCATAATCTCAAAGGAGTGTCATAATCTCAAAGGACTGTCATAATCTCAGTCAACAAAACAGTGTCATAATCTCAAAGGATTGTCATAATCTCAGTCAACAAAACAGTGTCATAATCTCAAAGGAGTGTCATAATCTCAGTCAACAAAACAGTGTCATAATCTCAAAGGAGTGTCATAATCTCAGTCAACAAAGGAGTGTCATAATCTCAAAGGATTGTCATAATCTCAGTCAACAAAATGGTGTCATAATCTCAGTCAACAAAGGAGTGTCATAATCTCAGTCAACAAAGGAGTGTCATAATCTTTATAATTATATGCCAGCAGCAGAGTAGAAGGCATTACACCAATGGTTTATGTGGCAACTTTCATGACAACTCTCTTTGGGCATGCACTTGAAGTCATTCACTAACTGCTCCCAAAACATGATAAACTGCTTGATTATCTATATTATTTTTTTACCACATTCCTTTATATAATCTATGCACTCTCTAACAATAGCAGGAAGTTCAGACATACCACATTCCTTTATATAATCTATACACTCTCTAACGATGGCAGGAAGTTCAGACATACCACATTCCTTTATATAATCTATACACTCTCTAACAATGGCAGGAAGTTCAGACATACCACATTCCTTTATATAATCTATGCACTCTCTAACGATGGCAGGAAGTTCAGACATACCACATTCCTTTATATAATCTATGCACCCTCTAACAATGGCAGGAAGTTTAGACATACCACATTCCTTTATATAATCTATGCACTCTCTAACGATGGCAGGAAGTTCAGACATACCATATTCCTCTATATAATCTATGCACTCTCTAACGATGGCAGGAAGTTCAGACATACCACATTCCTTTATATAATCTATGCACTCTCTAACAATGGCAGGAAGTTCAGACATACCATATTCCTCTATATAATCTATGCACTCTCTAACGATGGCAGGAAGCTCAATGCCATCATGTGACTTGTTCCTTTCCACCGCCACTGCCAGGGGTACACCAAAGATTGGGTTTTCGTTCTGACCTGTTCAAGCATGAAAGAAACTGAACCATTAGCTTAAAAAAAAATGACAACTTCCAAAACTCAGTCTACAAAAACACTGTGTAATGAATACCCATAACGCCCTGACTTGGACATCTCAAGGAAAAAAAGAAAGGGAGGGCAGGCCATTGGGGACATGGGGACACACAATAAGGAAAAAACTAAAGGAGGCAAGAAAGACATGGTTTGAGGTATCCCAACTTGCTCGAGACAGGATTGGCTGGGGGAACCTTTGTTGATGCCTTATGCTCCACTGGGAGTACAGGACAACTGATGATGATGATGGTGATGGTGGTGGTGATGATGATGAATAAACAAAAGATCACATCTAAGAATTAGTTCAGGCATTCACCTCCTGGTTTACACATCTGGAATGTTAATTCTTTCACTTCGTCACTTCAAGATAACAGTAATGGCACTGACCAATACGGCATACCACTGTGAATCTAGGCATACCACTGTGAATCTAGGCATACCACTGTGAATCTATGCTAACAGCATATCTCAATGAAGTTTGTAGTAAATTAATAAATTTATGTTTCTAATCCAATTCATGTTTCAAATTGAAGTAACGTCCACCAAACTTTCTTTTGAAAACAACAAAGTTGTAATATCTTAATCGCAATCTGGAAACAAATCAATTGTGAATATTTTTTTGCCTGAAATTCTGTGTTATGGCAATATCATGTTATATAAGCAGTGTATGCTGGCAAATCTACAAAACCTTGTTGAAATTCTGGTCAAAACTTCCTCATAATAGATTGAAAAAGAACTAACAAAGCTGTGAAATGCATGTCTCGCACTCTATTTGTCAAAAAAATTCAGGTAAAGGATCGCTTTTCTTTCATTTCTAAACTATTTTTACTTGCAAGATTTCACTATATTTTATGATTTTTATAAATATACATGAATGTTATAATTTTTTAAAATCATAATTTTGCAAGTGCCAGTAGTCTGGTTTTACAGAATGCCAACCTGGCAAACAGTAGGGAAATTTTTAAAGAGAAACAGTCAGCAAAACTGGTCACATACTAATCATTAATCAATCAATCAAGTGCCGTGCCACATGGCGTAGGCGATTATTTCTCTCCACAATTCCCTGTCTTTAGACTTGATTATGAGATCCAGTGATGAATTTCTTCCTAGCCACACTGACAGCCCATCCAGTAACTTCTCTCTCTATCTTCCTGTCTCTTCTTCCCTCAATTTTTACAGTTGCTACAGTGTGTTCCAATTTTCCTCTTCTCAGAAAATGTCCTACAAATCTTGCTTGTCTGCCTCTGATCTTTGCTGTAATTTGCTTTTTAACTCCAGCCTCTCTTAAGACTTTTTCATTGGTTTTCTTAGCTGTCCATGGTACTTTCAACATCCTCCTTATGAACCACATTTCCATGGCCTCTATTTCTCGCTGTACTCTCTTATTCATGGACCATGCTTCACATCCATAAAACAAAATTGACTCGATGAAACATTTAAGTACTCGGAATCTTGTTTCCATTGATATGGATATGTTGCACAAGATGTTTCTCATTTTCTGGAATACTGACTTGGCCTGAGAACGTCTGCTTTTTATTTCGTTGTGACATTTCCCATCAGCTGTTATAATTATTCCTAAGTACTTGAATCTATCAACTTGTTTCAGTTCTGTGCCTTTGATGGTAATGCTATATTCTGGTGGTATTCTTTTCTTCGAGATGACCATCACTTCAGTCTTCTTTTTATTCAGGCTGAGACCTTTACTTTTTCTTTCACGAACCATGATGTCCAGAAGAGCCTGTAGCTCCCCTTCACTTTTAACAATCAGAACTGTGTAGTCTGTATATCTTAAGTTGTTAAGGTTGTACCCGCCAATTGATATTCCTGGGAAGCTCTCTATATTTCTCATTATGTTTTCGCTGTACAAGGAGAAGAGGTCAAGAGATAAAACACATCCTTGTCTCACTCCCAATTTTATGTCTTGGAATGTTCCTATTTGGTTCTCAACCTTCATTGCTGCTGATTGCAGCAAGTATATGTTTTTGATGAGTTTCAGATTTTTCCCATCTATGTTGATGTTTTCCAGCATTCTGATAATTTCTATGTGTCTCACTTTATCGAATGCTTTACAGTAGTTTATGAAGCATAATTATAGGTCCATCTTTACTTCTATTGATCTTTCCATCAATGTTCTCAATATATATATATATGGCATTACTTGTGCCTTTTCCTTTGATGAAGCCACACTGTTCTTCAGCGATTTCTGGTTTTATTTTGCCCCTGACTCTTCTCATGACAATACAAAGCAGGATTTTGGTAACATGGCTCATAAGACTAATGATTCGATGGTCTTCACATTCAACTGCACCTTGTTTCTTTGGTAGGGCAATGAAAACTAATTGCAAAAGGTTACTGTTATGGGTGTCATTCAGCGATCTGGTAATTATTTCTATGCCAAGCTCTCTTAATGCTTCCAATTCTTCCTTGGTGATTTTATCTGGCCCTGGTGCTTAATTATTAAACACTGGCAAAATGAGACAAGTTAGTGACTATTTCCAAGAATATTTTTTCTGTCTAACCGAACATTTTTCTAGTATTATTTTGGCGCACATAATTCAAATATGCTAAATGATAAATTGACTGGCCCGTTTTTCAATGTAAACATTCTTGTGACCTGGACGTGAAGGTACATATTTTCTCAATGACCGAGCTCTTACCTGACTCAGGTATCTCTACAGAAGCTTCACGGTGACCGTGTTTCATCTTCTTCTTCTCTTTCTTGTGCTTTTTCTTTTCCTCTTTTTTCTTTTCTTTCTCTTCCTGCTTTGTTTCCTTATCCTTCTTCTCTTCCTGAAAAATACAGATCTAACAATTATAGTTTCACAGAATAATTTATTTAATGCAATTATTAGCTCTCATTTATATTGATTTCCTTATATTCTTCCACTTTTAAACTCTTTTACTCCATAAGAAAATAAATAATAAAACCTGTTTACTTTTTATAATTAGTAACAATACAGTGATTAAGAAAAAGACTCCAAAAAGAAACATGCAGTAATGTTTATCTAACAGGTGATCATTCTATCCTAATATCAACCACTGTTTATTTAAGTGACGACAATTTTACCCTCAATGTCAGTCTCTGTTCATCTGATTGATGATTATTTTATCCTGAAATCTTTACTCTGAAATCAGTCACTGTCTGTATGATTATTTTACTATTATATCAATCAGATTTTATCTGGCGAGTTTTTATTATTTTACCATTACATCAATCTCTGTTTACTGACTGGTGATTATGTTTCCATGCTATCAATCTCTGTTTACTGACTGGTAATTATGTTGCCCTGATATCAATCTCTGTTTACTAACTGGTGATTACGTTGCCCTGATATGAATTATTCTCTTTACCACCAGAAAATGGAAAACAAATACTCTGTAAGTTGTGAAAATACAACTCCTTCAAGCTTCGTAGCTACAGAGAGAGAAAACTTGTTTATTTCCTTCTACTTATGAAACTGGTGTTCTTGGTACTTTCATTTCATTTCTCCAATCCAGCAGCCATTTGAGCTTATGCTTTTCAGCTTGAAGGGATGGCAAAGTATCTGCAGGTCCTCTTTAAATGTACTGAGTCTGTATATAATGTATTTATAATGTCTAGATGTTCAGGCAGGTATTCCTGTCATAAATCTTGAGTGCTGGACATTCTAGTTGATGGTGTGTGACTGTTTCTTGGTTATTATCACACGGTGAGCATTTGGGTGTTTCATCGGGCTTTATCTGGTGTATGTGCGCGTTCAGGGGACGTGCCTTGTTTTTAAATGAAAAACTATTATCTGGATGTTCTTGGTACATCAGAAAAATCCATGGTGGCGTCCTTCAATTTCAGGGGAGCTAACCAGCAAGTTTTTCAGCAAGCTCCACCACCACGAGGTACATATCAATCCCTACCCTAAACTGCTGCAGGGGAGGGAGGGTGTGGGGGGTAATGTGTGCAAGAATGACAAGCTTCAGCGACCTAGATGAGTGTATCATTACCTGGGTCCTGACCATCAGGATCAATGGTTCACTAACAAAATAGCACAGATCAACAAGTACACACCTTCTCTTTTCCCTTCTCCTTCCTGACCGACACTGGGAACTTGAAGGTGGGTTTCAGCCTCTCTTTCTTTGTTTTACTTGGGCTCCTGCATTCAAGAAGAAGTCCATAAACTGAATGCTGAGTGTGAAAATTTTTGGTTAACTTAGAAATCAACACACTGTTTAACTCTCCATTTGTAACAGCCATTATGACAAACAACAGAATGAGATGGCTCGGGCATTTAGATAAAATGGAGGAGGATAAACAAAGATGGCCTATACAGAAGTGATAAAAGGGAAAAAAACAAGAGGTTGACCTTGACAATGAAGGCAAGACAAACCTAGAAGAAGATATATGCGATCTTGGAATCAACAACTGGCAAGAAAAGATCAAGAACAGAGAGGAACTGAGATGTGTCTTGTCTGCAGAAATGAGACTCAGTGGCTGGAAAAGCTACTGGATTCAGAAGCTGTTCAAGGAAGAAGAAGAAGAAGAAGAAGTAGAAGCAGAAGAAGCAGAAGAAGAAGAAGAAGCAGAAGAAGAAGAAGCAGAAGAAGAAGAAGAAGCAGAAGAAAAAGAAGAAGCAGAAGAAGAAGAAGAAGCAGAAGAAGAAGAAGAAGCAGAAGAAGAAAAAGAAGAAGTAGAAGCAGAAGAAGCAGAAGAAGAAGAAGCAGAAGAAGAAGCAGAAGAAGAAGAAGAAGCAGAAGAAAAAGAAGCAGAAGAAGCAGAAGAAGAAGAAGAAGTAGAAGCAGAAGAAGCAGAAGAAGAAGAAGAAGCAGAAGAAGAAGTAGAAGAAGAAGAAGCAGAAGAAGAAGTAGAAGCAGAAGAAGAAGTAGAAGCAGAAGCAGAAGAAGAAGCAGAAGAAGAAGAAGAAGTAGAAGCAGAAGAAGCAGAAGAAGAAGAAGAAGAAGCAGAAGAAGAATGTGGAAACTATAACATGCCACAATCATTACATTAGTTTATACAGTGACATCTGACAATGAAAACAAACTACACTAGCAGGTTTTCTAAACTATAACAACCAGGTTTTCTAAACTATCACTACCAGGTTTTCTAAAATATCATTAGCAGGTTTTCTAAACTATAACTACCAGGTTTTCTAAACTATCACTCATGTTTCATCTTTTCAAACTTTTTAATTCTCCTTTCCCTCATTTTCTTGTGTGACACCTACTTTCACCGCCTCTTCCTTCACTTTTTCTGATCTCTGATGAAGGAACACATCTAACATCCTGTAAACCTTCCTTCCACCATATTTATTTGTTGATTTTTTTTTTTATACCTATGTAAAAGCTATCTAGCTCAAGACATGCAGGCTATATAGTTATATCAGTCTCACACCCAATAATCCTGGGAGTCTGCAACCATGGAGTAGCTGTCCCACTCTTTGTGTAAAAGACTGAAAAGATCAGACCACTGTTAGGTAGGGAGATAGCACTTCTATGAAGTTCCGATATGCAGTAAAATCCCATTATAATGGGGGCCACAGTAACGGCAGACCAGGTCTGAAGGTCCTGGCTGCAATCCTATATGTACACATTTTCTTCTGGATACAACGGACTTTGGATGTAACGGACTAGCTGGCAAAGCCACTGAAGTCCATTACAATAAGTCTTTACTGCATTTCACAACATAAGAGAGTGCTGCCTATCACATGCCTAATGCTAGAAAATCTTCAGTTTCATTTTTCTAAAGAGGTCTCAAATTGTCTTGAATGAAACTTGTAAATCTGGCAAGACATCTTTAACAAAACTTGTAAGCTATACATCTCGAAATCTAAAAAAAAAAAGATTTCTAGATAAAAATTTGTAGCTACACATTTTCAGGTTAGAAAAAAAAGGTAAGCTTCCCACTGCCGTGCCACTAAGGCATACTGGATAAACAGTGCTAGACCCACATTTCCAAGACCACTGGCACATTAAAGTGTGATGTAGTCAGTATAACAGTTGGCCGCATTTATCTTTCCCAGATTCTTTTGCTACCCATTTTTAGAGGCTAGGTGGACCCTGGGGACTTCCTGACGTGGTGATACCAGAAAGAAATCCTCGCTGCTGGGACTTGAGCTCAGTACCATCAAATTAGTAGACAAAAGTGCCCTATCACTCAGGACAGTCAGGCTGCACATTTTGAGATCTAGAAAAATTTCTAGAACAAAACTTGCAAGCTATAAATGTGTCGCATGGTACAGGGCAGTGGAGTCTCATCATGCAACAATTCCTAGCATAAAAGCTGATAAAAAGAACTGCCTTTGAAAAGAAAAATAAAGCATTATGTCATCTGTCAGATGTCACTTAGCCAGGAGTTTATTTGGGACAAATAAAATGACACTTGAAATGCAAAGAAGAGTCAAAGATAGTCTACTTGTACATTCTCAAAAAGGCACGATAATTATTTTTGGAAACACATGACCCATAAAGCCTGCCATTTACCAGATCTAAACTGTCATTTGATTGGCCCATGCAGATTTCAGAAATAAAATACAATTTTCTGATTGGTGCAGGTAAGCAGGCTTCACAATATTTTGAGCCAACCATTGAATAGGACCAGGTAAATCTCTGTTCAATGAACCACAGAAGCTGTGAATGCTCCAAGGTGAATGTTTGCTGTTCATAGGCTGTGCTCACAACACTAGAAGAGATACTTTCAGTACAACAGTTGAACAACACCACAGATCATGATAGCAAATACTCTCTGTGCTATTAACGTTGTTCAAGTTGTTTCGTACAGATTTCTGATTGATATATTTTTACTATAATCAGCCTGGATTGATAAGTTCGGTGGCACAAAACTGACAGTTAACCAATCAGTTTCCAGGCACGAGGCAACATGTGATTCGAGCCCACCGCTAAACAGAAACATCCGACGATATATTCCAGAATAGAAAAATAACTGAATTTGGAACACATAAATGTGAATGTTATTTTCCTTGGCATATTTAACATGCAACGTCACAGTATTCGGCCTCCCTGATACACTGTCAGATGGTTCTATATGGACCATACAGATATGTTCTCTTGTTCAAATAAAACTGGAAAGAACTGTACTATTCAACATTATTCAACCATTTGCACACTGCTGGAATGTTGCCTGAATGCTGTTCCACTACCGAGTGTTATAAATCTAGAGATGTAGAAAGATTTCTAGAACAAAGCTTGTAAGATGTAAATCTCTTGAGATCAAGACAGATTTCTGGAACACAATTTGTATGCTGTAAATCTTGAGATCTAGAAAGATTTCTGGAACAAACCCTACAAATTATAAACACATAGTTCTACTGTAAGTCACCCGCCCACGGGCCAGCTTGAAACATTTTTGAACAACAAACAAAAGAAAAACGTCACTAACTTAATCTCCTCTGCCAGGACAAGCTGCTCCTCTTCCGAGTTCTCCTCCTCAAAAACCTGATAACCTTTCTCCTTCTTCTCCTTCTTTCCCTCTCGTTTACGGCTCGAGTCTCTCTTCTTCTCATCATCACCTGAGATGTACAATTAGTAGCAATAATTTCATCATGGAAGGTGACATGCAGGAAAGTTCAAGTTTTTCTTCATAATATTTCATACTTGTACTTGTACGAACTCCCTGTAACTGCAAGCTGTTGTTCTTTGCAGCCGATGCTGTAGAGATGTTGAGGCACAGAATCATGTCGGTGTGGGAGCGGGTTATGGCGGCTATTTTTTCAGTCCCAGAGTACAGCTAAAAAGCAGGGAGTGTGCAATGCTTCTTTGGCAGACTCCACCACCATGGGAACTATGGCAATCCCTGCCCCGTTAGCCAGGCTATGCTTGTTACTGGGAGTACCAAGGAGAGGTGGGACAGGGTCTTGGTCAGCTATGGTTCGCTAACCCTGACGCTGGCATATCAGCTATGGGTCGCTGATTACCTTATCAGGCATCTTCACCCCCTAATATTTCATACATGTGAAATAACATTTAGCAAATGAGCTGTCCTGACAATTGAGCTAACTTATTTTTTTTTTGGCTGCAGTAATATGGCCTCTCAAATGCAAAAGAGGAAGGACAAGAAAAATCACCTGAAATACAAGAGGAAAATGTTGTTTGATCTCTGTGCTGCCGTTAGCAAAATGTTGGCAGTGGCTGGCATCACAAAGATTTTGAAGGTACAGCATCATGCTGAATTTGCAGTAGGATATAGTGGCCAGATTTAAGAACTGATTCTGACCAAAGAAAAAAAACAAAAATGAGTTTCTGGCAGACTTCAGGACCATGGAGATCATGCCAGGTAACACCAGCAGAAAAAAGTTTTTGGCTGGGAGAAGTGTGTGCATAAAAGATGTGACCTAGAAAGCAGCGGGGGAGCAGCACAGAAATGTTGGGGAACCAAATTCATAGAACAAACAACATGTTGCTTGTGGAGTGGGTTCTTCTCGTTCCTGAAGTGGAGAAGCACTGAGGGAAAATGAGGCCAGGGAGTACAAGAACCAACAGAGCAAAAAAAAAAAAAGTTTCTCATGGTGCTAGGGGATGTGGTGTGGCAAGCAAGGAAGTGGTAGCCCAAGAAAATTTGCAAGCTACCACGTCAGAGGGTGATGTTACAAAATCACACAAACGTTGTATTCGCCGTTTAGCATGATCACATCCAGCAGGAAGTAAAATGCATGTGTCAAGGCAAACAATTTGGGGACAACTCTGTTCTAAATCTTCAACTAATAATTTTAATTCTGTAATGCCCATCATATTGAAGAAGGCTGGCTAGTAAAGAGGATTAAAGAGAGAAAACTTAAATATTTTGGCCACATTAAACGTCATGATAATTTAGAGAAGACCGTATTGGAAGGATACATAATGGGAAAAAGAAAAAGAGGAAGACCGAAACGAAGATGGCTGCAAGACATTGTTGATGATCTGGAAATGGATGCAGCAGCAGCAGGCCATCTTGCTCACAACCGAGAGGCCTACAGGAGTGCTGTTTGGGAGGCAAAGTTCCGCAAGGGACATGCAAAGGAATGAATGAATGAATGCCCATCTAGCTGTCTTTTCTTTCACAGCTCCAGAAGAATCCATGTATCCATTTCTACAGCTGGGTCTGGCCACTGCAAGCAGCTCAGCCATCTCCACTGACTCTAGGTCTCACGTACAGATGAATGCTCATCTAAGGGCTGAGTACAGGCTCCAGAACATGTTCTCCAAGACTGCTCAACTTTCACAGACCCAGGCAACCAGACACGGCCATGGGGCTCGGATCTAAGGCGGAAGCTGTGGGGGATGCTGGGAGGACCTGGAGGAGACTGTGGACCAGACTTCTGATTTAGCATGAACAAGAACTTGAGCGGCAAAGAAGAAATACTGCTCGGTGACTGAAGTGCTTCCAGCTGGATTTGAACCACTGATCTTGCTCAAAAGAGCAAGTACACTAACCACTACGCTGCTCAGACAATGAAGTGAAATATGAAGATCTCTTTTCTCTAATCTTACAATATGTTAAACTTCCATTGTGCAATATGTTAAACTTTCATTGTGCAGTATGTTAAACTTCCTTATATGTTAAACTTCCATTGTACAATTTCAGTCTTTAAGAGAAGAAAAGAACAATGAAACTAAGACAGCAGACACATGAAGATTTTTTACCTGCATAAATATCAGCATCTTGACTCTCAAAACTCATCTTAGTGAACCTGAATCACTGAACTAGGAAGTGGATCTGTGTACAACCTTTTGTATATATGCTGGTCAGCACTGAGTTATGGTCCCTGTACTCGACATGAAAATAAATCAGATTAACAGGCACTTAGATATTTTCACAGAAATATGGACATTCAGCTTGATAACTGAGAAATTATGGTGGAGAGAGAGAAAAAAAATCCTGTTTTCATGCTATTAAGGCGTACTGGGATATGGTGTCAGGCATGTATTTCCTTGGCCTTCAGCACGTGAAAACGTGATGTGGTCAATATCATGTCTGGCCGCACTTACCTTCCAAGATTTCTCTGAATGGGTGAACCCTGGGGCCTTTTTGGTGTATACCAGAAAAACATAGACAGAAAAGATCTGAAACTCATCAAAAACATATACTTGCTGCAATCAGCAGCAATGAAGGTTGAGAAACAAATAGGAGCATTCCAATACATAAAACTGGGAGTGAGACAAGGATGTGTTCTATCTCCTGACCTCTTCTCCTTGTACAGCAAAAACATAATGAGAAATATAGAGAGCTTGCCAGGAGTAACAGCTGGCGGATACAACCTTAACAACTTAAGATATGCAGACAACACAGTTCTGATTGCTAAAAGTGAAGGGGAGCTACAGGCTCTTCTGGACGTCGTGGTTCGTGAAAGAAAAAGTAAAGGTCTCAGCCTGAATAAAAAGAAGACTGAAGTGATGGTCATCTCAAAGAAAAGAATACCACCAAAATATAGCATTACCATCAATGGCACAAACCTGAAAAAAGTCGATAGATTCAAGTACTTAGGAACGATTATAACAACTGATGGGAAATGTCACAATGAAATATAAAGCAGACATGCTCAGGCCAAGTCAGCATTTCAGAAAATGAGACACATCTTGTGCAATAGATTCATGTCAATGGAAACAAGATTCTGAGTACTTAACTGTTACATAGAGTCAATTCTGTTTTATTGGTGTGAAGAATGGTCTATGTATAAAAGTGTACATTGAGAAATGGAGGCCACGGAAATGTGGTTTATAAGAAAAATGTTGAAGGTGCCATGGACAGCCAAGAAAACCAATGAAAAGTCCTAAAGAGGCTGGAGTTAAAAGGCAAATTATAGCAAAGATCAGAGGCAAGCAAGCGAGATTTATAGGACATTTCCTGAGAACAGGAAAGTTGGAACACATGGTGGCAACTGGAAAAATTAAGGAAAGAAGAAACACAGAGAGAAATTACTGGATGGGCTGTCAGTGTGACTAGGAAGTCACTGGCGGATCTCATAATCAACACAAAAGACTGGGAATTGTGGAGAGAAATGATTGCCTATGCCATGCAGCACAGCACTTAGACCAGAAAAAACTCCACCGCTGGGTCTTGAATCCGCTATCACCAGATTAGTAAACCTAGCACCTAACCATCTGGCTAACCAGGCCACTCTATGGAAGAGTGCATGACATATTTTCATGACTGAAAAGATAGCTAAGACAGAAACAATGAAGAGTCTGAAACTGGAAACAAGAACTACTGAAAGCAAAAGAACCTAACTGATAAAGCATTACAGACAAACAATAAAGCTGTACACGTTTGCCCATGTGCATGTACAGCATAATCTAGCAGTGGATAAGTATATGTGTTCTGACACATGCTGTAAGTAGTGACAGATCAACTTACATCATCCAAGCAAATGAACAGTTCATGCTGACCCTGACTATGACTCGGGTGCAAACCAAGTCCAGGCAGAAGTCCAACACCAAGATCTCAAATATACAAGGGTCATACCAAAAGTCGTCAGCAAAAATTTTTTTTTTTAAATCAGAATTTATAGATTGAGAAAATATAAATGTATCACCTTAATCTGTCCAGCAACCTTATCCTATAAAAAGAACTTTGCTACAGAAACACCAAAAAGAAATTCTTCACGACTAGGCCTTACCATCCACAGGGGAAAGAGTAAAGTTCTTAGAGTAAATGAGGTCAACGAAATGCCCATTATATTGGAAGGAGAGGAACTAGAAGAGGTTGAAAAGTTTACTTATCTGGGAAGTGTGATAGACAAGCAGGGAGGAACAGAAGCTGATGTAAAAGCAAGAATGGGCAAGGCAAGAGTAAAATTCCATCAGATGAAGAAAATATGGGGAACTTCAGCCTTGTCAATTAAATTGAAGATCAGAGTATTTAACACCATGATAAAGCCCATTCTGCTATACGGTTCAGAAACTTGGAGAACTACTGTTACGATCATGAAACGAATCCAGACATTTATTAACACATGCCTTAGAAGGATTCTACAAATACGATGGCCAGATACCATAAGTAACCAAGAACTGCAGCAGCAAACAGGCCAGCAACCAGTGGAAGACGACATCCTACGAAGAAGATGGGGGTGGATCGGACACACTCTACGGAAATCCACATCCAGCACTACAAGGCAACCCCTAACATGGAACCCACAGGGTAAAAGGAGGAGAGGGAGACCAAGGAACTCCTGGTGCCGAAGTCTGGACATGGACATCAAAATAATGAACCAGACATGGAGACAGTTGGAAAGAGTGGCCCAGGACCGAACTGCCTGGCGAGCTCTTGTTGGCGGCCTATGCTCCACGAGTTGTCAGAGGCATAGACAGATAGATAGACCTTAATCTGCATCCCTTGCACTTCATGTAGAGGTCACATGATGTCACCATCATGTGTCACATGACCACGCGGAGCAGAAACAAAATGGTGGGTGCTGAAATTTCATTTCATCAATGTGCTGTTATTGAATTCCTGCTACTGAAATTCACAAAAGACTTCAGCTTTCTTATGGAGATGTGTGTATGGCTGCTAGCAGTGTTAGGAGGTGGGTGAAACATTTCAAAGTTGGAAACACTAGCATCCAAGACATGTCTCGCAGCAGTCACCCTCAAACTGCCTCCACTGAACGCAACATGGAAAGGGTTGATGACATCATTAAAGAAGACAGGCGTGTCACAGTATCTGAACTCACTGTAAATCTTGGAACAGGACACAATGCAGTACAGGAAATGATTGAAACCCTAGGCTATAGAAAATTTTGTGCCAGCTAGATCCCACAGGAGAAAACATTTAGAAAGCAGTGCGTCTGTGCCGTCGGTCAACTAGAACAGAATTCTACTGGAAGGATATTTTCAAACTTGCAGAGTGATGGGAAAAATGTGGTCAGAGAAATGGAGATTATGTTGAAAAGTGAAGAAAAGGATGCAACTTAAGGTGATACATGTATATTTTCTCTATCTGATTTTTAAAAAATTGTTTGCTCATGGTTTGGGGTATGACCCTTGTATACTCCATTTTCTCAGCTCTCACGTAGACAGATAAAGACTTTAACATATTTCCATACCTCCATCCTTCAGCTTCTACACGGTTGTTCTCTTACTCTGAAACTCCTGCCAAAACCCTCTTTCATAAGCAAGCTCAATAACAAATCAGTCCCAACAAACAAATGACCAATGTTCACATCATCATTTGTTTACACATGGATTTTAGTAAGACTTGTGCACTCATGACACATCTGGTAACCCATATACAGCTATAACGTGAAAACCACACTGAACAAAGGCATCCAGAATGTACGAGGACTGTAACACTATAGGATGATGGACAACATCACAAGATGGACAGGAGACAGCCTGTCAGGGTTCACTATTATTGCAAGCATGAAAGTGATTTAGATATCAGCCACAGTCAATTTCCACTGTGTGAACTACATAAAACATTCACGCAAATCCTTTTTTTTAAAAAATAAAATACATAACACTGCATTCATATTTCCCATTCTTGATATACATCATTTCTTACTAAATGTTTCAATATATCTAAGGGGGTATAGTCTGTAAGAACAGTGAAGAGCAAAACCTCTATCTTAATGTGAAGAAAACTAAATTGATGACACCTAACAAAACAAATAAGGCAGCTGATATATGTATCAATGAGGAAAAATTGGAAGAGGTGGAGAGTTTTGAATATATTGGATCATTACTAACTAATAATGGAGATACAATGAGGGAAATTAAAAGGAGGACGTCTATCACTTTTAAAAAAATAAAACAACTAAAGAAACTGTGGAGAGGAACAGACAGAACTACAAAAATAGGATTTTTAAGGGCACACATCTTTCCCGTAGCAACATATGCCTGTGAGACCAGGACACTTAACAAAACAGCTGAGAAACACATAAATGCCTTTGAATGTAAATGTTACAGAAGAGTTCTTTAAATATCACTGACACAAAAAAGAACAAATATATCCATACAGCCTAAGGAAAATACTCGGCATCAAGTGGAACGAATTCAAGAACAATGCAGAGATAAGACAGATGACTGAACAACAACCAGTCTCATGGGTGATCAGGAAAAGGAGATGGACATATGTTGGTCACTTGATGAGAAGAAATGATCAGAGAATCCCAAAACAAGCTACCAAGTGGAACACAACAGGCCGAAAAAAAAGAGGCAGACCGCGTGAAACTCTGAAGAGGACATTATTAAGAGAGGCCAAATTAACAGGCATAAAATCCTTTGACGAGGTTGAAAGACTCGCCGAAGACAGGAAAAATTGGCAAACTACTTTGAGAGCCCTATGTGACGTTTAATGGCACAGGAAGGATATAAGATAAGATATCCATACTACAAGAACTTAATATTGAAGAAGGTTGGCTAATAAAGATGATTAAAGAGAGAAAACTTAAATATTTTGGACACATTAAACATCATGATAATTTATAGAAGACCGTCTTGGAAGGGTACATAATGGGAAAAAGAAAGAGAGGAAGACCAAGGCAAAGACGGCAACAAGACGTTGATAATCTACAAATGGATGCATCAGCAGCAGAGCATCTTGCTTACAACTGAGAGGCCTACAAGAGAGCTGTTAGGGAGGCAAAGTTCTGCAAGGGACATGCAAATGACTGACTGAAGGAGGTGAATATGCTGTCTGATTAGACAATCAGCAACTCATAGATGATATGCTAGTGTCAGGGTTAGCGAACCATAGCTGACCAAGACTCTGTCTCACCTTTCCGTTGGTACCCCCAGTAACAGGCCAAGCTTGGCTAATGGGGCAGGGATCGCCATAGTCCCCATGGTGGTGGAGTCTGCTAAAGAACCACTGCACACCCCCTGCTTTTTAGATGTACTCCAGGACTGAAAATAGCTGTCATAACCTGCTTCCACGCCGATATGATGCTGTGCCTAAACACCTCTACAGCATCAGCTGCAAAGAACACCAGCTCAGTTACAGGGAGATAGCACAAGACATGATAAGACAAGTCAATATATCTAAAAAAAAATGTCCTGTGGCACTTGCATGCAGTAGGGGTAAGGCCTTCATGTCTTGGCCACTACATTTGATACAGAGATGCCAGCACCTGTCCTCGTTTTCCTAGGGAAGCCCCTGGAGCCTATTTTACGAGGCTCGACTGGCCCCAGTGGTAGTAAGTCTGAAAAAATTCCGCCCGAGCGCGAATCCGAACCGATTGCATTAACCACCACAGTACAGCTGCACCTTTTAGTACATATCTAAAGAAACTCAATTTGAACAACAACGGCCAAATGGTAACATTGCGATATCCATCTTACACATCCGACATTGTTACACTTACTAAAATGTGTATTCACTATTCAGAATGGCCACCACTTGCTGGAAGTAAAATACGTGTATCAAGGCAACAAATTTGGGGAAAATTCTGTTCTAAATCCCCTACTACAACTTTTACTTCAGCAACCCAGCAGTTTCTGTGTTTACGTCCCCTGATGATCATACCGGAAGTGTGCAAAATAGTGTAACAAATAAATATGGTCCAAGGTGTCATTTTTTTTTTTTTTTTCCTCTCAGTGTCTCTATAAAGCTCCGGGTTCGTTTGGTTTTTTTTTTTTTAACAGAGAACAGATCGTTGGCCTAAATCTGAAATCATTAAATCGTTGAAAATTAAATCATTAAATCTTACATTTTTAAATCATGTCTAGGAAGTGGAGGTGGATTGGCACACTCTGAGGAAACCCGACACCAACATAGCAAGACAGGCACTGACATGGAATCCTCAAGAAATTATAAAACGAGGAAAACCTGGACTTACTTGGAGAAGAGAAGTTATGACAGTGCTCAGAGACAAGGGATACACATGGAAGGAAGCAGAGAATTATTTAAGAACAGAGGATGACTGGAGAGCCTTTATTCGTGGCCTATGCTCTCAAGGGAGTGAAAGGCGATGACGATGATGATGATGATGATGATGATGTCCTTCTTACTAATATTACTTGTCCCATTCATTTTTATACTGTTTGCTTTCTTTTTTTTTTACTTTTTTGTTATTGATGTTATCGTTACTGTTTTATCCAGGGTTGTCTCTAGGAATTTTGCCGCCTCGTGCAGTCTTCAAGGCGTTGAATATATGTTTCGCCGTTCCTATACCTTGCCGCCTCAGCCAACTCTTGGCATTTAACTAATATTTTTTTAGAACTGACTATGTTAAGTAAGCTTTATCATGTCCAACCAGTAATTTTAGGCAGCATAAAGCGCAATCTATAAAGTAACTGAAAAAAACAAGAGAAACAATTAAAAGAAGTAACTGTAATTAGTTACATCACTATAATGCTCATAACATTTAATTTCTAATAGTGTAGTTAATAGTTTAATGCTGAGGTCTAGAATTGGAATCAGTTACAACACAGGAATCTTCTCTGCCTTAAAAATGGTTTCACATCTGGAGCCCTGGTCATATGATAGTTTTGTCGTGCAAGGAAAGATGACAGAAAATTTATATATTCTGTGGCTGCAATTTTCAAGAGACTGTCTGACTAATAAATTTCGAGGCTTCCATTTGGTTCTGGTTGCTATATCATGCGTTCAAATCCCTGGCATCTGCGATATCTCTATATCCAAGACTTTTCTGTGGTAATTAACATACATTTACAATCAGTGCATTGTACATTGTCATTTTTCTCAGGCTTTTAAAATTGCAAAAATATATCCCCTTTTCATATCTGGTTCAGAGAAAAATCCCTCAAGCTATAGGGCCAAATTCCATTCTATCAGAGTTGTCAAAACCCCTAGAAAAACACATACAAAAAAACAACCTTACAACACATGCAAGAAAATGATTTGATTGTTGACTGTCAATCAGGTTTTAGGTCTAGACACACAGCTCTCACTAAAATGACAGAATGTTGGTTATCTAACATAAATGATAATAAATAATGTGGTGCTGTATTTTTTTACTTTAAAAAAGCATTTGACATGATTGATCATGTAATCCTAGTTAGAAAGGTTGAGACTTATAAATTACACCTGAACTTATCAAAATTTACTACATCTTTTCTTTCCAACAGACAGTAGGTAGTTTGCCTTAAAAACTCCAAGTCAGATTTATCTGTGGTTGATAATGGTGTTCTGCAAGGGTCTATTCTTGGTCCTCTGCTTTTTATCATCTACATCAATGATCTTCCACCTCATCTCAAAAATTGGTCTTGTGATTTTTTTGCTAATGACTGCACAGTTTACATTAGTGACAGTGATTGTATTATCTTGAGTCAAATCTTCATATTGAAATAAACAGTCTAATTAACTGGAGCAACAACAACAGAATGCTCAAAACACCAGCAAAACAAAATTCATGCTTGTTACAACAAGACAGAAGTGAAAAAATTCACCAACAACAACACAACAGTTCCATGCTGGAACTTCAAAGATAGAGAATGTTAGCGAACATAAAAATCTGGGTCTCACAAATGACCACCGCCTCAACTGGCGTCATCATGTAGACAATCTAACCAAACTCATCGCACGAAAAGTTTACCAAAATTATACACTTTCTTGACACAGATTTCTTCTAAGAAATCCACAAATCTTTCTAAAATATGAAAACCTAGGTTAGATTCTCTTCTTTCTTGTCCCCTCAGTGCCAAAAACACATGAGGCTGCTGGTAGCAAAAGATTAATATTTTAGTAGGTCCTTCACTATCTTCTTGGCTGTCTCCCATGTCTGGGCTTTGTTTGCCAGCATTCTGTCTGCTGTATGCCTCCATGTCTCTTCCAGCATTCTGTCTGCTGTATGCCTCCATGTCTCCTCCAGGACAGATTACTGTGGGTAATGCCATTACAAAGTGAAGAGTTTTGTCTTATCACCAGGACTGCCGCAGATTTGACATTTGGTGCAGACTTAAGTTGTCAGCTACAATTCTGTGTGTGTATTTGTGAGAGAATAAACTCCTTTCACCCTGGAGTTATTCCTATTGGTAATATGACCAGAAGCATGCCTAAAAAAAAAAGAAAAAAAAAGGGAAGTTTCATTTTCACTAGTCACGTGTACTTTCTTTCTTCAGATACAGCAGGTTCAGAATTTCATTTGTCACAAAGTTTATATCCCAGTTCTTCTCATATCAAATCTGTAGAAGCAGCAAGACAAGATACCAGCAGTGGCCAGTGACATGGATGTGCTAAGCTAATTTGCCATGTTATTTAAAGAAAGTAGAAATGTAATCAACATTGCATTTTGATTTAAGATCTTTGTAATGTTTTTTATTTTACTGTTTATGTGAGACAGAAAGAGAGAGAGAGAGAGAGAGAGAGAGAGAGAGAGAGTATGAGTATGAATGATTTGATGTCTGTAGCATTTAGAAGAACTTGGAGTCTTTTCACCGTAAACTGACTTTTTTTTTTTTTAGAAATTAACTGAAAGCTTTCAAAACCTGAGGAGACATGATTTTTAAAGATGTTAAAGTGCTTTTTTTTATATAAATAGATTTGGGAAGTGCTGTTATGTGGTCTTCACATTCACACTGTGTGGATCTCTGCCAGATGTGTGCTTTTTATATGCATTTATTTGTTGTTTTGCTGAAATATTTGGTTGCTGCTTTTTACTACTGTTTGGTTTATGATTTCCATTTTGTCTCCTACTGTAGTCTCCCCTGAATTTCTTCTTTACATGTACTTATAAAACTGAACCATGTGCCCCTGTAAACGTTTTCTCACTGGTGCTAGTTTTACTACAGCCATTATAACAGTTTTTCTGTATGCTACTTTGCTGAATTAAGAGGACTCTGAAAATATACCAGCAAAAGATATGTTTCATAAGTAAAACATAAAATGAACTAACTAGTTTCATGAGAATAGACATTTTATTTTCAGAGAGAAGACAGATAAATATGTAGCCCACTACTCTCAGTCCTTGCCTTCATCCTGTTGAAGTGGCTCTAGTTTCCTCATTGCATTTCTCTCTCAGGCAAGCTGCCACTAATGAAATTCCCGTCTTTTCCATTAATTTCCTTTTCAATTCTTTTTTTTTTAAAAGAAAAAAATTGGTAATTAGCTTCCTTATTGCTTGACACTGCAGTCCAGTGTTTGAATAACAGCCATTCACTTACTATTTTGTCTCTCTCATGTTTTATCTTAATTTTGTTAGTTATTTTATACGTGTTACTTGTGGTGTCTAATTGTATTCCATTACTGACCACACATAGCCCACATAGAGCTGTTTTAGTATGATTTTGTCTGCTCCTCATGAAGTCTTTTTAAAAGTTTTAATCTGTTACCGGCTTTTTTCTTTAATTTTTGGATGTGCCTTTTGAACAAGAGTTGTCTGTCCATTGTTACTCCCAAGTACATTGGATTATCTTCTTTTTGTATGTTGTTTCCATTGATTTCTAGTATTAACTTTTGCTTGGCCCCTTTGTGGCTTTTTGGTAAAGGTGGTGTTTTACTGTAGTTCATAAATAGATCGTAAATAACACAGAACTGCTGTCATCATTCTCTACACTCTGATGCATGCAGTGAAGAAAAGTAACAAATTATCCTTCCAAAGTGAAAAGTGACCTCAACCTATCTTTTATTTTGTTTGTTTGTTTGTTCTTGAACAGAAATGCCAGGTTTATGAAACATAAAGTTCCTCAATGACATCACCAAAGCTGCCATATGATCACTAAAATTAGCATGCAGTTTCACCTGAAAAGAAGAGGAAGAGAAAGCAGGCAAAGATTGAATGTAGCACATCAATCACCAGGTCAGGACCACGGCTACATGCCTAGATAATGCTAGCACCTCCCTGAGAAAGTAAAAACTATTATGTCCTGCAGCACTTTTTAAAATTCAAAAAAGGAATTAATAACGATATTTAAAACCACTATAAGACCAGTGTTGGAAATAGAAATGACACTAGACTCCTCTCAAGTACAACTGTGCAGCCAGCATGATCTTTTGTTTTTATCTTAGATACACTCTTTAAGCACAGAGAGTCCCAAATATATACCTGGTACAGATGGAAATATTTAACATGCAGGAGACAAACTGATTTCATGCTAGCAAGGAACAATAAGAAAAGGTCAGTCATAGATGCAAGAGCAGTAGCCAGCCTGAGTTCAAGTATGGAACATAAAGCTGTAGCCAGCCTGAGTTCAAGTATGGAACATAAAGCTGTAGCCAGCCTGAGTTCAAGTATGGAACATAAAGCTGTAGCCAGCCTGAGTTCAAGTATGGAACATAAAGCAGTAGCCAGCCTGAGTTCAAGTATGGAACATAAAGCAGTAGCCAGCCTGAGTTCAAGTATGGAACATAAAGCAGTAGCCAGCCTGAGTTCAAGTATGGAACATAAAGCAGTAGCCAGCCTGAGTTCAAGTATGGAACATAAAGTAGTAGCCAGCCTGAGTTCAAGTATGGAACATAAAGCTGTAGCCAGCCTGAGTTCAAGTATGGAACATAAAGCTGTAGCCAGCCTGAGTTCAAGTATGGAACATAAAGCTGTAGCCAGCCTGAGTTCAAGTATGGAACATAAAGCTGTAGCCAGCCTGAGTTCAAGTATGGAACATAAAGCTGTAGCCAGCCTGAGTTCAAGTATGGAACATAAAGCTGTAGCCAGCCTGAGTTCAAGTATGGAACATAAAGCTGTAGCCAGCCTGAGTTCAAGTATGGAACATAAAGCTGTAGCCAGCCTGAGTTCAAGTACGGACCATAAAGAAGTAGTAGAGGTCATCAGAGCACACAGGAAATGCCTTAACACAACTCGCAAGAAGGAGACAAATGAAACAATAAAACTAAGCAACTCCAGGAAGAGAATGTGAAAGAAGAGTATGAGAAGAAAATAAGAGAATTGCTCATAAACTTACTAACAGAAATAAAATTTTTAGAAAGTGAAAAAGTAATAGGCCTTGTTAAAAATCAGCATTTCACAAGCAGCAAAGGAAACATACAGTACTATGAAAAAAAGGATGTAGACAAATGAAAATAACAACATGGTGGAATGATGATGTAAAAGAGGCTGTTAAAAAAAAAAAATATATATATATATATAATGAATGGACAAGAAGTAATCAGGAGCAAGACTACACTGAAGATGCTCTAAATGAGTAATAAAATAAGCAAAGGTAAAATGATGGCACAAAGATGCTACAAAAATCTTGTATAAAAGATCAGTGCAGTGAAAAAGTGAGCAGAGCGCTTCAACCCAGCAGATTGTGAATGATGTTAATGGTCATCCAGTATGTGAAACAGAGATCCAGTATGTGAAACAGAGATCCAGTATGTGAAACAGAGATCCAGTATGTGAAACAGAGATCCAGTGTGTGAAACAGAGATCCAGTATGTGAAACAGAGATCCAGTATGTGAAACAGAGATCCAGTATGTGAAACAGAGAAGATACTACAGAAATGGAAGAAGTGGAGAGTTTTGAATATCTTGGATAACTACTAACTAATAATGGAGATACAATGAGAGAAATTAAAAGGAGGCCATCTATCACTCTTCAGAAAGTAAAACAACTAAAGAATCTGTGGAGAGGAGCAGACAGAACTACAAAAATAAGATTTTTAAGGGCATGCATTTTTCCCATCGCAACATATGCCTGTGAGACCTGGACACTTAACAAAACAGCTGAGAAACACATAAATGCCCTTGAATGTAAATGCTACAGAAGAGTTCTCCAAATATCGTGGACACAAAAAACGATGAATATATCTAAACTACAAGAACTTAATATTGAAGAAGGCTGGCTGGAAAAGAGTATTAAAGAGAGAAAACTTAAATATTTTGGCCACATTAAACGTCATGATAATCTAGAGAAAACCGTCTTGGAAGGGTACATAATGGGAAAAAGAAAGAGAGGAAGACCAAGGTGAAGATGGCTGCAAGACATTGTTGATGATCTGCAAATGGATGCATCAGCAGCAGGGTATCTTGCTTACAACTGAGAGGCCTACAGGAGAGCTGTTAGGGAGGCAAAGTTCCACATGGGACATACAAATGAATGAATGATATTAAATATGTGTCAAATGCTTTTGTGTTGCTTCTCATTTTTTGCCCTCATATATGAATATCTGTAAGTCAACAGACAGACAGACACACACACACACACACACACATATGTATTTTCACTCAGGAAAAACTACAGGTAATCAAATGCATTTTGGGATTTGCAACTTCCACTGAAGCTATCTGTAGACATAATCTTCCTCTCAAAATTCATTACAGCCAGATAAAATGTGTTTCAAAGATTGAAAAGTAAATATTATAACAAACTATGCCAAGAACTAAATCGATAGTGAGTGAGTATTATAATTTGACTTTGTATAAAAAAATTAGAGGATATAGGAATATCTACCTATATAAATTTCTTGTCTCTAAACCTTTCATATAGATTTCATTCCTCTAAACTCTGCATATACTCGTATGCAGAAAACTCTCTACTGTAGAGAACGGAACAACACAACTCCTTCAGATCATCAAAGGAAGTACCCCCCTCAGACAAGTGTTTCGGCCCTATTAAGCTCCTAATACTCTAAGGGGGGGTCGGCTCCTCTGGGTCATGACTCCCAGAGGTCTTGTGAGTTGTTGCTTTTTTGTCATGGGATTGAGTTGGCACTGCACTTTTGAAGTGCGTCTTTAGTGATTTAGCCATGGAGGACTAGTATTGGCAGCGACAAGCGAAATTATTTATGTTCTCAGTAACGAATTCAAGAACAACATACAGATAAGGCAGATGAGCAAACAACAACCTGTCTCATGGGCGATCAGGAAAAGGAGATGGACATATATAGGTCATGTGATGAGAAGAAATAGAATTCCAAAACAAGCTATCAAGTGGTACACAACAGGCCGAAGAAAAAGAAGTTGACCACATGAAACTCTAAAGAAGACGTTACGAGAGGCCAATTTAGTAGGCATAAGATCCCTTGATTAGGTTGAAAAGCTCACCGTAAACAGGAAAACTTGGCAAATTACCACACAAGCCCTTTGTGACGCTTAACGGCTCAGGAAGTTATGTAAGATGTAAGAAACTCTGATTTTTTAAAAAATCTTT